>JAUESP010000311.1:675000-1337500 GCA_030914335.1 Drosophila borborema
TTTTAGTTATTGCAGACACTTGTTGTTGTTGTTGTTGTTGATGTTGATGCTGTAATAAAATTTGTGCCCGGTGGCAAACAATTGTTGGTTGTATTTGATTTTTGGTTGCCAGACGCTGTTGTTGTTGTTGGTTTTTGTTATTTGTGAATTTGGTTTTCGGTCAAAGCGTCTGTCGCTGCGGGACAAAGGGGCGTGAGCGGCGTTTGTTGGCGGGTTGGCGTGGCCCTTGAATAGTTTAGCTAATGCGATTTTATTGTCGTGCGCTGCGGTGTTTACCTGTTGATTAATGATGAAAGCGTTGCCAACACATTCGCTAATTGTTTACGTTTTCTCTATCAACTTCTCTTCCCTCCCACTCTCACACTCTCTCTCTCGTGCTCTCTAACTATCTGTGACTGTCTGTTTATAGCACACAGCCTCAGGCGACGGCCTGTCAGGCGATGAAGGACAAGCGCTGCTGCTGGACACGCGGCAAGGTAATTGGAGGCAGCTCCGTGCTGAATACAATGCTCTATATACGCGGCAATCGACGCGACTTTGATCAGTGGGCATCCTTTGGCAATCCCGGCTGGTCATACGAAGAGATTCTGCCCTATTTCCGCAAATCGGAGGATCAGCGCAATCCGTACCTGGCGCGCAATAAGCGCTATCACGGCACAGGTGAGTCAAACTACTCGTTGATCAACCTGAAACTTGACTAACTGCTATTCATTTTAGGTGGCCTCTGGACGGTGCAGGACTCGCCCTACAACACACCAATTGGACCGGCCTTTTTGCAAGCCGGTGAGGAAATGGGCTACGACATCGTCGATGTGAATGGAGCTCAGCAGACGGGCTTCGGCTTCTATCAGTTCAACATGCGTCGCGGCTCGCGCAGCTCGACAGCCAAATCATTTCTGCGTCCGGCTCGACTGCGCCCCAATCTCCATGTGGCGCTCTTCTCGCATGTGACAAAGGTGCTCACGGATCCGCACACAAAGCGGGCCACCGGCGTGCAGTTCATCCGGGATGGACGCCTTCAAAACGTGTATGCAACGCGGGAGGTGGTGATGGCAGCGGGCGCCATTAGCAGCCCGCATCTGATGATGCTTTCGGGCATCGGGCATGGCGAGGAGCTGGCTCGAGTGGGCATTCCCCTGGTGCAGCATCTGCCGGGCGTGGGCCAGAACTTGCAGGATCACATTGCAGTGGGCGGCATTGCCTTTCTGATCGACTACCCCATCTCGATTGTGATGAAGCGCATGGTCAACATAAATACGGCGCTGCGCTATGCCATCACGGAGGATGGACCGCTCACCTCCAGCATCGGGCTGGAGGCTGTGGCCTTTATCAATACCAAATACGCGAATTCCAGCGACGATTGGCCAGACATGAATTTCATGATGACCTCCGCCTCGGTAATGTCCGATGGCGGGTCGCAAGTGAAGACCGCCCACGGCCTGACCGATGAGTTCTATCAGGAAGTCTTTGGTGAGGTGAGCAATCGCGATGTCTTCGGCATCTTCCCCATGATGTTGCGCCCCAAGAGTCGTGGCTACATAAAGCTCGCCTCCAAGAATCCACTGCGATACCCATTGCTCTACCACAACTACCTCACCCATCCCGACGATGTGAACGTGCTGCGTGAGGGCGTCAAGTCGGCGATAGCCGTGGGCGAGACCCAAGCCATGAAACGCTTCGGCGCACGCTTCTGGAGCAAGCCGTTGCCCAACTGCAAGCATCTGACCCTGTTCACGGACGAGTATTGGAACTGTTTCATCAGGCAATACACGATGACCATATACCATATGAGCGGCACGGCCAAAATGGGACCGCCCAGTGATCCCTGGGCCGTGGTCGATCCCCAGTTGCGGGTCTACGGTGTGCCCGGGCTGCGTGTCATCGATGCCAGCATCATGCCGACCATTACCAATGGCAACATACACGCACCGGTCGTCATGATCGCCGAGAAGGGCGCCGATCTCATCAAGCAACTGTGGCTCACACCCACCACCAAGCCAACGGATCAGCAATGGCGCTCGAAACGCTCCCTCCCAGCCGCCGGCAATGGGACTCTCGCGGAAACAGTGCAACAATGGCCATTGCCAAGCTCGTAGCTCCTCCAGTGGGCGGCAGAGTGTGGACCCGAGGCACAGCTAAAAGCTCACTGACAGCTGCTCCAAGAGGCAGACTTAAGCCCAAGACTAATCTCGATACACACAGCTGGCCAATTGCACGTAGTCAGTGCAATTTAACTTCTTTAAACACATTTCTCTTTCTCTTTTACTTTTACTTTAACTAGAAACTTTCATTAGTAATTCCCTCTCAGTATTTCAATCCTTTACAACTTTTTCTTTAATAATATTCCTAAAGCTGTTTGCCCAAGTTCTTCTAAGTCAAAGAGAACATTTAAAACTTCAATTAAGTAAAAGCTCCTCTGCTATCTACATAGAGCTTTCATCTGGATAGTGAATTCCTTTCTGTACAAGATTAATCTGAAGCTCTGCTATTTTGGGCTATTGTCAGTTGAGCATGTTATGCAACTGGGCTTAGCTTGTAGTTAGTTAATTCTCGTCGCGTATCTAATTTATTAAACTTTAGTTCGCTTTGCAGCTCCTCCCTCTGTGCGTTGTCCTTAGTCACATAAGCGCTTCTTGTAAATATCGAGTCATTTATGCTAATGCCTTTGTTTGTTTGTTGTGTACATATGTATATATATATATATATATATATATATATATATATATTTGCATATATGTATGTATATTCTACCTATAAACAATTTTTTTTTTTTTTGTGCGAGTGTCTGATGGTAAATATAAACACATTTTTATTACACTTCGCCGCGTACACTTAGAGTACCTCAATTAGACTTTGGCTTAAAAAAAACAAAAACATTTCGATTGACGATTTACTATGAAATAGAAACATAAACAGAAAACCTCAATTAGCAATTAAGTTGGATACGAAGTATATTATGTATTTTTATTGGAATAGTTGTTATGCCTAACGAATAAATAAATCAATAAATAAACAAATATACAATAGAACGCCTTAGCTGTCATTTATTTATTTATTTATTTTAGTTTATTGTTTTTTTTTTTTATAAAAGAAGCGTCGCATGAATGATCAAAATAGTAGTGCAGGATGTCTCTTAGTCACTCACTTTCGACTAATTCACGTCTACTTACATTAGATTTATCGCTTTGCAGTGTATTTCAAACCTGCGCTTCTTTAGCCGGCACACGAACCCATAGCGCTGCTCAGCGAATACACAAACCATAACTAAGCTCGACTTTAAAGCTTACCTGAAAGTAGAAAGAGATTTTGTAAACTTAGCAAGTGCTTTTAATTTATGATTATTATAGAAATATATGAAGCCTTGAAAGCTTCATACTTATTCAAATTGTAATCTTAAGTACAATACTCAAATGATTTCAATTTTTATTCAACTAAAGTCACTCTTGAAAGTATGCTTTAAAAACATTTCTTAAAAACTTGGCTGGAAGTTTTCTTTTTTTTTCTCTCTCTCTATTACTTTTGCTCTTTTGGGCTCGCCGGCTAACTTTAGCTGGAAGTAATTTTTGGACTAAAGATATTTCAGTGAATTAGGGACATTATAAAATTTCTGTAGCCCACTTTAGAGAGCTCATTATGCATAAATAATAATTAATATATTTTCTTATTATTATTTTACTATATTGTATTACATTATATTTTTATATATTGGAGCTCTGAAACAATTTTTCAACTTTACCTTTTACTCTTTGATCTATTCACAACTTTTCACTTTGGGCAATCACATTTGAAGAATAAAACCCTAGTTATCGTAAAGATAATCGATTCTCAAAGTCACAAAATATCAGGAATTAATTTATCATTTTGCCGCTCTGAATATACCAAACTCGTAATATTTTGGTATTATTAGCCATTCCCCATCAATCATGAGAATGGAATTGACAGCCATCTCCTAACGTTGAATTTATGCATATGCCTAACGTAAAAACTATCTATAGACATAGCTTACGTACTTATATTTAGTGAAGGGACAACTGGTTCAGCATCAAATGTTGTATCTCATGCAATATAGTAAAAAGAGTATTCCACTCCCAATATAAATCTGTCTTGTTGCCAGTGGAAGGCATCACGTCGACTCAATCAAATACACGTTTGAAGAGTCTCATTTCAAACGTGTTTCACTTGCAAATTTGCTAATTATCGAAAAATAACAGTTGCACAGAGATAAAAATGTCTAAAGCTGATGAATGGTGTAAGAGGCGATATATATCGGACTTTAGCTTGACAGTGCTGGAATTTCAGCTGGAGTTTCTCATTGACAATTAAATAAAATGGGTATTAATTAAGGAAGAAGGAAACTTCTAGACAATAAGATTCAATTTATTATTATTTTGGGAAAGCGGAAAAGCAACTCTGAATTTCCGAATAGTTTTTTTTCTTTTTTTTTTTTTTTTTTAAATAATGCCCGAAGTTGGTGTTACGCAATCTGGACAGCAAATAATACCTCAAGTAATACATATAATTTTCCTCATTTTACAAACAATGGGTGCGTAAATTAGCTGAAATTAAAAAATACAAATAAAACCCAGCTAAGAAAATAAGTTTACCCAATGCGTTGTCCAATTAGATGCGCCGGGGAAGCGTTAAATGGAATTTCAAAGCGTTTTCAATTGCAATTACGAACTCTATTCGAAGATGATTGCAATTAGGCTTTACGCAGGAGGTCTTTGGAGACGGGGCCGAGCTGTTAAGCCGCTAGGGGCTGGTCGGCTTAAGAAAACTTAACGATGCTTGAACAATGATACATATGTATGTCTACGTATTGAATAATGCATTGTGTGTGCTGGCTCCAGGTTTGCTCGATGATTTTGTTAACAAAATGAAATATAATTACAGTCAATTTTGCTATACGCTATTTGTGACTGAGTCAATGGGGTATATCGATTGGATTTGAGAGTACTTGAAAAACATTTATTTTGTTTAATTTATTTTCTTATTGCTTCTATCTACAAGTCTTTTATATATTAAATCACTTATTTACAATTGTACCAAGTTCTTCTTTCCCTACTCACATAAACTTTTGATTTTCATCTTCAATAAAGTCAACAATCGCACACGATAAGTTTTTGAGCTTTTGAGCACATGCTTCTCAACCTGTTCATACCACCCCAACTAATATAATGTGCTTATGCAAGCTTCAATCGTAAGCTAACAGTTTTAAGCTTGAAAGTAGTTCAAGCTTCAATCTTTACTCATATTTAAAGCCACAGCCATTCCATAATTTATCAATAAATCTTTTGTTGCTCTTCATTCCAAGAAAGTGGAGCTGAATAAAAATAAAACTAGAGCGCATTATTCATAGATTGCACATAAAACATATACAGACTTGCTCTTATGACAAGTTTCTATTTGTTAGGAAGTGTGAGCTCTACACTGATGATTTTGAATATATGCTAAAATCTAGTTTATTCTACATAACAAATAGGGTATACTTTAGTCGATCTCCACTAGTATTCTGAGTTGGTTTCTTTATTTCGATTATATCCACTATGATTATTCAGACTACTCGAGTCCAAGCCGACGACTCGGGTCGCGGAAAGCGGCCATAAATCCAATGCCAGCGCTGAGCCAGGGTGAGGCGGGCAGCTCTGGCAAGGGGTGGCTGGCTTTGGCGGCTGCTGCCAGGAACGCTCTCAAGTGCAACGCATAAATATTTATGCAACCAACTCCAACTGGCTAGCTGGCTGGGTTTTTGGACCCCAAAAATTGAGCGAAGCGAAAGTTGCCAAACTTAGCAAAGAAAAAACCGCGAGAAAAAAAAACAGCAACAATGTATTCAATGTCAACTCTTTTGGCATAGCGGAGCAGCTCGTCGTTGGCTGGGACCTGCCGGAAGCGGCAAGGTAAATATATTTGACTCTATTTAATTCGATAAGCTGTGGTGCGCACAGTTCAATGGTGGCGCTGTGGTTCAGCCAGACCACAGCTGCACCACAGTCGGCGAACGGCAAATAGAGTTCACGAGTGTAGACGAAACGAATGACGCGTCGTGACGTTTCAAGCCACTTGAGTGAGTTAATGAATGAACAAATGAATGAATGAATGAAGAGGCCAACTCTGTGTTGACAGTGTGGAGTAGCTGAAATGGTGGGCAGCGGTGCAGAGTGGGTTTACGACCATGCGAAAGCATCGTGTGGGTTTTGCTCTGAGTCTATGGAGGTCATTCAACGTTTCAAGCTGGAAGACATTGCACTCAGCACGTGAACTTCGTGGTAAAATATTGAAACTGAGCTGAAACGAGATGGGTGGGAGTGAAAGGGCGATAATGTGTGAAAGAAAGAAGAAAAGTGAAGGGACGGAGAAAGAGGTAGAGAGAGAGATTAGGGTCGAGGGCAGAGAGAGATAAATAGATAGATCAATAGAGTATGAGAGCAACACAGAAAGAGAGAGTGAAAGAAATATACAGATAGAGACAGAGAGAGATAGAGAGAGGAAGAAAGAGATAGAGAAAGGAAGAGAGAGATAGAGCGAGGAAGAGAGAGATAGAGAGAGAGAGAGATAGAGAGAGAGTGAAATTAAGGGTTGGGGGTGAGGGTTGGGGAAAAGGAGGAGGTAGAAAGAGATAGATAGATCAATAGAAAGGGAAAGCGACACAGCGCGAGAGAGAGAGAGAGAGAGAGAGAGATAAGCACAATAGAAAGAATTAGCTGATTGGTTGAAGAAAGTATAATCCATAGAAGATATTCCCAAACCTTCTTTCCCCCCATAGTACATAACCTAACCTTATCAGCATATGTTTAAATTTTGTAAATAATTGTAAGCCTGTGTTTTTAATATGACCCAAGGGAGATAATGGAGTAAGATGAGAAGATGCTTTGGGGCTTCCTAATAAAAAATAAATGAAAACAAAATAGAAGATATTTCCTTAAAGAAGGAGAGATATAACACAAAGAAATGATATAGTTAAATAAGAGAAAATGAGAACGAGGCAATAGCATCTGGAATTGACGAACTATCAAGGTTTCGATACCATTATTTTGTTCGTAATACAGAGATTAATAGGAATATCTGGGGATATCGAATAACACCTTTCATTGTACATATTATATATGTATATGGCAAATGTTTTATATTATATACTGAGCAACGAAGTTGTCATAAAACTATTTCATAAAGCAAAAGCAATAATAAAGCTGAGATATAAATTTATGAAAACATGCAGCTAAGTAGACAAATATGATTCCATCAGATTTATGTTAATGTTCATCATTTGGTTATGCCCTAACACATCATATATGCGTCATCGACACTATATAAAACAGAAGTTGAGGTCGCAAAAAACCAACGCTTAAAGAGATGCAATAAAAGCCAAGCTAAGTGTGGTATGGGGTATATGCATATACACACATATTCATATACATATACATATACATGTATATAGGGTATTTAGTCAGGTTTCCCATTAAATTTCACAAAGAAATCGCAAACGTGTGCAACATGAGCCCAGCTTAAAGGTACATAAGAAAGAAGTGATATGAAAACGCGTGAAAAGTTGTAAATGTAAATTACTCTGTGAGCTGTTGGCATGATCAAACTCACGATCTTCGATCGGATTAGTACCAACTATGGCCAGTTTTTGGATAAGAAACTGAAGCAATGATCTAGTACAATCGAATCAATAAAATGGGCAGCTCGAGCTGCTGCCCAAAGCTGCGAGCAGAAAGCTTCAAGCTGCAGCAAAAGCCAAGCTGAAAGAAAGAAAGAAAGAGGGAAAGAGAGAGCAAGAGATGGAAACGAAACCAGCTCAGGCGTTGGGCAGCGCACGTAGCCGAAGAGCGCAGCTGAAGAAGTTGGAGTAAGGAGCAGACGAGGGGCAGACGCCGACGTATACGAATGAAAACGAAAGTGCAGCCGCAATGGTCAAAGCTTAAAGCGAAGAGCTTTCCGTGATTTTTTTTTCAGTTTTGGTTTCGGTTTTAGGTTTTTTTTTATTTGGGAGGGAAGCTCGAGTGTGGACTGCGCTCCAGCGATTTGCTCATTGAACAAGACGAGCCCGTGGCGTGCGTATCGTACAGTGAGTGCTCGCTGCCGTTGCCAATTCCCGTCGTGACTGTCAACAATTATATAAAGAAAAAAAAAGTAAATAAAAGCCAAGTTAAAGAAAACGAAGATAATATAAAAATCAACTAAAAACACGCGTAATGCACATAGGAATCGCGTGAACTTTGCGCCGTATATACGACCGTTACTTTTGCATTGTGTTTTCAGTTTTTGTTGCTCTTTTTTTTTTGGTTATTAATTTTATTTATTTTTTTGTTGAGACTTGGCGTGCAGTAAGAAGAGTGAAGAAAGATATAGAGATATATAAAGATATATATATGTATACATGAATGTATAAAATGTGTAAGACAAAGGAAAGTGGCAAGCGGTTGCGTTTGTGGTAACTGCAGACGAGGCAACACCGCCGCAGCAGCAGCAGCAGCAGCACCAGCAGCAGTTGCAGTTGCAGTTGCAGTTGCAGCAGCAACAACAAAGACAGCGACAACAAGCGGAGGTACGTTGACAAAGTTACTTGTACTAAGCACACACACACACACACACACACACATACACGCACTCACACACACACACACACACTAAGCACACACTAAGCACACACTATCCACATAAGCTATCTGCGCACTTGATTTACTTGTCCTAATTTTCACTTTTTGGAAAGCGCGCCACGCTTGCAATTCGCTTATGTAATCTTTACTTTGGCTCTTAATTCAATTTCTGATAGCGTTTCCGATACGAAATGCCAAAATACGTTTAATTATCATTGCAAATGCATTTTATTGGCCATTTCCATATGATTTATACATATGTGATTTGCATACAAATTATTGAAATTATCATTGCATGTCTAACCATCTATCACTTATCTATCTATCTATCTATCTAAATATCTATCTATCTATATATCGGCCTATATATCTATCTATCTATCTATCTGCCTATATATCTATCTATCTATCTATCTATCTATATATCTATCTATCTATATAACTCTTTATTTGTCTAAATGTATTTCAATCTATCCACAATATATACATATATATTCATCCATGTAACTATCTATCTACCTATACATCTATCTATCATCTATCTATCTCTCCATCATCTATCTATTTATCGACCTATCCATCAAACTTATTATCATTTATAAATTTTCGTTCATTTGTTTTTCCTTACATTACCTTATTTTCTATATTAATTTCATTTCATTCCTTAGCATTTCTATATACTTATTTATTTAAGATTTTCTATTGGCACCCTTTATTTTTATCGTGTTTATTATATCGAATTTATCAATATATTGTATATATTCTATTTAAATATTATATTCCAATTGATTTCATGTCTACCATTTCCATTTCATTTCAAGTTCAATTTCATTGACATTTCCTTCTCTTAAATTTCACTTCATTCCACATTCTCTACCATTCGACTACCATTTCTCTACTACTCTGGTTGTTTTTGTTTCTATTCCATTTCCATTGCATTTCAATCTCGCTGCTATGTCGCTTTATATTAAAATGTTGTTTCTTTAACTTACTTCCAATATTTAAATAATATTTAAATTAATTTTTTAGCATATGATATATAGTTTTATAATTAATCAATGAATAATATAGTTTTTATGTTATAAATAATTTCTTATTTATCTATTTTCTATTTAGAGCAAATTCAATAGTTTTATTTCTTTTGGCTTATATGTAATATTTAATATTATAATTAAAATGCTTAAACTATTCGCAAACATTCCTCTAAGCTCCAACTCAATTCTGTTTTGTTTGATTTCTCTTATGTTATTCTTCAAACACTGTTATGCTATTCACGTTCCATTTTAATTTCACTTCGTTCCACTTGCATTGCATCATCGTTGCTAAACACGTTCTTTGCCCCATTCGAATGCCGGCTGTATGCGTTCTTATGTAATTCCATTTCTGAGTTACAAATGCTCTTGCACAGCCCAGGCCGAAGTCAAAGTCGACTTCCCTTTGCACATCTCGAACATGCCCGCCGGCTAACACTTTCTACCTTTTGGCTGACTACCATCGACGTCGCCGACGCCGTCGCCGTTGCCGTTGCGATCGCCTCGCACCTGCGCGCTCAAATTATTATCAATTTGTGCACGTCGAAGCTATAAATAGTCGATCATGCGGCTACTGCGGCATAAAACGATTAAACGCAAAAACCAGCCGAAAGGAAAGTAAACGCCGATAAACATAAACGCGTCGCCAAGATAGCAACAGCACCAAAATACAAAATACAAAAACAAACTAGAAAGAAATGAGAAATGAAATAATGTGTAAATGTCCCTGCTCGGGCGCCACTTGATTGGCATTGGCAGCGGCAGCAATCAAGTTCAGAGCCGACTCGTCGGATATAGACCAAGGCGTAGCAGGAAAACTGGAAAAGCAAAAGGCGACATCCACTTGTCACATGTCGCCCATGTCGCATGTTCGGACAATGGGGAAAAACATTGAATTTATGGATTCGATTTTATCGATTACATGCTGTACCACAAATTTATCTTTATGGCGAAATTGGCTGAAGCAAAAAAAGATTTGTGCCAAAGCTGTCGATAACATTAATGCAGACAGACGTGAAGCTGGCTGGGTGGCTTGGCTAAGTCTCCATGTTATCGATAACATAGACTAAAATACTTTACAAGTTATATAGTTTTTTAGTTGTTGTAAGTTCTGGCTTAAATGGCAAACAACAATTTGACAAAAACAATTGTAATCGATAACTTGATCTGGGCGTTATTCAAAGCTCAAATGGCTCATATTAGATAATTTGTGTAATACTAAAATATTCTAAATTATTGAATCGCGCACACTAATCTGAACGTACAAATAAATGTTATCGATAACATAAAATATTATATTTTTGATAGCTTGAACTAAAATATAGTTTCTAGATCTTTGCATACAAACATATATAAGTTTAGGTATATATTTATTGCCCATATATAAATTGAGAAACAAAATAACAATCAAAAACACATAATTAAGAAAACAAGAGATATCGGTCAATTTTTCCTGCACAGCTAGTATGTTTGCAGTGCTCAATGGTGTTCCACCCTGCTGCGCTGCAATTAGTCAACAGATAATATGTTATCGCCGTTGTTATCGATAACTAGTGCAACAGGCATTTTGCTATTGTTGTCGATAGAGACGCGTGGCTAATGTGCCGCAGCATTATCCAATGCATCCGGATATACATATATGAACGGGACTTGGCGTCAGCTACTAAGCGACTAAGTAACTAACTAATAATCAAAGCTGGGCTAATGCCACCTGGGCAATTAGTAACGCGTTTTAATTTCTATTTTCATTTATTTTTTGTTTTTATTTTTGTGTGTGTTTCACTACGCAGCGAGCGTGACTCAAGTGAGAAAGTGTCAAGACCCGCAGTCGGCAGTTGGCAGCTAGATGGCAGCTAGTGTGACCCACTAAGGAAGCCGAAGCCAACAGCGGGACAGCAAACAAACAATAACAAAAATAAACAGCCGAATGTCATCAATTATAAGCCGTAAACTTAGCGCGGTCATAATTAAAAGCTGTCAAATCATAATTGACAGACAGACCCAACTGTTATAGCGTGTGCCCAACTCAGTCAGAGAAGAGACAGAGAGAGAAACAGAGACAGAGACAGAGACAGAGTCAGAGCCCGAACCAGAGTGTATTTCTAACAATGTGTAAATTGCATAAGCAACAAGAGCAACAATAAACAATCGACAGCAGCTCATCAGGTAACTGGAGCTATAGCTGTAGCTCGCACGCAGCGGGTGCTGAGAAGGGGCGTATGGGGGCTCTATATACACATGGTCATGTGATGTAAAGCCCTGAGCCGAACAATTCAATGAATGAGAAAAGCCCAAAATGGGTAGAAAAGCAGCGCTTGCATCACAATGGCCAATGCAATAAAGCCAAAGTCGAAAACTGACGATAAAGATGGAGATGAAGATGAAGATGGAGATGAGGCTGAAACTGAAGCTGGAGTTGGCCCAAATCACAAATGGGGTCTGTCCCAAGGGCGTAGCATAAATTAACATGGTTGCACTGCGCTACACTGTTCGGCGTTTGCTGTTTTTTAGCTGTATTTTATTTATTTATTTATGTTTTTTTTTTTCTGCTTTTCTGTGCTATTGCGTTTGGCTTTTTAACGGCGCTTTTGAATTGGAAATATTTTGTTTTGCTTATGGCTCAGTTACAAGCGAACCGCGAAGACGGCCAAGCGTTCACCAAAAATTTTGGATAATTCGAGTACCCAAAATCATAATCTAAAAGTAAAGCGCAAAAAAAATAATAATAAAAAGTTTTGACTAGCTGCAGGAGCAGGAAGTTGCAATTGCAGTTGCAGCCAATCGCGTGCTCTCTCTCCCTCTCTCTCTCTCTCTCTCTCTCTCTTTCTCTCTCTCTCTCTCTGTGTCTCTTGCACGCCGTGTACCTCTCACAATGTGTGGGGTTCGGCTTTCACTGGTATCGTTTAAATCGAGCGCGACAACATGTTGAAGAGACTGGAAAAACCACAGCAGCGTCTAACGGACAGCAATTAAAGCTGACACTCGGAACAGGCGGCCACAAATGACATTCGGACAAATAAACCAAATAACGAAATTGCATTTTACAACAGCTAAAACTGAAAAACACAAAACACAAAAATACAAACAAACAAATAAGAAATTGTAATAATAAATACAAAAAGAAACCAGAAAATGCAATGCAAAGTTGCGCTTTTCCGCCTGGCGGCATTGAACTTGAAAAACTTGAACCGCATCACATCGCATAATCGCAGCACGTCGAGCGAGAGAGAGAGAGGGCGCGAGAGTGAGATGGAGCGTGAGAGAGAGAGAGAGAGAGTGATCTCGAGTTGGGGGCAATCGCGCACATCTTTAATGAGATGCCGTTTTGACATCATTCGAATTTGATTTTTCAATCTGTGATTTGATAACCTTTTTTCCATTCATTCAAGTTTTGGTTTGTTTATCGTTGAGCTTGCGAAAAATGTAAACAAGTTCGTTGCCTAAGTCTTTTGTTTGGCAGTGCGTGTAGCGGCGGCATGTGTATAGCCATGCAAATGAACTAGCTCCAACAATTGGCCAATTGGATTGCAAAATAGACGTCAACGTTTCTGCGGCGAAGAGCCCGTTAATAATTAACTAGTTCAGAGCTCTCGTTACGTGAAGAGCAGAAGTTTAAGACTTGTGTGTGGATGAGCCGCAGAATAAGCGTATAAGAGGCAGATGATTAAAAAACGATGACATAACCAGCTACAACTGGGGCACATCTTCCACTAAACAGAGCCAGAGCACGCTCGACTATAGCTCTGGCCAAGACTTGGCTTGGAAGTGGTTTTACATTGAAACAAGCAACATCTTGATATGAGAAAGGAAATTCCCAATTAACTGAGCTTTGTGCACTAAATTGTTATTTGTTGTGGTTTGTGCTCTTGCCTAAGGTATCATCATCGTAACGTGATGAGGCTCAAATGGCACTTGCTGCAGACGTTTAAAATATGCTGAGTTACAGGATTTCATTTATTTATAACGTACATACCTCAAATACCCTATTAGAATTCTCTTTCTTATATATTAATTAGCGGCATAGCTCTAATGTCTCTTCATTCTTCTACTCACTCAATTAAATCGTTTGCAACCTTGCAATTCTGTCCTTACCCCACTCGAATCAAGCAAAACAAAAAATTTCTTTGGTACTCAATTCACTTTCTGGCTTAGGAATTAGCGCCTTTACCCGTCCTTCTACTCGCTTAGTTTTAAGTTTGCAATTATCGTTCCATCACTAATAAATTTGTTTCGCTTTGCAGTTCTGTCCATATTGCAGTTGAAATATGGGCCAAGAGATATCGCAACAGCAGCAGCAACACCATAGCCACAACCACAACCACAACCACAGCCACAACCAGAACCATAACCTTAACCTCAACCTCAACCTCAATCACAAGCGTGGCCAGCCGCATCGTAAAAGCTACAAGGATCCCATCTATACGCCCGCCAGCCATCTGTCCAGCAGCTCCAGCTCGAACAGTACCGACGATTACGACGCCAACTATAGACTGCGACACAAGTATAATCTGACGAAGCAGACGTACGAGCGCACCAAGATCCTGGCCGGCAGCGTTACGAACCGCAGCAGCCTGCCAGCGGACAGCGATTCGCATTACGCCAAGCTAAACGGCACGTATCTGCAGCGCAGCAGTTCGCAGAGCTCGGACAGCGGCATCTACAACTCGTCCTGTCACTGCTCGTCGCTCTCCTCGCTGTCCTCGTCGGCGATCAGCAGCAGCTCGGCTAGCTCCAGCAGCGGCTGCCCCAGCTCGCTGCTATCCAGCAAGTCAAGCCGTTCGCTGGATAAGCAGAAGCACTATCTGAGCCACCACTTGTATATCAAGTCCTACTTGGACATCTTGGAGGAGGACGAGCGGGCGCGTGCCCACTTCAAGTCAGCCCGGCCGGGTGGCATACGCAACTACACGCCCAAAATACTCGGAGGCGGCGACTCGGCCAGCTCAACACTGTCAGCTAGTGCGCCCTCTGGCAGCTTTGGCTATCCACATTCAAGCCCAGCGATCAAGCAGCGCACCAGTGTTAGCTCCAATTGCTCAACCAACGCTGCTGTTGCGGGCAAAAACTGTCAGGAGGATCCTTGGATTTGACAATTACTGAAACATGGCGTTTGGCACAATGACGTCTTTGCTTGGCATGATCCCGCTACTGGCGATCGGCATGAACTTTTATCGCTATCAAAGCGTCGATCCCGAGAACAAGGTTCAGGAGCCATCAATCGTAAGTGAAGGGATTTAAGTGGGACTTGCTCTTTAGATGACTTAAGACTAATCAAAATATAGTTCTTGAGGCGAGCCCAGAGGTCTAATAAAATTGTATTGATACAAATATGGTTATGCGGCAGTAATTTAGCTTGTCCAAAAATACTTATAGTTGCTGAAAATGAAAGCTGACTGTACAGAAAAGAGAGAGAGAGAGAGAGAGGGAGGGAGGGAGGGAGGGAGAGAGAGAAATTTATGTGGCCCCTTGAGAAAGTATGACAGATAGAAAGTGAGTTTGGATAGACCCAAAATAATATGTAAGAAAGAAAATTGAGGAAATTGGGAAATTATTTGTAGGAGCTATAATAAGGAGATCTGTGCATTAGTTTAGTCTAGTTAGGGAGAAAGCAACCATCTTGACCAGCTATCCGGCCCATATTCACACATTGCATCTTTGCAGATTCGTCGGCAATATGATTTCGTCGTGATTGGCGGTGGCTCCGCTGGCGCTGTGGTGGCCAATCGATTGAGCGAGGTGCGCAATTGGACGGTGCTGCTGCTGGAGGCGGGTGGCGATGAGACGGAGATCTCGGATGTACCCGCGCTGGCGGGCTATCTGCAGCTGACCGAGCTGGACTGGAAGTACCAAACGACGCCCTCGTCGACGCGCCAGTACTGCCAGGCCATGAAGGGCGATCGCTGTTTCTGGCCACGCGGCAAGGTGCTCGGCGGCAGCTCAGTGCTGAATGCGATGGTTTATGTGCGCGGCTCGAAGAACGACTACAATCATTGGGCATCGTTGGGCAATCCGGGCTGGGATTACAATAGCATGCTCAAGTACTTTTTGAAATCAGAGGACGTGCGCAATCCGTATCTGGCGGCCACGCCCTACCACGAGACGGGCGGCTATTTGACGGTACAGGAGGCGCCATGGCGCACACCGCTCTCCATTGCCTTCCTGCAGGCGGGCATTGAGATGGGCTACGAGAATCGGGACATAAATGGCGCCAAGCAGACGGGGTTTATGCTCACCCAGAGCACCATACGTCGCGGCTCGCGCTGCAGCACCGGCAAAGCCTTCATACGTCCGGTGCGCCTGCGCAAAAATCTAGATGTGCTGCTCCATGCGGAGGCCACACGCCTGCTGCTCGACAAGGACAAGCGCACCATTGGCGTGGAGTATATTAAGGGAGGCCGCAAGCAGCTGGTGTTTGTTCGACGCGAGGTCATTCTCAGTGCCGGAGCACTCAACTCGCCAAAACTACTGATGCTGAGCGGCATCGGCCCAGCCGAGCATCTGCAGGAGCACAACATTCCCGTTATATCGGATCTGCCGGTGGGCAACAACATGCAGGATCACGTAGGCCTGGGTGGACTCACGTTTGTAGTGGATGCACCGCTGACCGTGACACGGAGTCGCTTTCAGACGATACCCGTCTCCATGGAGTACATAATGAGGGAGCGCGGTCCGATGACCTTTTCGGGCGTCGAGGGCGTTGCCTTCTTGAACACCAAATACCAGGATCCATCGGTCGACTGGCCTGACGTGCAGTTTCACTTTCTGCCCAGCTCCATTAACTCCGATGGCGGCGAGCAGATACGCAAGATCTTGAATCTAAGGGATGGCTTCTACAACACCGTCTATAAGCCGCTTCATCACAGCGAGACCTGGTCCATACTGCCGCTCCTGCTGCGACCCAAGAGCAGTGGCTGGGTGCGCTTGAATTCGCGCAACCCACAGCAGCCGCCCAAGCTGATACCCAACTACTTTGCCCACCAGCAGGACATCGATGTGCTGGTCGAGGGCATCAAGCTGGCCATCAATGTGTCCAATACACAGGCCTTTCAGCGATTCGGCTCCCGACTGCATAACATACCGCTGCCCGGCTGTCGGCATCTGCCGTTCCAGTCGGACGCATACTGGGGCTGCTGCATTAAACAGTTCACGTTCACCATTTACCATCCGTCGGGCACTTGTCGCATGGGTCCCAGCTGGGATGTTACTGCCGTTGTGGATCCACGGCTGCGCGTCTACGGCGTCTCGGGGCTGCGCGTAGTCGATGCCAGCATCATGCCGACCATTGTCAATGGCAATCCGAATGCACCGGTCATAGCGATCGGTGAGAAGGCATCGGATATGATCAAAGAGGATTGGGGCGCACGCCGTGTACCGGGCGCAGCAGTCGCTGGCTAGCTGCACTCAATGTCTACTATTAATTTAATCAACTAGTCAATTATTTGTGTAATTAATTATTATTAATCTATGAACTATTCGTGTTGTTTTTTTTTTTTTTTTTTGTGTTTTGTTGCAAAGCAAAATTTTGTTTAGTTGTTAAGTGTTATTTGATAATTGAAATTATTTTATTTTATTTGTCTGCATAATATTTATATAACTATTTGTATTTATTGCTATATGATATTACTAAATGATAATGCATATATCTCTATTTGATTTTTTTTTTATTAATATTATTTTGCTTCGCTACGAATAAATACTTTTCATCAAATTTCGCAATTGAATTTTATGCTGCCGCCTGAGAGTATGCAATATATTTTTGTCGAACAACCCAGCACTTGCTGTGTGTTGTGCGAGATAAGTTGTAAAGTTAGTTGCTTAATTACAGTCAAAAGTTCAATAGTTTAATGACTTTAAAATTTTTTAATAATAATAAAAAAAATTTAAATTATTTAAATTAATTCAAAATTTGTTTAATATCTCTGTTACTTGAACCCTGAGCAGCAGCATGACTTAAATTTTCAATTAGCGCTCACAAGTATGCAATATTATTTTAAACTGTTTTATGCTTTCACAGATAAACGATTAATTTATTATTTTTTTTTTTAACACGCTAATAAAAACTTTTTATTATATAATCATAATTATTTCATGTCGCATTATTTCTGTTTTCTAAATGTGCTATGTGAGCAGCTTTGAAGACTGGGCCCGCAAATGGAACATAGGAATTAACGGAAGCAAATGCGCAAACGTTACGTTTACCACAAGACGTTTAAACTGTGGTCGCATCAGCATGCAGGGTTCAACACTACCGCACAAAAGAAGCCACAAATATCTGGGCGTAGTGTTAGACAGAAGGCTGACATTTAACATGAACACCACGATGGTCAAAAAGACTGTAATGACCAAAAGCGCAAAGATGTCATGGCTTCTTATGCCGGCCAATAAATTGTCACTGTACAGTAAAGTGACAATTCATAAAGCAATACTAAGCCCCATATGGAAATATGCGCTTCAAATCTATGGAATTGCGTCAAAATCTAATCTAAACAAAATAAGAGTTGTACAAGCAAACATCCTCCGGCAAATTAGCAATGCTCCCTGGTACATGCGTACGAGGGACATTGAAAAAGATCTCAAGGTCCCCAAAGTTGGAGACGTAATGCAAGAGGTAGCTGCTAGATACCTTGCAAGACTCGAAGGCCACCCAAACCCTTTGGCGAGAAGACTTAACAAAGAAGCCAGAAGAAGAAGATTAAAGAAGTGCCATCCACAGGACCTCCCTGCGAGGTTCCTATAAAATTAATGTTTAATGTAAAATGAATGTGATAATTGTGTGATAAATTAACCCAATTGTGATTGTTGTTTATGTAAATTGTTATTGTAATATCTGTAGTGTTCTACTGTAAATAATTGTATCTTTATGTTCAACTTGTTAAGCTGCCAATTAGGTAGTAGAAAGCTTGTTTAAATAAAATAATATAAACCTTTTTACCAAAAAAAAAAAAAAAAAAAAAAAAAAAAAAAAAAATAAAAAAAAATAAATGTGCTATATTCATTTATTCATTTTGGCAATATAATTTTTCGTTGCGCTCGAAAGTATGCAACCTTTTCTTGCAGCAAGTGCTTGTGCTAATTAATTATAGCAAAATACAAATATATTTTTTAATAATTTCTTAATCATAACATATTCTTTCATTATTATTCACATTTTTTGCTGCCTCGGCTGCTTTAATTATAATTAATAATTCGCACCCAAGCGTATGCTTCTCTTTAATTAGCAAGCAAGTCCAGCAACCCAGTTAAGCTTGGCACAGCCACACACCCATTGCAATGCATTGCGAGCATTGATGCAGACTGTTGCATTGCTCGCAGCTGTCACGTATACGAGACGTTGGCCATTTTAACGGTCTTGGCTTCCGCCATTTGGCTCAAAATTAAAAACCTGGCCAAATGTCAAATTACTCAAACTTGACTGGCAATCAAAGCGAATCATAAAACGATTTCCTTGACTAGCCGCGCGCGCCCACCGCTGGGGCGTGGCTATCCAGTATTTCCTGCTCGTAAGCGCGCACCTTTGCCCCACTCTCTCTTTGTCTTACTCTCTCCTTCTCTCTGTTTTTCAGTCACACCTAACGCTGTCGATTTGTGCCAAGGTTACGATACTAAAAGTAACAACGCTTTGACGACACTTTTGACTGCGCTCACGTTTTATTTCGTAGGTGTTAGACGGGGAAACGGCGCCGATAACAGTTAAAACAGGCACTTATGTCGGTTAGTTGGCCGAGCTAGCAGCGATTAGCTAATGCGCTCGATCAATACACTCGGGCATGGCCCAGTTGATTAACCATTTCAATTGCAAGACGCAGCGCTAATTTTTGGCCTAACACACTCGTTTCTCAATAAACAATTTACAATTTGCAATTCACTTGCGCTCATAAAAAGAATGGTATGCAGCAAAGAATGCCTGACTAGAGAATACCCTGTCCTTGACTGAGCAATCAAGGCAATGAACTCAAAGCTTTCAACTCTCTTTACTCTCTCTTTACTCACGAATGAATCGAACAAGTCACTCATACATGTATATAAGTACAGGGTATTTGCACGTGAGCTTAATGCACGTACAGCCAAGCTGGTCATAAACCACCCAAGGCGCTTTTCTTATATAATGCCCTTTAGACAACCGCCCAAGACCCAAAGTAAATATTTGATTTGATTTAAACGAAATGCCAAGTCATCCAAGTTGAGGGCGAACTGCGACCGTACACAAAAGGGACGGCAGGGGGCGTGGTTTACTAAAACGAAACGAAAGAAGAAGACAGAGAAGAAGAAGAAGCAAACACGTTGAGGCGTACGTGAGTCGAAAATGTAATGGAAAGTGTTATGCGAAAGACGATGGTAAGCGGCCAAAGCGAAATAGTAAACATTCAAAAGTAAACAGCTCGCGCTCATCGTAATGAAGAAACGCCAGATGTTAAGCATGATAATGATGTTAATAATTATGATGATGACACACAGTGCGAAGTGGCCAAAAGTGTCTGTGGTCAGTGCGGCTGTGAATTTGGGTCATTAATCGGCTGAGGGGCAATAACAATGCAACACGCAAACAGGGAACGCAAAACTAATTGGCACATTTTAGTTGTTGTTGCTGTTGTTGTGAAAGAGGCTGCCTGACAGGTAAGTAACTAACTACCTGTGCTCATCTCTTGGAAATGTCTGTTGCACGTTGTGCTTTGGGGCGTGGCTTTTCGCGTCTTTGTTTCTCTGAGGATCAACACGCAGTGCAAGCGAACACAATCTTTTCTTTTTTTTTTTTTTTTTTGGTTTTTCAGAGACGAATTCGACACAAAGCGTTGCAACATTCATTTGCAGCAATTATAAATAAATAAGACGAATTATGTGCATATAAACTTCAAGATGTTTCCATATTGAAACACAGCAAATACCTTGCAGAAATGATCAATGTGAGTAAATAGTATGAATAGTGGACTGATTTGAAATGTTGTTGCTGTTAATCATGTTAATTAAATGTTAATTAACATAGAAGAATAAATCAAAGACAAATATTTCAATCGGATTGTACTGAATACATAATATTCGTTAACTACACAAAAGCAGTTGAATCTTATTTTGTATGCAGTGCAGTGTTGCCAAATCAGCTTTTTTCCCGCCAAATCTGGCTTTTTTGCACATCCAATTACGGGAAAAAATCGAAATCAGCGTGCAGCGGGAGTTTTGGCTTTTTGTTTTAAATATAGTGGCTTTTTCTGCTTTTCTATTTAATAAGCAGTTTAACATTTTTTAGAGAATGTTAAAACCAAATAGTTCAGCATAAACAAATATGTCAGGAAGCGTGGGTGAACAGCCAAGAATTCAAGAAGAATTTATATTGCAGGCCAGTTGACTACATAACCAATTTGAGCTTGAAATATTTGAGTAATGTATCTATGAGTTCTGTGAAGATTCACAAAACTAAAATTTCAATTATTATTAGAAACATTTTTCCTATAACCTTGCTTTCGATATTGGCGATACAAAACATAGTGCTTTGATTGACGAATCAACTTATAAAGTCAAGAAGAAATGCTGTCGTGTCTACGAATTCCATATATATATATGGAAGAATGCGATAAAGATAATAATTGTCATGAATAGGACGAATCACTGAACTATTTGTAAAAATAAAACTCATAAGCAAAAGGCAAAAACTTCAGCTTTTTGTCAGATTTTTTCTCAACAAATTTTAGGTTTTTTTAAGTCGGTTCCCACTAAAAACAGCTTTTATTGCTCAACAAAAGCTGGCAACACTGGTCTGCACATATAATTTATAATATGACAAGGGAGAAAGGGATGAGTATTGTATGTAGATTTCCCACGCTCTCAGTAAGCATATAACTTTTGAAGAATCTTTGGAGGAACTCTAGTGCAACGCATCTTAAATTTTGTGATGTTTAGTTTTAAAGTTTCTAGTTCAAAGGAACTAGAAGATATAGTCTTACGCGTTCTGCTCTACTATGAACGTAGATAATGTCACTACATATTCTTAACTTTGAAATGCCAATGCGTGTATAGATAAAATATTTCCAGTTCTAGCACTCGAAATATCAGGATTTTCAAGATGACGGATATGGTAAATGGCAAGGCAGACAGAGTAGAGGAGCAGCAAGACAGATATAGCACAAAACCAATATGCTCGTTCATTTGATGAGCTCGAGTAAACAAGAAGAAATTCTATCCTTATACGACATTATATTAAATATATTATTCAATATACGAAAAATATATATAGTTATCAAATACAATATTCATAAGATTTAGTATCGTTTAATCAAGATTTATTTATTTATTTATTTATGGCAGCAGCTCAGATATCATTTACCAATGGGCCATCGTGTGTCAGGTCGAGTGGGCATTATTTTGGGCTTCAATTCGCTCGTTTCAATCAGCATCGAGTGGTGCTTGAGCTGTGGCCGCGGAATGCATTGGCAAATATGTTACTCTATATGAAATTCCGCTCCATGACTATCCCATAAATGCCGCAATAGACGGCAGCGAGTCGGGTTTATGTGTCGACGTGATGTCGAACACATTTGACGACACGAGACAGAGAGAGAGAGAGAGAGAGAGAGAGAGAGAGAGAGGGAGGGGGAGTGTGAGGAGGGTTGGTGATGATGAGGGGGGCTAAATAGCGCAGCCGGCAAAAGCAGCTGTCTTCAGATACGGCACCAAATTGAATAATGTCCGCTTAATTTCGGTCAATTATGCCGCCCGAATCCAACTCAAAACGAACCGAAACCAAGCCGAGCTCCAAGCAGCGCCGCAAGCAGAGCTCCAAGCAGAGCAGAGCAGAGCTGAGCCGACTCGATGCGGGGCGGGCTAGGTGGGTCCCGCCCCAACGAATATCGGAGACATGTAATTTCATTTGCAATTCAGTCGAGCGGTGGCGGCGGGGGACAAACAGACATCTGGGAAACGCTTGGCAGGCAGCATTGTCAAAAAAAAAAAAAAAAAAAAAAAAAATTCATTTTTTTTTTTTTTGAGCAGTTCGATGGAAATGCTTACGTCATGAGCCAGAGTGGAAGGTGTCTGGCGCGGCACTTGATTGGGCTCACGTAGGCAGGCACAGAGCAGCAGCGAGCAGCGTGCCGCGATTGGTAGCTGCCCTTAGCCAGAGCAAGAGTCTTTAACTGGTCATTAATTGGATGCGGTTGCTGCAATACCAGACCAGAGCAGGCCAAGAGAGACAAGAGCAGAGCAGCCAGCAGCTTGGAGAGGTTCATTCGCTTCCTGAAGCTTCAAGCGAAAGTCGCTTTTCACGATAATTTCTTCTTTTTCTTCCCCCCTCCCCTTTAGCAGATACCCTGTAGGTCAAATGGGTTTCATTCAATGTCGAGCATGAAGGGCTTTAGTGTCAACAAATTTTCATTTAGCAGCAAAATGAAGTCGAACGGATGCTATGCCTCAGCTAATAAGTATTTGATTTTATAGGCTCTAGCATTGCCTCAAAGATATTTTCAAGCCAGTTTGAAAGTTAAGCTTAGAATAATTTAGCCTTTGATATGAATTTGTAAGTCAACTGCCTGGAGGCCGATTCCAAGCGACTTAAATATGTTTATTTATTGAAATTAAAAAAAGATATCAGAATTCATTAGATATAAAATATTTATAATATATGTATAATTATATATATGTCCACTATTGTAAATGAGAGAGGGAGAGAGAGAGAGGGGACTCTGCAGCTGAGTAAGATTAGACCGTGTAAGGCGCCAACTGAATATGAGAGCGACAGATTCGTCTAGCTAAAAGCTTAGAGAAAACTATTTTGTTGCAGTCAAAGGTGCATCACGCCTACCTTTAGTGGCAGCTTAATCTAGCTGTACATCAAGGTAACAAAAGATAAAAAAATTAGTACCTATGGCTAGAAAATGCAGGAATAAAGCTGAAGCTAAACAGTCACAAAAATTTGTTTAACTAAATGTAAGCTTCATGAATTAGATTACAAAATATATACGAAATATTACATGAATATAGATTATAGACACACATATAGATACACAAATCAAGGGGTATTCAATGGCTGGGCAAGGCTTCAAACACCAAGCACTTAAGCACATTTGGAGGGCGGCCACATTTCATTTTTGCAGCATTAGAGAAATGAATTTTTGGCTCATGGAACTGGCAGCCAGAGCCACCTACCTGTGAGTCGTAAAACGTGGCTAATTGCACATTAACACCCAGCAGCAACAGCAGCAACAACAACAACTAGTTGCAGAAATATTTCAACATGATTTAGTAAATCTTCAGCTGGCTTAGTTTTAGTTTCAGTTGAAATCTCTTTTATTATATTTCTATCTCTTGCACAGACTCTATCGCTCTCACTCTCCCTTTGCCGCTCTCTCTCCCTCTCTCTCTCTCTCTCTCTCTCTCTCTCTCTCTCTCTTTCTAGATTACATAAATTATAGTTGCCAGTTGCACATGTGACAAAAATCAGCAAACGGCGCAAAAACGTTTCCAGTCCAACTGCCCGCCTATCTGTCTATCTGTCTCGCTGTCTGACTCTCTGCCCCACGGCCTGTGGGTTGACTGCCACAGACTGTCAAAAGCAAAAAAAAAAAAAGTATTTAAAAAAAATAGACTAAAATGCGCAAAATCTTTACTCAAGCCAGCAAGTAAATAACTTTATTTTCCTTTTTTTTTTCTTTTAAGCGATTTTACTTTATTTATTCATCTGCACTTTGGGGAGGGGAATGTGCATGTTATTCGTGGAATGCGGTCACGCAATCAACAACAACAACAACAACAACAACAACAGCAGCAGCAGCAGCAGCAGCATCAACAGCAGCAGCAGCAGCAGCAACAAGTGTGTTAACCACAATTTTGGGGGCAAGTGTAATTAACCAAGTTTTGAACCCTGCTTTTGCCCAGCTACAAAATTCTTTTCAACTTTTCCCCAATGCTCGCTCAGCCAGCTGGCCAAGATTTGAGAGCGTTGAGAGATAACATTCTTCGTCGTAAGCTCAATTGCCAGCTGAAGTGAAGATGAAATGACATTTATGATGAGTTTGCCAATATATAGATATGAATAAAGAAGCATTTTTAATATTAAATTTAATGTTTAGTAAGCAACACTTAAGCATAATAAACAAGCAGCTGCTATGCAGCTATTGTTGATTAACAATTGATCAGCAGTTAAACAATCATTTAGCATTATTTTCACTTCAATTGTTGATAAGGAGCGCTGCGTCTTCTAACTACTTTATTTTTATATTCTAAATTATTTCGCAGTATATACATATATAAAACTAAACTCGATTAATCATTTTATATTTGCATTATAAGTCTGCATATTTAATTCTATAATTAACTTGCTATGAAATCTGTATAATTCATTTAGAAAAGAATTTCTAGTCGCAATATTTTTACCAAGCTTATTAACCTCATCTTATTGCTGAATAACCTACAGCGATCTATTATATACTCAGTTGTATAATATTGAATATTTTCTGCTAAACTTCTCTCTCTCTCTCTCTTCTCTGGAGTCTACTCAACGCGCATGGATCTGCAAGTATCAGATGACTGAGATACAATACTTTATGCTGAAATTATCGTCTCCTTGATGTGCAACGTCTTTAAATCATGTTTTTAAGTCTTTAGGAAAACTTTGCTTATATTCTTCTTATAATTTTGCCTGTTTGCTAAGATCTGCTATAGCTTGAGGTGTTTTTCAGATATTCCTATACTCAATTACTTTGACATTGGGGATAATCGAATGCTCCATATTCATGCTTGAACACTTGCTAATATTGTTTCATTATTAAAATATAAATAAATATGAATTTGATTGAAATATGCTAAAACTCTTTTATGCTTCTCTAATCTTTCCTTGCTTTCTTCTTTAATCTTTCTTTTGTATTCTACACGTTCACTTGACTTGATTCAATAAATGTAGATTAACTTGTTAATATTATAATTAACTTTCTATTATTAATCTTCGTTATTTTTCCTTTAGCCTAACTTTTACACTTGACTGCAGTTCAAAGACTTGTTATCTCACCTCATCTCAATCTTAAAATCTAATCTTAACAAGTGGTCTACAGCCAGTTCATCTCACTCTCTCCCTCTCTCTCTCTCTCTCGCTCTCTCTTACAATTATACATAATTATAATTATCATTTATTACTATTCTAACCCATTATACTTGAGGCAATCATTTCTTGGTAAAGTAATTCAAATTCTTCTTCAAGTTCAAGCGCTCAGCATCTGCTTAAAGTCCATTCACCTCTCTCTATCTTCCGAGCATTATCAACTCTATTATATTTAAGCATTTTTCTAGGGTTTTTAAACACCTATTTAAGCCAGTTCAGTTGAAGCTGTTTTTAATCTAAACTAGTATCAGCATTGTTATGCTAATTTTTATTGCTAGACCTATAATCTAAACTGTATCTTGGCAATAAATATTTGAATTTTATTTAATTATTATTAGCTATAATGAGTAAAACAAGAATAATTATTAATAATGATGTTTATTCTTATTGCTATCATTAGTATTATCAATGCTAGCTTTTTACAATACATTTACTCTTTCTTTGTTGCTCTCCCCCTCTCTCAGTCTCTCAATATCTCTGTATCTTCGCTCTTCATTATCGTGTCTAATCATCGCTAGTCTTATCAGCGCATCGAACATGTTTGATAGGCAACATGTTTGATGCCAATGTGCCAATAATATGCAACAGCTGCTCGCTTGCCTTAGTTGCTGTTGTTGTTGGCGCAATTGCTGCTGTTGCTGCTGCTGTTGCTATTGCCAAACAGTTGCCGATGCTGCTGACGTCGCGGACACCGCAGTCGGCGCTTGGCTCGTTTGCACGGATTTCGCGTTAAACTTTGCGTTCAGTTGAAAGCGTGCAACACAGCCGCACGGTCGCAAAGCTCCACACATAAAGAGAGAGAGAGGGAGCGATTCACGATAAACGATATACGATATATACATAAATCAACAAACAATTTTTTTTTTTTTGCGTTTGCACCGATGCGCACAGGATCCGCCTGAGCAGCCCGCCCATCCATAAGTCAAGCGAATTTCATGTTTCGTGCGCGTAGAATTTCAATGTAAGCAATGTTTTCTATCGACCTGAAAATATCTATATATGTGATCTCTATATATAATTGTGTGTGTGTGTGTGTGTGAAAGGAAATGCAATTGAAGTGAAACCTTGGCAGGGACAGCTGCAGGTGCAACTGTAGCTTTTGCTTTAGCTATAACAACTTTTGCCGGACCTATTGACTCAAGCTGGGAGTACCCTTCACAAAAATAATAATAAAAGCCCATATGCTCTGCGTTTTGGGCAAATGCAAAAGGCACTCAAGTGCGACTACAACAACAACAACAACAACAGCAGAAGTAGCAGCAACAGCAGCAACGGCGATTGCAAGCGGCAACATTTTGCAATCGCCCACAAAAATGAAAAGCAAAAACAACAGCAGCGGGATACATTTGAAAAGATATACGAGATACATGAGTAAAAGGAAAAGCAAGAAAAACATTGACGCAGCACTTTCGTAGATAAGTAGGCTATAACACCAGCAATAACAACAGCAATAACAGCAGCAATAACAACAACAACAACAACAACATTGGCAACTACAAACTGTGACTCTTTTTGTCAAGCATGGGCAAACAACAATTCTGCAAGCAAAGTTGAAAGTCTCCCGCTCATCCCCAACTCGCCCCGCGCCCTGCGTGAGAGTGAATCAAGCCTGCATTGTGAAAATAATGGAGAATTAAAAGCCAAAAACAGAAATATGCAATAATAATTGATAGCAATGCAAAGAATTTACTGGAATGCATCGAGTCTTAACATTTAGTTAACATTAATCTAACTTTCCAAGATATTGAGTTACATAATAGTTAATGTAGATCTCAGCCAATAAGATGTCACAATTAAGCAAAAGATTTGCAGTAGAAGCAGCGGCAATTGCAGCAGTAAATTCATGTTAACGCGCATGTTAACTTCAAGCTGTAACATATTGCTGCACAACATTGTGAAACCAATAATTCGTATGTTTGATTGCTTTAAAGGTGCTTGTTAGCCTTAACATGAATATGTGGTAAACAAAGTGGAAGATACACAAATTCCTATGTTTAGATCTGACAAAAGTGATTGTTAGCGTTGACATAAACAGGTCATCTGAATGCCAAACAGATGGCAAAAGCATGAAATACATACATTCCCAAGCCAATGACGTATTGGCGTTAACTTTGACAAGACAGCGCAAACCAAGCAGATTTTGAGTAAGCGCAAGCTAAGCTCGGCTATTAACAAAATGTTCTCTGCAACATCTGGCAACGCTGTGAATCAT
This sequence comes from Drosophila borborema, assembly GCA_030914335.1. Taxonomy (NCBI): domain Eukaryota; kingdom Metazoa; phylum Arthropoda; class Insecta; order Diptera; family Drosophilidae; genus Drosophila; species Drosophila borborema. The sequence goes on from JAUESP010000311.1 coordinate 702,928, forward strand.
ATTTGATTTGAACTCTTCGCTTGGCTGCACCAGACAAAAGACTTAGGACACAAACGCATGAACGTTGCAGCGCTTTGACTAATGAAGTGGGCGCACGCATTAGCCAGCAACAGCAACAGCAGCAATTAAAAATTGCAATTTGCTGGGGTGTTGTTGCAGCTAAATAAATAACAGCTAAATAACAAATTTGCCGCAACGCATTCAACTGTTAATTTAATTATTAAAAGCAACAATTGCTGCTGCAAGTGAACAAAGTTGTTGCTGTTGTTACTGCTGCTGCTGTTGCTGCTGTTGCTGTTGCTGCTGTTGCTGTTGCTGCTGTTGCTGCTGTTCCCATTGGCACATTGACCCAAGTGGCACGCGCTGCCTGAACTGATTGTTGGTAGTTTGTGAGTTTGTGAGTTTGATGACTGTCAAGGTGACTGACATTAGAGACCCCGAGAGCTGACGACAACCTAACAACCTAGAGCCAGACTCTGTTGTTGCTGGCCATTGACTTTGGCCTCTTGAGGCATTAGGTTTGTTGCTGTTGTTTTGCGTGGCTCACGCTAAATTAGCGCACAAAATCATTTTAATTGCGTTCACTTTGTGTTTTGGCTGCCTGTCAACTGTTAACGCATCCGTCAGATATAATGCCAGCGCGTGGGCGTGTCAAACTTGACATTTGCGGCGCATTGAAGGCTTGGCCTTCAACTGAGACTAAAGCTGAGGCCCAGGAAATACTGCACCTAATTGACTTACACACACACACACATACACACTCAGCACACACATACATATACACAGCTCATTTGGCAAGAGCTAACAATAGCAGTCACTTTTAGCCAAGATGCCCAACTGGTTTACCTGGCCTACCTGGCACCACAGGCAATCGTCCCGCGCCCCCTCACTCACTCTCTCTCTCTGTCTCTTTGCAACTCAATAAACTTGTTTGTCGCTGACCTAATTTCGCGCCACTTTTTTCGACTTTTTTTTAGTTTAGTTTTTTTTTTTCGCACAACAACCAAAGCTGGAAATTATCTGAAATGCGTGCGCTTTGGTCCCGCGTTTCGGTTTCAGTTTCAATTACAACTTGAGTCGCAAAAATAAAATTGTGGAGCCACCTGTTTGATTTTATTTCTGTTGAGAGCGCTGAAACATTAGTCGTAGAGTAGTCAAAGCTAAAGCTGATGCGGGAGCTGTCTTCAGGTAACCGTTTGGCACAGCCTTTGGCCTTTCACTTGGGCGCAGTCAAGCAGTAATAAAGATTTAGCGGCACGCCGGTATACTAGGCGAATACTCTACCTTACGAGCAGCTTAAATGTTTAAAGTGAGGAAAATAGCCTGAGAAGAGTGTTAACTGTAGACGCTTCAAATGAAAAATCGATAAAAATCGATGAAAAAAGATGATTGAAAACTATGCGAATACATTTGCTACATTTGTTACTTTATATATGGAATAATTAACTGGGAAAGAAGACCCAGCTTGACTCTTATAGAGTTCTTATAGATTCTCGCAGTTTCTCAGATCAATGCAAAGACAAACGAATCGAACGACAGACATAAACCAAACTGTACTCGGTTTGATAAGGAATGAATATACTGTATATATGTATATATAGAGATTGATTTGAGCAGATATTTTGGAATGATATATAGTCTTGAAACAGATTAACTAAATATCCCATACAGATAACTAAGCAGGATCTGACTTTACCTCTTTCCTAATAACAATTTCCTCTTTGTATTTTATTTATCAACAATCAAAGCAGCTCAAGCGAGTTCTGCTTAATTAAATAGATATCATTGAAAATTACTTCCTTTTCGATTTAATGTGAATGGCTTAGTGTAAAGTGTATAAACGCCATTCAGAGCTAAACAATGAGATGCTGCTCTCGTTGCCCAAAAGGTAGTTTCTCATATGTTTAATGTTATTTATGGTAGACAGCATAGAGTGCATAATGTATGAATCAGCTGGTGGGAACTACTACGTGTTGTTTCTTCTCCATCTGGCTGATGTTGGCCTTAGACCCACTGTGCCTAGCCGGCTAACAAAAAAGCTTAACTGTTAACGGAGCGGCCAAGCGACGCAATGCTGCACGTTTCAACACCCGCGCGATAACAAGTCAACAACAAAGTGACAACAGCTGTTGTTGTCGTTGTCGCTGCTGCTGCTGTTGTTCAGTCTTAACGGCTGATCGAGTGACAAGGCGAATGAATTATGCTTAGTCCAATAAGTAAATGAACAACAAAAAGATATTTCGTATGTAGATTTGTAGAAATTTACCAATCGAGCGCGCCAGCTAACGCGCCAATTATAACCGAAAGCAACAACAGCAACAGCAACAAGCAACAGCAACAGCAACAACAAGTAACAAAAGCAAACATTTTGGTAGCTATTACATCAGAGCTTGTAGATATTGTAATAAAAACGAATGGCCACACGATTTGAAAGACAAACAGAAGTAGCAACAACAAAAGATACTTTTGTATATGTTATTGCTATTGCTGCTGCTGCTCTTGCTGCAGTTTTGAGCGGCATTTTGCGTGGTTTACATTCATTATAAGCCGCATTTGTAGTGGCTGCCAAAAGCGGTTGCGTTTTTTCCACACTTTAACGATATTGGCCGCAATAGCCGTCAAGGTCGCACGACCCTCACAGCCAACGCCAGAGGCCCTTATCGATGCGGGACGCGGGTGCGAGATGGAAGCGATTGCATTGCAACAACAAATCGTGAATGCAATCAATGCAATGGCAGCCAGCTGAATATCACAACAATGGGTAACCAATTGAGGATGATTTCGAATGCATCAATTGCAACAGTAACGTCAGCCGTACCGGTACGACAACTTTTGATTGGGCCTACATGCTCTGGCGCCGCAAGACAAAATGCTCAAAAATTGAATTGAATTAAATTGAAATTCAGCTGCAAGTTTGGCACTGCAACGCTTTGTCGCGGCTACTGCCGATAATCTTCCAGTTGAAGTCAGGGTGTCATGACGTTAGGATCTCTTGACGTTAGATGTAAAGGGCTATCTTATAGGTACGAGCGCTGCTCAGTGGGTTTAGGTAACTTCATATTAACAAACTGGACATAGAAGTAGGCGTCAAGAGTGTGAAGAACTTCATTGAAGAAGGATCTGTCGCTATTAATCGAGCTACCCTTCTATAGCTGAGTATCTTCTCAACCTAAGCTCTTCACTTGGGGGTTAACTGGTGAAATATTCTTATATCGTAAGATCTCCGCAACAGATTCCAATTCAATTAAATAAAGCTTTCCACCTACAACAATTAACAACGATTCTTTTCTTACAGCTAACGAGAGTGAAATCGTAGCAGCAGCAGGAGCAGCTAGCAAATCGGATGGTGATAGACGCCACGCCATGCACAAGAGAAAGAAGCCCTAGAGATAGAGAGAGCGAGCGAGAGAGACAGACACTCAATCCATAAGAAAGAAAAGTAAATTCTAAGCAAAGATCAATTGTCATCCGTGCACAGCTGAAGAACATCGAAAATGGTGTTAAATCTTCTATTCATCACGACCGTCATCAAGTCGACATTTGGCGTGGTTACCACTGGGCTGTGGCTGATACCATTGCTCTTGGCGGCAATCACCTATTATCGCTACGATGCAGTGGATCCGGAATCACGACCACTCGACCAGCTCAACCTGTGGCCCGAATATGATTTCATAGTTGTGGGCAGCGGCTCGGCCGGGGCGGTAGTGGCAAATCGCCTGAGCGAGGTGCGCAAATGGAAGGTGCTGCTCATTGAGGCTGGGCCGGACGAGAACGAGATATCGGACGTGCCCTCACTGGCCGCATATTTGCAGCTGAGCAAACTGGACTGGGCATACAAGACGGAGCCCTCGACAAAGGCTTGCCTGGGCATGCAGAACAATCGCTGCAATTGGCCACGAGGACGTGTCCTAGGCGGATCATCCGTTTTGAATTACATGCTTTATGTGCGCGGGAATCGACATGACTACGACCATTGGGCAGCACTTGGTAATCCAGGCTGGGACTATGAGCAGGTGCTACACTATTTCAAGAAGTCCGAGGATAATCGCAATCCCTATCTATCGAAGAGCGCCTATCACGGTCGTGGCGGACTGCTAACTGTGCAGGAATCGCCCTGGCACACGCCCTTGGTCGCTGCCTTCGTAGAGGCGGGCACACAGCTGGGCTATGACAATCGGGACATCAATGGCGCTCAGCAGGCGGGCTTCATGATTGCACAGGGCACCATACGACGTGGCTCGCGCTGCTCCACAGCGAAGGCCTTTCTTCGTCCCATACGGCAACGCCCCAACTTTCATCTGTCCATGAACTCGCATGTGACACGCGTCATTATCGAGCCGGGCACCATGCGTGCCAAGGCCGTAGAGTTTGTCAAGCACGGCAAGGTGTATCGCATTGCGGCACGCCGGGAGGTTATTCTCTCAGCGGGTGCCATCAACACGCCGCAGCTGATGATGCTCTCTGGACTGGGGCCGCGCAAGCATCTGGAGCAGCATGGCATAAAAGTGCTGCAAGATCTGCCCGTCGGCGAGAATATGCAGGATCACGTGGGCATGGGCGGGCTCACCTTTCTAGTGGACAAGCCAGTGGCCATTGTGCAGGATCGCTTCAATCCCACAGCTGTGACCTTTCAGTACGTGCTACGCGAACGCGGACCCATGACAACATTGGGCGGCGTCGAGGGTTTGGCATTCGTGCATACGCCGTACTCCAATCGCAGCATTGACTGGCCGGACATTCAGTTCCACATGGCACCAGCCTCGATCAATTCCGATAATGGGGCACGTGTCAAGAAGGTGATGGGCCTGAAGGAGTCCGTGTATCAAGAGGTCTATCATCCCATTGCGAACAAGGATAGTTGGACCATAATGCCGTTGCTGCTACGTCCACGCTCCAGGGGCACCGTTCGCCTGCGCTCCGCGAATCCCTTTCACTATCCACTCATCAATGCCAACTACTTCGATGACCCAATAGACGCAAAGACCCTGGTGGAGGGCGCCAAGATAGCGCTGCGCGTCGCCGAGGCGGAGGTGTTCAAGCAATTTGGCAGCCGACTCTGGCGCAAGCCTTTGCCCAACTGCAAACAGCACAAGTTTCTATCTGATGCCTATTTGGAGTGTCAGGTGCGCACCATATCCATGACCATCTATCACCCGTGCGGCACAGCCAAAATGGGCCCCAGCTGGGATCCCGAGGCGGTGGTCGATCCGCGCCTGCGCGTTTACGGAGTGCGCGGCCTAAGGGTCATCGATGCGAGCATTATGCCCACCATCAGCAGCGGCAACACAAATGCCCCAGTCATTATGATAGCCGAAAAGGGCGCCGATCTCATCAAGGAGGATTGGCTTCACAATCCCGAGTATAAGGTCAAGCGACAGGACAGCCGCAGCCACAGCCACAGCGACAGCGACAGCGACAGCGAGTCAGCAGCTAGCAGCAACATTAACATTTACAGCAACAGCAACAGCAACAGCAGCAGCAGCAGCGAGAGCTACAATGTGACGCTAACAGCAACAGCTGCTGAGAGCCGGACAAGCAGTTAGCCGTGTCAGTTGTGGGGCAGGGGTCAGGCGCGCTCAGGGGTCAACTAGCTTTACAAACAAACAAACGGACAGTCAGACCTATAAACAATGTCTTGTTTTTTTCTTCTTCTCTTTTTTTCTTTTTTGCTGTTTGTTGTTTTGCTCTTTGTTGCTTGCTGTTGCCGAATCTCAGACAAAAGTTTGCCATTGTTTCAATCTAGTGTTGAAACAAACAACACACTAGAGTAGGCCTTTTTTGGCCTCTGTCACATAACACCACAGCAACAACAACAACAAACAACAACAACAATCAACAATCGGTTTGCCATTCAATCGCAACATAATGTAATGGCAACATGCATGAAATCGAGTCATAGTTATGTATCATATGTAATTTCTAGACTCTAGTTAGGCATAGAAATATCTATTGTTTTGCAATTATTTTTTAAATAATTTAATTTTTTTTTTTTATAATATTTAATTAGTTTAATAGCTGTAGACTACTTTTTTTGACTAGTTGTAAGCAACACTCACAGAAATTATTTATACATGCATTGCGATAAAATTCTATTTAATAAATACAGTTTATTATGAACAAATCAAGTGCTAAACTATTTGAGAGGATGAAGCCATACATATGTATGTGGCACTCACAAGGCTGAACTGAAGACAGCTTGAAGCAACTTTAATGGTTCTTAAGTTTTCGAGAATATCAAAATTAATATAATATAATGATAGACTTATCTTATATGGTGGGTAGTTCTCTGATTGTCATAAGGTGCCTGAAAATGCAATGTTTCGTTTTATCTATATTTCAATTATAGTGTGCTTGAACGTTAAACTTTAGAAACTAATGTTGAGCTTAGCGAAAGAAATAAGCAATTGGGACAGCTTACTCTGACTTCACTTGTGGATAGATATTATCTATTTTTTTTTATTTATTAACTTTTATTTATTTATTAAGAAACAAGCCATTTGAAAATTTATTCTATTTTGCATAATATTATTATTGGTTCAATTTCTCGTGAAAACACAGAAAGGAGCGTGTTCAGGAAATACCCTAGTCGAGCACCCTTGAATAAAACATTTTTACTTGCTTTCAATGACTGTTGAGAGAACAATTTCAGCTATTTATGCCAACTGCCTAAAAGCAGGCAACACAAAATATGTCAACAGCAAATTATTGGGGTGTGTCCATGGAGATGGCAATAGAACTGGAACGACAAACACTTGGCTGATACCTGATGAATAAATAAGCAAGGTGAATTCATGGTAACGATGATGATAGAGTTCAGTTAGATAGTTTAGATAGATTTTTTGTTTTCTCTTTTAATTTATGAAGTCATACGGAACCCCGTTAACGACTTCGTCATCTGTTATTTCTGCATTTTGGAATCGCCGGCTAACATTTTTAATTCAGCTGACCAGTTTAGATAGAGTTTAGTTTCAAATTCTAGAAATTGTTTTCATAATATTAACAGACAATACTTGATTGACGATTGAAATCCATAGATGAATGCCATATTTAAGGATTATATCCATAGCTTGTCAACAACTGAGCTCCTCTTTGATAAAAGACACATTTATGCCTCAAATATTAGCATATGTATCATATATCCTTACTCCTTACTTTCCTTTAGGTCAAGGCAACATAATATTTTTACTAATGACCAAGCACTCGAGCCACAAGTAATCTAATAATTGGGTCACCGGGAGACACGTCACGTCCAGGCATTGTTCGGTATTGTTTTATTTATCTGGCAATCCATTCATGCACGATAGTTGGGTACAGCGCTCATATCTAGCGGAATATTAATGTAGCACAATAGTTGGGCGCAGTCATTAAATGACAAAGCACCAGGCGACACGCAAATGCAAATTGAACGATATGAGTTTAATTTATGAATCGCCGTTGCAGTGTAGCCAAAACAAAAGCAACAGAAAGCAGCACAGCTGAACAATAGGAACAAAAAGGCTTTCAGGCAGACAGATGGAGAGACGGAGCTATCGATACCATACTCAAGCTTTGTGATGGCATTGGCAAAGGGCGATCAATTCAACTTTGAACTTCGTCGTGAACAACGCCCAGTAATTTGGCCATAAATCATCTTAAGAGCTTAGCTTTGGCGACCTTCGGCAGCAATTTTCATGTCGGAAACTCCGTTTATTCGACTCAATTCGAATCGACTGACTAATCTATACAAATTTGCATTCAGTATTTTTCCAGCTAGAAAACAAAAGCGGAAGCGTTTCTTACATAGACACACTTGAGGTGCTAAAAGCTAAAACCCTGTCCAAAAATTCACAAAATGTAACAAGAAAACATTCACAATTTGTTCGAATCTAATAACCTTAAAGGCAGCGAACCATACGAAAGAAGAGACCAAAAACTGGCTTCACGAGTGGCGATAAAATGATAATTTAGTTGACTAATTAATAAAGCATAGCTTAGCTGTAAGACTCTTGACTCTTGACTCTTGACCATTTTTTTTACAGCTACACTTTACAGCTGGTCAGCGGTTAACGGTCAGCGTACGGTTCACAGCATAGTTGAAGGTCGTCTTCGGCTTATGCCCTGCAGAAAAAAAGCTAGCTTAAAGTGGGTAGCACGAGTTTTGGCTCTTCTTCTCTTATTGGCTACACCTACCAAATAGTCAAGCAATATTAACAGGTTTGCTTTTATGATGCCCACTCAATCGACTCTCTTGAGATCTATTACCTGTTGCTGCTTGAGAGATTGTGGGCGTTTGTATACCCAATCTGTCGCTATGTACAGGGTATCTACAAGCAGCTAAAAGCGAAAGTAAATAAATTGGGCGAATGGATTCAGTTGGAAGCAAATACAACTTTAGTCAGCTATCCAAACTTGAAAACTGAAAGAGTTTTATTGTGCTCTGTGATATCAAGCAATTTTTCCAAAGAGTTCTTACCAAGAAGTCTTGAAGCAAACGCACTCGCGCAGCTGAGCATCCGCTACTTGTCACCAATTCGCCCTTCAGCTGATCTAAACAAACTAAACTTTATATATATATATATATATATATATAGATATGCATAAAAATAAATTTGGCAATGCAAAGCTGAAGCCAATGCGAAGCATCAACTGGGTCAATGGCTGACGGAAGTAATGTCATCTACCGCTGCGGCTAAGAGTGCGACTAAGACTTGTTATTGTTTTAATATTGAATGCTTGAACTTCCTTTTTTAGTCGTCGTTATGTTCCACTTAGAGGTTAATAAACTTGTTATACTCCAATACGCTTTGTCAATTAGCATTTGCATGCGAATCCGTTAGACAAGACCCAACTCACGCAGCCCACCCGGTTGACCTCGACCCACTGAACTTGATCTCGAGCTCAAAACAAAAAAAAAAAGAATATCATACATATGCTGAAAAAAAAAATCATAAGAATTTCAGGGCTAAGAAGTTTTTACCATACACGAAGTTAACTCTTGAGGGGCTCACCTGCAAAAGATAGAGAGAGAGAGGGAGGTCGATTATTAATTATTATTATAAAGTTGTTTGGAAAATTACAACGTCACATTGAAACTTTTATTAATGATTGTGTATTTGAGACGGAAATATTTTTCGAGTGGTATCTGTAGAACACTTAACGCTCTACCGGTCGCCTCTTGAGTTTCTGACCGACCCTGTGCCTAAGTTGTGATAATAGCCTCATCTTACACAGATTACACTTAGTATACGCATAATCGGCAACATCATTATCGAAACTGGGTCTGTGGAACTGGTTCGTTAGAACATTAAGCGACGGCCCTGACTTAATTAGATCATCTGGGTGTTCGCTTAAGTCCGGAACTAGGGCAAATGGGCTGGCAATTAAAATAGCACACAGGAAATGAAAAAAATGATTTATATATAATTTCCTAGACTTGTTAGCAGCTAAAAACAGTCAATGGGCTATAAGAGATATATTGCTCTATGAGCACTAGATAAAAGCTAAATTAAGGCATTTGCTAACATGGAGGAGCTTGATAAATGATTTCTTCTTTAAAAACAATATAAATAAATACGAATTTGATTCCCTGAACATAATCGCAAAAATTGTTTTTGGGTGTCTTCTAGTCGATCACATGCGACTTCTTTGCCTTTGCTTTGTTCTGTCATCTTTTCATCATCTACTGTGTATGTTTATCATAATTTGTAATTGTTTGATTGCTCATTAATCAATTAACTATATGGAAATCGCAATGTGGCATAGCAAATCGGACAATCGTCTTATCGATTGTTCGTTCGATGACAGCCGTGACGCAGCACTTTCGGTTCACTAGCCTAACCTTTTCGGTTGAATAACATTTCGATTTGATTTTGAACTCATTGTTATACCCTTACCAAAAGAGTATTATAATTTTGTTATAAGAGATATCTATTATAACGATCTACGATCTGGCAGTCCAATCTCATATCTCCATAGACTATTGAGCAACGATCTGTCTGCCAGCGGACATATCTTCTTAAGGGTATTGAGTATTCGATGAACTTCTTTATTTGATATATGTAATCTTGTTCATAGAAAATTATTCTTAAGTAGGAGTTATAACTACAATGAACTCTTTAGGATCGATCAGCTTGCTCATCTTCCTAAGGGAATTGGCTATTCGAAGAGTTACCTTGCTTGAAATATTTTGATATTGGTTTGTTTATTATTTGACTACACAACAGATAATTGCTAAGTATGTAGACAATGGCTTGGCCTGAGTCTGATCTGAACCCATACAATCATTCGTCGATTGTCGGTCTATTTTCATTCGATTGACTTGGGCTCTCAATTATTTTGGTAGCAATTTTGTTTGCGTTAAGCTCCTAAGCACTTTAAGTGTGCAATCATTTTTTGATATTTGGGCTTGTGTTCAAAGTGGAAGTGACGTCAACCCGCAGCTGACTGATCCCACAAATCAATTAGATATTTGTACGCAATTATTTTCAAGTGACACTAGAGACCGAGTTCAAGTTCTAGCAGAACGGAACAACAAGAAGGAAGTATACAAAGCAGCAAAAAGTTGTTACGATCAAGATTTTACCTATAATATATTAGAGGTGTGTAGAGAGAAATGATGAAATAAAGATTCTTTCTTATTATTTTAAGTAATAAACAAGTAAGAACGTTCCCTCCACGATCTCCACAAGGGGAGAAACTAAGAACTGGATTATGAGAGTTGTTAGTATTTACGCCACGCCCCCCATGAAGCGTAGACTTATTTCTGGACCGTCGATAAATGTCAACGTAACGCGACAACAAGACAGTAATTAAAAAAAAAAAAAAAAAAACAAAAAATACATCAACATTGCTTTCTGAATGAGTATAAAAATGTATACGAAATGGAAAAGAATATAAATTCTCGTGGATATATGCTATCTGCATAAAGGCAAGCAATATTTCATAGCTTAATCCAATCAGAAGATAAAATTCTCAAACTGTCCGAAACAAAAATCGTTCTTAGTGCAATCAAACAGCATTAATACTTTTCTCAAAAAGCCCCAAGAAGCGCGTGAAATTTTTAAAATTTTTCAAACAAAATAGAAATAAAATGATCTACAATTAAATATCGTTCTCTTCAGCTAGTTCGTCCATTAGCGATAATGGTGCTATGAACATATCATTGGCGCCCAGATAACTGATGCCACGTGGACGGGGAGCAGGACTGTCCCAGCAGTGTTTGTACCAGCCCGTCTGCTGGCGGCTCAGTCCAAAGCCAGCGGCAATGCGTTCGATGCAGTAGACCAGACAACGTACCATGGTTCTCAATACGCGATCCCATCTTGAGTTCGACTGTTCCTCATTTGGCTGATCATCAATGCCAGCTGATGCAATCGGCTCTTGCGAGCAAGTCAGCGGCAATTCATTAGCCGTCGATACTCCGGGCTTTGCGTGTAGAGCCAGTTCCACTTTCTCCGGTATGTCAGCAACATCCTCCTCGTTGCGGCACTTTGGGCTACTCGACGGATTCAGCTCTTTAACCTGCAGTCCACTGGAGCTAGACATACTGCTAGTTTCGCGTAATCCCTATCAAATTCGCTCAGTGCCTAGCCGGCAATTCTTTTCAGCTTACGTACACAGTTTAACTGCTTTTGAAATTTTGAGAACGAAAAACATGTAGTAATCACATAGATATCTACGAACTTGTTGAATCTTTTTTATTAGTATTCAAATAATCCTATACAAAGGTTACGCCTACTACAAAAAAAAAAATATTTAAATTATCCCCTAACCTCTCAAGCTTTAGACCAATGAGTCTTCCAATCAATCTTCTAGAATTTTGAACTCTTATACCTAAGTTTTCAGCTTACTTAACAACAAATAGATATCTTTCCATGTCCCACTCTAGCCATTATAATAAATCCAATCAGCTCGTTAGGTATCTTTTACACTGTATGTATAATATATATAAAATATATGTATATGTATTGTAATATTCTTACTCTTCACCCTAGTACTCTACTGTACCTAAGCTAAAGTACTGCATCAACAATGAGACCATAGAGTTTACCATAGGAAAAACGACTATCGAGTATAGAAACATACCCGTCGAAGACCATAGCAATTCAAATAATTTACATTTGTAGAAAAAAAGGATCATTATTTTTCCCATTGGTTAGCACAGATCATTATAGCTTAATCAATAAACAAACACTAATAACAATAACTAACTTAGGGCATTCGTCAATTTTTTAATTAATATATACACTCAGCAAAAACCTATGCAAAACTCATTTGTGAATAGGCAAATCATTTAATATGTAAACATATTTCATTTTTCTACTTAAATGACTATATGTGGCACATTGTACCCATCCGTCGGTACATTATGGTATTTTTTATAACTAGTTTCGTTGCTTCTTACCATCAAATTCTAACGTTCCCTCTTGCAACAAGCTCAACTTTTAATAATTATTGTTTTTGTTTTTGGTCTCTTTGCGGGTTTTTTCAAGGCAACCTTGAGGAGTGTTTTAAAAGAAGTTTTGTGTTTGTGTCGACTCGTTACTAAAAGCCAAAAGCCCAAACCAAAAACAAAGAAAAATAAAAGCAAATTTTCATGTTTGGTTATTTTTATGGATATTTTGTGTTAAGTCATTAAACGTAGTGGGGAGCCCCACATAGCTTCTGCTTCTTCCACTTCTTCTGCTTCTGCTTCGGCTATTTGCAAAATTAATATTTACGAATGTCTGTCTACAAATCGTCGCCATAAATATAGCAAATCAATGCAAATGTCTGCGAGAAAAACGATTTTAAAATACACTCCTTAGCACTTAGTCGGCGACGTGCGATATGTGACTTTAAATTCCACTGGCATCTTATCAGTTTAGAATAAAATCAAATAGTTTGCATTGAACGGCAATTAGAGTGTGTCATTAGCATGAAATTGTTCTAATAGCTGATGACAAGTCGCCTAATTAGACAGAGATAGGCGGAAATCTGTAATCCACTTTGTGACACGTGTTAATGGTTTCTTGAGTGGATGACAATTGTTCTTGGATGCAGTTAGATGTACGAGATAAACTTGTTTCCATCTGAACTTACTTAAACTCTATAATTAATTATAATTAATCAAGAATTTTACATTTAATGCACATTCCTAGAGACCTTAACTACCCCTACTCTCAACAAAATGTGTTTAGTATATGAATTGTGTTCCATGCAAAAGAAGAGCCACAAACAAGTCCAAAACAAGTCACACCCAGACACGAATCAAGAATGCTGCCTATTCGTATAATTTATGCTCGACATATCAAGCACGAAACCACCCGAAAAAAAACGTTTAGTCATTCTTACTAGACAAGACTATTCAGTCTCTGCATATTAAAGCTGCGTCAGCGCTGGACGTTCTTTTGCCGGCTTTGTCACTCTTTTGGCAACAGGCTAGAGGCGTACAACTCTCTAGCCACGCCCACACAAGATTTCTGAGACTCATGTCCCCCAATACGAAAAAAGCGCCAAAAAAGCGCATTTGGCTGCAGTTACGTCGACCGAAAAGTGGGTCAAAGACAACAGCTCACAAAATTCTTGATAACCTAGCAGCAAATCGCCAAAAACAACAACAAAATCAGCTAGCAAATATAGCCAAGACTAACTAACGATTGTATTCCGAAAGCATTAATTGCCGTTAGACGCGCCGCGTTGCCAACTTATGTAATTGCAACCACTGCGCACCAATTGGCAGCGTCGCTACCTTGACTCGAATGCCGCTGTTGAATGTCATCGATTGTCAAAGTCTCAGGCCTTGGTCGCCAGCACGCCTACCTGCTCTGCCAAGAACATGTGAAGAATATTACATAATAAGTAGGGTTGTTGAAAATATATCAAAATATTGATATATCGATAAATATTTTTATTTTAAAAATATTTATATCGGGACATTTTTGTGATATTTTTGATATTTTTTGATATATTTGCGTTGGCAATTGTCTCATAATAGTGAAAACGCATTACTCTGATTTGTAAAAATCGAACAGGCATGATGTTGCATTTAGATGACCACTGTGATAGCTTCCAAATCGACCACAATAGGTCAATATTGAAAGTACACATTGCGGAAGAGAGAACTTGAGATGTAACGCAGCTTGCCACAAACTTCTTGGGAAAGCAATCCGATATTTTTTTGGAATTCTCATAAGGCCACTATGCCAGTACTATCGAAGATCGCATTACGATCAGCACCTGGTAGCTAAGTGCCTTTGGAGCGACTTCTTTCGCCAATAAAATGCGTTGTTTGCGACTCAAGAAGTCGTATGACTGATATGTGATCAAAACGCGTTTTTTTGTTTTGTTTTAATCTTTGAGTACCTAATACTGGTCATTATTATAAAAAAAATAGTTATTCTTATTATTCTTTTTTTTTTTTTGTCGGATTGTAAAGTTATTGTGGGAAAAAGTTTGAAAAATATCAAATATCATTTTGATATTTTTTCAAAACTTAAAATATCATCGATACGACATTTTAAAAATATTCGACAACCCTAATAATAAGCTTAAGTTCAACAAAAAAAAGTAAAAATCAAAGTAAATTTAGAAATAAAAACAAAATTCAAGTCAATCTGGTTCTTAGATCGAATTTTGTGGTTATGGTTGTGGTTAATGGCTCTGTAACACGAAATTTGAAATTTGAATTTGACTTTGATGTTAAATTTCTTGAATTTCAAGTCCAGCCTGGAATCGATTCTTCTTCATCTTTATTACAAATGCAAATGTTAATTCGATAATTATTATTAGCTAAAACGAAATATTTCCGATTGATTTTTATACTGCATTAAAAGTAGCTGAGAGTCTCATGCGCAAAAATATAATTGCCAATTCGATAAAAATAATTGAAAAGGCTAACTGTCTGATTGACGGCAACGCAAGAGATATTACGTCGAACTCTGCCAGGTGCTTCCCAAACGCGTTAGCAATCTATAGACACGTGTTGAAAATTGAAGTAATTTTATAGCAAAGGTAATAATTAAACCTATAACTTTCCATTTGACCTGCAGTTCAAACTCACATTTCAATCCTTAATTTGTCCAAAGATTAAGTAGGACAGCTTAGATTTTTGATTATGACAAAATGCCGGGGCGAACAAATTATATATGTAAAGATCAAGCTTTGTGTATGCTCAGAGAGGCGAAGACAAGCTCAAGCGATTCAATGTTACGACTTTGGGCGATGACAAAAAGTTGGCATTGTTGTTGGCTTTCAATTCTCAGCCGTTCTCTTCTCAATTTAATAATAATTCACATGCAAGCGGAAATAATTATTAAAATTTTCAAAACAACCCAGCGAAGTCTGTAGAGGCTGCAGTGGGGTGTTCCAAAGCCCTTAACAAAATGTTGAATCATGCGATTTATTGCAGAGAAGTCGAGACACAACACAAGCCACGATCGCTTGCAATCACTGCCCAGGTATTAGGCATTTGCTGAGAGGTCTATTAATACAACAAAATATTGAATGGCATGACGGAAATTGTTTTACTAACCGCTCAGGCGAGCCATTACGCCCAAATATTCCTTACTGATATCAATATAGTCTACGATCAGATATTTCTTCCTAGTTAACATAACTTGTTTCTAGGTTTCGACATTTAAAGTGTACCAGTAAACTTGTTCTCGTGTCGTATATACATATATACATAGGTTAAATATCATTAATCGTCAAAAGTAATCGGATATAATCAAAACTAGATTTCGTTGACTCTCGTTTCTTAATATCGCTTCACTGATCTTCTTCAATTCACTAAACACGACCTTTATTTCTATGAGTTTTTTTCTTTTTTTGATTAGTCGATAATTAGATCAGCCTCAAATCATGTGAAACCACTCTAATTTGATCAATTCTCAAGATTTAAATATTGTTAAAGTAAATGATCGAAGTTTTATGATCTGGATTGGCCATTCGATAACATTCAATAAGATGTCTTTGGGAGGCTAAATTTAATTGTACTCTTTGAGCTTAAGTAGATAGACTTTTGGCAAGTGTCTCAATTTAACTCTTAATAATATCAGCTATCGCACTTAAACCCCAACCCCAATTTATCAGCATTTATTTTGGGTATAAGTAATATTGTCGTATGCATCAAATCCTCAGTGCAGTAACTGTATAAATCTGAGCTGCCTCTTAGCGTATCATCTCTACGAAATTGCGTACTTAGCTCTTTCGCCCCTCACAGCGTGCGAGTCTAACCCTATCTTAACCCGAAGTCAACGTCTCGGTGCAATTAAAACATGAGCTCGCGTATGTATGCGATTACAAAGTATTAAGTACTAAGTTTCCTTTCTTCTAATGGATTCTATTGTCGAACTAATTGTCGATTCAGTTGCTCGCTGTCAGCGCGACTCTCCGGTTGAGTATGCAGTCCCACCTGCTCTGTTTATTGTACCTGGGCGCAGCAGCTGCCCAGAGCTACTTTGGCAATGTGCTGTTCGATGGCATTGAGCTGCTGAGGCGTGGCCAGCGCCAAATGGATCTCGAGGCTTTGGATGATCGCGATCAGCTGCTTCGTGAGTACGATTTCATAGTCGTTGGCGCTGGCACCGCAGGCTGTGCTCTAGCTGCACGCCTCTCCGAGAATACCGACTGGCAAGTTCTGCTACTGGAAGCGGGCGGACCGGAGAGCTACATCATGGACATGCCCGTCGTGGCACACTATTTGCAGCTGGGAGAGATGAACTGGAAATATCGCACTCAGCCCTCCAACAGCTACTGCCTGGCAATGAACAACAATCGCTGCAACTGGCCGCGTGGCAAGGTCATGGGTGGCAGTTCCACCCTCAATTATATGATGTACACTCGAGCGAATCGCCGTGACTACGATCAGTGGAGGGCCCTGGGCAATCCCGGTTGGGGCTACGACGAGCTACTGCCATATTTTCGCAAATACGAGGGCTCGCTCATACCCGATGCGGACTCGGGTCAAGCGCGTCATGGCCGAAACGGACCTGTCAAGATCACCTACTCCGACTTTCACACACCTATTGCCCAGGCATTTGTGGAGGCCTCGCAGCAGGCGGGTCTGCCGCGCCGCGACTACAATGGCAACGATCAGTTGGGCGTCTCCTATCTGCAGGCCAACATTGGCAACGGCACGCGCTGGAGCTCTAATCGAGCCTATCTTTACCCCATCAAAGGCAAGCGACGGAACCTGCACATTAAGAAGAAGGCGCTAGTCACCAAGGTGCTCATTGATCCGCAGACAAAGACCGCATATGGCATCATGGTGCAGACCGATGGACGCATGCAGAAGGTGCTGGTACGCAAGGAGGTGATTGTCTCGGCGGGCGCCATCAATACGCCCCAGCTGCTGATGCTCTCAGGAGTCGGTCCCGCCAAGCATCTGCGCGAGGTGGGCATCAAACCCATTGCGGATCTGGCTGTGGGCTACAATCTACAGGATCATGTAGCGCCGGCGTTAACTTTTCGATGCAATGTCAGTTCGCTAAAATTAAACAACTTCCTGAACTCGGATGCGGTGGGTAGCTTCCTGCGTGGTGACGGACCGCTGAGAAGTGCTGGCGGCGTGGAGGCGATATCATTTTATGCTCTGGATGCTGCTGAAGATGCTAAAGACTGGGCAGACATGGAACTGTTTGTTACGGGCGCCGCCATACATTGGAATCAAGCGTTGCGACTGGCTTTCGGTATCCGAGCGGACGTCTATGAGGCAGTCTATGGGGAACTGGAACGCACCAACGGCAATGCCTTCATGATCTTTCCAATGATACTGCGCGCCAAGAGTCGCGGTCGCATCAGGCTCAAGAGTCGCAATCCGCTGCAGCATCCACTGATCGATGCCAACTACTTTGCACATCCCTATGATCTCAATATAACTGTGCGCGGCATTAAGCAGGCGATCAGCCTAATGGATCAGCCTGCATTCCGCACAATCAATGCCAGAGTACTGGAGACAAAGCTGCCCGCCTGCCGCCATCACGGCCACCAGACCGATGCCTACTGGGCGTGCTATGCGCGTCATTTCACGTTCACGATTTATCACTATTCTGGCACGGCCAAGATGGGTCCACGCAGCGATCCCAGTGCCGTGGTGGATGCACGCCTGCGCGTCCATGGCATTAGCAATCTCCGTGTGGTGGATGCCAGCATAATGCCCTATCTGGTTGCAGGCCATCCCAATGGACCGGTCTTCTTGATAGCCGAAAAAGCCGCCGACATGATCAAAGAGGATCACAACTACACCAGCTAGTTCATAAATATATACCAAAGTCTTGCTAGTAATTTATATCTATGGAAATCGGAGTATGCATCGGGAAATTTTCAGGTAACATTTGTGATATTTGACAAAGATTATTAAGCCAACAAGCTGTAAAATTGATTAAGGGTTAGCTAATAAATAAATTCATTTTTTTTAACGGTCATATAAACAATTTTGTGTGTGGAATGTGCATTCCTAACAATGAGTTCAGCGATAGCTATCGAAAAAGTCATTAACATGAAGTATGAATACAGAAAATTGTCTCAAGCATGAAGCATCGTAAATGTGATGTTGTATGGCCCATCTTCGATCACGATCTACAAATTGCTCAATAAAGGGAATGATAAAAAAAAAAAATCAATTAATTGAGAGAAAAAAAAAATCAATTCTGATAAAAATATCTTATAGGTGCTCTTGTCGCTCACCCAGACAAATTTATGTGTTGCTGTTCGATGGGTTGACATATTATTGGTAATAAAAATGAATTAAACGCGTGCTGTACGCCCTTCCGCATTGATCGCATGGAGAACAGTATATTGATCTACGAGCGAGACAATCGATGATCATTTGGGCCCTAGATATTGACTGCCCTTTGGTCGACAGCAAAGTGCACAGTTTTTCGTAGCTTCCGCAATTTGGTCAATGGTCGGAGCCGATGCTGTGTGATTTTGTGAACGATCAGCTCAAGTCAATGTCAGTGCGTTCGCTCAAATCTCGCTTTCAATTTGATTTTGTGAACGTGTCGACAGTCATGGCAATGCTGCGACTGTGCTGCTTTACGGCTATGCTGCTGCTAGCTGCTACTCTGAAGATTCTTGGCAGTTATTGTTGACGTTAAAACAACGAGCGCGTTGCCGATCGAGCCCGCTGCCGAAAAGATTCGCAAACACGATTCGGCCGCAACGGCGGCGCTTATATTTAATATTAAATTGAACTTGGCCAGAGCGATTGTCAGCATTACCAGTTAAGAGTCCGATTGGGCAAGACGAACTAACGGCACGGGCCACGCATGCGCGCACAGTCCGTATTCTGAAGGCGAACACGCACACGTCTTAGAACGAATCAAGAACTAAACAAACTCTGCTCTGGTTTTTTTTTTTTACAATTTTTTGTTTGTACAAACTCATTGAAAAGTGCAAGTGAAGTGCTGCTTTCTAAGAACATGCCCAAAATGAATCATTGCCAAGTACTACTGTGCCTGCTAGCTGGCCTAACTCTGGCTGCTGCCCAGAGCGAGAATGTGATATTGGAGACCATCAATTTTCTGCGACGCGGCCAAACGGAAGTCGATCTGGAGAACTATGACAATACTATACAAATGGAGGGCGAATATGATTTTATAGTCGTCGGCGCTGGCACCGCCGGCTGTGCTCTAGCGGCACGCCTCTCCGAGAATCCAAAGTGGAAGGTGCTGCTGCTGGAGGCGGGCGGACCGGAGCGTCTAGTCATGGATGTACCGATTGTGGCTCACTTTCTGCAGCTGGGCGAGATGAACTGGAAGTACCGCACACAGCCCTCAGATCACGCCTGCCTGGCGATGAACAACAATCGCTGCAACTGGCCGCGTGGCAAGGTGATGGGTGGTAGCTCAGTATTGAACTATATGATGTATACTCGTGGAAATCGCCGTGATTACGATCGTTGGGAGGCCCTGGGCAATCCTGGATGGAGCTGGAAGGATGTGCTGCCATATTTCAAGAAATACGAGGGCAGCAGTGTCCCAGATGCCGAGGAAGACTTTGTGGGTCGCGATGGCCCAGTGAAAATTAGCTATGTGAACTGGCGCTCCCAGATCTCGAAGGCCTTTGTTAAAGCGGCGCAACAGGATGGCTTGAAATATCGCGACTATAATGGACGTATTCAGAATGGTGTCGCCTTCCTGCACACAACCACACGCAACTCTACGCGTTGGAGCTCTAATCGTGCCTATCTTTACCCCATCAAGGGAAAACGCCAAAATCTACATGTGAAGAAGAACGCGCTGGTCACCAAGGTGCTCATTGATCCGCAGACAAAGACCGCATATGGCATCATGGTACAGGCCGATGGACGTATGCAGAAGGTGCTGGCACGCAAGGAGGTGGTTGTCTCGGCGGGCGCCATCAACACGCCCCAGCTGCTGATGCTCTCAGGAGTCGGTCCCGCCAAGCATCTGCGCGAGGTGGGCATCAAGCCCATTGCGGATCTGGCTGTGGGCTACAATCTACAGGATCATACGGCACCAGCAGTTACCTTCACAACGAATGCAACATCGCTGAAATTCGAGGACTTTTCCGATCCCACATGGCTGACTCGCTTCAACCGTAGAGAGGGACCATATGGCTCGCCCGGCGGCTGTGAGGCCATTGCTTTCTGGGATCTGGATCATGAGCGCGACGAGGATGGCTGGCCGGATATTGAACTGTTTTTGGTCGGCGGCTCCATGTCCTCCAACCCAGCCATATCGCGTGCCTTTGGCCTAAAGAAGTCAATTTACGATTCGTTGTTCGCCGAGATTGAGGACAAGTCTCTGAACGCATTCATGATCTTCCCCATGATTCTAAGACCCAAGAGTCGCGGTCGCATCATGCTCAAGAGCAGTGATCCCTTCAAGTATCCATTAATTCATGCCAACTACTTTGCCCATCCCTACGACGTTGACATCTCGGTGCGCGGCCTCCTAAAGGCCATTAGCCTGATGGAGCAGAGTGGCATGAAAGCAATTAACGCCAAGCTATGGGAACGTAAGATTCCCACTTGCAAGCAGCATCCCTACAAGAGCTGGGCCTACTGGGCATGCTATGTGCGCCACTTCACCTTCACCATTTATCACTATTCAGGCACCGCCAAGATGGGACCCAAGTCAGATCGGGCAGCCGTTGTGGATGCTCGCCTGCGTGTTCATGGCGTACGCAACTTGCGTGTCGCCGATGCCAGCATCATGCCCGAGATCATGTCCGGACATCCCAATGGACCGGTCTTTATGATCGCTGAGAAGGCAGCCGATATGATCAAGCAGGACTATGGCTATATCAAATAAATATAAAACCTAAAGTTAGCTTAGGTTTGCTTTAACATCAGGTTTAAGCACCGTTCTACCAGTTCCCACTGCAAGTGCTTTCAGACGTAATCTTCTCTGGACGGAGCTTTATTTAGATCCTTCCTTGAGTTTCTTTCCCTACATAATGAACTGATTTTAAGTTAAGCTAGTTTCTAAGCAAACAATAAATATTCTAAGAATCATTTAAAATGATTTTCTATTTCGTAGACTCTCCACTCCACTCCACTCCACTTAAAACAAGTCGATCTTTTCCAGCAGAGATTGTCGAATAATGATAAACAAAGATTTCGACTTTGGGGCTTGGGAACATGCCGGGTTTTGACTTTGACATTGACATTGACATTGACATTTCGTTTCCATTTCATTATTACCCTGCTCTAACTGGATTTTGATGTAGCTGTTGAATATAATTAATTTTAACTTATGTATAATATAAATATCTATATAGAGAGAATTACTAACCATTTATGAAAACAAATGTTATTATTTTAATTTATTTTTATTAATTTTTTATTTAATTATCTATCTCTATCTCTATCTCTATCTCTATCTCTATCTCTATCTCTATCTCTATCTCTATCTCTATCTCTATCTCTATCTCTATCTCTATCTCTATCTCTATCTCTATCTCTATCTCTATCTCTATCTCTATCTCTATCTCTATCTCTATCTCTATCTCTATCTCTATCTCTATCTCTATCTCTATCTCTATCTCTATCTCTATCTCTATCTCTATCTCTATCTCTATCTCTATCTCTATCTCTATCTCTATCTCTATCTCTATCTCTAGCTCTATCTCTTAATTACTCAAGCATATACTTTTATGTAAGCCCCATCAACCTCATCAATTTTCTCATATTCCATTCTTTCATTACATTCATCTACACTCACACACTCAGACATCAATGTATTCATCAGCTTCTCTATCTTAATTTGCATTGAAAACCTAACATTTATTTCGTTTTGTGTGCGTTGCTTCTACAGATTAATGTATTATTCGTTCTCATTGTTTTCGTTGTTTCTCCGCGCGTTTTTTTTTTTTTTTGCCAATTTTCATGCTAATCGACAGACAGCAACAAAGGCAACAACAACAAATGCTAGCAAACTTAAAGCCCTGAATTCTGCGACTTTGGCCAAATCAAATGCCGCCTTTTTGTTGAAACTCTTATTTCAGATTTATTAAATGCAGTTAGTCGTTTTTATTGTTGCGGAAACGATATGCGAGTGACATTCAAATAATTGGGCTCCATTTCAATACCCTGTATAATGTGGGTATGTATTTAACTGGCATACCTTACAGCTTCGACTGGCGAGAGCATAAAGTTAATGTGAATTTGGCATACGATTGTAGCAAATGGTAATAATTAGGTTAGCTTTACAGAGTATTTTGTAGTCGATGTCTGAAAGGTTCACCTATAATTACTTAAAGTTGGCTTTAATGCTAAAGTTTTTATTGCTGCCTTACGGTATTTCCAGTTCTATCGTTGCCTTGACATGGCACAAAGTATCGAAAGTAATATATCTAGTGGCACATTCATAACTCAAAAACTGGGTCTAATGAAGTTACTGGTATAAAAGGTGTCCGCAGCTCTATTTAAAATTTATTATATTATCATGCAGAACAGATGAGTTGATATAAATATGAACAGAGCAAAATAAGATTTTTAATAGCATGACTAAGACATGATGAGCACAAGCTTTCGTTCCAACAAAAAAATTAGCTTATTGTTTATGAATAAAATTTGAATGAAGAATCAATCCTCTAAAAATATAGCTAAGCTTTTAGCTATTATGAAGTATTAACCATGAAATATTAATTTGTTTTGATATATTGTAAGTTGGGATAGTAAATTATTTACGTGGTATTTCAGAGTGCCAAGCATGGCCAAAAAGTCAGATTTCTTGGCATTAAAACTAATTTTCAAACTAAATATATTTATTAAATAAAATACAGAATTTTGGATTTTTCTCTGGATAGTTCTCGTTTCCAGTAAAAATTATATAAAAAATTAAATTTAAAAAAAAATAAATAAAACAAAAAAATAAATAGATTTCATTAATGTCCAATGCAAAATATTGTACAATTGAGCTATTACTCCTTAATTACTACTTTTTCAGCTCTGTTGTAATTCTTAGTATGTTCAACTAATAAATAAACTAAATTTGTAGTTATGGAAATATAATGAATTGGGCTTTATGCCAAAATTTCAGGCTTTAGAAGCTCACACCGTGAAGCATTTTCAGGGTAACGCCTGAAAGTATGCAATAAAAAACTATGCTTGATGAAAAAAGCTCACTTTAATAATAACAATAACAATATATTTATTTCAAGTGAAGAAGCAGTACATTCAGATTAATACTTTAACAACCCATGTATGTACATAATATTAGAACCAAACCTCACTCAATTTGTGAGGATTGAAAAAAAGAAAGATAATAATAATAATATTTATTGTGTAGCCATTGTTTTGGCAAAGCCTTGCCGTTTAAGTCTTCTTAGGGGTCTGGCGGGTGTTAAACCTCTTGCTAGTAAGCTTTGATGTCGCAGCAATCTTTCTGCGTATCTGCTTGTATGTCTGTTGATCTGTTCTTCGACAGTACGCAGCTTCAGATCTCTGTGCAGTGTTGAGCCGCGTATGTGCCAGGGACAGTTTGTAAAAAAAAAGCTCACAATGTTTAGCTAAGAGATTCTCTCTTCTATATCAATATAACAAATGCAATCTCAACCAGCCCACAAATTGCTCACCATTTTGTGTGGCCCGTTGAAGTTTGGCTGGGGATTAAAGCTGTGGTTATCTCTGCCTCCGTTAGCCTCCAGTCAGCCTAAAAGTCGGCACTTTCATTATCAAAGCATCAAATATTCATGAATTCAGATTGGGCGATGCCAGGGGCCAGGATGCACACAGGTGACTGAAAACTCTGCCAGACGAAGTTGACTGAGTAAAGCGACCAAAAAACAACAACAACAACAACAACAAAAATACGGACAACCAGATTTGCAAGTGGTTGCCAGGGGATTGCAGGCACTTGCATACTTATTTTCAATATGCCGGACAGATCGGACAAATGTCTGCGCCCCGGGCATGTCATCGCTATGGCGGGGTGGTTTCCAGCCGCTGCAATGCCCAACTAAACAAAGGCCGTCAGGGGCAGGGGGCACAGAGCAGGGGGGGGGGGGGGGGGCTGACAGAGGGTTGCTGTCAGTTGAAAGCCCGTTTAATCTGCCCTGATTGCGCTTGATACGTTCGAGGCTCGTAATTATGTTTTCTTTCAACTTTGTCATGAGAAAAAAGACCAAATCAAATATATATGTACATATATAAAAAAAAAATCCTAGAGTTGAGAGTGCTTAACTTGGAGTTATGCTGTAAACTGAACAAAAAGCAAAAAAAAAAACACAGAACATAAAATTATTTGTATATATACAGAATCGATAAAATATTTTAAAAAGGCAAACAAAAAAAACAAAAACAAAAAAAACAAAATATATATATATATATATGTCGAGGCGTAATTAGTAAAAGACACTCAAGTAGAACATATTTGACAATTGGTGAATGCGCTTTGATCCGTTATTCGCCAGATGGTCAGCGTAGTTCGATGCAAATATGCAGAAATGTTTCGAAAGGTTTGAAGGAGCTTTGAGGAAAGAGTTGCACAGGAGATAATTGTTGTGCGTGCAATCTTGAGTCACTGAGAGAGAAAGAGATCGCTATATATTCCATTACAATAGAATGTGTGTGAGCGATGTGGTATTGATGCTGAAGGCATTAATAATTAGACAGTGAAAGTGAGCGGTGCACTCAGGATTATTCGCCATACGCAATTAACCCTGAAAATGTCTGTCGATTAAGAGAACAATAATACTAGCGCTCTGACATATATATATATATATATATATATATATATATATATATATATATATATATATATATATATATATATATATATATATATATATATGAATTGCTATATTATCATATTTATCGAAAGAAATGTTTACTTGCATTAAATTACAATTTTCGAGAATAAAGAATTTATTTTTTATAATATTTACAATTTTTTTTATCATTTTAATTTTGTATATAATTATATATTTGTTTTTATTATATATATTATATTTTCTGGATTTTATACATATATTACTCTTTATATATGATATTCAAATATACTGCTTTCATATTTGATGCATTATTTTATTATCATATTCAATAATGGAAATAAACATGCAACATTAATTGAATTAATATTAATTGATTTAGCGCTACAAAGATGGGCGAAAGCCGACTGGTTGCTGCGGAGCTCTGATTCCGCTACGATATGGCTTCGTAACCTGCTTGCTTATCAAGTACGAATAAACAATTGAAAATACTGCACAAGCTGCACCTGTTGGGCCCATGAAACAATGTCTTGAGCAATGAGACCAAATACAAAGTAGAATTTAAAAATTAGATGTATAAAAGTAAAATATACAATATGCTGGATCAACATGTGTTATAGAGTCCATACTCTAGAATCTATAAGCTGTTGCAAAAAAATTATAAAATAAAAAAAAAAAAGATTATTTATCAAAATTAACATTTCTTATGATAATAATTGATGATAATGATAATTAAATATTTTGTTAACCAGATAAAACTTTTCAGAGCATTTATTGTTTTATAGCTATATTTTAAAGCACGCTAATATATTTTAAATTATTACTAATAATTCTTGATATTGCAATAGTAATAAATTTGAGGTGTATTTAAAACTTCGCTACAGAGTTAAGAGCAAAACTGCAATAAAAGATTATAACAGAAAAAAAATCGTGATATATTTCACGTAAAATTTTCTCCTTTAGTACCTGCTAATTTATATACTAACAAACCATTCCAAACATCTAATCAAATATTTATATACATATTTACATATTTTTTCCCCTTCCTCTATCACAAGCATACCCCTCTTTTGAGTACATTCATTACAAGGTATAATAAGAAGCGACCATTTCATGGGGTTGCGCACTGATGGGCGCAATGACAGCGTTTCATAATTGAAGTCGCAGTGTTATAAAGTCAGCAGAACCTTACTCTGGTTGTTAGCTAACAAGTGTTTATAGTTTCCGCAGCTCTGTCGTTAAACCCATGCAGGTGGTCCATAAACTTTGGCACAATCGTTAGAAACAAAGCCCAGAATTCTGCAAATGGGCCAAAGTTAAGCCGTCAAAATGCCGACTGAGTTGAATAAATGAGTCAAGAGAAGTCAAGCCAAAGGCAAAGCTAGCTGAACTAGAGAACTATAGAGTGGAGTGAAGATTGTGCGTAAGAATGAGAGAGGGAGATAGAGAGAGGAAGAGAGAGCGAGAGAGCGGGTGAACAAGATTGGCAACAAGCGCTAATGGGAAGCTAGTAATAAAATGAATTCTGGTAGGTGAAGCTAATGAAGCCAAAGCTGCACAGTGCCACCAAACATATTTCAAGCGAAAACAATTTGAATAGAATAAATAAAAGAATTCAAGTTCAAAAATAAACAAAAAGCTTCGAATAGTGTAGAACGAAAAGATCATATCAAGAACTCTGTACAAGTAAATCGTGAGCATTGGGCCCTCAAGGGCTTCAGTCGATCATCAAATACAGCTTTCGTATAGCTAAAATGGGAACTGCTCCACGGTGCGCAGACAGCATTCAAATGGACCAGATAGCAAATTTCACCGACACAGTCGCCAGCGAATCGAGCGAGAGTACGGTTCTACCATGATGATCAGACGGTTTGGACTACTGCTGCTACTGC
Source organism: Drosophila borborema (assembly GCA_030914335.1). Lineage (NCBI taxonomy): Eukaryota > Metazoa > Arthropoda > Insecta > Diptera > Drosophilidae > Drosophila > Drosophila borborema. Next base: position 729,960 of record JAUESP010000311.1, read on the forward strand.
TGGCCTTGGCAGCCATCAGGACAACAGAAACAGCCACTGCGAATAGGCAACAACAATTCATTAAAGAGCAACTGCGTCAACTGGGTCTGGGCAATATAATAGGTCTGCCCGACTATAGCGATCGTAAGTGCTGTGCCACAGTCTTTTATTCCACCTAACTCCTTGCAACTCCTTCGACAGTGCCTCGTGGCAGCTACGACTTCATCGTGGTCGGAGCTGGTGCCGCTGGCTGCACGCTCGCCGCACGTCTCTCCGAGAACCCCAACTGGACGGTGTATTTGATAGAGGCAGGCGGCGTCGAGAACTTAATGCATATGCTCCCAGTGCTGGCGCCCATGCTGCAGCTGACCGCTGCCAACTGGAACTACAAATCGCAGCCGCAGCGTCTCGCCTGCCGCGGCATGCACAACCAGGAGTGCGCCCTGCCCAGGGGCAAGATTCTGGGCGGCACCAGCTCCATCAACTTCATGATCTACAATCGTGGCAATCGACGAGACTTTGACTCCTGGGCTGAGCGGGGCAACCGCGGCTGGAGCTATGATGAGGTGCTGCCCTACTTCCTGCGCAGCGAGTCCGCTCAGCTGCAGGGCCTGGAGCACTCGCCATATCACAATCACAGCGGACCCCTCAGCGTGGAGGATGTGCGCTTCCGCACCAGGTTGGCACACGCCCATGTGCGTGCCGCCCAGCAGGCGGGTCATTCACGCACCGACTACAACGGGGAGTCGCAGCTGGGCGTTTCCTATGTACAGGCCAACACACTGAAGGGTCGGCGACATAGCGCCTTTCGCGCCTACATTGAGCCTGTGCGAAAGCTGCGCAAGAATCTCCACATTCTGACCATGGCCCGAGTCACGCGAGTGCTGATTGATAAATCCACCAAATCCGCCATCGGCGTGGAGCTGTTCCATGGCCATCGTCGCTTTGAAGTGCGAGCGCGCAAGGAAGTCATCCTCTCCGCGGGAGCCTTCAACTCACCCCAGCTGCTGATGCTGTCGGGCATCGGACCGGAGGATAATCTGAAGGCAATCGGAGTGCCCGTGGTGCAGGCGCTGCCAGTGGGCAAACGTCTCTACGATCACATGTGCCACTTTGGACCCACCTTTGTGACGAATACCACGGGCCAGACCTTATTCAGCTCGAGCTTGACGCTGCCGGCACTGAAGGACTTTATGCTGGGTCGCGCAGACACACAGCTCTCCAGCATTGGAGGTGTGGAGACGCTGACCTTCATAAAGGTGCCTGGGGCGAAAACGCCACACAATCAGCCCGACATTGAGCTCATCCAGGTGGCCGGCAGCTTGGCCAGCGATGATGGCACAGGGCTAACGCACGGCGCCAATTTTAAGGATGAGATCTACAATAAGATGTACCGACATCTGGCCTGGAGCCACCAGGATCACTTCACCTTCCTCGTCATGCAATTCAAGCCGCAGTCCGTGGGCCGCCTCTGGCTGCACACGCGCAATCCACTCGAATGGCCTCGCATCGATCCAAAGTACTTTACCGCCGAGCAGGATGTGGAGCAGCTGCTAGAAGGCATCAAGGAGGCCATACGCATCACCCAGATGCCAGCACTCCAAGCACTAGGAACTAGACTCCTCGATCGCGTCGTGCCTGGCTGTGAGGATAAGCAGTTCGGGTCGGACGACTATTGGCGCTGCTCCATTCGAACCATGTCCTATACACTGCACCACCAGGTGGCCACCTGCCGCATGGGACCGGCCACTGATCCCACTGCTGTGGTCAGCCCAGAGCTGAAGGTGCATGGCATGCGCAAGCTACGCGTCGTGGACACCAGTGTCATTCCCCTGCCACCCACCGCCCACACGAATGCGGCAGCTTTCATGATCGGCGAGAAGGCGGCCGACTTGATAAGAGCCGATTGGCTTTGAACTTGAACTGGCTTAAAGCCATGCCTCCTGCTAAATGGGTTGATCAAATGCGTGTCGAAAGCATACGCAAATGAGTTTGAAGAAAGTAAATCAGATCTAGAACGGGTCTAACGGGTTCTATCCGAAACGAGAGTGAACGAAATCAATAGAGACGAAATTTTTTGTTTTTTATTTTTTATATTATTGTATTTATTTATTTATTTTTATTTATTTATTTTTTTTTTTTTTTTATTTATGAGCAATATATTTATTTACGTATTTTGTTATACGAGTTAAATGAACCCGCTCCATTAAAAAGGTGACAATTTTCAATCATTGCGTCAATTAGCCAATTAAGCATACCCAGTACAAGCCTACCAATGGAGGGAATCTTAGCTAAGTAGCATTACGTTAAGTAGCACAAACCATATGATAAGAAATATATTATTAAATAAATTATTTGACAGCAAATAAGAGTTATGATTTTTGTATTTTAAATTAGGCACAAAAAAATAACCAGGAAGAGTGGGATAAAAAGACAAAAGTTATTTTTTTTTACGGCGAACTCAAAAAGGATAGATTTTTAGATTTTTATGATAAAAATTAAAAATAACTATTACGAATCAATTTTTTTTTATAAAAAATCAAATCATAATTTTTATTTGCAATTTTCATTATAAAAATCAAATTGTAATATCACTTGATACAAAGGAGCTATATCATATATATATATATATATATATATATATATATATATATATATATATATATATGATCTTTCTATAAAGATATATATTGGTGCGCATATGTATGTATATGTGTATATATACATATTTTAGAGACGTTTCTATTTATTTCTTTATGCTTTATTTCTGTTTATTATTTTTTAACAATATCATTTCATATAAAGCTTAAGAGATTAATTTTTATTATACAGAGTTTAACAACTGATTTTCAACTGAGATATTTTTTTGATATTTATATATACTTATGTATTTATTTATTTATATATTTATTTATTTATATTTATATTTATTATATCATATATTTACTTTTTTTTTTATTTATTATTATTATTTTTTTTTTTTTTTTCTTATTTAGAATTTAGTTTTGACTGCTCTACTAACTATTATATAAGAGAGAGAGAGAGAGGGAGAGAGAGAGAGAGAGAGAGAGAGTTTTACAGTTAACCCTTTGTTTCTCTAAAATTCCTCGATTCATATAGCCCATAAATTTGATGCATTTCAGACAGGGTATTTTATCATATTTACAGCTAAATAGCTTTTATCTTCAATTGAATTTTATGAGTGACTGAAAACAAAGCGAAAAAGTAATCAAGACTTACACAGCGCTCAAGCGCCTTAGCCAGATTTATAAGGCCAAATCCCCATATTGTTGGCATCAGTAAAATGTTGCTTCTGACACTGCTAACAACACACTTTGTGGCCACATTAGCCGATTCCCAACTGTTCCAGCAGCTGCAGCAATTGGGTCTAATCAACTTGCTGGAGCAGAAGGTGCGTCCAAATGGTGAGTGAAACAGTGACTCGATGAAGATCTCAAAATGCTGGAATGCAACTGTTTGCAGTGCCTCAGAACTCGAGCAGCTATGACTTTATTGTGGTTGGAGCTGGTGCCGCTGGCTGTACGTTAGCGGCGCGTCTCTCCGAGAATCCTGATTGGCGCGTGGCACTCATCGAGGCAGGCGGCGTGGAGAACATTGCCCACTTCACGCCTCTGCTGGCCGGACATCTGCAGCTGACTGCCTCCAATTGGAACTATCGCTCGGTGCCGCAGCGTCTCGCCTGCCGCGGCATGCACAACCAGGAGTGCGCCCTGCCAAGGGGCAAGATTCTGGGCGGCACCAGCTCCATCAACTTCATGATCTACAATCGTGGCAATCGACGAGACTTTGACTCCTGGGCTGAGCGGGGCAACCGCGGCTGGAGCTATGATGAGGTGCTGCCCTACTTCCTGCGCAGCGAGTCCGCTCAGCTGCAGGGCCTGGAGCACTCGCCATATCACAATCACAGCGGACCCCTCAGCGTGGAGGATGTGCGCTTCCGCACCAGCTTGGTGCACGCCTTTGTGGCTGCCTCTGTGGAGGCGGGACATCCACGCACCGACTACAATGGCCAGTCGCAGCTCGGAGTATCCTATGTGCAGAGCAACACTCTCAATGGGCGTCGGCATAGTGCCTACTCCGCCTACATACAGCCCGTGCGTGACCTGAGGCCTAATCTGCACGTCTTTCCCTTCAGCAGTGTGACTCGCGTGCTCATCGACGAGGCTACCAAGTCGGCGCAGGGCATTGAACTGGTCTATAAACGCCGCACATACACGCTTAGGGCGCGCAAGGAAGTCATCCTCTCCGCGGGGTCTTTTAACTCGCCCCAGCTGCTGATGCTGTCGGGCATTGGGCCGGAGGACAATTTGAAGGCAATCGGAGTGCCCGTGGTGCAGGCGCTGCCAGTGGGCAAACGTCTCTACGATCACATGTGCCACTTTGGACCCACCTTTGTGACGAATACCACGGGCCAGACGACATTCCCCTCACGTGTTTCCATACCAGATATACTGTCCTTCGTTCTGGCCGGCAATCCGGCAACGCGTCTCAGCTCCATTGGCGGTGTCGAGGCATTGAATTTCTTCAAGTCTCCTCGATCCCAGCTGCCCAGCGATTGGCCGGACCTAGAGTTTGTATTCGTGGCTGGCAGCTTAGCCAGCGATGAGGGCACAGCACTCAAATTGGGAGCCAACTTCAAAGATGAGATCTATGACACACTCTACAGGCCGCTGCAGCTGGCGAATCAGGATCATTTCACGCTACTCGTGATGCAATTTCATCCCAAGTCTGTGGGTCGCCTCTGGCTGCACAATAGAGATCCCTTCACCTGGCCCAAAATCGATCCCAAGTATTTTCGAAATGAAGAAGATGTCGAGTATCTGCTCGATGGCATCAAGGAGGCCATACGCATCTCCCAGATGCCAGCACTCCAAGCACTAGGAACTAGACTCCTCAATCGCGTCGTGCCTGGCTGTGAGGATAAGCAGTTCGGGTCGGACGACTATTGGCGCTGCTCCATTCGAACCATGTCCTATACGCTGCACCACCAGGTGGCCACCTGCCGCATGGGACCGGCCACTGATCCCACTGCTGTGGTCAGCCCAGAGCTGAAGGTGCATGGCATGCGCAAGCTACGCGTCGTGGACACCAGTGTCATTCCCCTGCCACCCACCGCCCACACGAATGCGGCAGCTTTCATGATCGGCGAGAAGGCGGCCGACTTGATAAGAGCCGATTGGCTCTGACACTCAAGTTGACGTAACATGGCGGGATGGGCTCCAAGCCTGTTGTTTGTCTCGGCCAAGTTAATTAAATGAAATCGCCTAACAGGCTAACGGGTGGGTAGGGGGGAGGGGGCGGGGGTACGGTGGGTTGGGCGGCAAGCTTAGCCTGGAGCCTGGGGGTTGACCGGCCGCAGAGTGCATTCACCCAGTCCCAAGTAACGAGGGTTGAAATACTTTCGTTTCGACTAGGCACAGCCACGATATACTTATCCAACGGGGTGGTTTGCATGCCGCCAGCCATGGAATAGTCAAAACATGAAAACTGAAACTTGCCAACGGATGCTGTTGGCTGTACCCGAAGCTCAACGCAGAAAACTCGATGGAGGCTCTCAAAGGGGGGTTGCGAATTGTTTAGCTCGCCCGCCGAACGAACGAAACGAGTGCAGGGGGACAGTGCTAGTGTGGTAGATGAGTTGACTTGTCGAGTCGATGGGGATGGTGCTTACAAGTGGTTATCAGTATGCAACAGCAGCGGCTGAGAGGGAAGCGAAGACTCTGCCCGCTTCCTGCTACCCATTGTTGTTGTTGTTGTTGTTGTTGTTGTTTATTCTGCTGTTGTGGCTGTCAGCCTTGCGGCTGGCTGCAAAAGCAACAAAACTTTCAATCTGCCTCATCAGGGGCTTTCCCCACACATTCGGGAATACCCTGAGCTAAATGCTTAGGCATGGATCGGGCATTGATATTTTATAGATCATAGATGTATATGGCCGTATAATCTTATCTGGCATTCAATTATATTACATACAAAAATCAAATCGCATTTGTTGACTGCCTGATTGAGTGGCTCAGTGGTTGAGTGCTTCGGACTGATTGCTGGGTGATTAACACACGATACGAAATGTAATATTCGCTTGTATTTTATGTAATTAGTGATAAGCATAAATGTATTTGCTCAATTAGAGATATCTGAATACAGTCTTCAGTGCGTTTTTATTAATTCCTAGGAAAATGCTGTAAATCAAACCTGATTAATAAATGACTTAATTCGATATCAATTATAAATGACAAATATTTGCATATTTTTTATAAATATTTCTCAGTTTCTTTTTTTGTTTCTTTACCACTCTGTCTGTCTTACTCTGCCTTCATTTATCTTCCATCTATCTTTCATTCTCTATTTCAAACTTTATCACTTTACCACTCATTCGTTATCTTTCTCCCTCTCTCTCTTTCTTACTTGTATTCTTTTCCCTAACTCTCTCTCTCCTTTTCTAACTCTCAACCTATGTAGGTATTTCTCTCCTTCTTTCCCTCTCTACGTCTCACTATATGTATTTCTTTCTCTCTCTCTCGCGCTTTTTTTCGATCTCTTCCTGATTCGCTTTCTCTATTCTATTTACTCTTCTGTACTATCTCTTTTTTCTCTCTCTTTCTCTTACTTTATTTCCCTATGGCCTACTTTCTCTTACTCGCTTTATCTCTCTGCATCTCTCCTTCCCTTTCTCTTATTTCATCTCACTATATCCTACTCTCTTTTACTCTTACATATGCTCTCTTAGCCGTTCTTACTTTTTCTAACTCTCTCTCTCTCTCACTATCTCTCTTTATGTCTCTCTCTCTCTCTCAGTCTCTACATCTGATCCTATGTCTGACCCTCACACACACACCCTCTCTCTCTTTCCCTCTTGCTCTTACTTTATTTCCTACTTTCACTCTCTTAAAAAATGAGTTCAAGTGTTTTTATAGTTTCACGATCTTTCAAAATATTCATATGTATGTTTTTAAGCTTTGTAAATTGTTGATAAGATATCCTTTTTACATGTTGCTATCTCCTCTATAAATAAGTTTTATTTTATTATGTGATAATTTCCCTCGAGATATATCAAACTGTCAACACATCATACTTAAGCAGGGCTACCCTGTATCAATATAATGCCATGATATGGCTAGCCCAACGTTGTAAAAATTATCTTAAAAAAGAGGAAAATTTTGCAGAATCTCAGCAGATACTCTAGCTATATAGCATATATGTTCATATAAAATATATGGGAAGTTTGGCACTCAACGACTAAATGCGCTAATATACCCCACTTGTGCATAATTCTGACGCATACTCTTGCGTAGCAATTTCAAGCTAAGCGCCACAAAGTATGCAGCAGAAATTGTAGCAGCTGCCGTCTGTCAACAATGCGGTCGAGTTTGCTTAATTACTGCATTTCAAATTGGTTTCCGAGGGCGCGGCAAGGGACTAGCTAAAAGCAGGGCAAGAGTTATATATAAACATGCATACATATGTAAAGCATATGTATTTCGTAGATATATAGTCTTTGTACTATCGAATTAATAACAATAATTAATAACAATAGGAATTGGAAAATGAAAAGTCAGAACATGGAGAGAATATTTCGAGTTCGCCTGAGTCCAAGTGCCCTTTATAACTGTTTATTGCAATAATATAGCAAATCAATGAGCTTACCTGAAACAATTAACGCCTCATTCGGGCCCGTTGTGTGTATGTTGCCCATGCTGGAAGACTCTGTCGTTGGGGCTGTCCTCCTAATTGGCTAATTCACTTTGATACCTGTACGATTGTGTACGTTTGCTGGCTCCGCTGGATTGTGAACGCGAAATGCTATAGCCACAAGAACGACAGCAAAACAATATAGATATAAATTTATATTTATATGTATGTATGTGGCATAGGTAAGCAAAAGAAAGGTGAAATACAAATGAACACCGCTTCATATTGAATTCAAGCCGGCAACACTTTTTGTGCCGCAAGTGTTTCCGGTGCCGCCGCAAAGTATGCTACACTTTTTATTACTCGCAACGCACGCTACGATTTATTGTTTTCCCATATTTTGTTTTGCTTTGCATTTACTTGTGTTTACGCGTTGGGGCGGCGTCAACAACAACAATAACAAAAAAAAAACTACGATAACAACAACTTGTTCTTAGCAATTGAATATCAAATGTGTAAATCACCGTAGCGCACTCATGCACTGCTCTTAGCACAGCTTTTATCAAGCTTTTATGCCCGCAATGCAAAAACGAAATAGTTAATAAAAAAAAAATTCCCTTGATAATTTAATTATTTTATTTAAACTGTATACGCTGCCAACAAAAAACACACACACACACAAAAGCATCGAATAACCCAAGCAACAGCAGCGCACGCCAAATAAAATTAGAACAAAAACAACAACAACAACAACAACAACGTCGTGTAATGGCGTCCCATTGAACTGGTCTAGTGGCGGCCGCATGACGCAAACATTGAAGCATTTGGGCAGCGCAGCGGCAGCGACGCAAAGTTACTTTTGCTGCGAGGATGTTTGACTTGTATGCGTGTGTGTGTGTGTTTGTATGTGTGAGTTTGTACGTGTGTGCGTGTGATATTAAATAATAAGCATAAATATTGAGAGCAAGCGCCGCCTTATCATGAGCTCATCTTCAACGCTTTTTTACATACATACGCATATTTTGTTTAGAACAAAAAGCAGTACAACCCATGCAACAATAGAAACACACACACACATACACATACGAACGAAAAAAAAAATAACCCCTAGCGACCGCCTTTGCTTCACATTCTAGTTGGGGTTGCTGCTGTGTGTCAAGTTCTTATTGGAAGTAAACAAAAAATTTTGGTGCGTTTTGTTATTGCTTTCTTATTGGTTTCCTATTGACGCCGCCTAACTAAGCCAAACACTGAGCAAAAGTCACACTTTGCAGCGATCAACCGGCAATATATATGTTCACTATATATATAGATATACAAGTTAAAAGAAACGCGCGCAAACCACTTCACAAACATTCAGTTTCAATTTCACCCACAATTCCACTACAAAAAAAAAAAGAAAAACAATGGACAGATGAACAAAATATTTTACAAATGCCGCTCATAGATGTATATGCGACAACAAGTAGCACGCACCAATACACACGATCGCAAGCACTTGAATGTTATTTATTCTTATTTTTAATTAATTTGTATGCGCCAGCGAGCAACGAACATTTATTTATTCCGGCACCGCAGAACTCCGCAATCGAATTGGCAATGTTAGATTCTATTTGGCTTATCGTTGACTGTTATCGAAATTGAATGCGACTGCTGTCAGTGTGACCAGCTGCGAGTAGATTGTTCCATATTTGGTATTTAAAGTAAGCGCAAGCGATTCTACTCATATATAATGGAATTGTGATTTACTAAAAAATTTCACTATTTCCTTAAGAAAAATAATTACAACAATAATTACAACAACATTAACAGATTAAAAGAGCTTCCCTCAAACTGAACTAATCAAATCTTCACAGACACTAAATACTTTTTTATTTATTTTACACTTATCAGTAAAAATATAATTATTATTACAAATAATTTATTATTATAATAATGTAGCTAACAACAATTGTTTTTCTTTTTTAATTTTAAGCTGTCGTTTTTGAACTGCCCGCTCTGCTTTCGTTTATCGATAAATTATTTTTGACTTCCGTTGCAGCATCGCAAATTCAGCAAAGGATGTCAAAAGCAATGTTACTGACAGTTCAAGTCACAAATCAGAAAATTTTAAGACAATGAGTTCGCCACACTGCTATTTGTGCAATTGCAAATTTACCGATAAAAAGGTGTACGAACACATGTTCGACCAGCGCTGCAATGCGGACGGCATAGAGCAGAAGACTTTGGCCCATATGTTGGCAATGGTCCTGGGCTATAAGCTGCATGAGGAGAAAATGCACTCCCCGGTAAGTGAAAGAGACAGAAAGAGAGAGAGAGAGAGAGGGCAAGAGAGAAAATTTCCTCATATTATTCTATTTTATTTGTTCGCATTTTTCGCAGTTTCTGTGCAGTACCTGCAAGATGACCCTACTCAACTATGAGGCTATGGAGGATCAATTGGCTGCGGCTCGTCAGGAAATTATTAAGATGCACAGCTCAACAATTGAGCTACGTGAAAAACAGCTTGCAATAAAGCAAAAAGAAGACGACGTTAACAAAATCAGCTATGAGTTCGAGTGTGATTTTCCCAAGAATACAACGATCAATTTCGCGATATCCACCTCAAAAAATATAAGCATTACTGGACTGAACTGCTCAGTGGTGCGCAGTGGAACAGACAAGAACGATAGCGAGGATGAGGACGAAGACGACGACGACGACGACGACGACGATGACGACGACGACGACGATGACGATGACTACGACGATGACTACGACGACGACGACGACGATGATGACAAGAGCGAGGGCAATGATGAGAACGCGAATGAGGCTGATGGCGAGAAAAAGAGTGAGGATGGGGACGGGAACGAGAACGAGAACAAGAATGGGGACAAAGTGGACGAGGGTCCAGCAAATAAGTTCAAAAAGAATGAAGGTGACGCATACATATATAATCTATCAAATGAATCTTTTTCAGCTAATGTCGACTCCTCTGTTCCTCCATAGCAACTGGCAAGCAGTCGAAAGCCCAAGCCCTGCCCTGCTGCAAGTATTGTGGAAAGTCGTTCGCCCGTCGCCAATGGCTAGAGGAACATGAGCGCGTGCACACAGGCGAGCGACCCCATAAGTGTGACAAGTGCAATGCAGCCTTTGCGCAGCGCGCCAATCTGCGCACTCACATTCTGGTCACGCACCAGAACCAGGCGAAATTTCAATGCCAGGAGTGCCTGCGCAGCTTCAAACGCAAGCGCCTGCTAGATAATCACATCAAATCGAAGCACACTCAGCTGCGCGACTTGAAGTGCGCGCACTGCGAGGCGACGTTCAGCAATCCGGTGAATTTGAAGAAGCATCGCCTCTGCCACACCGGCGAGCAGAAGTACAGGTGCCGTATCTGTGGCAAACATTTCAGTCGACTCGAGAATCGCAACGCTCATCAATTCGTGCACAGCATCCGGAAGCCATATGCCTGCGTCGTCTGTGACGAGGGCTTCATGCGTAAGCAGCAGCTCAAGCAACACATTGCAATTACCCAGCATTTCAATCCAAAGATCATTCGTCGCCGTCCGCTGTTCAGCGCCGCCAACAGCGACAAGCTGCTCCAGCAGCCGCTCAATGAGACTACAAAATAATTCAAGAAGTCCAACTTCAAAGCAATTCAACTACCAGCAAGTATTCATCTACATGAATATAATTTATTCAAAGCAGATACAATGAACTGAACAATGCAATTTTGCATTTAAAATATGCACATATATTTACGCTCTCTTTTTAACTGGTGCTTGCCAACGCTCTCTGTCACACATCAAACAATCATTTTTTGTTTGGTGCGGCAAATGCTAGGCCCAGTGCTATAAAACGCTATATGGCCGAGCTGCTTGTTACATATCAACAGCTGCTTCAAATGGTCAAGCTTTTTTTTGAATTATGTGCATATAACTCATTCATTGTATTTAATTTATCATGAAAACGATGCAATGGAATACTTTCCATTTATATTATTTTAATCTGCTATCTTCTGCCCGCTATCTCTTTTCAACTGATGCTCGCTATCATGCTCTCACTCTCTATTACACCAAAGTAAACACTTGGGCCGGCAATTACTTTGCCAAGAGAGTAGAGCAGACAAACAGTATTGCACAATGCTTTTTGTTATTCACGCTTTGCTGCCAAACAGCTGTTCGCCATATCGAAACAGCTGATTATTGGCACAAACTTAAACGCGAGCAACTTCCTGGGCAGATACATTTATATAAAAATGGTCAAATTTTAACAATCAATGAAAACTGATGAAAACTACTTTCACATTTAAACTACAACATACTAACACAAATTTTTGTAAAATTCGAGCAAGTCAAACTTATAAAACTTGAAAAATGCCGTTAGGCTGTTGAGGGGCCCACAGACCAAATCGCTCTTGGCCCTTCCGACTGATCGGATCTTATTTAGATATTCGATAAGATCATTCAACTCTAATTGATAAAAAAAATGCTCATATCTGGACCATTCCTTTGAAGTCCTGCATCAAATGCATTCGAAAAAAGAAAGAAAAAGAAAAATCCCACTGGATTCATCAAAGAATAATTCCCAATTGTACGGGAACCTTCAAACTACTTTCACATTTAAACTAAACTACAACATACTAACACAAATTTTTGTAAAATTCGAGCAAGTCAAACTTATAAAACTTGAAAAATGCCGTTAGGCTGTTGAGGGGCCCACAGACCAAATCGCTCTTGGCCCTTTCGACTGATCGGATCTTATTTAGATATTCGATAAGATCATTCAACTCTAATTGATAAAAAAAATGCTCATATCTGGACCATTCCTTTGAAGTCCTGCATCAAATGCATTCGAAAAAAGAAAGAAAAAGAAAAATCCCACTGGATTCATCAAAGAATAATTCCCAATTGTACGGGAACCTTCAAACTACTTTCACATTTAAACTAAACTACAACATACCAACACAAATTTTTGTAAAATACAAACAAGTCAAACTTATAGAACTTGAAAAATGCCGTCAGGCTATTGAGGAGCCCGCAGACCAAATCGCTCTTGGCCCTTTCGACTGATCGGATCTTATTCAGATATCCGATAAGATCATTCAACTCTAATTGATCGAAAATGTTCATATCTTCAAAGAATTGAAGATCTGCATCAAATACATTCGAAAAAATAAAGAAAAAGAAAAATCCCACTGGACTCATCAAAGAATCATTCCCAATTGTATGGGAACATTCAACAGTATCCTCAACTCGCCCTGAAATGTACACACACAAACACATTGAAACTGTAAATAAATGTTTGTATTAATGGAAAAAAAATGACGGGATTTGTTTTAGTTGTTTAACACCGGCCTGGGCGACTGGCGATATTCCTACCGCCAATGCCCCCGTTCCAGAACAAATTTTTATTCAGAACGCAACATCTTTTCCTTCTGGCGCTGCAGCTTCTTCTTGGAAAGCTTCTTCTTTGCGGGCTCATCGTCAGCCGCCTTGATGACGACCTCCTCCTTCTCGGAAAGGATGACCTCAACGTGGCATGGTGACGACATGTAGGGATTGATGCGACCATGAGCACGGTACGTGCGACGACGCAGGCACTGGGCGCGATTCACCTGAATGTGATCGACGACCAGACGATCGGCATCGAGTCCCTTGTAGTCAGCGTTCGCCTCGGCATTGCGCAGCAACTGCAACAGAAACTCGGCGGACTTCTTGGGCCAGCGACCCTGTGTGGTCTTCCACTGCTTAGCCTGAGCGCAACGGCCAACGCCACCGTTGAATCGGCGGAAAGGAACGCATTCCTTCTGCTCGATGACGGCCTTCAGGAAACGCTGTGCCCGACGCAGTGGCATCCGCTTGATAGCCTGTGCGGTCTCGTGGGTGTTCTGTGAAAAGAAGCAAATGTTTAAATAGCTATATATATATACTTGAACGGGATAGCGTTGGGCGTGGCATTGATGTGTTTTATAGTATGCTTTGTATCACGCTACAGGTAGAGACGACCGCATTGAGAGCGGCTCGCCGCTGTTTTAACATGACTGGGGTTTGTTTTGGGCACAATCGAACATGAAATAATCGCAAGGGTTAAACACGATTACTAAATATAAAAGAATGTGCCCATTTCTGATAGCTTTACAATGCATATTGAGATCTTCCAAGTGAGATTTAGACGCTGTGTCACGCTACAGGTAGAGACGAGAGCATTGAGCGCGGCTCGCCGCTGTTTTAACATGACTGGGATTTGCTTTGGGCACACTTAAGCTGAATAGACGCAGATGAGCTGCGTGCATTGCAAAGATCAAATGCGCCCATAGTTGGAATTATATTGAGTCTGTGGACAAGGCTTTGGAAAAGCGCGAAGAGGGTTTTCTTGGCGCTTAGCTGATTAGCTTGTCCCTATAGATGATTTTCTAGCAACAATGCAAAAGTGAAAACCTGCATTTTAATATAGCAGAAGAATCACTGATTTATGTTGCACAAACAAAGGCATACATGCACACAAACACACATAACCACACTTTTTTTTGCCAACACTGTCAACAACTTTTTGGCGTCCGTCTGCATCTTGGAGCGGTATCGCCTTTTACACATACCTTGAAATGAACGCGTAGGTTGGGTCCGCGCGCCTTGCACGACTTGGTGGCGTTGTCGGGTTCACGTGAGTAACGGCCCATTTTTTAGTATCTACAAAATATACAGTAAATACCAATGTTTTAGTCACTTCATGGAACAAGCAAAAAAAATATGTTTGTACACAGAAAAAAAAAACACAATCTTTACAGTCAACTGGCAACAGTTTGTATTTGCATTTGTTCGGCAATTTAGTGCATAAAGCACTTAGCACTTTATAGTCTTCAATATTTTTCGCGTTTTGTTGTTATATACTTATTATGTTATTATGATGTTTAAAAATTTATTTGCGGCTTTGCCAATTCAGCGTACCTTCTTCGTCGTGAACGAAACCGGAAAAGAACCTTTGACAGCGAATTGTTGGCCATGCTTGATATGACAACAAATCGTTATCGAGCAAGACAACACAGTGTTGCACAGCGCGTATGTAGGTACGTTATCGCACACAACGTTGCAACACAATCACATAGCAGCGAGCTCTGCGTCGTTGGAGCGAGAATATTGAAAAGGGCGCGCATTTGTTGTAAATTATTAGAAAATTCAAATAGCTCAATTGAAAGCAATTCGTGCAGCAGTCGCAACATTTTTTTGTTATCATTTCCTTCCGCAGCGAGCGCACATTGTGCGCATATACAAAAACTTGCGCAAATTGCTTATGAGTGGTACTTGGCACAACCATAAAACGTTATTCATTTAAGCTACACTCGTTTAGTTAGTTGCTTCCCCACAATTTCTTTATTACAATTCTGCCATTTTCATACGTACTTACAATGCAAATTAATTGAATTAATTCAATTTGCTGCCGCAGCGTTTCGTTGATTTTACTTCTTTTCATGTTATCACTCACATTCCCCCTACCCTAATGTTCGAATATATCAAATCAAATCAAATCAAATCAAATCATATATAAGATATGTACATACATTCATACATAAATTGTTATATCTGATAGATCAGTTTAGCATGCATTTCTTGTGTGTTCCTAGATATACATATGTTGAAATCCTAAATGCTACTTCATGTAGTACTTAGTTAGTCAGTGCTCATACTTGATTTAATTTCGCTGCTTTGACTTTATTAAAATATCAAATAATTCCAGCAACAACAACAACAACAACAACGTTCACTTGAACAAAATAATGCAATAAATGCTGTGGCATATAACACAAAAATAAAGTCTAACATTTGAGGCGTCTGTTCTTGTTGCTTTTGTTTTTGTTGCTCTCCTCTTGAGCCGCGAATCGGCTCGGTTCGGCTTGGCACGGCTCGGCTCGGCTTAGCTCGGCTCTCAAATATACGGGCCGGGCCGAGCCGGCAACGGCGACGACGACGACAACAACTGAGACAAATCTAATTTACATGATCGCTCGCATTATCGTCCATTGTATTATAATCATTTTAGCCAGCGACGGTGACTGCGCCGCGGACGATGACGACGACAGCATCGACAGCGACGTCAGCGTCGACCTCCCGTCTGTTGCCTGCGCCTGCGCAGCTAACCCCGCCCTCATTGTTGCTATTGCCATTGTTGTTGCTGTTGCTGTTGTTGTTGTTGTTGTTGTTGTTGTTGGGGCTGTGGCGAGTTCAGCGGTTGGCGCTTCCTAAGTGGATGACACTCAAGCTCATTGAGCGCTCCAATCTGGCGAGTCGGCGACAGATCGGAGGGCAGACGGAACAGTAGCAGCGCTGCTGCACCTAGCTATGTATATAGTAGCAGCCGTAGCAGCAACAAATTATAATACGAGTAAACATAATACAACAACAACAACAAAAGGCATTCGCAGCGGCTCTCGTACAGCGCGAACTAAACAATGCGAAATATCTGAATCTGAATATTTTGTTCGTTTTCAATTTTTTTGTGCTTAGTTTTAAAGTTCAAGCCGCGACATTAACACACGAAATCTGCGATTATCCGTGCAAATATACACAAATCGAATTGCGATAAATAAAAATACACACACACACACACACACACGTACACACACGCATATATAGATATACAATCAGCTATCACGCGGCCTCAGTCTCCGGCTATCGCTCTCCCTGTCTCTCTCTCTCTCTCTCTCTCTCTCTCGCACACCCACGCGCTACGCACGGCTCAGATGTTGCCTTCTCTTTTCGTTAATGTGTTGTAATTGAAATTCGGTTATCGTTGCTTTTGTTGTTTTTGTTTATCGGAGCTGGCGAAGCGCGTTTTTTGGAGCGTGAAAAACAGTGCGCAAAAAAAAACAAAACACAAAAAAAAAAAAACAGAAATAAATTCAAATAAAAAATTTTAATAGCAAAAGGAATTCGCTGCAATTATCCCGAGCGCCTCGTAAAAATCCAAACAGCAATGAAATTATTTGGCTAACCTGAAATGCAAATAAAGGAAAATTTTAGCAAATAAATAAATAATCGAAAATAAAAAAAAAAAAAAAAAAAAAAAAAAACAAATCAATCGAAAGCCAATTAAATTTATCGATAAGCAAATTGAGTTGAGGAAACTTTTCAAGTTGTAAATCAAACAATGAAATAAATATTAAATAAAACCACAGAATCAAAAGTAAATAAAACAAAGGCTATAAACGCATTCCGATGTGAGCAAATTATGAAAACGAAATAAACAAAAAATAAAAGAAAACAAAAAACTGAAAAAGATTTTTCGAAATTTATGGAATATTTTGAATACGAGCAAAGCACAGTTAAAGCGCCAACATTAAATTATATTTATAAAGCAGCAAATTATAAACAAACAAAGCGAACAACAGCAGCGAACACATTTTTATAGGTATTTAATACGCACATACATACTTATAGATATACATACTATAGATCTATATCTAGGCATATAAGCAATGACTTGGTATTTAAGATATTAGCAAAATGAATTGAAAAAAAGAGGGGTGAAGTCAAAGAAAGTCCAATTGGAAGCAAAGTTATTCAATTATTAAGTTACCATAGCAAAGCCCATTATGCAGAGTGTGCCTAGTTGACACTTCCGTCTAGAGCACTCTGACTTATTTAAGAGAATATGAAGTGAATTTAATAGAAACACAAGCATTAATTCATATTAATAATTATAATTTGATATTGAGCTTGCTTAGAAATATTTTCATCTATTTCCCTGCAAATCCAAGTTTTCGCTGCTTTACAATTTTTATTAGGTTTCTGATTGTAAAACATTGTAAATTATACTTGGATGAAAAATCATGAATTTTCTCGATTTTTAGCTATAACTATAGAACTAAGAAACATATGAACATATTTTTAAAATTGTAAAGTAAGGTTTATTAATGAGATAATAAAACTTATTTAATATATTTAACAGCTATTTAATATGATCGAGTTTAGTTAAACTATATAAATTATTGACTGCAGCAGCATACAAGAGCTCACAAAAAGAAATATTACCTATGCCTAAACTTATAGAAAAAATTCTTAAAAGAGTTTCTAAGACCAATTAAGCTGATTCGTGTTATTGCAAATAGACATTGAAGATATCATATTTTGAAAATATAAGAGATATTGATTAGATAATATAATAGATATGTAGAACGAGTGGAAATCCCTATAAAGTATCAGGATCTGACTGAGCCAATAAAGCTAATATATAATAGAATATGACCTTTTATCTATCAGTCCGTGTTATGACAACAATCTCATATGCTATAAAAACTGAGCTAGAAATTGTATTTAAATCTCAAATATATATTCTACAAGCTTGACTTTGTTTTTTTCTTTACTGATAACCCAATTAATTATCCCATATAAGAAAATAGATCAATTGCTCTGCCTTTCAGGCTTTGCTGAGCTAGTATTCAGCCAGCTACTTGCTTGTTATGCATGAAAAAGACTATGAATATTTTTAATGTTCTTCCCCCAATAATTGAAAATAAAGTCATATTTAAAGCTTGTGCTTCGGCAAACACGGAAGTACTTCAAGAAACTGCAGCTAGAACAAAAGTAATTCATAAAAAAATAAATTATTTTCCCATGGCCCATAGTAAAACCCATAGTAAGCCACAAGCCCAGATGCGCACTGAGTGCTTTTCCTGTACTGTAAAAGAATTCAATAATACACACTCTATTCACTTATTCCTATGGAAATATATCTATTTGCTGAATTTAAAATTTTGATGTCGGTCAATGGCCTCTGCGAGCCATAGCGACAAATTGAAATTGTCCTCGAGTCAGGGCTAACAGCTAGAGAACAGAAAACACGTCCATTAGAATAAGATTACATGAATGTGTACTATATGGACTCCAGTCACTTGAGTTATCTGAGAGATCTGCTCGAATCTGGTTTATCTGATGTATTCTATATTCAAATTGATTGGTTTATTTTGCAATTTGCATTCAAATGTTGGGAAAGTTTTGTGCAATTGTTGTAGATTTAAATTGTAACGACCTATATGAGCTATGGGAAGACTCGTGGCATATAATACATGCATATACATATATATAAATAAGAATAAATAGGCCCGATTCCTGGTGCGGATAAACAACAACAAAATGACGCATCGTTTGCTACTATGGAGAGATATCATACCAGCGCTCAGTTGTCTTGTTGTTAGACGTCAGATGGGTGCATTATACGAGTTGATTAGTCATGATCGTGCCGAGACGACGGCGTCATCAGTGTCAGCATTGAAAGATCCAAACATAATGCTCTCACCAGATTCCGGTCCATTCCGACCATTTCCAGCTCATAGCCCAGCAAGTGCAGACATTGCCTACATGCGTATGGCATATGGCTAGTCACTAATATTAATCACTCCCTCTCTCTCACTCACTCAATGTCTCTCTCTCTCTCTCTCTCTCCCTCTCTCTCAGTCTATCTGTCGTAGTGCTCAATTGCCCCTGGGCTTACGCAGCGACCCTCAGCCAGAGACAGCATCGGCTGACCTCCACCTGAGCCATAAATCTCTCTTGCTCTCTCTTTCTCTCTCTCTCTCTCTCTGCCGACTTTCCGTATGCGGGATAGAGGCAGAAATACACAAAGAGAGAGAGAGAGAGAGAGAGAGAGAGAGAGAGAGAGAGAGAGAGAGGGAGAGACACACAAATACTTGATAATCAGGCGTCAATTTCCGCGAAACATGAAAACGTGAAAGTAAAAAAAAAAAAAAACACTCACATCACGTCACATTTTCACAATTTCGCACAATTTTCATCAGTCTGTGAAATGCGAACAAATTTTGTATTTATTCATTTATTTCAAAAGAAGACGCTCAAGCAAATAACAAAACTGCGGAACATACGAATTGAGAATGCTCTGTAAAATGCAGATTATATGATGTGCTCTTTTTTCAATCAATCAATTTTAAAATGGTTTAATATTATTAAATATGGGCATCGAATCAAACCTTGATCAAACTCAGTTTTAGTTGCACTGCTTCTGCTGTATTTATTTCCCTTAGAGAGAGAGAGAGAGAGAGAGAGAGAGAGAGAGAGAGAGAGAGAGAGAGAGAGAGAGAGAGAGGGGACTATTAACAGTCAACTGTGAATTCATACAAATTATATATTTTAGATCATTTGATAAAAGATATTGAATCATGCTTGGCATAAACTGCAATTTATCAGCCGTGAAAGCATCATTTAGAAAGAAACCGAGCTCAGCTATATTGTATTGTGTTTCAATTCTAGCATTCCGTTTGTAAGATTATCTCGCCTAAATTATATTGTGTGCTCTCTTCAATTATATTTTGTTTCTGCGCCATTATACGCTTTCAAAGCTAAGCTCAATGTAATCATATCGTATTTCAATTCTCTTTGAAAGCGAAGCGCATTTATGTATATTATATCATGCTTCAGTTCCATTGATCTCATAAAATCTCTTACAATATATGATTCGATTAAAATTGTGTTTCATTCGCTTTGCAAGCTAATCTCTATTGAATCATATTGTGTTTCATTTCTCTTGTTTCTTTGGCAAGCAAAGCTCGATTGGACTATTTTGTGTTTCACTTACAGCGTTCTCATTTGGAGAGCGTTCAAATTGTGTTTCATCACTCCCATTTGTAAGTGGAGTTGAATGAGATTACGTAGTGTTTCAGTTCTATCATTCTTCTACATCCTACTCAAAGTACACACATGCGATTCATTTAAATAACCTTGCTCTCTTTGCTCTTTCTTTTATAGAGATTCCACATTGATCGATCCATGTAAATATACATGCTTACATGCCCCTTATTTTTTACTGTAGGGTATCGCGAGCATATGTTAAAAGCAGACACTATGGGGACTGAGGACTGGGGACTGGGCCATTCGGCGTCTTCGTTGATTGTCCGTTGTCCCATGTCCGAGATGTCGTCTCTGGACAACCTTTGCGCATATTTATAGCATAGTAAACACACACACACACACACACACACACACACACACACACACACACACACGCACACATACATACCATACACACACATCATGAAGAATGCCTTGATTGTTTTTGTTTTGTTTTTAATAGAATTAATGGTTCGATATATGATCTATTTTTGGATGACACTACGATTGGCGCTCTCTGACGCAATTAGGCGGACTCGCCACTGAGACTGGGCCTCATCCTGCGAGAAGTGGGTCAAACTGACTCAAACTGGATATATCTTACGACTCGACCAATATGAATGAGATATAAGTGGTATATGCACACACTCATATGTAGCTATAGGCAATGCGATCGATTCGTAACCTAGAAACGTGCACCTGAGATAAGCTTGAATTAAATATAGATTGGTAAACAACAGATTGCAACAAACTAGCAATAGCTGTAGGGCACAGAGTGAGACAGAGCGAGAGGGGATGAGCGAGAGGGAGTGAGAGAGAGAGAGAGAGAGAGAGAGAGAGAGAGAGAGAGAGATTGTGTGCATATAAACTAATGTGCGCTGGTGGATTGAAAGGCATCAAAGCATGCAAAAGTATTCAAAGTTAAGAACTCAATAAAAGTCAACAACAAATTTCTCACAGTGCATTGCAATGTGTGTATATACAATCAGACTATATCGTAGTATATATATGTACATATATATTTATGCTTGCAGCATGTGTATAAAAATCAAAGAATTTGTTTAAATTTAAAGAATTTTAACAAAAGTCTTTTGCCTACTCACACACCCTCATTCCCTCTCTCCCTCTAGCTCTATGTCTCTCTCTCTCCCTCTCTCCCTCTATCTTTAGCATTTTGATTTTGTTTTATTTCGAATGAAAAATTCTAAATGCTAATACACTCTCAACCACTCTTTGCCTCGCATTGTATAAGGAAATTGCGTATAAATTTCGTTTCAAGCTCTCGCGCTCGTGTCTCGTGTCTCGTTCGTTCGTTCTTGTTTCCATTTCGTTCCACTGGCCAACAATCACTCAAAAAGAAAAAGCTCACGTGCTGCTCGCATTGTTTATATTGGGTCTATTGGCACTATATAAGAGCTGTCTGATTGCTTTTGGTCATGTCATAGCATATACACATGTACTCACACTTGTACTCTCTCACTCTCCCACTCTCTCTTTCTCAAAGGGAGCATACAGCACAGACCACAAATGTCTAAAGTGCGTGCGAACAAGTGTTTGCCTTGTTTTCATTTTTATACCCCGAACACATTGAAAATGGGAATTCAGGGTATAATGGTTTTGTGAAGATGTAGGTAACAGGCAGAAGGAGACGTCGCAAACGCCACAAAGTATATATATATATATATATATACAGTCGAGTCTCGATAATTCGTACCCCGCTAAATCGAAAACCTCAATAATTCGTAAAAAACTGCTAGTCCCTTGAAAAAACTTCGTTAATTCGTAAAAATCCCATACATTTCGGTCCCCTCATTAATTCGTAATTTTTCTGCCTACTCGGCCATGATCTTGATTCTTATGATTCGTTTCAAAACCTCTTATAATTCGTAATTTCGTTTCGTAACCTCTTGTAATTCGTAATTTTTTATTTTGCTGGAAGTTAAACTACTGTTGGGTCTCGCAGACTATTATGCATGGCGCCTTTTAGTCGCTTCATGTGCGAAATTTCGTTGTTCTCTCATTGGATTTACATTAGGTTGCTCTTTTTTTTTGTGAAGCGTGAAGACGATTCGTAAAAATGTCAAGGAAATGTTCTCATAGCGTTTTTTTTTTCATATCATTTAATAAGCTCGGTAAACCACAAACAATATAAAATACAACAAAATTACAAGCTTTTTTAAATCTTAATTTTTTGTTAATATGATTTTGTATATGTTTAATTTTGTTTTTAAATACATAATATTGAATTGAATGTGTATTTAATTTATTTTTATACCCTGAACACATTGTTAATAAGTTAAAATTGTTGAAACGACGTGAAATATAAAAACCCTTTCAATTCGTATTTTGATTTAAACCCCGGTAAATCGAAAACCTCTGTAATTCGTAAAAAATTGGGTTCCCTTGCCATTACGAATTATCGAGACTCGACTGTATATATTTTCTTGATCAGCACAAAAAAATAAGTTGATATACCGTATCAGTCTGTCCGTTAGTCCGCATGAACGTCGAGATTTCGGGAACTAAAAAAGCTAGAGAACTGAAATTTTACATGAATACTCGTATGTTAGTACGAGTTTATTTCCTATTTATCGAAAAAAATAGAAAATTCGTTTACTTTTTTTTAATGTTTTTTGAGCGTAACTTCTACACCGTTTGAGCTAGACTCTTCATATGGATAGATATTATGGATAGATAGATTCTGTAGTTTTCAGATTTTGGGTACCACGCCCTCTTCGCCCTCAATTTGAAAAAAAAAAAAAAAAAAACGCATTTTAAATACTAGAGACTTGTTATTTGGCAAATAGACATATTTTTATGGATTTAATATATTCTGAAAGTTTCACACAAGATCATCCATCTAGAAATGGAGCTATAAGCACAAAAAGTATAGTCCAACCCACCCCCAAGACAGCAACTGAGCGAGAGAATTGGTTTTCTTTGCAGGGTTCAGGGTATCTCGTAGCGAGCCGTCTCGACTAGAGCCTGCTTGCTTGTTCATTTTCAAATTTGCAGTTTTTCATTTTCGTGTGTACATTTTGCAAATACTTTTGTTTTATGGCAGATTAATGTTCTATTTACGCACAATTTGTAAAATTGTGTTTATAAATCATTTGCCAATAATTTCGAATAGTTGCATTCAACTAAGTAGACGCCGTCCGGCTCTAAAATGCGAACTGTTTACGATGATGGCTCGCTGCAAGTTGATGCCAAATTCAATTGTAAGCATTAATAGATTTGTTTCAAGGCTGCTTCAGCAATGCTGCCAATAGCAGCCTTTTATTAGTACGCATTAAAATTCGATCAACTCCAATTCGGCTTCCAATTGGGCCCATTGCAAGTTGGAGGCAGTGGCAGAGATAAGTAAATGCAAAATTTAATGGAAACTTTATCTTTATCTAATAAATATTAATTAATTGATTTATTTATATGCAAATACTAAACAAATACAGTGGAATCGTGATAATTTGTGTACTTGAGCAAATTAATTGATTCGTAAAAATTCCATAAAGTTTGATCGCCTCGTTAATTTGTTTGTAATTTTCCATGTAATTAATATTGGATCTCTCACTCAATGTAATTTTCTTTCCTTGTGATTCGTAGTAAAATTTATTGTTCAGTCAAACTACGATTAGGCTTTGCAGGCATTTATGCCGCCCCCCCTGAAGTAGCTCCACTTGATGCATTTTGCGGTTTTCTAATTGCTTGCGCTCAGTTTGATAATTGATTCGATCTGTAAGAATGTCAAATGATAAACGTAAACAAATGATCTCATTAATCGATAAAAAATTGAGGTGGTAAAACTATTTTGAAATTCATAGTACTGTGCACAATCACAAGTCTGAACCAATTAGACTTCAGGCTGCAATCATTTTCATCTAGTTAACGGAAACATCAGCAAGACCCCATCTGCAGACCCTAAACCCGAAGAGTCTTTACTGTTGTGATTTAAATATCATAAATTCATCTAAAATATTAAAACGCATTTTCAATGGGTTCCAGGTATAACAAAAATAGTAATAATAATAATGATAATAATAATAAAAGTAATAATAATAATAATAATAATAATAACAATCAACAAAAACAAAAATTAGTATAAATTACAAATTTATTTTTATAGCTTTTAGGTTTTTTTTTTAATTTTTTAAAATTTATTTTCTTTGAGAGGAATTGCATTGCAATCACTCACAGCATCCGCCTGATATGATTTAACTATAACTTGTACCTATTGGGAAAATTGTATAATGAAAACGTTTTGTGTGTGTAGAGGCTACCCAAGAGGCTTCTACCGACACCCTAAAGCACATTCCGATCAAAGCCTTTGGCGTTTTATCGAGGCCGAAGGGAACTATTTTGAATAAACTCAAATTTAGCAGTACAGAGCAAAGTACAAAGTAATATTTCTATTTTAACAAAGTCTCATCTATTTTCAAACGCACCTTGTTTAATACTTTGGTTGGGTTAATTGTTTTACTCTTAACTTCTTTGCCCATATACTCTTCTATGACCTCAAGTCTTATATGTTTGATTTTTGGCAACTTTCATAAACATGAACATTCTCTTAAATATTTTACTCCAAGTTCTCTGGAAATCAATATTTGACTTGTCTCACTTCTATTTTACAAACTTATCTTCATCATACTAAAAAACTTATTTTTTCGTTAGCATCAGCTGCAATCGAGAGCGAAACTGAAGACGTCTCAAATCAAGCGTTTCGCCAAGGAGTTCATCGCATAACCTTAAACTTTGCACAACATTTGAATGGAAGCAACATTGAGGCACAATTACAATAGCAACAGAGCAGAGCAACGCGAGGGCTGCCACAGAAACAAATCGAACAACAATAACAAAGACAGAAAGCGACATTGGCAGTGCACACAGAAATTCTGCAGGTGAGTCCTAAAGTCGTTATTAAATTTTGTTTATATATTTATTTTGAATTTTTCGATCATAATCATTTTCGATCTACGCATTTCCATAATACGTATCTATTTGCTGGCAATTTATCTCACTTAGCCAAACGATCGATCATATTATAATCATTTTCGCGAAATACGTAATTTAATCTACTTAAAGTTCTTTTTTTTTTCGTAAACATCGAGTGTTTTCCAAGACTCTAGAAATATGACACGTGGCAGGGAATCACCCCTTTTTAATGGGATAATTAAGCACAACTTAGAAAGATAGCCAGTTTTTAGTGTATACCCTGTAGGTATTGCAAAGGGTATCTTAACGTTGTCGCTTAGTTTTGAGACCTCATTTTCAATAGATGCAATGAAGAGTTTGTTAGACTTGCGAAGGAGAATAAAGTTTTATGTGCATGATAATTAGCTCAAAGTGGCAAATTTTAAGAACTTTGAGAACAAAACCAAATGATATTTTTGAGATATGAAATTGATACAATAATCATATTCATATATATGAGTATTCTGCAAACTATAAAATACGAAATTTCCTTTTTAAAATACATAAGCATATAGCTAGGTATATTATATTTTAAGAATATAGGTATAATATTTTATAGAATCTCTCTCTCTCTCTCTTTCTCTCTCTCTCTCTCTCTCTCTCTCTCTCTCTCTCTTTATCATTCTTTCAACCTTTTTTTCTCTCGCTCTCTGAGTATCTTACCACTGGTGGGGGAAACTCTGAGCGTTTCGAATGAAGAGATGAAGAGATGAAGGAGCTACAGCGCCAAATGCTGGGCTCCGATGCATGAGCCACAGCGCTTGATGCTGAACTGACTGTTGCCCTGAGTAGCAACCTCTTTTATTTAAAATTCTTATCTTGTTATAAGAAGATTCTTGACAGTCATCATTCATTTCTTAAAAAAAAACTTATCTAGCTGAGACAGCGTGAAATTTTTACAACGGAGATGTTGCGTAAATTTCGTGTTTAGCTTGAGAGTAATAAATGAAAAAATTGACTTTTAGACTTGGTTATAATATAAATAAACATATGCTTATTATTTTCAAAGTATACATTTTATTGAGTCTAAGTCAACGATGAATCTACAAATAAGAGCGAATTTAAAATATAAGATTTTTTTTAAAGATATTTTGTTCACAGTTTTTGTTAGATTATCGATGTTTTCACGCGAATTTCCAAAATTTCTGAAAATATTCTAAAGACTATGTTCAAAGAGCATTAGAGAAATGATTTCTTAAAGTCGTTCCAGTAGATTTGGAGCTTACTCAATACAAACAACGAATCTTTCCTCTTTATACAATAGTTTAAATTATAACATAACATTAATAAAACATTCATATAACATTTTATTGTATACTAAACAATATATACATTCCACTAAATATCTAAACATATGATCCATCATCAGCTCCTGCACAGGGTATCTTCTAGTCGCGTCACTCACTATCCAATTGGATGATGCATAGCAGCGAAAAATATGCGAAGTAATTTGAACATGCGCTAATCGCGAGCTTGAGCGAGTTGCTTTACATAAAAATGCATAAAAAATAACGAACCGCCACGCCCTGCCCCGAGCTGCATGCAATTAAATCGGTTTAGTGCGCATTTGAAAACGATAAATTAATTGTTCTATAAATTCACTTATTTCGTTTCAAAATATTTGCTTACAACGGGCGTGGGAGCGGCAGGGTAGTAGAAGGCAGAGGAGGCGTGGCAATTGCATTTGATAGAGAGCATCATTCATCAGCGCCAGGCAAATCGTGCAATTGAATTGTCCTCCACATGACAGCGGTAGCGGTACTTTTTTTTTTTTTTTGTTGAATTTCTCAAAATGCGAAAATGTTCGAAAATTCCGCTTGCTCGAATTCTGTCAAGTTCAATGCTGTTTGTCACTTTCCTTATTCATTTGTGCCATTCGTTTCGCCCAATATGAAATGTGGGCGCAGCCAGCAGCAGCGCCAGCCGCCACTTGTCACCCGTCCCACCGTCCCTTGCCCAGCTCTGGTAGCCAAGCAGCCTGTTGCGTTTATTGGCAACACGTATACGCACCGTTGCCGTCATACCTATTTTATATTCGCTCATTCGATTGCGCTGCAAACCGCTTTGCATTGGCTCGCACTGGTTCGACCATACGGAACCAGAAGCATACGATCGCTAGTCTGACTAGAAGATACCCTATGGGCAGCTAGTTGAGGGAGATAGAACTTTAGGTTAGCTGACTCAAAAATGCATCAAAATGATATCGATTCTTAGGGAATCTCTTGAAATTACTTACGATATAAGTTCAGTCTCTAGTTCTTATAGTTGAGATGAATAGACGAACGAACAAACAGACAAACGTAATGTAGTAGATCGTCTAGTCTGCGGCAGACAGGGCTAGATCGAATCGTTCGCAGATGAATAGACAAACAGTCTGAAAGACAGGGCTAAAATATTGCCGTTTCTAGGCCAGATGTGCGAACACTTTTCGGCTATCGATGCTTAGCTGAAATAAAGCTAACAAAAAGTAAATCAACATTTATATTACACATTTATTATATTACGCTCTTACCTGGTTTGCCTCTGGCTGTTACAGAAATGATCACGGATCAGAACATCATACCCGTCCATGTTTTCGCTCAATGGGTATAATTGACTCTCAGTGCATGCGCTATGTAACATAGACCCTGGAATGCCCTGCGGCCATGGCATTGTCCACATTTGGCGTGCCCCGCCACTGCCACGCTGTGTTAATTGTGCAATTAACTGCATAATTACAGAGACCAGAAGATCCAACGCAAATTCGAATCGACTCAGGTTGAGCAGCCCTCATGTTATGTTGTTATTCTCTTAGCACATCATCAAAATGCTCGGTGGTCCAACTGTGAATTCGTTTATTTGTTTACGCCCAAGCAAAATGAGTTTGCCCACGACGACGTGATGAGCTCTAAATGCCCCTTTTGATGAAGTGGATATAGATAGATATATTCAGCTATGAAGTCGGCATACATTTGGGAAGATATAAGAATATTGAGTGAATTAGTCCTGAAATTGTTTGTGAAACCAGTTTCCAATAGCTGGCTAACATACATTTAACATGAGCTATGATCGACATAATATGTAATATATATCATACTGGTAATGCAGCAAGCAGAACAATGAGCCATTCGGCGATGCGAACAAACAAATCAAATAAAGCTATTAATAGATCTCATTGCACATAGGCTCAGTTTGAGATATTTACTCATTATTTCATTGCTCGAATTGTCAAGCAAATATTTACTTGCAGAAGCAAGGCAGACATGTAAACCTCAACTGTTAAGCTTAACAGAGAGTTAATGTTGAGATTCTATGCAATGCTACCAAAGACTGCCCAAGTCTGTTTAGACCTCAGAGAATTCTCTTCAGCTGCTGCAAGCAATTGCATGCTCACGTAATGTTTCTCAGATGCAACTCTCTCTCTCTCTCTTTCTCTTTTATCATGTCATGTTTATTAATTTTGTTTGAAAAAAACATAATATTGTTAAGGCTGTATTGAAAATGCTGAGCAAGTAATTTGATTCAAGCTGCAGTTTCTATAACTGCTTGTAATTGTTTCCAATTGGAATAGATACGTGATGTTTCCTGAATTGCTTGCCATTGCAGGCAAATGAATTTGTTTTATATAAGGCTGTTCGTTTTTAACAAATGTGCTATAGAACGTATCAGTGTGATTGATTCAAATGAAATTGGAGCTTGAATCCTGACTAAACTATATTAGAATAACTTCAGTTGTTTCTCAATGGAACCTATTCGATTGGATATTTGTTATGATTAAATTGGTTTTTGCTAACTTTTACCCTCTCTCCGCAGCTTTGACTATTTATTAAAATGAATCCAGCAGCTTAGATCTAGTCTTATATGAAGTTCATTCAATGTCAAAGGCATCCAATTGGATATCTGTTATTGCTTTAGTCCTTTACCTGAACTGCTTGCAGTTGACTTTCATTAATGTTCTGAGTTGCTGCTGTTTGCACTGCTTGACCAGGCAGCGAAACCTTGTAGCAGCGCCTTAAGGCTTCACAGCTGCTTCCTGTACTGCTTGCACTTAAATCCAATTGAAATTCACATAATTTCGCTGTTGAATTGGAACAGTGAACGAATCCTGTTCCACTTGGCTGTGTGCACTTTGTATCCATTGCAACGACTTACTCGTCTAGGGTAAACGTTGTAAAACGTTATTTAATTAAAATGGAAAAAAAAATCAGAAAAATTAAATAAATAAATAAAAGCAGCACACGCGTATTACACTTGCAATTACATATACAATATCTCGTCTGCATACCCGTCAAGTGCAGCGACGGCGTTCAAGGTTCGCTTTATCGCAGGCAGTGTAATATTTTTAGTATGGATCTTTATGGGCCCTGCAGCGTAATACTACTACAATAAGTCGTCAGACTCGTGCCTGTTTAACCAGTAGCCGACTGTAGTTGAGTGCTTGCTTGCACAGTCAACTGCGTGCGAGCTGCACAATTTGTATCAGATGGAAGATATAGATACCGAATTTAGATACGGAATTAGTTGAGCCCTCCAGATAAACAAAACGAGCCGTAAACATTTTAAATCAAATCTCTAAGCTCAACTAGCACGCAATGCGCGACTGTGAGAGCAACTGAAGAACAAAATAATAATAATAATAAATATGCTAAGTCTATTTGCATAATGCGAAAACAAAGCAAATTACTTACATATACATATATGTATATATACCGTAATACAGATATAGACAGACAAACAAACTTGTACAGGAAAAAAATGAGGCGAAAAAACAAGCTACAGCGCATGTGACAATTGTGATTATTTTATTGTTGTTGCTGTTGGCATTTGTTTATAGTCAAGTTATACTGCGGCATACAATTTGATTTGGAGTATATTGAACGTGAGCTGGTTCCAAATGAACGGCGATGAAATGCCAGCGTTCATTAGCAAAAGGAACTAATCTGTTTTTTGTTTTTTGTTTTTTTTGAGTATACTTAATTGCTGACAGTTTCTTTTTGAACATTTTAAATTTATTAATATTTAAAGCACATTGCACTCGAAATTCCAATAAGAAACTTTCACTTTTCTTATTTTATTTTGTGTTCTTAACACAAAGATATATTGAGATATCTGCAGTTGTCTTTATTGTAGGGGAACTAGTTGCAGTTCAGTTCGCCATTAAGGTATTCCGAAATGAACTAGTTTTTGAAAATCTTTTTTGGAACTTTTTTTAATCAATCTGGAGTTCAAAGAGACTGATGAGCTAAAAACAGGACCGATGCATTACCTAGCTTTAAACTGTTAGCTTTACAGTTAAACAAATAGATTAGACGTTAATACGTGAGTGTGGGTTCTGACCCTCTGTGAAGTATCCTTGCAATTCTTTCAACATTTCCTGTTAAAAATCGAGAGTTTAACTACTACAATGAACTATACTAATAATCCTATTAGCTGCTGCTTGATTCTTAATTCTTTACAGCATTTTAATTACTTGAATATTTCTTAATATCCTCATACTCCCTCAGCCAAGCAATGCAAACAAGGTCATACCTATCTATATAAACAATATGTACAATTTTATAACACCTGTGAGATACTTGGCTAGCTCAAATTTATGGCCGCCGACATAGACCCATAAAGAAAAACCCTTTTTGAAATGTACACAAATGCTATCAAATTTATGATAAGCAGAGCCCTATGGCTCAGCTCTTATAATTAGAATAATCTATGTACTGTACGATGCTTTATTATAATGCTGTAAAAAGGGCTTATAATGTAATACAAAATACTGTTGATTCTGTACAGAGTTCAAGTTCAACTTTCTTCAACTTTGCGTGCATTGAAACGAACAATGGGTATCTATTGAACGCATATATTATGTTGATCATTTTTCATTGCGTCTGGCTGTGTCTCGGGCGCTTCAAACCTGTTACACACTTGATTTGAGTTGATCAACATTCCCAGTCTCATTCTCAGTCTCAGTTTCAGTTTCAGTCTCATTCCCTGTTTCAGTTCCGTTCCCAGTCCCATTCACAGTTCCAGTCCCTCAATCGGTCAGTTAATTTGATACATATACATATATAGTATATATATATATATATATACATCGGCCCTATGCGACAATTGATGCATAACAATGTTTTCAATGCTCCAACGCGAATGGGGCTGTCGAAGGGTTCGTGGTTTGATTGACATCAGTTTCAACCAGTTGGCGCCGCATTTCGCAGCATGTGGAAATCTCTTGGGCTGCCAGCGACGAGCCGTAGGTGCCCGCTGATGCTATGTGAATTGATTTCTGCTTAAGCCCAAATGAATTAGTCATCGCGCCCCGAAAACGAATAACAATAACAGAATTGAGTCACAAATTGGCTGGCACATTCGCTGCACTGCACTGCATTGACCACAGACTGTCCGTGTGTGTGAGTCTCCCCACATACACTTTCGTATAAGTCAGATATATATTCATGAGTGTATTTCATCTACATTCGCCTTGTCTTAATTGATATTGAGCATGCACGATTAATAGCGAAGTATAAGTTTGATTGAGTTCATTTAAGAGCAGCTTCAGTTCCCAGTTGCCGGTTCCCGTTTGACGGTTCCAGTTCCAGTTCCAGTTTGTAATTTTCCCATTTATTTCCCCTTCAATGCATTGCAATGCTATGCCTTGCCTTAAACTGTTATTAAGAGTGCAGAGCGCAACTGAAGCTTAATGAATTTCCAATGAATAATTGCAAAAGTTTGCAGTTCCAGTTCCAAGTAAAGTTCCGATACCAGTTCATTGTATCCTTTGAAAATATTCAAGCTTTAGCTCCACTTCAGTCTACTTGCCTAAGGAACTGGTTCATTTGAAATATATATATCCACATACTTATATATACATTTCATAACAGCCTAGACCCGATTCAGTTATTCAAGCAAAAATTTCGTTAACATTATATGTTTCAATTATATCAACCCAGTCTAGCCCCAACATGCAACCAAAAATTCCTCGAATCAACATCTTCAATATCACAATTCAATTAAAAACGCTTATCAAGTACTTAGATCGGATTAGTTCCAAGTTCCAACTCTAGTTTACTCTTTACCAATGCCAAAACATGACGACGCATTTTGATACGTGTGACTCTTGTGCGTCAATGTGCACCCAAATTAGAATAATAACGTTTCGCTTTATCACCTTGTGAACATTATATTAGTTATCATAAAATATCTTATAGACCGTTCTTCTTATTTCCTCATCTCCTATCCGTCACTCGTTTGGGCCATGATGTGCAAAACAACATCAATAAAGAGCTTGATGTACTGTAAATCCCCCAGTTCGGGGAATCCAAAATATATGAGTATGGTCAAGATCAGTAACCGATCAATTGCTTGAGATCAGCTGACCCGATCTATTCATCGATTGTGTCTCAATGGGGCTGCTACTTCTAAGCTGGCTACGCTTTTAATTAGCCAAGGGCTGCACGTGGCTTGCCAAACTCTCATTGAAATGCGTATCCGTGGAAAAGATTTGCTTTTATTTTTATGCAAGCCAGCCATCGTCTGGACCATAACTCATCAGTGGCACAAGCCACAAAACAACATCAACAAAATATAAGCCGCAGCGTCATAAAACATATACGATCAACACAATTGTGTATATTGGACTGACGTCAGCCCTCAAGCTGGGGCCCCCATATAAAGTATACTACCCAGTATGTACAAGAATCTCGCAATATCTTGATCTATGCAAATATTGTACTACTTGTTAAGATCCTCTAAAGTAATTCGGAAAATTTTGGTTGTTTCTGATGTTGCTGCTGTTGCTGCTGTTGCTGCTGCTGCTGCTGCTCGGAGTCTGTTGTTTATTCAAGGTCAGGCAGCAGTGGGAGTGGAGAGGGAGGTGTAATGGGTGTCAGTCAAAGGACACACCAACTACGGATACAACACATACAATGCCCCGGTCACGAGGGTTGAGGGTTGACAGCCACTGTCAGCTGCTCGACATTACCGGGAAATGTTTGCCCTGGCGTTGACAGCTGACAGTGGATAAACATAAACAGCTCTCGGCTATACCGAATCTTTCTCTATCTACCGCTCGCCCTCGTCGCTGTTTATCGCACTGAACTTGAGTGAGTCTCCCCACATACACTTTCGTATAAGTCAGATATATATTCATGAGTGTATTTCATCTACATTCGCCTTGTCTTAATTGATATTGAGCATGCACGATTAATAGCGAAGTATAAGTTTGATTGAGTTCATTTAAGAGCAGCTTCAGTTCCCAGTTGCCGGTTCCCGTTTGACGGTTCCAGTTCCAGTTCCAGTTTGTAATTTTCCCATTTATTTCCCCTTCAATGCATTGCAATGCTATGCCTTGCCTTAAACTGTTATTAAGAGTGCAGAGCGCAACTGAAGCTTAATGAATTTCCAATGAATAATTGCAAAAGTTTGCAGTTCCAGTTCCAAGTAAAGTTCCGATACCAGTTCATTGTATCCTTTGAAAATATTCAAGCTTTAGCTCCACTTCAGTCTACTTGCCTAAGGAACTGGTTCATTTGAAATATATATATCCACATACTTATATATACATTTCATAACAGCCTAGACCCGATTCAGTTATTCAAGCAAAAATTTCGTTAACATTATATGTTTCAATTATATCAACCCAGTCTAGCCCCAACATGCAACCAAAAATTCCTCGAATCAACATCTTCAATATCACAATTCAATTAAAAACGCTTATCAAGTACTTAGATCGGATTAGTTCCAAGTTCCAACTCTAGTTTACTCTTTACCAATGCCAAAACATGACGACGCATTTTGATACGTGTGACTCTTGTGCGTCAATGTGCACCCAAATTAGAATAATAACGTTTCGCTTTATCACCTTGTGAACATTATATTAGTTATCATAAAATATCTTATAGACCGTTCTTCTTATTTCCTCATCTCCTATCCGTCACTCGTTTGGGCCATGATGTGCAAAACAACATCAATAAAGAGCTTGATGTACTGTAAATCCCCCAGTTCGGGGAATCCAAAATATATGAGTATGGTCAAGATCAGTAACCGATCAATTGCTTGAGATCAGCTGACCCGATCTATTCATCGATTGTGTCTCAATGGGGCTGCTACTTCTAAGCTGGCTACGCTTTTAATTAGCCAAGGGCTGCACGTGGCTTGCCAAACTCTCATTGAAATGCGTATCCGTGGAAAAGATTTGCTTTTATTTTTATGCAAGCCAGCCATCGTCTGGACCATAACTCATCAGTGGCACAAGCCACAAAACAACATCAACAAAATATAAGCCGCAGCGTCATAAAACATATACGATCAACACAATTGTGTATATTGGACTGACGTCAGCCCTCAAGCTGGGGCCCCCATATAAAGTATACTACCCAGTATGTACAAGAATCTCGCAATATCTTGATCTATGCAAATATTGTACTACTTGTTAAGATCCTCTAAAGTAATTCGGAAAATTTTGGTTGTTTCTGATGTTGCTGCTGTTGCTGCTGTTGCTGCTGCTGCTGCTGCTCGGAGTCTGTTGTTTATTCAAGGTCAGGCAGCAGTGGGAGTGGAGAGGGAGGTGTAATGGGTGTCAGTCAAAGGACACACCAACTACGGATACAACACATACAATGCCCCGGTCACGAGGGTTGAGGGTTGACAGCCACTGTCAGCTGCTCGACATTACCGGGAAATGTTTGCCCTGGCGTTGACAGCTGACAGTGGATAAACATAAACAGCTCTCGGCTATACCGAATCTTTCTCTATCTACCGCTCGCCCTCGTCGCTGTTTATCGCACTGAACTTGAGAACAAAATTCGTACACATTGCTTTTGTTTTCGGCTGCAGTGAATGCAACGGCCATTAATGGACTAGAAAAAGTTATGAACCTCCGAAATTATTTATGAACTGATTTGCAGTGGGCACATACTATATACTCGGAACTCAATATTATGATATATTAGCGATTGAAGTTCTTTCCAGTTTTGTATGTATGCGAATCTTCATTGTAGATTACTACAAATATGCTATTCAGATTGTAAAGGCAATGTAAGCTTCAGTCTTAATCAAACTATTACGAACTGTTCGACAGTCGTATATTGTATAAGTTAGACGCTTCACAGTTCATATGCTATACATAATCGGAATACATATTCGGAATATAAACATGGGTTTTATTGGGAATTGCTACTTATTGTTTAACCATCGCAATTGCAAATCTGTGTCAATCTGCAGTAGAGAGTACTCCGAAATTTTTTTATGAGTTTTACGAAATTCGAATTACTTTAACATGTCCAGAGATGTAACAACAAACAAGTAAGAAGGCTCTAGTCGAGACGGCTCGACTACGAGATACCCTGAACCCTGTACAGAAAATGTTACTCTTCTTCTTTACGCACTTATAGGCGCGCGCTCTGCTAACTGCGCAGTTGCTGCCGTGGCTTGGGGGTGGGTTGGGCTGAACTTTGGACGCTTATAACTCCATTTCTAGATGCATGATCTTCATGAAATTTTAAGAGTAGATAAGAGTATCTTTATCTATCTTTGTGCCAAATTGCAAGTCTCTAGTATTCGAAATGCGTTTTTTGCAAATTGTGGGCGAGGGGGCGTGGCATCAAAAATCTGAAGGCTACAAAATCTGGGTATTCATAATATCTATCTAAATATATAAAGTTGAAGTCTCTAGCTGCAACGGTGTAGAAGTTATATGTAAACGAATTATCGACTTTTTATCGATAATTTGGAAATGGGACGAGTTATCGAAAAAACAACATAAACTTGTATTGCGTAGCTAACATACGAGTGTTCATGTGAAATTTCAGCTCTCTAGCTTTTGTAGTTTCCGAAATCTCGACGTTCATACAGACGGACAGACGGACAGACGGACGGACGGACGGACGGACAGACGGACAGGGCTAGATCAACTTATTTTTTTATGCTGATCAAGAATATATATACTTTATGGGGTCTGCGACGTCTCCTTCTGCCTGTTACATACATTTTCACAAAACCATTATACCCTGAATTCCCATTTTCAATGGGTTCAGGGTATAAAAAGTTGTGAAATTTCGATATTACTCTTAGCTAATCTGCTATAAGCTACTTATTCGGAATATCAAACGAATGCTTAGCAAATGTTTCTCTCAGTACAGCCAACTCAGAAGTGAAAATCAATCAGAAACAAGATCATCACTATCTAGTATCTAGATTTAAGATCAACACTTGGAAATAAGATTGTAAACATAACCTAAGGCAAAGTCTTGCCAAATTCGGACTACTCTGAAATGCTGTGCAATCGAAAAGTTATCTATTTTATGACATTCTGTTGAAAGTTTATTTCGATATCATTTGAATTTTCAATAGTACAAAATATTGTCAAGAGTTAATTTAAATTTGGGCTCGAAAATAGTTGTCTTGCTTAATAGATCTCTCAGACATACGCCTCATCCAGCCGAGCTATTCCCAACTATTTTGTATGTAAATTTGTTTTCATATCGATTCAATTTGGAAGCATATCATATATATATTTCGAGCATTCAGTATTTACATGTCTGTATGTACATATGTGAGTCAGTTTGTTGTCTGTTGTCACCAAAATGAAAAATATGCTGATCATTCATATTCATATCCACAGCATACTATTGAACTTGGAATGCTCAATTCCAATTCCATTTTAAGAAGACACTTACACGCACACACACACGTACTGAAATTTATGGAAACTTTTGGAATGAACAAAAAAAAAAAGAAGGAGGAGGAGGAAAATTTATGAAACAAGACAATTACGCAGATCTTTTGCCGCCATAGGCTGACTTGGTCATGAACAGCGATCAGCACGCAAATATCGTCCGATGCAGAAACGAAAAAAAAAACAAACAAAAAACAAAAACAAAACTCACACACGGACACACTTGACTACTAGACTGTTGTAGGAATATATATAAATATATATATATATGTATAAATTAATACGTACACACATTCGTACATTGATATTATATTCGCGAGTATATCACCCGGCTATATGCGTCCAAATGAATTGTTTGCATTTGAAAGATCTCTTCAGATGAATTACAACAAATCAAACCAGACCAATCACAACGCATCTCAATCAATATATTTAATAATAGATATTTTGACAATACATATCATTAGTTTAAGCTAGAGTAAAAAGCAAAAAAAGTGGAAGTTTCGCACTGAAAATTCTTGATGTTCATTTGATCTGTAAGGCTGAAAGACCTCGTAGTACCATGCCTATGGAGCCCTCTCGGAATCGGATTGCATAGTACACAAATTATATGTTTTTGCCAAAACTTTCCAGCAATTTGTAGAACTTTTACAATGTAAGATCCAGCGACTATAGTAAAACGTGTAGCTTTTATGGCTGTTACGGATTTCTGCTCTGCGTAGATCACTGAGCAATCCGTCCGTCAGGACAAACAGTTTTATGGGCTTATAAAGATTATTTAATATGTACAGAGCTATTTCTGTCATGCCTGGATATATGTAGTTGTTATACTTGCCCCCAATCGCCACCGTTCTACCCTCTAGCCGCGGCTACTAACACGCTGGCACTCACCCACTCCGCCTCGCAGCCTCCCACCCACTCAGCTGTGTTGTTTGTTGAGCACTCCCCGCGTTTGCCTTTGCCCGGGCCTTTGACTTTTTCCACACATTCTTTTGTTTTTTTGCCACTTTGCGCTAAATCTTTGTGGACAAGAGTCTGGGCCCGAGGAGATAAGCACGAGCCCCACTGATAAGCATCAGATGAGAGATGCTTTCCGAGCCGAGGCGAAGATGTTCGGGCCGATCCCGAGATGGCGTCAATAGAACTGTGAGACGAAAGGCAGGCAAAGAGCAAGAATGAGCGCAAAAAGATAGCTAGAGATCGAGTGAGAGAAGGGGACAGAGTGTGCGAAGGGGTAAGCAAGAGAGAGAGAGAGAGAGAGAGAGAGAGAGAGAGAGAGACAGAGAGAGAGAGAGCACACGTAAGAGCAAAAAACTGAGCAAAACAAAAAGACTTTGAAAGCGAACAAACATGGACACGAGACGAAGACGATGAACGGGACGGAATAGCGAGAATGGGAACGGGAGCGGAACCAAGAGCGAGAGCGGAACACTTACTCAATGGAGGTGGCTAGCCGATTATAAAAGCGTGGCCCGGGCGCCAAACTGAACGCATTGTCCAATCGCTTTTGGAGCTGCGTGGAGCTCTCCATTTAGTGATACCGTTAATTCGCTGAGTACCGTTCACGTGCAACATATACAGAACCAGGTCCGGAAGGCAGAAACAGCCAACACTTTGCGAACTCAACGACGACAACAACGAAAGCTGAGCAAACTCTTCAAGCAGTAGGTGCGTACCCACAGATCCCAATTCCTCACCAGGATAAAGGATGCAAGCAAATAATCAAAAACTAGAAAACAAAACTATAAACTGCATTCGATAACAATATTCGATTAATGCGTCGATTTGTCACAATTTCACAACAGTTTCAGAGTAAAATTTCTATTCAGTTTTTTATTTATTTAAATTATTTTTTTTTTTATTAAAAAGAATTCTCATTCAACTTTGACAAACTCGAACATTGACATTAAAATTAATTATGCGAAATAAATTGTCAACAAATTATTATGAAAAAAAAAAAAATAATAATAATAATAAACAAAGTGAAAATGAAAACGAAACTAAAAGCCAAAGTAATAATAATTAGCTGAACTATGTTGCGGAAAAGCAAGAAGATTATAAAATAACAGTTTTAGAGTGAAATATAGTGTTCCGTTATTCGCTATGATGGAGTAACTAACAAAGAATCGTGAAGATCGTATAGATCTACAACTAGATCAGTTCATCTTTCCCAGCTACTCAGAAGCTAGTATAAACTGCAGGAAAATTGATTCAATTAAGATACTTTTTCACGATGATCGTGTGATTGGCGATCAGCAAAGTTTAAGATCGGAGAATGCAAAATTCGTCCTTTTTTGTCTAACGAGCAAAAACAGTGATACAGTCAATTGGATGCTCTAAGTGCCTTTGTTTGAGCGATGATCGCTGATCAGTGATGATCTTACTACTAGATTTAAAACCTTAATAAACAAGTGCATATTCAGTGCCATGTAGTATATATGTATGTAGTTTATTGCATGATCAGTAAACACTCTGAGGACTTCAATCTCTAAGGAAAGTGCGATCACGTGATCAAAGCAAAGGAATATCAATTGCTGCTCAACAATTGTGTGACAGCTTCATCTTCCCCTCTAGTCTTCTGCCAGAGGCTGTCCCTCTCTCTCTCTCTCTCTCTCTCTCTCTCTCTCTCTCTCTCTCGCTCTTTAGCTGTCTCTATCGATAGCCTACATTAGATCGCTGAGTCAGCATTGAGCCCGTTAGACCAAGTGAACTTTAGTATTTCAACAGTGTCTGCTCGTTAGTCATATTTTTATTTACTTAGGACCAAGAATCTACATTGCCCCAATCAATGAAAATATTTCTGTTGTTTACTCAATACCCGATTTGGCCAATTTCAAAAATCAATTTTCAATCGCATCGGTTTAATTTTCGATGCCGCGTTTCATTTTCGTCTCGCACATTGTTTTCAATTAAATGAACAATTAATTGAAATGTTTGCGCAGCAAAACAAAGCGCAACAAAATTGTAAGAAATACGCTTTGGAGCTGAAGAAATAAAAGGGCGCATCGCCGCGAGGCGTGGCCCAATTGAGAGGCCAAAAAGCCAAAAGAAAAAAAAAATAAAAAGAGCAAAAAAAATGAAACAAAATAAACGAAAACCGATTCGAACAAGTTTTAGGCGCACATTTTGTTTATGCGCACAAAGTTTAATTATTTAACAAGAACAGCAACAAGCAGCAAAAGATACAAATACATTAAGTCAAAGAGAGGCACAGCTACAGATACAGTTTATGCAGATACAGATACAGATACAGATACATATGCAGGCGCCGTTGTTTTTGTTTACAGTTCGGTTTCAGTTTTTCGCTTGGATTTTTTAAGCTTTTATTGTGCCCAGCTGCATTAAGCAACGCCCCAAAATTTACATATTTTCGTTTTTCATTGGTTTATAAATAACAAAAAATGAGCAATAACAATGATAATGCCCAATGTACGCAATGTCACTCGCAGCAGAGACAACAAACACAGCGAGTGCAGCAACCATTTCAAATATTTGCCAAAATTTCAAGAATTCCTTAGACTATTGAATTGTACTAGATGATCAGATCACAGTGAATCAGGAATCACGAATTGCACTTGGCAACTGGAATCAATATTAAATTAGATCTGATAAACTTTTGAGACTAAATTCAGAGTGTGACAATGTGAGTCAAGCTATATCTAACGATTCATTCAATGATCCATATCACATCACAATTCATCTCTATCGACAATCCATCTCTTGAAACTCAATTTGAACTTCATTTTCCAAGGGAGTAAAAAAAGAGAGAAAGAGAGTCGATCATTATCTAACGATTCTTTGAATGATCCATATAATATCTTGTGATATAGTATAATATAATAACAATGTTGTCATTGAGAAAATATTGACCTGTATCGACAGAGACTATTTGA
This sequence comes from Drosophila borborema, assembly GCA_030914335.1. Lineage (NCBI taxonomy): Eukaryota > Metazoa > Arthropoda > Insecta > Diptera > Drosophilidae > Drosophila > Drosophila borborema. Next base: position 770,690 of record JAUESP010000311.1, read on the forward strand.
TCACAGCTTCTGAATCATTAGTCATGGAATCAGCATATAATATATAGCAGCAGATCTTGAAACTCAATTTGAACTTTCAAAAGGAGTGAAGAGAGAGAGGGAGAGAGAGAGAGGGCCAGACAGCCGATCTGTTTCTATCAACAAAGATCAGTTGATCACATTACAATGAATCATGAATCTTTTCACATGAGAAGCTTAGCTATATTTATCATAATAGGAGCCCTTCTAAAAGGCCGTTAACAATCAATTTGCGCCATGTTTTGACAGAGAGCAACGTCGATCTATATCTATATCTATATTCATCTTGCATTCGCTCTGTTTCGTGCTTTAATATTTCAAAATTGAGTTGTCAATCAATTGCACAAAACAAAAGAAACGGTTGAGCTCAGTCGACAATAGGCTTGACAATAAATAGTATTTCAAGCGAACTCTAAGCATTTCAAATGCTAATTAACTCAATTATGACCCAACAATGGCAACGCAACAGTAAACAATATCAAAACTAAATACTGCACGTCTTTCCATCGGTTAATGCAGTCTATGGAGTCTGGATTGCCTCAAAGCCAAACAAAACTTAGTTATGTAAGGCCAAGTCGGCTGATTATATAGTATCTGAATTGTCACTGCTGCCAATGGGCCACCCCACAGCACGTTTCCTCGCAAAACAACAAAGAGAACGTTACATTTTTTTTCTTTTTTTTTTCTGTATTTCCAACTTCGAATTCCATTTTCACTTCCAATGACCAATTCCGACCACCAGCTAGTTCCACATAAATCTTCGCTGCCATGAAAATGAAATGAAAAAAAAAGGAAAAAAAAGCACGCGTGGCTTTTAAACACTAAACATTTCGTTATTCTTTAGACAAAACAAAAATTGAATCGAAAAGAAAAGAAAGGAAATTATTTTGCGAGATATCATTCGAATTATTGACGACACAGCTGTTGTTGCCTGACTCATAAATATTGCTGAAAATAAATCGAAATATTCTTTCAAATGCACATATATTTATATATTTAATGAATATTTAAGACCCAAGAATTATTTAATTATGCATTCAGGGAACTTTTGCTCGAGGGGGAGTTAACAACTTTGTTGATCAAGCCTTAAGCCGTTATTATCAGCTCAACGAATCGCACTCTGGTCACACTGAGTCACATGTTGAGCGCACACGATCGATTAAAAAATAAAAAAAAGCTATATTTAATAATATATAATAATAATAATATACATATATATAGGTATATATACATGTATAGTAATAGCCATGGGCCATACGACCGACAACAACAACAGTTGCAAAATTGTCGCTTATAAATATGATTCTTTGATCAATTAAGCCCCTGCCACTTGCCGTTAATTGTTTCATGTACTTAATTCCCTAGAATATATATATATATATAACATTTATATATAATATATATATTTATATATATATACATATATTTCTATGCGAGGCCGTTGTAGTCTATCTTAGCTGTCAATCAGCTCTCCTACTCATCACGCTCTCACACTGTCACTCTCTCTCGCTCTCTTTCTCGCTCTGTACTAAGCTCATGGTTTCTTTTTGGTTTCAAATCAACTCCATCTGCTTACTCCACTTATGTGTCTTATGTCTTATGTCTTATCGGCTGCAGTTTATTGTCTCACTTCACCCGGAACAAGCAGACCCCATCGTCTAAAGCTGTTCAGCAAATCCATCTCCCATCCCTCAGTGGACTTTAACAATAGCCCAACAACAACAATACATAAGCATCAATAACAAAAGAATGCAAAAATTCTAATGCTACCGCCCCCTTATTTCGATCTATTGTTATCTATGCAACTAGCATTACAAATTCGATATACGCTCACTCTTCGAATATTAATTAGAGCTTTCGAGCATTGGCAGACTCTTTATATATTTTTTTTATTATATAGTTATAAATATATGCATTATGTGAGTACATTTTGAATATATATTAAAAGATAAATCCATCACTGGAAACTTTACATCTCAATGGAGAGCTTTTTAAATAACTAAAGTCAAAATTTCACTAATCTGCAAAATATGATAAAAATATAATTGTGTATAATATAGTATATTGAGAATACTAATTCACTTCATATATGATGAGTTCAAATAGTTCAACAAAAATAAATAATGTTAGGGAATCTTAAAAATATTGTAGGGTATTCACTCGTCAAGCCGACTTGCCCAAAATTAGATATACATAAAAAATTGAGTTTTACTAGAGAAATACTGAAGTAAATTAGCAAATTTACCAACACTCAAAATAATATTCATATTCATATATTTATGTATACATATATCATAATCATGTACATTATTATATTTATATTAATATTCTTATTCATTTTGATACATATATTGATATTGATATTAATATAGACATTCATTCATTCATATTCCTTTTTTTATACATATTCATATTCAGATACATACTCATACTAATATTAATATTCTTATTCACACTTATTACACTTATTCTTATTAATATTCATATTCATATTCAAATTTATCATACTTATATTAATATTTTTATTGATATTCTTATTCATATTCACATTCATACGCATACAAGCTGTTAAGTGCCACTGTTAGTGCATTGAGCTCTGTTAAGTGTGCTGCTAGCGCTGTCTCTGTTATGGCTTGCGTCTCTGTTATGGCTGCCATCGATGCGTGCAACTCGCACGCTGAGATATTTTCGTTCGCTTTGTACGGCTATTTAAAAGCGCGCGCGTAACGCGTCTCAGATACTTTTCATTGTTTGGCGCGTTCGAACGTTAAAGCGAGCGAGCTCTCGTTAACCAAATACGAGCAGCATAAGCAAATAACAAAATAAAATCAAATAATATATACATCATATATATTTATATTTATATATAAATATAAGTAAATAAAATCGAGCGGAATTCAGGGAGATTTGTTCTCTTTTTGTCTGTGTTGTCAAATGCGTTTTGTGAATTGATTGCCGAATCACAGTTATTAATGTTGTCGCAAGTAAAATCGAAGCTATTGATCAACTCGAAAACGAGAACAAGAACTATAGCTAACAAAAAGCAAACAAAACAGTACAGCTGACAAATACAAATACAAAGCAATAATCACAAAAAAAACGAAAGCAAATCAAACAAATTTCAAGCCAAATTGCATTGTTCTAATCGAGTAAACTATAAAGCTAAATTAAGTGCAGATCGCCGCAGAGCTAAACCAAATAAAAACAAAACAACAATAGCACATCTTGTCACTTTCATAATCCATAAAGAGAGAGACAGCGAGAGAGAGCAAGAGAGAGAGAGGGAGAAAACAAAGAAAAAGAAACGCGTGAAAATCAACAAGTGCAACACGAACTTGAGAATTATCGAGTATCGAGAATTCTGAGCATTGCTACAACAGGTAAAAAGAAAAAAAGCACACAAAATAATCAACAGCAAAAAAAGCAAAAAACAAAAAATAAAATAAAATAAAACGAAATGAAATAAAAACAATAACAACAAGTAAGAAATCCAATTCAAAATCAGTAGAACGTGACGTTGTGAATTAGCAACTCAATCAGAACAGAAGAAAGCTCAAAAGAAAATATATACATATATGAACAAAATATTATTATTTATGGATATTATTATGTTAAGTGCTGATAGAGTGGATAGAGTATATAGAAGTACTTATCTTATGGGATACTATATAGAAGGTTTTGAGTTCATGATATTCACTATGCCTCAGAGCTAGAAATATAGTTATTACTATTATTATTATTATTATTATTATGATAATTATTATTTTTTTTATATAAATGCCAATTCATTTCTAAGAGTTTAAAATGTAATTCATTCAAATCAAGTTATTAATATAATATATATATATAATTTTGGAAAAGCTTATTTTTACTTTAAATTGTGACTAACTGCTTGCATTTAAAAAATACTTTTCAAATCATCTTCTATTTAGAGCGATTCTAAAAATTCCACTCAAAAAACAAAGTTAGCAATATTTTTAGATATTCAAAACTCTAATTGGTCTATTTCAAATAGATATAAACAAAAAGTTAATTATCCTAATTAGACTTGAGTCTTTCAAGACTATATATACATATATAAGTAGTCTAATAACATTCCACGTTTACTATCATAGTTTATGTTATAGCAACTATGTTCTATCCTAGCAGTCGCTACACACTTTGATTTCATCAAAGTTATTCTTGTAGAAATCTATATGACTCTTGTAAATTGTGCTCAAGTGCTAATTAAAGCTGGAAATATGCAAAGCTGAACAACAAAAGAAAACAACAGCAACAACAAATCAAGAAAACAAGAAAGAAAGAAAAAAAGCCAAATCAAAAACAAAAAACAAAAAAAAAAGAAATATATATATATATATAAATATATATACATATATATAAATCAGCGTGCAGCGCCATATAGTACCTAGTTTTCCGCTCTCAGTCAACTTCATCTCATTTAGTTGACATTGTAGACGATGCGAGTCCGCGTCTCAGATTGATTTCAAGCAGTGTCTATTCCAATCAGATTGTGTGTGTGTGTGTGCGTGTGTGTGTGTGTGAATTAGTATATAGTCTCCTATAATAAATAAACAACGCCAAGAGTTGATAATTGCGCGAATGCGTTCATACATAAATAAACTGGTAACTCATATTATTTCCATAATTTGTTTACATGTTTCTCTCTCACTTGCCCACTCTACCGCCATCTCTCTCTCTCACTCTCTGTATCTCTGTGAATTTCTTTGTTAATATTAATAGTGAGCAGACATAAATCGATTACAACTCATTAGACTTTATGGGAGAGTTCTGGCTACCGAGATCGGGTCAAGCTGACACGAAGGCCATGCCGCATGTAAATCTGGTGAAGGGCAACCAATTGGCGGAAGCGTAGGCGGAGGTCAAAGCGATTAAGGCATCCAGATAGCGAGATAGTACAGCAGTATGAGCAGATGAGCCTAGATCTAGCAATGCGTTTGTTATGCAGCGAGAGTGTGAGTTAAAGAGAGAGAGAGAGAGAGAGAGAGAGAGAGAGAGAGAGAGAGAGAGAGAGAGAGGGAGCGAGTAACAGTGAGAGTGAGAGTGAGAGTGTGAATATGTGGCCAGAGGGGAGAACGTGCTGGAATTGAAACATGTTTTATTTGCGCACGATTGGCATAATATGGAAATCAACAAGAATTGCATAAAGTAATACATAATTAATTATATTAATTTGCAATGCACAAACACACACGCACTCTTCGGCTCTCGCTCTCCTTCCGTCTCGTCATTTTCGGTTACGGTTTGCTGTTCCTGTTCTCCTTCATTCCATACGGCAACAGGCGTTTGTTGTTATTGTCTTGACAGGTTCAATGTAAAATGATTTGATGTACATAATTGTTGCTGCTGCTGCTGCTGCAGTTGTCGCCTGTTTGTTGCTTTTGTTCCTTTAATAAATATGAATAAAGTGAAAGATTGCAGCAGTGCGCGCAATAAATCATAAATTAAAACAACAACTGCAACAATTGCGGCTATCGGCAACAACAGAAGCTGACAACAAGTCACGCAACTGCCTCTGTCACTGTCACTGTCACTATCACTATCACCGGTTACCGGTCACCGATCACCGGAAATGGCAATGGCCCATGCGTATAGTACAAAAGAAATGGCTGTCCTTCAACAGTGTTCTCTGTTAACTAACAGCCAATTGGTATGTTAACTAACAGTCAATTGGAGTCAACTAACTGAGCTGTTATCAAACTGATATCAATAAACATTCAATTAGATCAAATTGGAGCTCCTGCTGTTAGTTAACAGTACTAGTTAACAGCAGTTGGCTCAATCATCTCTTTACTTTTAAGCTACTGCCAATTGGACAACAGATATTCCAATAGCCTTTTCGAATTCTTGAACAGCCAACGAAATACCGCCAATTTCAATTTAACAGCAAGGCAAACGAGAGCTTCTTAGCTGCTGTTACAGCTTCTCTGTTAAATACTATGTGTATTCATTTATGATTATCCATATTTGAATGAAATTATTGAATAGCAACAAACGCGTATTACGCTTTTATTTTCACCTTTATTAATCAAACAAGTTTCTGCGCTCGCCTTGAAGCCTCTGCCTCTGCCGCTTAACAGAGCATATGATCAACGATCTCCGATCAGTGATCAGCGTTCGGCAATCTCTGATCGGCGATTAGCAGCACATTTTGTGAGCTATTTATTTATTAGGCGACAGCAATTACCCATTAATGAATGAAATGCAACGGGTGGATTAATATGCAACCTATTTCGTTATTCTTACTAATGACTTTTAGTTCGTATTATTATTATTGTTGTTTTTTTTTTTTTTTTTTTTTTTTTTTTTTTCTTTGCACGCCTGCTGCTTTTCTATTTTAGGGCATAATTTTTTATTAAACAATTAGGGCGAATGTTTTGAACTTGTTTGTGTCGTCAATTAGACGATTGGCGAACGGATACAAGCGTCGATCAAGGCATAGATACACATACATTTGATGCTTGTACTTGTACTTGTATTCCATTTATTCATTCACTTCAATTACACTTTAATGGGCTATTAATTTAGACGCCCAATTGAACGATCGGCCGATCGAGCATGGAGTCGATTGACCGCAGCAGTTAGAATAAAATTACTTGAAAAAAAAAAACAGTCTATATAAACATATATATAGTAGAGCAATTTAGTAAATAGTAGAAAATATGCCATAACATTATAGTGAACAACATTTCTTCTTCTTCTTCTCTTTACAGATCACTAAAGGATCAAAGCCAAACTCCTTTAATAGCACTTTACTGAGCCCAAACGCTCAATAGCAAACCGCACCAAAGTTCATATTATTTAATTTCTTTTTGCTACGCGCACAAAAACCAACAAAAAACTTGAACTATAGAATGGTAGAAGGTGATTCTGGGAAAAGTAAAAGCGAATGTAAGTAGAGAGAGAGAGAGAGAGAGACGGATTCAATAATTTGTATAAACTATTCACACTTTACTTATCCACAATCAACATCATTTCGTTCTGCTCTTATAGCCTATAATGTAGAAGCTGGACTACAACCAAACTACAATCAGAATAACGCAGCCGCAGCCGCTGGCAACGCAGCAAACAATCCAAACAATTCATCAATCCTAACCGGTTCGAATAGCAATTCAACGCATATTGATAACCGTGCCATTATCCAGCCGTATTCGTTGGGCACGGGCGCCAAGCAGCCGGAATATCAATTCGCTGCTGACAATCGCGGCTACGAGCCGGAACCAAACACCAATGGCAAGCAGCAGGACGTAGAGCGCGTCGGCGCTGGCGGTGCCGGCGATAGCTCCGATGAGGATGCCAAGCATAAGACGCCGTTGCCGCCACCAAACCGCCCGATTGTCGCCAACTTCGAGCGGGCCATCGAGCTGTGCGAATATGGCAAATTCCACTATATACTGCTGGCCATCTGCGGTCTGGTCAGCACGTCCGAGGAGATGGATGTCATTTCGATGTCATTCATCCTGCCATCGGCCGAATGTGATTTGAATTTAGATACTAGCACGAAAGGATGGCTCAATTCGATCATTTTCATTGGCATGATGGTCGGCGCCTATTTCTGGGGCAGCATCGCCGACAGTTTTGGCCGCAAAAAGATCCTCATTGTCATCTCGTTCATGAATGCCCTCTGCATCGTTGCCTCGTCGTTTTCGCAATCTTATGGCTATTTCATGCTGTTTCGCTTTCTCAATGGCGCAGCGTAAGTAAAACTCTTTCTTAATTCAATAGTTTTTATTTACCAAACAGTTTAACATTTGGCAGCTAGTTAAGCGAATGATAACATCTCTTGTTCGAAGCAGTGTGCCAAATTGCAGCAAGCAGTGCAAGTTCAACAGCAACAGCACAGTTCCAATTGGAAATCTTAAACAGTGCTTGCTATCATTTAATTTGGGGGATTAATCACAGTCATGAGAGACATTTAATGATCTCGTACACCAATTATACATACATGCTGTGCGTTTCGCAGTTGATTTAGTGACACATGGCCAGCATGGCCGCGGTGGGGTAGGCACGGGTTTCGAGGTGCTAATTCAATTAACTATGTTATAAATAACAACAATATATTTGAGCCGCAATATCGTGACTCTTTATGCTAATTGAGGCTCTGGTTGGCCAGTTGGCCAGTTGGCCAGATCGCACAAACATATTTCATACATTATTGTAGATATTATCATATTACAGGCTATGATAACAAAAAATAAATAAAAACAAAACAAAACGGGGGAAAATTCACATGCGCATTCGCCTTGGCCGCTGACTCAGCAGCAGCGAAAAACCCACGCCAACCGCATATAGTACCCAATTCCCTATAGATCCCCTCCACCTCAGCTTGCCCAGTTCTGTTGTTGCAGCTCTATTTGCAGAGTCGAGCTGGGCTCATGTTCATTAGTTTTGCCAATCGTTTGCTAATTGCTTATGTGAATTGGAACTGGGCATTGATTTTACACAATAGCATTAATCGGCCATGACTCGTCACGTTTCTAGAGCAAAGCGCACTCTCTCTCTCTGCCTCTCTCCCTCTCTCTTGCCAGCTGACTGCTATGAAACTGTATGTTAAATATTTCACTTGACTAATTTGACTTGTTTCATTCATTTCTTTTGCAGGCTGGGCGGCAGCGGTCCTGTCATCTGGTCGTACTTCGCCGAATTCCAGCCGAAAGCGAAACGTGGCTCCATGCTTAGCTTCATGGCTGCCTTCTGGACCTTCGGTAATCTGTTTGTGGCCGGCCTCGCCTGGCTGATCATACCCACACAAATCGGCTTCATTTCGGAATATTTCACATACAACTCGTGGCGCATCTTCCTGTTGGTCTGCTCGTTCCCATCATTCTTGGTTGGCTTCCTGCTCTTCTATCTGCCCGAATCACCCAAATTTCTGTTAACTCGCGGCAAGAAGGATAAGGCATTGGCCATTTTCCGTGGCATCTATGTGACGAACACGAAAAAGAAGCCCGAAGATTATATGGTGTACGATCTGGAGGTCGACGAGAAGCTGTCCACGGAGAGCGCTGTAGGCTTCAAGGGTAAATACCGTCGCATGATCAGCGGCATGGTGGATCACAGTCGCGACCTGTTCAAGTCGCCCATCTTGAGATTCACCCTCGTCTCGATCACCATCAACTTTACATTCCACATTGGCTACTATGGCCTGATGATGTGGTTCCCGGAGGTGTTCAATCGCTATGAGGAATACGAGAAAACCCATCCCGAACAGCAGGCGGACATCTGCACTGTCACCGACTATGTGGTCGATCAGCTCCAAAAGGAGACCAACAATGGCACCTGCAATTCGGATATACCCTCATCGGTGTTCATGGAGTCGCTGATAACGCTCGCCTCCGCCCTGCCGGCGAACCTGTTTGCCATTCTCGGCATGGATTTGCTGGGCAGACGTTTCTTCCTGATTGCCGGCACCCTGACCGCCGGCATCTGCTCCGCCTTGATGTACATGGTCCGCAGCTCGGTGCAGAATCTGATCGTTTCGGCCGTTTTCAGCGGTGCGATATCGGCAGCAAATGCTGCGCTCGATTGCCTCATCACCGAAGTATTCCCCACCAAGTTGCGAGCGACTGGCGTGGCCATATCCATGGTGGCCGCTCGACTGGGTGGCATCATTGGCAACATTGTGATCGCCCAGCTGCTCGACAATTTCTGTCCGGTGCCGACGTTCATAGTGTCCTTCCTGCTCATCGGCGGCGGCCTCATGTGCCTCCTGTTACCCAATACGACGCGAAAAGAGCTCAATTAATCAACGCAATACCCATCCAAGTACTCCATTTCAATGCAACCTATATAGAAACAGCCAAAAACAAGAAATAACTAAATTAACAGAGTAAATAATAGAGAAAATAAGAGCAGTCAATATGGAACCCCTTTCCCCCTCTCTCCCCATAGAACTCAGCGCTCGTATTGTTTTTTGTACGTATGTATTTACATATATATATAAATCTATATATATATATATATATATTACGATCTTTGCGTATCGTCAGTAATTATGTTTTAATGATAACGATAACGATAATGATATGTATTTTTTTTTCTCTAGCATTTAAGTACAGCGGAATTGTCGTTTTTTTTTTATTTTTTTGTTTATTATGATTTGTCTTTTATGTTTGTTATTTTAATTTGTTCAACGGAATTTACATAATTGCCCTGAAGCCAACGCGAAGATATATAGCCGCTACCTAAGTACATGCATGTCCATTAATATACTATATACATATATGTCTATATAAATATATATATATATATATATATATATATATATATATATATATATATATATATATATATATATATATATATCTATGTCTATATAATATTTTATTGATATGTATGTATTTTGTAGTTGTTGGTAATAAGTAATAAAACAAAACAAAAAAAAAACAAAACAAAAAAATAAAATAAAAAATATATATACATATATACATATAAAAAAAACTAAAAAAAATTTAATAAAACAGAAAAAAAGAAAAAATAATTTGGCAAGCGCCGGCGCCGGCTAAAAGCAGCAGCAGAAGATTGAGAGCGTGAGAAGAAAAGAGAAGAGAGAGCGCGCGCGAGAGAGTGTGAAAGAGAGAAAGAGTGTGAGTGAGAAAGCGATAGCATCGGCTGTTTGGCAGGAGAACAGATGAAGGATCAAGCAGGGATCAATGAAAGCGAGAGCAGCAACGCCTGCTGGCAGTTATTGTTGTTATTATTATTATTAATATTATTATTGCTATTATTAATGCATGTTACATAATACACATACATATATACCAATATACAAATATACAAAAACTAAAAGAAAAAAATATGTAAGATGAAGATGAAGAAACAGGAGGAAAGAAAAACCACAAAGTTTTAATGTAACCAATCTACATTTAATACTTGTACGATTATCATATATATATATAAATTTTTTTTGTTTTTTTTTTTTTATAATTAAGGCAGAGCACAGGAAGAAAAACATAATTGTATATTTTAGTTACATATGTTAAAAAAAAAAATAAATAAAAAATAAATAAGCAAATGTTATTCTATTACATAAAGCAATGAAAATCATATAAACGAAAATCCCCAAATACAAAATAAACATCATGAAAAACGCAACAACAAAACTTGAAAATGTGTTTTTATTTATTTTATTTTTTTTATTTTTTTTTTTTTTTATATACATAAATGAAAAAGCTTTAAAAATTGTAAAATCAATAAAAATCAAAAAAGAGTTTTTGTATTTTTATTTTCAATTTGATTTTTCACAGAAACTTCTTTAAATTATTTCCCCTAGGTAACTCGTAAGTCGAGTGTAGCTGATTATATAATACTCTATTCTTTTATGTTTATCCGATTTACCATTTTAATGCCTGGCTGTGATGTAGATCAACAGAAATGAAGCTGCTTAACTTGAAATCGCTCTTCCCAAAACTTTTAGAGAAATAAGCATTTACCTATTTATAGGTTAGATCAGACTTACAGAACCTCTAGCATGGCAAACTTTTGTATCTCTAACTCTAAAACTGTAAACGATAACGCCTTTTTCGGATTTACCATCACAAAGAAGAGTTCAAGAGTAGCTGGACTGTAGCTATGTGACTGTAGAAGCTGCAGTCTTATCGATTTGACTCAGCTCATTTATTATATAATATACGTTTATATATTATATCATATATTTTTTGTCAGCGGCTATGTATAAGTCAGAAATTTCAAGAGCTCCAATAGTGCTCAAAATATGACTTGAATCTATACAGAATTCAAAATAGTTCATAAATGATATATCAATGCTACATCAATACCATCAATGCTACAACATTTACTATTCAATCAGTATCTAGAGATCAGCAATAAAATACCAACGTTTTTTAACTGAAGAAAATGCCATTTGATCTTCATTTGTCATGTCCCTATTTAGCGCAGATAAAGCTGTCGTAGATTTATAGAAGCAAATATATACATAATGCATACTTCATACCACCTCTGATATTCTGGAGTTGAAGGTAAGTAAATAATTCAACTATATATTTGAATGCCCCATATCCTTATTATTGTGCAAAGCGCATGACCCTACACTAAGACTAAGTTCCATTTTCTCACAAATGTTTATTTTCAGCTGAAAATCAGCAACAGGAAAATAGAGTACTGCGCAGTCGATTGCGTTCGTTTGCGACTATCAGTTGGTTGGACTTATACAAATTAGCCACATGAAAGCATCTAAATTAATCGTGGGTGAGCTGCGGTGCGGCTGCTACTCACTCATTGTGCATCTTATTAATTAGGCCATAGATCAATGAGATGTCTAGTCATCGGACTGTCCACCTACTATATGCAGCTGGGCCAGACATCGTTAGATAGTTTTTAATGCCTGCCCGTATATATAAATATATTGATTGCATGTTTAGGCGAAAGGTACAATGCACTACAAAAGTCATCCCATATCTAGTAGAAGAAGAGATAATAATAAATCAAATGCACAGCAGCATTAATGTCTGGAAAAATGTCTGTGGTTCCGCCGGAAAGGTTCTGCGGTGGAAAACGAATGACTTGGACGCAGGAACACAGTTAGCAATTCACATCTATATTTAAAAAGCTTCATATTGAAGATTAATGCGGAATAGTTTCTGGTTCCAAGAAGGAAGGTAGTCCTAGAAGGGGAGGGTTTTTAGCCGACAAACCAGCAAGAGTGACGACCTGACTGAAGGTAAAAAAAAAAAAAAAAAAAAAAAAAAAAAAAAAAAAAAAAAAAAAAACAAATGAGCAAGCTCTAGTCGAGACTGCTCGACTACGAGATCCCCTGAAAACTTCTTCGAAAAAATAATATTCCAAGAATTATTCGATTCGTTTCTGCAAGCGTAACCAACTAAACATATACATATACGCTTGTAGGCATGTATGTGTGTGTACGCCTTGCAGGCGTCTTGCTGTCTCGCTTATTTGATTTGATGTTTGATAAGATACTATTTGTATCTTAGATTTTATTCTTATCTATATCTCTATATCTATATATTTCCATCTATTGACATTTTCTTATATATCATATATTGATTCGTAACTTTAACCGTACAACATTTGAATCTACGTCTTCATCTATCTCATCTATCTATCCCATCTATCTGTGGAGTTGTATGGAGTTGTATCATTCGTGTCCACATCTGTATCATCTATATCATCTATTTGCATCTTGACATATAACTTAATGTGATCTATATATATATATATATATATCTATATTTGCATGTTTGTCTATTATCTATTTTATACGTGGCTCTTTAACGTGGGCTGCTCACACACGCGACTTACCTCACATTTACTTGCTCAATGGATTTTGCAGAGTCAGCCATGTATTGGCACCGTTAGCTAAACACCAGAATTAGCGTCAATTTAATAAATACACAGCGACAGTCAAGTAGACACATTCAATAGATACAAATGCATAGATACAGATACACAAAGATACTGAAAATTATATTCGGAGAATAGTTGGAGAAATCAGCAGCTATAGCTAGAGAAAGCTGACATGTACATATCTGTATCTGTATCTGTATCTGTATCTGTATCTGTATCTGTATCTGTATCTGTATCTGTATCTGTATCTGTATCTGTATTCTGTATCTGTATCTGTATCTGTATCTGTATCTGTATCTGTATCTGTATCTGTATCTGTAATCTGTATCTGTATCTGTATCTGTATCTGTATCTGTATCTGTATCGGTATCTGTATCTGTAATCTGTATCTGTATCTGTATCTGTATCTGTATCTGTATCTGTATCTGTATCTGTATCTGTATCTGTAATCTGTATCTGTATCTGTATCTGTATCTGTATCTGTATCTGTATCTGTATCTGTATCTGTATCTGTATCTGTATCTGTATCTGTATCTGTATCTGTATCTGTATCTGTATCTGTATCTGTATCTGTATCTGTATCTGTATCTGTATCTGTATCTGTATCTGGATCTGTATCTGTATCTGTTATCTGTATCTGTATCTGTATCTGTATCTGTATCTGTATCGGTATCTGTATCTGTATCTGTAGCGGTATCTGTATCTGTATCTGTATCTGTATCTGTATCTGTATCTGTATCTGTATCTGTATCTGTATCTGTTATCTGTATCTGTATCTGTATCTGTATCTGTATCTGTATCTGTATCTGTATCTGTATCTGTATCTGTATCTGTATCTGTATCTGTATCTGTATCTGTATCTGTATCTGGTAACTGCATTTAGAAATAATATTCATGCATCCAAATAATATTCATAAAAAGAAAACGAATTTTATAAATTAATCATTTAAATCTATAAAATATAATTCCAATTTTTTTTTTAATTTAATTTTATTTTCACTAATTTTCGCAACATTTCATCATTAATTAATTATACATACATAGTTTTCATAGTTTTTACAGCATGTTTGTCTTTTTTTTTTATTTTCATAATTTTTTCATTATTTTTTGTTTTTGTTTTTAATTTATATTTAATTTCTTTTATTTCGACTCGAACAACTTTAAACTTTTTACAGCATTTCAATGAGTTCTGCTTGTGTTATACATATTATTGGTAGCACATACATAGTGGTACATACATATACATATACTTGCATATATATTTATATATGTATATATATAGAGAATTGAGAAACGGAGAGAGAAGAGCGCAGACGCATGGCCATGGTGAACGGCGCTTGAAGCAGGCGCAGCCTAAGGAGAAACCTTGGAACAATTTCAACTATATGTACAACGATATTAAGATTTGGTTCTCGGAACACGGCATGTGGATTAGGAGCAGCTCTCCGGCGTACAGTGTGTAAAAAAAAAAAGAATGTAAAATTAAGGTTTTTGCGCGACAGAGTGGGAGATAGAATGTGTGTGAGAGAGACAAGGAGAATGAGCGAGAGCTGAACGGGAGTGCGTGTGTATGCGCGCGGGCGTTTGTGTGTGGGTATGTGTGTGTGTGTGACTACCACATAATTATTTAACATGTACAATTTGTATTCTGTTTATTACATATTGAATTTACACATAATAATATTCATTTATTGCTATATACTGCAATTTGCACCGCCCACAAATCAACCGGGTTAAGCTTAATTAAATAATGATGGACAGCATATAGTTTGTGATAGAGGCAAACACACACATACATAAATGTATATATAGTTGTGTTCTATGCATAAGGTAATCGAAACAAAAACAAAGTACATATATGAAAACATTTGGATTATCAGACAAAACTCATGATTTTTCTATGCTAACAACAAAAGCCAGCGCTGAACAATAAACAAACAAAAATAGTTGTTTACAATTAGGTAAAAAAAAATTCATATATATATATATATATATATATATATATATATATATATGTATATAAATGGCTAATCGTACACTAGAGACTACATACATAGCACATACCACATTGAAGGGGTAGCGGAAGTCGGGCAATGCTTACAAACTCGAGCGTATTACAATTTGCTTGCTATATTAACTGTTTTGTGTGTGTGTGTTGTGTGTGTTGTGTGTGTGTGTGTGTGTGTGTGTGTGTGTGTGTGTGTGTGTGTGTTGTGTGTGTGTGTGTGTGTGTGTGTGTGTGTGTGTGTGTGTGTGTGTGTGTTGTGTGTGTGTGTGTGTGTGTGTGTGTGTGTTGTGTGTGTGTCTAGTATTCGTTTTTTCTTATTTACAAAATATAATATCAATTTCACAATTGGTAGCTTCAGGGTTTAAGGGTAGCGCACGATGCTTGCATTACGGCCGTAAAGCATTACCACGCAAGCACTTTGGGCTACCTTAAGAACAGGGAATCCTCATCATTTGCATCGCTCATCGAGATTCGACAGGCTGGCTTCTATTGCAACATGGTATTGACGAGATCATCCGCTGTTCTGTATGTGTATGTGTATGTGTATGTGTGTGTGTGCGTGTGTGTGTGTGTGTGTGTGTGTGTGTGTGTGTATATATATGTCTATTCTATTGCATTTAATTATGTTGATTTATTGATGCTTTTCGTTATCGATTTATAATTCACGATGCATTTTCTAATTGGAAACAGCAACTCTCAATATGTATCTGTGTGTGTGTGTGTGTGTGTGTGTGTGTGTGTGTGTGTGTGTGTGTAGTTGCTGCTCAACACGTAGAGAAAAAATGTATATATGCATATGGGCATTTCTCCAGAAATGTCAACTTTTTGTAGCGTTCAATCCATTGGTTTAGTGTGTTGCAAATGGCAAAATAATTCTTTATTTTGATAAATAGTCAAAGATAATTACAAATAACGAAAGAGTCGAACGCTACAAAAAGTTGACTATACTGGAGAAATGCCCATATATATTTTATATATAATGATTTAATATAACTTTTTGCTTATTTTTTATTTTACTTTTTGTCTGCAACAACTTGCGGCATTTGCATTTACTTTTTGCTTCGGTTTCTCCTACATTTTCTTGTATGATTTATTTTCTATTTTAATTATTGATTCGTTTTTTTCTGTTTTTCTTTTTTTTTTTTTTTTTTGAAGTTGCTCTGCATACTGCTCAGCTACTCCTTGCCATACATTTCTCTTGTGCCTTTGCTGTTCTTTGTTATATATATAATTACCTTTTTTTTTTTTTTGTAACTTTTTTTCTTTTTGCATTTTGTGTTTGTTTAACATTTGTTGTTTGCTTTGCTGTAGCTTCCTTTCCTATTGTTGTTATTACGGCTATTAATGCTTACTGCTGCTGCCGTTGCTGATGATGATGATGTTGATGTTGCTGCTGCAGCTGCGACTGCTGCTGCTGTTGCTGCTGCTGTTGCTACTTCTACTACTAGGGCCAATTGCTAGTTACAGTTGACTTGATGCATCACCTTAGTTATCCAGCCAGGACTCGCGTCATTCTGTATAATCCCACCAATCCTTTTCATAGCCTTCATGCACATGCTTGAGCAGAACTGTGCACCGCTTCTCACAATATCTAAAATATGTATGTATATAAAATTATAATATAGATTATATAATAATAGATTAATAGATGCCTCGCACCTATACTTATCCTGCACTTGCTGCTTAATATCAGCCAAGTTCTCGGATGTAATATCACGTTCCAAGTACTCGGAGAGCGTCTCAGTTGCCGACTCTAAATCCTTCTGGTTCTCCTCAAATATCATGGATTGATTGTTCTTTTTCAAATAATACGCAAAGACGTATGTGTACATTAAGGTCTGACGACACTGGCAGAGTATGTCGACGGCCTTCTTCAGGAATTGCACCTACATCGAGTAAATATAAAACTGGTTTAACTTTGCGCTTGAGCATGGGGTTTAGCCGTTCACATTTTCTACCTCAATCCAGGACATGTTGTGCTGCTGCATTTCCTCCATTTTCTGCTTGACCGATGCATACAATTTGTTCTCGAACTTCATCGATTGCATGTGGTTCATGTAGCGATTGTAATAATGTAAATATCTAGAAGAAGGGAAGAGTAGGAGAATATGAATTAGAATGGGATTCTTATATAGCTGGGGCAAGCTCGCACCTGGCCAGTGATGAGCGCAGCCTCTCCTGAGCGTCACGCGCTGCCTTTGCCTCGTCCTCGTCGTAGCGATTGCAATTGTACCAGGACGAGCCGTGCGGCTCCCAGGGGCCGAGGCACACCCAGCAGAAGTCGTGCTTGCAATTTTGATTCTTGCAGACCATGTGATTGCAGCCGCCATCCTTCTCGATGGTGACACTGCATCTGGGACACTCTTTGGTATTGGCCGCAATCCAGTTGGACGTCTCCGAGTCGTCGTCACACTTCTTGATCCACTTCTTTAGCCAGCGGCACTGCACCGGATCGTGCCAATTTTCGCCGCAGGCGAAACAAAACACATGCCCGCATTTGCAATGGACGCGACGAGACTCGGCGTACGGTACTTTCACCGCATAGGTGCAATCGACGGACGGACACCAGCGCAACAGCTGACTGCACTCGACGAAGCTATTGGTGATCAGCTGCTGGTATTTGACCTTCACACGGGCATCGGGCACCAGCTTGGTGACCGTCACATCATCCACCAATATATCACAGGCGTGCGCGGCGCACGATATCGTCGGGCCCAAGCACTCTTGAACGATTTTCGTTGTCAGATACTCGCGCCAGCAGTTCAGGCAAAAGCGATGACCGCACTCCAAGCCGGTCATGGACTGTTGTGGGAATTGATGAATTTTTCAAATTGCAATTTGATTTTCTTTCTTTTTTTTAATACTCACATCTGGCGGCAATACTGAGAAGCAAATCTCGCATTCCTCACACTGGCTACGTGAGGTCTGCTTTAAGCAGGGAGAAAGAGAAAGAGAGAGAGAGATTATGTACAAAAACAAGACATATATATATATTTATTTATTTATGTATATATTTGCATATTTACCTTTTGCTGCACCGCCTCGGGTAGCTTGTTAAACGGATTGATGACGTGCGCACACTTAAAGAACTCCGTATTATCGTCGCTGCTATCGAAATACCGCTCCAAGAGCTTCTCCTTGTCCCACTTATAGTGATTCAGCAGTATTCGTGTTATGGGCGCAACTAGCTGCAATCAGAGACAAAGCACAATTGCGTTACCACAATGCAAACTTATTTTGAATCTATATGTATATATATATATATACATAAGTAAATGTATGAATCATATTTTAATAAGCCTAGGCGTTAATTAGTATTGCAGCGGCTCTAAGTTGCTTGCATTCTATTTTCAATTGAAACGAATTAAGACATAGGGAAATGATGTGCTATAAAGAGACAAAATTAAGTAAGAGTTAACTAACTCCAGTTAACTAAACTAGGTATTCCTTTCTTTCTTTACTCTCAGAAGCCAATTAGAAACGTTTTCCAATATGATTTTCATTTGAATCAGTGAAAATTTAAGACTTGGCTGCTTTCAGATATTCATTCTGGCCTACTCAAGTCTTCTTATGTCAGTTCCTAACTAAACGATAAAGAATGTTTTGTGAGAGATATAGAAAAGTTAGTCTAATTGGTCTGTTTGACAATTAGAGAACGCTACGCAAATAAATAATAGTAAGAAATTGTGAATATATGAAAAATATATATATATATATATGTATAAATATGTGCGAAAAATAAAAGTTATCAGAAACGTAGCTTAAGCATTGTAAGCAAGGATGTAAGCAAAGCAGCCAAGTCATAAAGATCTCATTGTAAATCTTATTGGAAAACAAGTCTAAATGATCGATTTTTAAACAGAATTGAGATGAATTTTGATGTATGCAAAAGAAAAGCAATAAAGAGACCCAATAAAGGCATTAAGGATAACTGCAAAGTAGTCAAATCCTAACATTGGCAATGGATCTAATTGAAAATCCTATTGGCAAACAGTTCTAATTGGCCTAACTGACTGACTGTCACAATATATGTAGAATAAATACGAATACTGAGTATATGAAAATTATTTATACGTAAAGAGTAAGCTACTATAAAGAGACGTAATCAAAGCCTAAAAGAAGATTTCCAATTGGAATATCATTTGGTTGGTCTTGGCAATATCGCTGAGCTAGACTCGTTCGTTCAAGCGAACATTCACTGTATACTGTGAATAACACATATGATATCAAGAGGCAACGGTATTTTCAGCAAACGCAAATGTCATCAAACTTTGCTGACCTTCAAGTTGGCTAAGATGAAGTAGGCACAAATAAACAAACACACACACACACACATGCACACACAACTAGCTGCCTCTATCTTTACGGCTAGAGGTGTGCCCCTTTCTTATCAGACAAACGATAAGTGACGGCAGCGTCTTATTGGATCATGCTGCATATGTCTCTCAATGTGTATAACAGTACATATGCATACATACAGAAAGAGGGAGAATGATTGAGAGAGATAGAGAGAGAGAGAGAGAGCGCATTTATTTACACATTTGCATATGACTCACCTTTAGCACTCGATTAACATCATCGATTATATCCCGCTGGAACTGCACTATCTCATCTGTGGTTAGCACCTTGTATTGGTAATCATCAGTTTCCAATTGACGCTCCGTCGAACTGGGCATGTCCACCTCCATGGCAAAGTCATCGTCGCCATCATCGCCCGACGAGACGTTGCCCGAGTCCACATTGTCCAAGAAATCGTTATCGTTATCCGAGTCCATGGCCGTGGGTGTGTTTTATTTGCTTTTTGCTTTTTGCCTTTTGCCTTTGGTTTTTGTTCTTTTGATTTTGCTGTTGCTTTCGCTTTTGATGTTGCTTTTGCTGTTACTTTTGCTTTTGCTTTTGTTTTTGCTGTTACTTTTGTAATTGCTTTTGCTCCAACTGTTAAGGACTGCTCTGCCTGTGATTGATTGCCTGGCTACGTCTGTGGCCTGCCTGCCTGCCTGCCTGCCTGGCCTGCTCTGATTGGGAAAGCTGATGCTGACGCTGATGCTTTGTAATTGTTTTTTGTTGTGTAGTTTCTGCTTTTGTTATTTGAGTTTATTTATTTTCCTTTTAATCGTTTCAAGTTACGCGCCTAGGTTTTTTCCTCTGTGCTTTAGCCAGTTACTGCGTATTTTTCACTAGTTAAGATACATATATCAAATGTTAAATACGTTATTTACACACTGTATACATAAGCAGGTGCACACACACACACACAGACACAATTGGAAAGAGAGACAGAGAGAGGGAGAGAGAGAACATAACCATTACATAGACACTTGACCTTCTGCTTGCTGTTGCTGGGCAGCTGAGCTGGAAACAAATCACCTGCTCTCAAATGAATGTATGCAAGCGTCGTTGTTGTTATTACTATTATTATTATTATTATTATTATTGCACACACACACATATATATATATATATACACACACACACACACACACGCACGAACATAGCAGACGCACTCGTCCACGCACACGTATAAATAATTAATTTTGTTAAATTTTATGTAATTTTATGTAGAGCCACAGACACAAACGCGCGCGCACTCACACGTATGTATGTATGTATGGACGAACAGCTGTGCAAATAATGCAATTACAGCTGTTAATGCAAATTCGGTGTCGGGGAGATAACAGAGCTCTGTTAACTAACAGCGCTGTTCCAATTAGATCGAACTAGTTCAGAGCTCTTGTTTATGCACCTGCTAGCTTTTGTGCTGCCATCATTGTTGTTGTTGTTGCTGCTGCTACTTCTGCTGTTGTTGTTGTTGCTTCGCTCTTATTATTGTTATGCAGCACATTTGGCAAACATTTCATTACATCTTTTAATTTCTTTATGTTTATTGACTTGATTCTGTGTAATGCACTGTTATGTATGAATTGCGACGTTCTTGTTAACTTCTCTTTTGTTTTCTCTTTGTCTGTGCGTATATGCAGTTTATTTATTTTCATGCAATTCAAAATTAAGACGCCATACACAAAAATAAAGAAAAAAAAAACAACAACAACAAAACAGTCGAAGTAAGACTACAGAGCTGCATAGCAGCAGCAAAGGCCACAATGGACACAACACAATCCACAGGCCACACACATACACATACACAAACACATGTATGTACACACACACACTTGCACACTCTCTTTGGGAGCCTAACAAAACACGTCTATTTGTACTTCGTGTATATTTATATACTTATACACCCATACATGCATGTGTATATGCACGTACGTCAGTGTCTTGCTGTTCCAATTGGATCATAGAGTGTTTTCAATCAAAATGTTGCGGGCTTTTTAATTTTTATTGAAAATCTTTGTTTCTTTATTTTCCGGGCACAAAAACTTCAAATGGAAATACCATGCAAGTAAAACGCACTTGCTGCACACAACTACAAAAATTATACACAATTATGTGTACATACATAGAGTATGTAGTTCATACACACGTATGACACAAAATCAAGGCAACACACATACACACGCATATATGTATGCATAGACACAAACACTCACACACATATACAACAGCTGCAGCAGCTCAATTTTCAGTTGGCCTTTACTCGCTGCCCCAGAGCCCGTGCGATTTGACACTCTTCTGCATTAGTTTAGATATATTTTGTTATCTTTTAATTACTGTTAATGCTAATTGCAACAATATTGCGACGCGACGCGATTTCCACGCAGAAGCAACATCTGGCAGCTCTACACGACACGAAATATCGATAGTAAGCCATAAACTAATCGAGACGGGGGTCAGAATCGCTGGGCCGCCACAAAATTGCCGATTCTGCGCCCCCACACATCAAGGTATTGTTGGTTCGTGTCTCTGCTAAGTTGGAGAAGTGCGCATAGCTAGGACACACAACACAATAAGCTGACTCACGCTGCAACAATGTGCAGCCAACTTCACGCTTTGACAGATGCGTACGCAACTAGCTTAACGTGTTTTTAAAAATGGCCGATTCCAAGATGGCGGCCACTTAAGCTCACAACAAAGAAACATGAAAACTGATGATCAAAATATGTATATTTTACGTATTCCAATGTTTGATTTTTGTAGCTGTTTATGGTACAGTTGCCAACTGCATTTAATGCAGACTATCAGTCCATTTCATCGCGTTCCATGAAAGAGAAAGAGATAGAAACACATCGATCTCTCTCGGAAGCATTAATGAGAAAGAGCAAGAGAGATTGAAGCTGAAGCCAACCTCTCTTTCGTTCCCGTACGTAAGTTTGAAATAAATACACAGATATGCTATTTTTATTTTTTCTTCAATTAAGCAATATATTTTAAATGTTTTTGTTAAGGCGCGTATAACGTTACAATTTCCTACAATTTACTTGACTATTTTCTCGGCTCGTAAAACGTTACCATTATAAATTATTTACAAGCTACTATTCTTTTTTTTTTTTTTTTTTTTTTTTTTGTAACATTTTACACGCCTATATTGGTTTTTAATTTTGTTGGTTTTTTTTTTTTTCTTTTCGGCATGTAAAACGTTGCCCAACTTATATGTATATATATATATATTTTTTTTTTTTCTTACATACTAAAATATATTTTTTTTTGTTTATTTTTTTTTTTTCATACCGCTCTATTTCGTGTTACGGCGCGGACAACATATAGCTAGCCGAGTCGAACACTTACGCTTTTTAAACGATCTATTTTATATATGAAAAAATTTTTTTTTTCTGATTGATCATTTAAAACTCGTATAACGTGTTACCAGTCTTCAAATTTAAAATTTTGCTTCCGAAATCGGTTTGGGACGAATTCTGATCCCGCCTAAACCGATTTCCGAAACTTAAACTCTAGAGTTTACTCTTTACCCACTTGATGGCCATCCTAGTTAACTGCAAGAATAAAAGGAAATTTTTATTGATAAATACAATACTCGAATGCAACGTGTCCATGAAACATCTCTCCCACACACCAACATACACACACACACACATACATATATACACTCATGCTCAAAGTGAGCGAAAAAAGAGACGATATCCTGCCATCTCATTCTTGTGTCATTTGTCATTTGAAAGATTCCATATTTAGCACTTGCACTTACTCGCACTTTCGTGAATTTAAAGTAACTGTAATTCAAAGCTAAAATTATTAATGGGTCACCTCCATTTTGTACTCACTCACACACACATACCTGGCATGATGCATGCGCGCGTGTGTGTGCGTGCAGTGAGAACTTACCAATTGATTTCTGACTGTACCAGCAAAAGGAAAGTACAATCTGGTGACAAAAAACAATCCCTATTTATTTTTGATATTCATTTCACTTTAGCTTTTAGCAAAAAATCGATTTCAACAAAAAAAAAAAACTGAAAATGTCAGTTTCAACTTTATGGACTTTGAATTAAATTAAATAAAGTGCCATTGTGTGCCTCTGTATGTATGTGTATGTGTGTGTTTGTGTGCAACACAAGGAGGGTGTAAAAAATAAAATGGAAGTTAATAAAAATAATAATGAAAAAAAAGGTATGTCTGCTCTTGCCTTTTACTCCTAACTATCTGATGCAAGAACATGGCTGCTAGCGCTAGTTATTGTGTGGAAAGTGGCTTTGCCAGCAGCATCGATATATCGATGACAGCGATCGCCGCCATCGATGTATCGTGAGCTAAAACATGTTATTTATAACAAAAAGCATTTGAACTTCTTGATATTATTTCAATTTTAATATCATTGCAATTAAAATCATTTGTATTATTCCTAAAATGCATGGATATGAAGCTATTTTCCATAAATTTATATTTAATTTTGAGAATTTTACTTATGAAAAGAAATTGTTTTATATACATTCCTCTTTCTTAGTCCATCATAAATATATGTTTGTTCTTACACGCACGCTACAATAATTATTCGTTTCCAATCATCAGGTACAAATGTTAATTATTTAATATTTAATATCTTTTTTCTTTAATTTGGAATTAAAAATGTTTTGAAAGGATTGTTAGCGTTGCCATAGTTACTTTATTTTTTATTCACAGCTAATATAACAGTCGAGCATTTAGCCAATGCAAATCAATATAACAGCTGAAATGCTGAATGCTGGTTGGGGAATTGGGAAAAATAATCGATACATTTGGAACTAAACTCTAGTCGCTTGCTAACCAATTGGCTCGAAAGCTGGATAAACTTAACGATTCGTCTTATTAATATTCACTTCGTTATGAGCAATCCGTAATTCAAAGTCTTAACACTAAAATTCTTAATTTTAATGAGTTAGAAAACGAGCAGGGATAATCAATTAATCATTGATTGTGATTTTATTACGCTGTTAATAGTAAAATATATAAATGCATATCCAAGGCAATTGAAACAGCTTTCACAACGTATTTATTCAAATACATTTGCTGCTAGGCTGAAAAAAAGCTTTATATAATATAAATATATAGTCTTTTGCTGTGTGTAGAAATGAGAGGTTGAGGTAAAAACAGTATTATATTTGGTTGTTCACTACAACGCATTTGACTATGAAAAGGGATATCATATTATTCAGCACTGAATTTACATTTAAATATGCATAATACAAAGATAAATACAAAATACATTCCTTTTAGCACTTTTGAATCAAATTTTATTGCGCCTAAATCAAAATACTGCAATTTAAATACTTATTATCGATAATGCACAACTGTTACTTTTGTGTCTCAGCAAAGTATCGATGTCGCTTTAGTCTCTGTTTCATTATCGAAAACTGTAAACTGTTTTTATTAAAGTAGGCGTGCGCTTACAAACTTACAAACTCTAAGTAAATGTAATAGTCATTCAAATTAACGAGCGGAAAACAAAAATCTAGTCAAGTACCACTTTTGAAAAGTCCCGTGGCGTATGAATATTGTATATCGATATAGTGCAAATTTAGCAAGCCGATAAGTTAATATGTTAAGAGGCCATCGCTAAATCAAAACCAAACAATTGATAATATATTAATTGATTAAATTTATGTTGAAAACGCCGCAATATGATCTGTCGCTTGTGTTTAAAAAACATAAACGCAAACAATGCTGTCTACCTGTTCGAGACCAGCGATACCCTGGCAGAATCCTCCCTCCTGAAGATGATAGCCAAGTTTTTGCAGCTCGAGGTGAGTTTTCACTGTGCCAATTAAGCAGTGAAATTAATCGCGATTTACTCATGCATTTCATTGCAGATAATGCCCGATGACACCATATCGACGAGCATCTGTCATGAGTGCTGTGAGCATTTGGAGGATTTCAACAATTTCTGGCAGCTGGTGGAGCAAAAACAAGGAACACTTAAAAAGGAGTTCCTTACCGTGGACGTCGATTGCATTGCCCTCAAGTGGACAGGCATCGATGTCGATGTCAATATCGATGAGTTCCCACTCGTTGCCGACGAGATGGACGAGAAGCCATTGGATATACATAATCTCAAATTGCTTGGCAGCGTGCTTGATATTAATGTGGACAGCGTCGAGTTGCCCCCACTGGCGTCTGGCCCACATCCAGAACAGTTCCAGACCGAGCAGTTTCTACAGCTGCATGATGCACCACCAGATGCCAGCGATGGCGATGCCGATGGCAATGACGACAATGGAAACACCAACAAGGACAATCAAACAAATGAAATCGATGAGAAGCCTGCATTGCATGAGAACAGCGGAGGTGTGCGAAATGCATCCTCCGATGACGACGATGACGGTGAGTGCTGAGCACCAATAATAATAATAAATACATGAACTGAACATTACACGGAATTTGCAGACGAAGTGCCGCTGGTCAAGCTACAGCACAAACTCAAGCCGAAACGCAAAGCACAGCGCGCCATAGCAAGGCGCAACAAGCGCACGCTTACGCTGGCCCAGGAACTGGATCAGCTCCTGGACGAAAGTGGCATCGATGGCAGTAGAACACGACGCAAAAAGGCAGCCAACAATGCACCGACCGACGTGCAAAAGAACGAACTGCAGGCGGCATTCGAACGCAAGCCCAAGGGCTGCTCGCGCGCGCAACTGACGAAGCGGTACGAAGAGGCGATCGCGAGCTATATGAGCGCTGATTGTGACCTGTGCGACTACAGCACCAAGTACCTGTCCCAGCTGAAGGTCCATTTCCTGGAGGCGCATCAGCGCGATGCGTATTTGAAGTGCTGCAACAAGGTCTTCAATCGCGCCTCCAAGCTAATGGATCACATACGCAAACACATCAATCCCAAGCTATTCACGTAACGTATCGATTAGGAGAGCGAAGATCAAGTCCATATCTTAATTGTCGCCCATTTCATTCTGCAGCTGTTCCATATGCAATAAGTCGCTCAACTCACAAGATTACCTGGCCACCCACATAGAGACGGTGCACAACAAAGTGGCCCAGATTGGCAAGGTACTGAAATATCCGTGCTCCAAGTGCGAGCGCACCTTCAGCAGCGAGCGGCGTCTGGGCAATCATCTGCTCAAGCACGACACGGATCAGTTGGAGCATAGCTGTCACATATGCCACAAGAGGTGAGTGCGCACTATTTCATATTACATCTCGCTCTACCACATGCCTCTCTCTCTCTCTCTCTATCTATCTATCTATGTGTGCTAGCTTTGCCAATGTGCATAGACTGCGACGGCACATACAATCCATACATGAGGACCTGCATCCGCACGTCTGTGATATATGCGGCAAGAAGTTCAAGTTTAAACCCTCCTTCGAACGGCACCTGCAAGAGCATCAGGGCTTTGTAGCCCCGGCCATGGAATGCCCCATCTGCGGTGTCTGGCTGAAGAACGAGCACAGCTTGCGGCTGCATCGCTTTACCCACGACAGCACCGACACCACGTGCAAGCACTGCTCCAAGACGTGCAGCTCGCGTACAGCGCTGCGCGCCCACATCAAATACGCCCACAAGCTGACCACAAATCTACAGTGCACGTACTGCGAGAAGAGCTTCAAGCAGCAGCGCAACCTGGAGGAACACGTGGCCATTCACACTGGGCTGCAGCTCTACAATTGCCCCCATTGCCCCAAGGAGTGCCGCAGCCGCTCCAACATGTATGTGCACATCAAGCAACGGCATGCGGACGAGTGGCTCAAGGCGAAGATGGCCCGCTCCCACAACCCGCAGTTGAAGCCGCAGCTGGCGTAGTTAGACCCTAGCTATATATCTACATAAGGCTTTATTGTTTAGCTCCATTTGACAAGGAATTTACATTAAATGTGTATCTGGAATTGTGTGTTTTGTGAGTGTTTCTGCATGTTGCTAAGGCAGCAGCTCACTCAGCGTCGCGGTGAGGCGTGTGGGCAATGCGTCCGGAAATATGATGTTAAACTTGACACAGAGCGCGCCACGACGCAACGGATTCTTTGGATAGGGCAGACCGTGGTCGACGAAACGTTTGATTGTATTGGGCTTGATCACTTCGCCATTGGTGCAGCACGGTAACGGAGGGCCCTGCAAGGTGGGTACCTGCACGGTTGTACCGCACAGCGCCTGCTTCAGGGTAATTTTTGCAGTGTAGTGGATGTCACTACCCTCACGCTGAAATACTGGATGCGGCTTGTCGCGTATTATGAACACTATGTCCGCCGGTATGCGGTTGGGTGCCTCGTCGCCCTCCTTGGAGAAAGTGATCTTGGTGCCAGACTTCCAGCCGGGCTTGATCTCGATATCCAGCAATTTGACCTCCTTGCGCGGTTGGCCGTTGTTCATCTTGATGCGTGAGATTTGCATTTTTTTGTTACACCCATTGTTGATATCTTCTAGGGCCACGTATAGCTCATGCTCGATGGGGGCATCCTGTTCAGCACGTGCCTGAAACTGGCCTACATTGCCCCAAAGACCGCGAGGATTGTTGTCGTCCGTCATAAAGATTTCCTCCAGGTTATCGCCAAAGAACATGCTGAACGGATCGCTGGACCCAAAGAACTGGGCGAATGTGGCACGTGGATCCCCATGGAATTGATAAGCGAAACTCGAGCCGCCTTGGCCGCTCGAATGACCGGGAATTCCCTGTTTAAGGCCCTCTTCGCCATATTTATCGTAGATATCACGTTTCTTTTTATCCGAAAGCACTTCGTATGCTTCAGCCACCTCTTTGAAACGTTCTTCGGCTTTAGAGCTCTTATTCTTGTCTGGATGGTACTTGAGCGCCAGCTTCCTATAAGCTTTTTTTATTTCGTCGTCCCTAGCATTGCGGCTGATGCCGAGTGTTTTATAGAAATCCTTGCCCATCTTCGGTAATACTGGTTCCTATATTCAGTTTATTGTGCTATTTTCACACAAATCTGGTTGACGTTTTGGACAAATACTAAAAATATGTTCACTGTCAATTTTGTGCTGTGACTTTCTGAGAATGCGATTCAAATGAATCAAATTCGATAGGTAAACGTATTTATCGTAGACCAATCGGTTAGTTATATTTATCGGAGTCTAATGTTGCCGTACCGCTACAATTTGAACAAATAACAGAATGCAACCCCAAATCGGCGTATATTTTTCGTCCAAAAACCAAGTTTTACTCCGCAGTTAACAGCAGTATCCCCACTTAACAGACTGGCTCCCCATTTTAACAGAATTTATCCCCAATAAAACATATCGTTCACCACTAGAATGCAACGCCGTAAGCGCAAGCTGGCAGCACTGTGTGCAAAAAATACATACGATTTAAACTAATGGTACAATTACGTATTACGTGAAAAGAACGCACCAAAAGTAATAATAAAGTAAATGCTTCTCAAAATAGTGTTATAAATGCCAACATATTTAGCGTGTGTGTGTGCTAAATTTAAAGAATCCAAGAGGAAAAGTGAATCAAACTAGTTTCAGCACCTTGGATTTCGATTACATTTTTCATCTATACACTTGCAAAAAGCGACCAGAGCAGCAGCAGCAGCCAAAGCATTGGAGAACGACGGTAGAGAGACAGAGAGCGCTAACAAGCGAGAACGTAGGAGAGCCAAAGCCAGACAGGCAGACAGACGGGCAGGCAGACAGCCAGCGCAACACAGCTAACAACAGCGGCCCAAACGCGTTGAATAGCGACCGCTAGAGACTAATAAAATTGATTTCGCCAATCGAAAAAGCAAACAAATTAAAAATCGTTTCCGTAACCGCGCTCTTCATTAAAAGAAGGGTCACACTAATGTGTCGTGACTAAAAAACATTTGGTTATATTTTTTTTGCAAACGGCTGAGTAAGCGTAGAAGAGTGCAAAAAACGTACAAAAGAAAGAAAAAAGGAGCCAAGGAGCAACGAACTGTGTGTGCGGTGTATGCTCTGAGTGTAAAAGGGTAAGCACTATATACATTTACGTTTTCTTGCTTGATGTTTTTGTTATTGCTGCTGCTGTATAGACCACATGCTCTTATTGTCTCACTCACACTCGCATTTCATTCGCATTCATTGCTGCTGTTGCATTGTAGTTAGCAGTGGCGGTGGCGGCGACAGCAGGTTTATCGTTTGTTTTTTTATTTGCATTCGCAATGCCCATGCTTGAAATATGTTATTAACACATCAACAATAATAATTGTTGTGCTTTCTTACTTGTGCTGCATTGCGTTATCGTTACGTGTATGGGAAAAACATTATGGCAAAGATCTGGTTCGATAAATGGAGCGCATGTGGCAACGCCGCCAGGCACATACGCACACTCACACTCCCATACAAACATACTGCGAAAAGAATAGCACTAGGCAGAAGAAGAAGAAGCAGCGGCAAACTTCTCGCGCGGTGCATCCAATTTTTGTTAGTAAAATAAAGCGTTTGGTATAAAAATCAAATATCGAATAATAGCCAACGCATCAACGTTCGAATACCGTAAATACGACAGAAAACGAAAAGAAGCCTATAATTCAGTCAACCAACCCATCCACAAACAGTTCTGCGAGTGCGTATACGTATAAGCGTGCTTGCCTTTGTGTGTGTGTGTTTGTGTGAGTGCGAGCGAACGTGTGGCTGTATGTTCGCTATTAAACGGCACATTTTAGTGTGCCTTTTGACGACTCGAGACTTAATAAGTGTGCAGCAAATGTCGTGTTTATTTGGCCAAGCTTTGAAAATGTGTAGCTTATAATTAAGCTGGTGTGTAGCTTATAATAAACTACGGAAATAACAAAGCAAAGTGCGCGTGTGTCGCCCGATGCCCCTCTCTCGTTCTCACCCTATGCGTGTGTGTGTCTGTTAGTGCGTTTGTGTGAATGGTTTTTGTTGTTATAGGCCACTTTAAAAAATTGTTTCCAAGCATTAAAGTCTTTTGATGTGCACCTGCTCAATCCCTTATTATCTATAAAAATACGAGCAGCACAAATTACCATATTTTGAGCGGTTTGCATTTGTCATACTCCTGTTTTCTCTTTCGTTTTCAATTCCTTAGTTTTTGGTAGTGGTGCCAGGCTTCTCTGTGTCAGCCATTGTTCTTCTTCATTTATTACACGAAGACGCCACCGCCGCATACTTCTTGTCTTATGTGTTCCGTGTTACTGTGTGTGGGTCGTGCCGTCGTGTGCGGGGGTGGGGACGGGGCCCAGCATTTGAGCGCAAACACATACAACTCACAGAGAGTGGTATGTATTGTCGTCTCGCTTGCACTCTTGCTGTTCGTATATAAGGTTATATCTGTCTATGCTGTGCTCGCTTTTTATTTTATGGACATGGGGCGGTTGTATAGCCCCCATGGAGGTGCGCATACGTACATACATGCACACACATACATTAACACCAATACATGCATGCGTGCATGCATGCATCAATGCGACCCGGCGGCCCACGTACCAAAACAAAAAAAAAAACAAATACACAAGAATTGCAACAAACAAATGAAGCGGCAGCAGTTGCAGTAGCAGTAGAAGTAACAACTGCTTAAAATATGACAACCCCCACCCACCCAATTACACACCCTCTTTTAGTGAGTCTCTCTCTTATTCTCTCTGGCTATTAGTCGTTTTACAGCTCACACAAGAAGACTGAGAACAAATACAGCAAGCACACAGAAGAGACTTAAAGAGAAACTATAAGGAAAGGCAACAACAAAACGCAACGCGCCAAGGAGGCAACTAAAACAGATCTCGACCTCCTCGACATCGGCATCGACTTTCGCACAACTTTCGAACGTCTGCAAATATTTGCACATCACAAATAAAGCGAATCGAGAGCGATTGGCGTGAAACGCGTGGCGGCAGTAGGCGGCAAAGGAAGCTAACGCTAATGAGGATCTATTGGCAGCATGAGTACACTGGGGGGAAGTAGGGGAGAGCGAAATGCCAAGCCCAAATTCACAGCGTTGGATATAAATCGCATGTACAAGAATAGCCGAGTAAGAAACAAACCAGAAATCCCTACCCTCCACTTCAATGATAACCTAATCGATTCCCATCTCAATCAACCTCCATCTGCAATTACTTCTTGACAATTTGCAGGGCGAATCGAGTGAACCATCTGCCCAAAAGAATCAAGTGCCGCGTAAACATGGAATGCAAATATTGGGAAAAGTGCCTTCAGCTAGGCGGCCACCGGCCAATCTGCCATCCCTAAAGGCCGAGACTAACATCAGCAGCAGCAGCAACAGTGCGACGCCTTTAAGCAACAACAACACCAACAACAACAATCTCCTTGCAACTGTTGAAGGTAAGTGTTTAGATTAATATACTGGAATTTGTTTGAAATGATTTAATTTTTCTGCACTGTGGTTACAGGCAACAGCAGCAGTACGATCAGCGGCACCAGCGCAGGAGGTGCGGGTGGAACAGCGATCAGTGAAGCGGCAACTGGCGCAGGCGCTAACAGCTCTGGTCATAACAACATCGCCACTGGACACAGTAGCGGCATCAGTGCAGCAGGATCAGCTCTGGGTCACCACCAGAATAACACCAGCAAATACAATAATAACAGCAACAGCAGCAACAATAACAGCACCAGCAACAGTAACAGCCACAGCAGCAACAGCAATAACAATAAGAATTTGAAATTAATAAATAACTCGGCACCAAGCGGAGGAGCATCAGTCGGCAGCGGCGGCATAGCAGGATCTGGTAGTGCTGCTACTAGTGGCAGCGGCAGTCACGCAAACAACTCACCCAAGACATGGTCAGCGATAACGACAGGACACGAACGTGCCAGCGGCACCGGTGGCCATGGTGGCCATTACGGCAACCGCCAGACGCACCATCAACAGCAGCAGGTGGTGCCGCACTATCAGAGCCCACAATTTCAGTACGAATTCCCCACATTAATGGGCGGCAGCAGTGGCGCTGCATCCTCAGGTGGTCATGCGGGCGCAGCCGCCGGCGGTGGCAAATCATCCAAGGATCAGCAGGGGCACTACCAGGGACAGCAGCACACACATCATCACCAGAATCATCATTATCAACAGCAGCAGCATCTGCAACAGCAGCGAGATTATCGCGATCATCATGGCCATCATGGCCGTCAGTTTGGCGGACACGGAGGACACCACGTGCATCGAGGCAGTGGCACCAATGCGGACCCCGGCAGTTACAGAGATGGCAGCGACGACGTCGGCGGCGGCAGCAGCAGCGAGCTCAGCGAGATGAGCCTGCGGCCTCAAAACGACCCAGCGGCATGGCTGCAGCAGCAGGAGAAGGCCGCCAAGGAGCTGGCTTTGAACCAACAGGGCCAGGGCCACCAGATACCGGCCAATGGGAGCGGTGCGGGCGCAGGTTCAGGCGGCAGTGTGCCACTGCCCATACTCTCGCTGATGCCGTCATTCATGCGTAGCGGAGCACCGCTGCCCGCCTCTGGCATAGGAGGTGGGCCCACAATGGCAGCGGCCGTTGCAGCGAATGCAGGGTCAAGCATTGCCTCTGATGTGGCTTCGTCGGCGCCTGCGCCCTATCAGAATGGCATCGCCGGCAACCGGTCCGCTTCGCCAGCCGTTCTGGGCAGTTTTCGTGCTGCGGCGGCGATACCGAAGCGGCCAGCTGCTAGCAGTGCATCGATGACGACGCCACCGCCTTCAGTGTCGATGGGAGGAAGTGGGGGTGCGACAACACCGCCACAGCAACAGCAGCTACAGACTAACGGACCCGGAGGACGCAAGGACAAGGACAAGGACTATGTAGTGGAGCCGGAGGTGGCCCAAATGCAGCGCCCAATCATACGGGAAGAGGACCTGGAGCGTCTGAATGCAATTGCTAAAGACGATAGCTGGACGAAACAGGATGAAATTGACTACACAAAGAAACTCACATTTTCAGATGACGAGGAGCACGCCAGTCTCGATGATCAGCACCACAGCAACAGCAGCAGCAACAGCCACAATAAGCAGCAGCAGCAGCTGCACCAACAACAACAGTCAATCCAATCCAGCAGCAGCGATCAACGCAAATCGTCGGGCAGCAGCTCATGGCAGCGCGGCAAGGACAGCAGCGACCGAGACTTGGAGGGTCCTGTGGATCAGGTGCAGGTTCAGGGTCAGGCTCAAGGTCAGGAGCAAAGACAACAGAACGGCCATCGAAGTAGTGCGGGTAATGTGGTCGTCGGCGGTGGTGGAATTGCTCTCGATGCCGGCGTCTATGAGCGTGTCAAGCAGCGCAAAGAGGAAGAGGAGCGTCGCCAGATGGAACGGAAACAGGCGGCAGCAAAAAAGCTGCAAGAGCTCGAAATGAAAATGAACAGCAAGAAGGCGCTCAGTGAGAGCAGCAGTGCCACCACAGCCACTGCTCCCAGCAGCGAGGCGCCAGCTGTGCCTTTGGGCAATGTCAGCGAAGATGAGGGCGGCAGTGGGGGACAGCAGCCGCTGCAGCAGCGACGACCACGTGGCAGCATCTCTAGCATGGGCAGCGGCAGTGGTGGCAATGGCGCCGCCCCAGTGCCAAGTGCCCCATCTACACTTGTTGGCGATTATGGCCAGAAACCTGTCTTCATGACGCATTTTCAATCGAATTTACCGCCGCGTTTCCAGCGTCAACAGCAGCAGCAACAGCAGCAATTGCCACGCGGTGGTCTCGAGAAGAGCGCCTCTGCCAGTAGCGCCTTCGAGAGCAGCAGCTCCCGCTATCTGCTGAAGGGCGGTAATGGTAATGGCAATGGCTCCAGCGGCAGTGGGGGCAGCAGTGCCGGCGGCGGTGGTGCTACTGGTAGCGGTGTGCGAAGCATCTCAGGCGGCTATGCGCGAGTGGGCAGCAGCAGCGGCAGCTATGGACGCAATCGTCACGATAGTGCCAGAGGCGAGGAGCAGGATGCGACCTCAGTAGGCACATCCAGTGCACGCGAACTGGAGCAGTCGAGGTATGCGCGTGGCCAGGAGTATCGCAGTGGACAGCAGCAGCAGCAGCAGTTAATGCAATCGCGAAGCATCTCGGAAAATTCGCATCGCAAAACAAGCGTTTCCTCCGGCGATGATGTGCTCATGGGTGGTGGCTCGTGCTCGTCCTGGGCGGAGCAAACGGATGCTGAGCAGAAGCATCATCGACATCGCGAGGAAAGTTTCTCATCCACGCACAGTCACGATTCAGCTGTGCAGATAAAAATATTACAGCGGCCAACGCGACAGCCCAGCCTCAGCGAGGAGAAGCCCCTCGCAGCTGGTGGCAGCACGCTTCAGAAGCAACCATTGGAGTCCATGCAGCCCACACAGATATTGAGACGCAGCGTTGAGCCCGTTGACAAGTCGGAGGAGAAGGCGGTAGACCGTGAAGTTGGCGACAAGGGCGTGGAGACGGAGGCGGCCAAGTTAGCAGGTTTCGCAGCTGTCAAGGATGAGGATAAGGATGCGTTACGAAACTCAACGATAGCCCCCACGACAACGTCCGCAGCGCAGTCTGTGGCAGGCAAGAGGCCAAGTCCACGGGGCGGTCGAGGCGGGCGAGAGGAACTGCATACGGCGAGAGGCGCGGGCAGAAACTATCCGGCCAGTGGAGCTGGCGGTGGCAGCTATCGCGGACAGCGCAGCAACAGCGACTGGAGCAGTCGCAACAGCGGCGGTGCAGGCAGTGGCGGCCGTCGATACTATGGCAGCGGTGGTGAGCAGTCCGAGCAATCCGAGGACGTTGACGAGGATTGTTATAGCAGCAGTGGTGGTGGTGGCGGCGGTGGTGCGTCGCGACGAAGTCCAAAAGTGCAGACTCGTTCCGATCAGAGCAGCAACAGTAGCGGCTCAGGTGTCACGGCCACAGCCAGCGGCCAGTCAGCAGGAGCTGGATCTGGCGCAGGTGTTAACAAGGCCGGCTTTTCGCCCAGAGGCGAGCCCTCGCGACGGGGACGCGGTGGCCTCTCCAGTGGGGGTAGCTCGTCAGCCGGTTTCCGACGACAACCAGCGAGCGGAGGACGTGCGTATGGGCGATTGGGCTATGAGGAGTATAACAAGCGTAACTCTGAATCGGAAACAGGCAATTTGTCGGACTTGGAGAAGACAAAGCAGAATCAGCTGGCGCTCAGTGCAGGACTGCACAAGGGCAAAGACGAGAAGGATGAGCTGTTGACTGACAAGGATAAGAGTGCTACTGCCACCGCTGGTAGCAACAGCAACAACATCATAAGCAACATTATTATACCCAACACTGCCGTGGCCAAGGAGGAGCCACACAAAGATGCACTTGCAGCTGTCGGTCCAGCAACGGGAGCGGGCACAGCAGCAGGAGCCAGACCGCCGCCAGGACTGAGCACAGCTGGTACCATTGCCGCCTCTGTTGGACTGTCCCTGTTGGCTGCCCCGGGCAGCGATGTGCCCGGCAAAAAGAAGCCGAGCGAATGCACAACAATTGCACCGCCAACGGCAGCAACAGCAGTAGCAACGGCGCCAATCGGCGACAAGTCCAAGCTATCTGCCGTTGGCGATAAGACCGCTCTTGGTGTGGGCGTGGGGGTAGGCGTGGTCGGAGCTGGTAATCTCTTGATAGACGCCAATGCTCCAGTGAACACGATCATATTCGAGAACTCCACGTATAAGCAGCAGCAGCAACACCAAGTAGCAGCCGCTGTGCCGCTCAAGCCGCAATCCCTGGGAGGAGTAGCTACCGCTGCGGACGTCGAGAGCCTATCGAGTGCCCTGTCGCAAATGAGCTTTGGTGGAAATGAGGATGACCAGCAGCAGCAGGACATGAAACTGGGCTTCAGCTTCAGCGACGATGCTGCTACGCTGAAAGTGGTGGATAGTCTGGAGGCGGCCAGCAAGGCGGCCTCTCAACACCAGCAGCAGCAGCAACAACAACAACAGCAGCAGCAGCAGCAGCAGCACGCGCAACAGCAACAACAGCAGCATCAGCAACAACAACAACAACAACAACAGCAGCAGCAGCAGCAGCAACAACAACAACAGCAGCAGCAGCAACAACAGAACAATTCTACAGCGGATCTGAACATGAAGATAGCGAGCGTGAAAAAGGTATGGGAATCGGCCACGCCCATGTCCGAGACAACTCAACAGCCCAGCCATGCGGCTAGCGCACAGCAGCAGCAACAGCAGCAGCAGCAACAACAACAACAGCAGCAACAACAGCAGCAACAACATCACCAGCAGCAGCAGCACGCGCAACAGCAACAACAGCAGCATTCTCAACAACAACAACAGCAAGCAGCGGCTGCAGCAGCCGTTGCCCAGCAACAACACGCGCAACAGCAACAATCGCAGCACAGCCAACACGGACAGCAGCAGGTCTCGAGCTCAGTGGTGGATGATAGCGGCAGTCACATAAGTGGTGCATCGTTTGTGGCCGCAGTGGCTGCCTCGCAGCAACAGCTCCATCAGCAACAGATGTCCCACTATGCCGTCTCGGCGGTGCATATGCAGGGCCATCACCAGCAGCAGCAACAGCAGCCATCACATCATCAGCAGCAGCAGGCACATCATGCTCATCATGCCTTGTCGTCGCCGGGGCCAGTCTATGGCAGCCACGGATCGCCCTTCGATACTGGTTCGCTGGACCAACAATTCCAGCAGCAGCAGCAGCAGGATGACTATCCCAGCCCGCAGCAGCAGCAACATTCGCAGCAGCATCAGCAGGCAGTAAAGGCCAAGCAACTGCACGCCGGGCTGGGCATGTCACCGCCACCTAGCCACCAGCAACAACAGCAGCAACACTCGCAGCAGCAGCAACATCAGTCACAGCAGCAGCAGCAGTTGCCGTTCTATCAGGCATCGCCGCAATTTGGCGTCGGCGGCATTCCAACGATTCCCAGCCCGCCGGCGGTTGTGTTCAACTCATCGCAGCTGGCGCCGCCGCCACCGCCATCGCAGGCGGGCAATCTGTACGCTTCATTCCATTCGCTTGATCATTCGAACCGCTCGCCTGCATACTCAGCGGCAGCGGCCGCCGCGGCGCACTGTCTGCCCAGCCATTATGCGGCTGCAGCAGCGGCAGCAGCCGCTGGCGGTGCCTTCAATGCGTACGCCATGCAAACTCCGCATGGCCATGGCGGCAATATGCCACCGCCGCCGACAGCACCTACGCCGGACATGTACTCCAATATGCCGTCTCAGTACCGGATAGGTAGCGGTCCCTTTGGCCAGCCGCAGCCCAATTCACAGCAGCTAAACAATCCGAATGCTGCCGCCGTAGCCATCATATCCTCCAACAGCAGTTCCATGATGTCATCGGGTGCGGCCAAACCACCGCCGCCCAGTCAGCAGCCCATTGGCGCAATTGGCTCAAAGTCAGCGGGCAGTGGTGGCGGTCCAGGCGGACCTGGACCAGGACCTGGACCCGGACCCGGCTCGGGCCCATATGCGGCCACCCAGCACTACATGAATATATTTCCGCATCCGGGACAGGGCGGTCCACCGCCCGGTGCCCATCAACTGCAGTCGAACAGCTATTACTCGAATTCGGCACCCGGAGGTCCGAGTGGTCCGCAGTACTATGGCGGGCCACCTCAGGGCGCTGGCGGCGGGGCCCAGAATTATGGATTGGCCACCGCGGCTGGCATGTACGGGGGCCATCAGGGCGGCCCGCCCGGCTCCAATGGTCCACCTGGCCCACAGTCGCAGCACACGATGACTAACTTCAACACGCAGTTCATGAACTGTCTGTCGGCGGCCGGCATGAATCAGTTCCGAAGTGGTCCGACGCCCGGCGGCGGTTATCTGAAGAACAGCCAGGGCCAGGGACACATGCAGGACTCGGTAAGGAGTGAACCACGACCACTATCAACCACACACAAAACACTCTCTAACTACCACAATACGCCCATGTATAGCCACATGACAATTCAGTCCCCCAGCAATTTGTATTAAGTTTGTACGCTTTTGCTGACCCCCGTCCTCGACCTCGTCGCCGTTCCCGTTCCTTCAGTTTTTCATATTAAATCGCAGACAGTCTCTAAAATGGGGATCGAGATATTTGTCTTTGAACTAAATATCATTATTGTGTGCATTTATTTTAATAAAAGTATCAAGTAAAAAGAATTCAAAAACTAGATCGAAGAGAAAAACCAAATAAAAATGTTTCCATAAAGATGGTGGATCAAGTTCACGTGTCCTTAAGGGGGGGGTCGAAAAATACTCTAGTAGACATGCAGTCGAATTTAAATCTAGCAATGGATTCTTACATATGAAAAAGAAAACAAAACTTACCGTATATCATAAATTTGTGAATTTGCTTTGACGAGTGACAAAATGAGCTTTAAATGTTCCGAGCTTCGTTTTTGCACGAACCGTCTCTATTTGACATATGTAGGTACTCCGACAGACACGCACTCGATAAAACACAGATCAGAGTTAAAAAGGCAAAGGAAAATTTGATCTAGCAGCGTAGTCTTTAAAAGTGCACATTATTCTTTATTGGTTAACTGAGATATTTGTATATATGCGTAGTGTTCTGTATTCTTTTGCTTTGATCAATTTGGATTACACTTTTTCGGGGGTCTTTTCACTTTCACTGACACTTTCAGAGTAATTTCATTTCTGTCAGACTGACGTGACGTTTGTCACAGTGACAGGACGTTCGATTTCATCGGATGCATCGATAATATGTCAGATTTTCTATCTGTCATTTTGAGTATTTATTCGATGAGAAGGCTTAGGCACACTTCCGTCAATGTATTAGCCTAAACAAGCTTTTGCATTGCCATCTAATAGATTTCCAATTACTTGCAGATGGGCAGACAATTGAAGAGTCCATTGAGCGCTGACATGAGCCTGGGCCTGGCCAAGCAGGGGCAGTCGCAGCCTAGTCCGCCGCACCACAAGAACTATGGCGGCGTAAGTAGCCTTAACTGCAACGGCAACAACAACGGCAGCAACTCTCAGTCCGCCAACCGATTCACTGACCCTTCTCAATTCTTTCATGCGCAGTGGGATCTGCAGAATCAGGTGCTGCAGCAACAACAGCAGCAACAGCAGCAGCAGCAACAACAACAGCAACAGCAACAACAGCAGCAGCAATCTCAGCAACAGCGGCAGGGCGGCAATGGCAACAACATGAATGCGCTCGGCGGCCGGGGCAGCGGTGCCGTGGGCAGTGGCTCCGGCGGCTCTCAGGTGGTGGGTGGTGTTGGTGGCAACGGTGGCGTCGGCGTTGGCGTTGGCAGCGTGGGGCAGAGCACTGGCAGTGGCCAGGGCCGATATCCGGCGCCAATACAGCGGCCAAATAACTATCCACAGCATCCGCAGCAGCAGCAGCAGCAACAACAGCAGCAACAACAACAACAGCAGCAGCAGCGCGAACAGCAGGCAGCGGCAGCGGCGCAGCGCGCCCAAAGCATGCGCCAAGTGACAGGAGGTGGGGCGGCCGGCAGTGCCGGTAATAGCAATGCGCCCGGCGTACCACCTGGCGCCAACAATGGCGGCCCTGGTGGCCCAGGCGGAGCCGGCGGCGGCAACTCGCCCGCAGCAGCGGCGACGGCACAGCTGAGCAAGCCCTACTATTCAAATAATGCGGCGGGCGCCGGTGGCGCCAACCGTGGTGAGTGGAATGCCAATTGAGCCTTCGATTGATCCAATGGCTGCATCGCCCAGTAGGCCCCTCGCACACACACTCACACACGCGCACACATACATATAAACAGACAGATACACTCACACACACACACACAAAGGCGTGATTCAGCAATGAAACATTGAAGCGATAAAGCGAGCGAAATATCTACTTATACATACATAATACACACTCAGACAGACACACACACACACGCATATAAATACATATATACATATACAACTCTAGAAAGAACAACGGTAATAGCAAAGAGTTCGCGAATTGTCAGCGAAAGCAACAAGCAATGAGAGATATGAATTAACAAAAGCGCAAAGATAATTGAAACTTCATCAAGAGAAATCGAAAAAAAAGTAAAAATAAAATAAAAAATACAAAATGTCAGCTAAGGGCGTAAAAAAACTTCAAATATGAAACAAAAACAAAAAGAAAACAATTCTAATAAACACAATATATAAGTACATATGTAGAACGGAAGAAGAAAAGCTTGATGTAAAAATCAAGTAACGGGCAAGCCACGCCCACAAACAAACAACAAAATGGTGATGATGATGATAATGAGATGATGATGAGATGAGAATACGAAACAAACGTGCGAAAATTGCAAAACAACAAAAAAGTGAAAAAAAAAAAAACACAGAGTATGAAAAAAGTAATTTATAGTTTAGTTGGGTTACACACACACACACACACACACACACACATAGAAACGCATGCGTATACATATATATAGAACATATGGATTGAATCTGCAGCTGCGTTAAGTAATTAAAAAACAAAACAAACAAAACAATTGACAAACGCCAATTCCCAAACACACACAAACTCGCATACACACACACACATACATACACGCGAACACAGCAAACAAAAAGTAACAATCAATATTATGCTTTTCATTTATTAATATTCACATTAAATCTATTTTATATTATAATTATCATTTTTTTAAAAATGTATTGTGTTAACTTTTAGCGTTTAGTTTATGTTAAAGAAGAAAGAAAACAAAAAAAGAAGAAAAAAAACAAACACAACAGAACGATTATTAAATAGAATGCTGAGTGTATTTTTTGTCAAACAAATTTACATATAACTATACATTTAGACACTTACAAACATGCATACATACATACACACACCCATATACAAACATACATGCATAAATATATACTTATTATTTTCATTGTAGTCAGCATTTTCCTCTTGATTCTATATACATATACGTACATACATATATATAAACAATTTTTATTTTCTTTAATTTTTTTTTTTTCTAACTGCAACACACACAGATAAGAATTAAATGGACTTAATATAAATAATTGTTAATAATGAATTTGCTACAATTATTTAAATTATATATTCACACATATAATTATGCATAAATCGAATCGTACATATGTATATCGCTATCGTTATCGATATATTTGCAAAAAGTATGAGAGAGGAGAGAAATGCATGCTTTGAAGTTTGCTCAAGCGCCAAGTAAAATGAAAAGAAAACATAATTTGTGAATATTAAACACCAAGAATTAATCAACGTCACAACGTCACGTTGGACTTGCCATGGGGCATTATAATACCCAGTTAATTCAATACTACGCACATACAGAAACACACACACACATATATACATACATACATACATACATACATACATACATAAGAAACTCAACTTCGACTTATTATTAAAGTGTTCACGTATGATGGCGCTCGGGTGCCAGCCAGTGCTGCCCATCGCCTTTAATTTATGCTGGCATGACACCTATCGTTTATTTGGCCAAGTGCAAACGTTTTGTTTCACCAATTGATCGCAATATGTAGCTACTTTTAGAGCTTAGGAGCGCGAGCGATAAATGGAATCTGCGCCAGTGTTGTTGCAAAAATATCTACTAGTATTAGCCCTCCCCCTCGCCCATGGCATCGCAGATCCGTTTTATGATCGGGGCTAGAGCTAAGGGGGTTGGTGTAGAAGGAGAAGAAGGGAGTGGTAGTTGGTGCTGGCAATCGGAACTGTAAACTTATATAGCATTTTTTAATTTTTGTTGCATGTGCTCAAATGATAAAATTGGTATAGAAAAAAAAAAGACAAGAAACCGAAATTGAAAATAATTATGTAACTGTAACTTAACATGGATATAGTATATGCATATACACACATTATAGAATGGAAATCCAAGTGAATATGACAAACACTCCAATTTTTAAAGAGACACACACACACATATAAACAATTAATATTGATTACACACAACCACATACAAACAAACATATTATGCGATAAAAAGTAGTAGAACAAATATTGAAAGGACAAAACCGATATAGATAACAAGCAATTAAAGCATACCTTAAATACCTATGTTTATATATATATATACATATATATGTATTGCATAGGAGTACATTTGTATGTATTTTCGCACTTCGCTCGGCTGCTGCTGCTAAAATTCAACTCAAATTTTAACGCATACACATACGATATATGTTAATGTTTTGCCAGGGCAAACGGTTTAGTTATTGACAAAGCAAAAACAAATAATAATAAAGGAAAAAGGAAATGAAATCCAAAAGCAGATGCTGATGCTGATGCAAAATGGCCAGCGCTTGCTATTACACAATACATGTAAAAGATATATTTTATAGCTATAGCATAAACATAGAAATGATAAAATTATTAATTTATATATACGTATATATATATATATATATATATATATATATATATATATATATATATATATATATATATATATATATATATATATATATATATATATATATATATATATATATATATGTATACATATATATTTTAATTGCATATATGGTTTTTCGTCTCTATCTCTACCAAGCAACAAGTCAAGTAACATGGGCATATAATACATACATAAACGTACATATATGTAAACCATTTTTACATTCAATTCATTCAAATTAATTTTTAGACATACTGAACTTTCGAAAAACTGAGCTAAAACAAAATAACAGAAAATTAAAAAAAAAAGAACAAAACTTAAAAGATAAAAAAAACCCAAAACGGAACATTTAAAGCAAGTTCGATTAAATGAAATAAAAACTTTAAATAAATAAAATATTTAAAACAAAATAATACCGAATTTAAAAATTTTGCGATTATTCAACTTCATCGTGTGATGAAAAGCTTTAACATGATCTGGCAACCATTTAGAGCGAGAAGTGCGCTAAATTGCAGAAATGAGCAGGATAGCCTGCTTGCCGCTGTAAAGGACAGAAGAATGCAACATTAACAGTGTGGTAGGTTACAATCCACATCTTTTTAGTTACAATCCAAATATTCTTGCACGCAATTGTTGCATTAAAATATGTACATAATCTAATCTTTCAACAGATTAGAAGTATAATTTTTATAGCAACCCAGATACATTGATGCCCGCTGTTGATGCTAAGTATAAATATTTGGAGAGATTGCACATTGACAACACATGCCAGCGCAGTTAATTACATATTTATCTCTCTCATGTGCAATTGCTGCAGCCTGCAGGAGAATCCCATGTAAAGAGACCGTCGTATAATCTGTTACACACCTGCAAACATTACATAATGAAATGCAGTGTGCTTTCCGTGTATTAGATTTTTAAATTTTTTATTCCTTTAAGATGTTGCACTACACATATGTAAAATATACATGGCTCCTGCGCCTGCCGCCAGTTACTGGAAGCCAGGAGAACGAACACGTCTAATAGGCTGCACATATCAGAGCACGTCATCTACTTCTTCTTTGGCTTCAGGATCTGGTAGGCGATGAGCAGGCCCATAACTGCATAAGTAGCCTTGGCCACCTACATTAATGAAACGACAGTCGCATTTGTAATTAATCAGAGCTTAAAAGTTGCTGCAAGAGATATTAGATGTTGGATGGACTTCACTTACATTAGCACGGCCGGACATGGTGTTGCCATTGAAGATCTTGGACAGGCCGGTCAATTTCTCTTGTTCACCAGCCATTGCTGCAATCAATTGGGGAAATATTGAATTTTAATTTGAGATAATTTAGTGGCAGTTGCTGCTGCGTTAACTCACTTTCAGATTGTTTTGTGACGAGTTGAAACTACTTCAATTGCCAAAAAAAAAGTCGAATAGGTTATACAAC
This sequence comes from Drosophila borborema, assembly GCA_030914335.1. Lineage (NCBI taxonomy): Eukaryota > Metazoa > Arthropoda > Insecta > Diptera > Drosophilidae > Drosophila > Drosophila borborema. The sequence continues at coordinate 815,073 of JAUESP010000311.1, forward strand.
TGTGCCTGTGCTGCCAGTACGTGTGGATGTTGTGGCGCGTTGCCACCTAACATATCGCTATCACTGCTGCACTGCATGAACAATCGATAAGTGCAATCGGAGGCGCAAAAATTTTGAATGTGTAAAAAAAAATGAAATGAGAGAAAAAAAAAGAAAACATGCATTGCATATATTAATGGTTAATAGCAGATGCACTAATTGCATAGTTTTTCAAAATGCACGCAACACAAATGTCAATGGCAGCTTTCGCAAATCTCACCTAATTGTAAGGATTAAGTGCTTATAATATGCTCATTAAAATTATATAGAGCAGCCTGAGAACCGGCGCAAGTGAAAAGAAATGCTGGGCGTAAATTACAAAGCGCAGCCATCAAGCGTTGTCATTAAAGCTGCCCTGAATGGCTCGAATAGCTCTTGAGCTCGAAAATGCCGCACACACATACATATAATGTACAAGCATATTAAATTAAAGACCCGCCCGTTCCGGCAAGGTGCTAGACAATTAATTCCATGTTTTTTCGACGGCCAGCAAACAGCGTCCACAATTAACACTGTATGTCAACTGGCTGCCACGCCCACCTCTAAATATGTATGTGTGTCGCGGCGCAGAGTATATAAAAGTCATTCCCAGGCTGCCAGCTGCACGATTCAACTGCAGCAGCAATGGATGCAGCTTACTTTCTACGCGTACAGGTCCTGACCTTTCGCCTGATGGGCTTCGACTTGTGGCAGAACAGCAGCACGAACGATCGTCCGCTGATAACGCTGTCGGTGATTGGCCTAATGAGCGCATTTCTGGCGCCGCTCTTCTTCTCCATACTGCTGAACGTGACCAACGTTAGCATCATGAGCGATGCGATGGGCTCGCTGCTGGCCATCATTCTGACCGTGGTCAAGTACTCGGTCTTTGTCTATTATCGCAAGCATTTCGTTCATCTGATCTATCGCATTCGCGACATCTTGGAGAAGGGTAAGTGTGGCTGGCAGAGAGATTTCTTTTATTTTTTCGTTTTTCCTACTGAGAGTCTGCTGCAGAGATGCGCGAATTGCCGGAGGCAACGGGCATTGTGGAGACGGAGAATCGCAGCGATCAATCGCTGAGTCTGACGTATATGCGCTGCTTTTTTGCCGCATGCCTCTTCGCTGGCATCAAGCCGATCGTCATCATGTTGACGACGCGACTGCGAACGGGTCGCACCCACCTGGAGCTGCCGCATTCGGGCGTCTATCCATGGAACGATCAGGCCGTGCTGCCCTATGCGCCCACCTACCTATGGAATCTGATGGCCAGCTATGGCGCCGTGACCATGTCCCTGGCCATGGACACCCTGCTCTTCGCCTTCACGTACAATGTCTGCGCCCTGTTCAAGGTTGCCCAGTATCGCATACGGCACTTGCAGCCCATGAGCGAGCAGCCGCGCCGGGAATTGGGTGAGCTGGTGCAGGTGCTGCAGCTGCATCAGATTGGCCTGCTCATTGGCACCCAGCTGGCCCAGAGCCTGCGCCCCCTTGTGTTTATGCAGTTTTTTGTGACGGCACTGCAGCTGTGCTTTCTTGGCTTTCAGCTGGCCGACCTGTTTCCTTCGCTGGAATGCATTTACTTTGTGTTCTTTGTCAGCTCGCTGCTCATTGCGCTCTTCATATATTCGCACTGTGGCGAGAATATGAAACAGGCTAGCTCCGACTTTGCCATTGCCCTGTACGACAGCAACTGGGTGGACTTTGCCCCGGCCACCAGGCAGGCGCTCATCCTGGCCATAATGCGCGCTCAGCGCCCATGTCAGCTGACTGGCTACTTTTTCGAGCCCAACATGGCCACCTTTTCGGCGGTGCGTATACCAAGAACCATGCACATTCAGTGCATCACAATTCTCGAATAACTCAAATTTCTCTTACAGGTGGTGCGCTCGGCCATTTCTTATGTGATGATGCTGCGCTCCTTCAATGCGTCGGGCCAGGCGTGAGCTAGCTTAGCTGATGGCCCAACCCCTGCCCATTAATTATGGCAAATAAATTGAAGCTCTTTCAGCTCTTTAATGTTGGTAATTGAAATGCTATCGAATATGCAGCGCAGAGCAGAGCAAAGCAGAGCAGAGCAGAGCTTATTAATAAACATTTGCGGTTTCGTATGGTTGCCTGCTCCTCCTGCTGCTGCCCCTTCTGCTGCTTATGAATAATTTCTGCTTGACGACCGGTACAAATACAACAGGGCTCAAATTTCACACAGATTACCTGCGGTTGCAAACGGACTAATGCCAGTGGGGACGCGATATAAATATCAAGCCTAAGCACCTTTGCGCGTCATAATGATTATCGTCTTGTATAATTGTAGCTGACGCAAAGGAATCGGGCGTATTTACATTGCAGCAGCTTGAGTCCTGCCTTTGTCCATTGCTGATTGAGCTTCAATTCGCATCCATGTGTGGACTTTATTGAATATTCGACTTTGATGCCAAATGAACGAATGGCAACATTCAATAGGAATTTAATTAGATTTTCTTAGACACAGCATTCCTCCCCCTCCTCCCTCCCTCTCTGCCGTGAAACGTGACACTTGGCATCACAGTCGCCTATGCCCGTGCCGTGCCGTGCATTTAATTATACGCTTTTGTTTGCCATTGCTTATTCTTTCAATTGTCAGCAGCCAACAGTGGGAGAGGCGTGGCACTGGCATTGGGGCGCTTTGTGTTACCTGTTGAGGGCATATTGTTGCAAGCATTTAACAATCTAACACTGCCCACAGCCAGCTCAATTAGTGCACCATAAATAGCCAAAATAGACCAACTGGCCCTGAGGGTGGTGGAGCGGTGGGCTTGTTTGGCATAGCAGCTGCCCTTAGCCTGAGCGCCACCTCCTGCTGATTTTTGCTGCTCTGGATCCTGCTGCTGCTGTTGGTCTTATTGCTGTCTGGCCGAGTAGTAAATAAAATATGAGCTATTGTTTTGTGCAATGTCATTGTAGTTGCTCCTGCTTCTGCTCCTGCTGTTGCTGTTCCTCTTGCTGCTCCTGCTGTTGTCCTTGGGCGAAAAAGCGTAGGCTTCAAAGTTATTGTCAAACAATAAAAACCCATGCAAGCAGACTATTAAAATGCATGTCAGCTTTTGCACCCCGATTTCAGTTGCAGTTGCCATTGCGGTTGCCAGTTTCAGTTGCTGCTGCAACGCCTCCTGCATATGCAATGTAGGCATACGCGAGCAACATTTAGATGCAAATTGATCAAAAATGAAAAGTTTTGCTTTCAACAAATATGCTTTGATTGGCTGGGAAACTTAGGGTTGTATATAAAAACAACTTGCTCTCATTCTTCCTCATTCTTCCTTCCTTATGCCCTTCTCTCCCTCACTCGAAAAAAAAGAAACAAAGTTGGCAAAGTTCGATTTAATTAAAAGGACATGCAAATGTTGTCGGCTAGAGCGTGATTCGCTGGGATCTACTCAATCCAATGCCACGTTGCCATAGTGAACATTCAACCTTTTTCATTGTTTTGCATACACGCACACAACAACAACAACAACAATAATAATAATAACAGAAACAGAATAAATGCAGCACTGCTCGCCCTATGCTATGCATGTTGCATTTCTGATTTGATTAACTTGGATTTAATTATTGAAATTAAGAAAATTGTAGCCATGTCAACCGAAAGTGTGAATAAACTCTCTGCAAAAGTTAGCCATGATTCTGCCTTTGGCCATATTAAATGTGCATGGCTTCAGGTAATTGAGTTAAGAGTAAAATAATTTCGGCCAGCTCAAAGGCAAAAAAGAAATTATTGAATGCATTCGTTGTGCCCATTGGCCCATAGGTGGCGCAAATACTGACCACATGCAGTTGTAGTACATTCGCTTATAAATAATAAATGCGATGCAGAATTTATCTTATTGCATATTTATTATGGTGTAAGAAAAACGTTCATTTGTCTGTCTCTTAGAGAAGTAACAACGACTATAACTATCGATTACAACTATCGTAAAATTATCGTAAACTATGTTTACATATATCAGAGCTGGAACTGAGGCTGTGAATGTAACCGCCGCCACACACAGAGCGCCTATGGCCATAGCCAGACACAAAGGCAGCCTGGGCAAGTGTCAGTCCACTACTTTTGATGGCCACCAATAATGCTATGGTTAATGTGGTCAGTGTGGCTCGCCCCACTTCAGTTCATCTCAATTGACAGCCAACTCTGGCCGCTGTCAATGCTTCATGAGCAAATAAGTACGAATAACGTATACACAATACAACAAGGCTCCTTTGTAGCCTCAGGAATTTTTGCTGTCAATAGCAATTAGAGCATATTATGGTAATTAGTCGAATATTTATTTGACAATTTGACTCTCTAATTGGATTATCAAACAAAAGCCTTTTCGCTGCAAGCAAGCACTGACTGGCCGCAGCAGTTGAGTTGCTCAAGTTAATGTCATCCTGTCTTACAGTCAATTATGTTAAATATTCAATGCATTCCAGTTGCTCTTTGCACTTATTATGAGCTGCATTTGGGCAAACGAAGCTAATTAGGCCTTTACATATTTCGTTTGCCAAGCGAGTTGAAGTGAGATTGCCCGACTAGAACTTCGCCCGAATCGGATGCATATTTAGTTTAATTATGTAGATATAACTTTTGTTGCAACTGTACTGCTTTGATTAAATTGCAAAAGTTGCAGCTGAAATGCTGATTAAACCTCTGCAATGTGGAAGCTTGAGTTTCTTCTATTTTTGCTGTGCATCGAGGTGGAATGGGGGTGGATGCAATGTGGGTGGGCGATATTCAAAATATTCATAAGATGTGTATTCATTTCAGCAACTTAATACTTTATTTATAGTAGCTGGCTTAAATTTAAATTGATCTTAACTATAGCTAAAGCGCTGGCAGCTTGGATCCTTTTCTTGCTTGCTATGCACATTTTAGGTATTAAATATTACATTTCTATTGGTATTTAAATATTTACAAGGTATTTTTTAAGAAATTATATCAACTTATTATGATTAGCTAAATCTCGCGCACACATTCATAATTTATACTATCTTTTACTATGATCTCTTCTTTATCTGCTCACACGGCACTTCACTCACATTCTTTCTCAGACCCATTCCACTGTTCCAAAGGTTTCAGCATTTCATCTGGACCGATGGCCCTTTTTATACCCTGAACCCATTGAAAATGGGAATTCAGGGTATAATGGTTTTCTGAAAATGTATGTAACAGGCAGAAGGAGACGTCGCAGACCCCATAGAGTATATATATTCTTGATCAGCATGAAAAAATAAGTTGATCTAGCCCTGCGCAGTTAGCAGAGCGCGCGCTTATAAGTGCGTAAAGAAGAAGAGTATCACTTTTTTTTGCAGGGTTCAGGGTATCTCGTAGTCGAGCCGTCTCGACTTCTTACTTGTTTTTTTTTTTGAGACAGCATATAAAAGCGTAACAAGCACAGCTCAAAACAAAGGCCAGGCAAATTTAGTGAGTCTCAGGTCAGATTGCTTGCAGCTAAACCTTGAAAAAAAAAAATACATACATGTGTAGCTATTAAAGGTGCTGCTAAAGCCAGCATGGATCTAGGTCTTGCAGCTCTTTGACACAGCCAGCTACATATATACAGTGTATAAGCTTTAGACGCAAAGAATATATATGTATGTGTACAAACATACATACATACATATGTATTAGGGGCTGTAACTATTATTATTTTTATTATGTATAGAACACAATTATGATATAAAAATTACTTTTTTTTTATTTATTAATAAAAATCATTTAATCATTAATCTTGTTCAATTTAATTATAAACATTGTAATACAAATTTAAATCATTAAATTTTAAATCATTTAATCATTAAAATTCATTTAAATGATAAAAATGAACAATAATTATTACTTATTAATTTGTATATCAAAATCAAATCATAACATTTATATGCAATTTTCCTTTTATAAGATCATTATTTATATTATATATATTTAACATTATTTTTATTTATATATACATATGTATATAGTATACATATTTAATATATCACAACTTTTATTTTCAATCTTTGTTTATAATATTTTTATTTATATTATATATATATATATTTTGCAATAGTATTATATTATATTGCAATACTGCTAGTCTCTTAAGCTATACACCTCTAAAGAGCTCTAGCTTACTATTATCACTTTTTGATTGATTTATAATTTGATATATATTTCTTAGTCATGTTAAATTTAATCCCTTTATAGCTTAAATGACATGCAAATTGTTTGATATATAACTATTAATATATATCATATACATTATATTGATATTTTCATTGCTTTCAAGTTTTATTTGTTCGCATTGATGTTGAGTGAGAAATGAAACTGAATATTAATATGAGTATATATATATTAGTATATAAATGGGATACTTGTACACGAAAATGTATTGGCACTAGGATTACTAGAAAATCACACGTCTAAGATGTTCTGTCAAATACATAATAGATAGATAGTTAGGCAAGCAAATACATATTGAATTGAGTTATTTGAAGCTTAAAGCATTCAGTTATTTATTCTATTCAAGACAGTTTGCAAATGAAATATGAATAAAGCAACAAATTCTCTTTACAAAATATATATGTACATATATATGTATATCTATTTCTTTGTCTCATCGTTATTTTAAAGTTCACTTCTGAAAAAATGTTTTTTCTATATATATATATTTATTTTTCTTTAAATACATATTTTAAGCTCTAGAGTTTCATTATGCAACATTAGCTTGCTTGCTGCTTTAGAAAAAAATGTATATATATATATATATAAAAGCCAACATTTCACTAAGTATGGCCTTAGTCTATAGCTTTCTGTTGCTTGCATCTGCTGCGCTGGCTTGCTCCGCCCTCTACATGCCCATTACATCCTTTGGCACAGAAACCTTAAACCTTGTCTTTACAGTGTCTTTGGGCTCAGCATAACTAAATAATCTTGTGAGTTGGCTGCACATCATCTTTGTATTTAAATAGTTGTGAGTTATGGCATGGCCAATAATTATAGATTGGCAGCGTTGTGATGTCCAGCCGCCTACTTTGACTGCGTAAATTTTCAGCTAATTAATCCGTAATGCAGAGTAGTGCGACTGTTGAGCTCAGGTGGATGATCACAATTCGAAATATTCAGTTAAATGCATTCTAGTGAATGAAAGAGACACGCATGGAGTGAGCAGTGCGACACGAAGCGCTTTTGGCCAATCGGCTTGCTCCAACTAAATACTTTGTAAATAAATACTGTGCGAACGACCAACTAGAAACGAGTCCAGGGCCAAAGGTTTGTTATATAAACTACATGTTTATATAACAAATAGATTGACATATGTACATAGGTACATACAAGCATGTGAAGCGCACTATATATGACAATTTGCAATTTTGTATATGCAATTGAAGCACATAAGCATCACACTACTCTATACGGCAAATAAGTATGTATTGTGCGTAAAAATATTGTGAAATTTTGTAATTGAAAATAGAGTTTTCAGCATATTTTACTGTTTTAATATAGATTGGATAAAAAGGCTGAAAGATGGATTACGAAAGTTTCCAACTTTCGGATGCAATACGTCCTGGAAGGACTCTTGAAGCCGATGTGGATAAAATAAAGAGATTGCCAATAGCTCTAATTTGACGAAATCCTAATCCTAGACGATATTAATTTAGAAGCTTGATACATGAGTAACCCATATTCTAACAGAACAAAATTTACTTCGTTCAACGAAATGATCTGTATTTGAAGCTCATTCTTACTGATCACGAATTTTTTGTGCTGATCACGAATATATATACTTTGTTGTCTGTTACATACATTTTCACAAAATCTTTATACAAAAAATTTTGTTTGCATGCTGAGAGCCTCAACCAAGGCAAAGACAGCTTCCAGAAGGCTATAGTAGTCCCAATTTTCCTATATAAAATACCTCTATAGGGCTCTAGCTGTCATTACAATTGAAATTGAAAATCTAGCAACTCTTTCAGTCGCCGTATAATTTAGCTGTGCTTCACAATCAACTCGCAGTTAATCTGGCTAAAACAGCAAGAACAGGCGACGGCTAACAACAATTCGATAAATGTTGTATGAAGATATATTATATATTAAAGTATATTAAAGTATGTATATTAGGCTAAGTTAGCGCTCTCACATTAAATGAACTGAATAAGAGAAATAAATAAATAAATATTGTTGCAAATATTGTTTCAATTAAGTAAGATAAATAAAAGAATTGCAAAATTGACAAATATACAAAAATATATATACAGACATATATGTAGAATCATCTATTGAGGATTGTTAAATAAGGCACAGCAAAAAGATTGCATTCAGAGTACAGTCAACCATTGCCAGAATCCAGCCATTCACACTTGTTGCGAATATATTTGTGCATGGGATGCATGGGATGTTGGGGCAAGCGTTAGAGCAGCAAGTGTTGCATATTCATAAGTAAACAGGGGAAAAGAGAATGAAATACTGCTATTGGCATAGCTGGCAAAGGGCTGAGCATATGCAGACAGCAATTGCTGAGACCAAATGTCGTGCGCTGTTGACGTAAGTCATGAAAAATGGAGTCAAAAGTACGCTAAAGCGTAATGCGATTGTATGCTAGGGTAAGTATACATAGAGTACTTTCGTATTATATAGACGCTCGGCCCCGCTAGCACTTACTCCTAAACGCCAAACAGCAAAAAGCTTTCGGAGTCGCTTAACAGCGCTGTTAAAGCACTTAACAGCGATACGAACAATCAACAGCTGGCGAACAGAAAAACAGGAAGCAACAGTCGTGGCGCTGCGGCTCGGCTGCTGTTGCTGTTGCTGCTGCTTGCGAACAATTTAAAATAACGTGTCCTGCTGGCAGCGACTTCAGTTCCTGTCAAGCCTTTGTCGGTTACGTTTGCCCCAGCTGCAACGAGCCGAAGCTAGCCAAATCAGTCAGCCAGTCAGTTGGTCAGTCAATCAGACAGATTAGCCAAGTTTAGTTCTGAATATCCAAAGTCAATCCAAGAGCGAAAGACATAGTCTACAGACACTTGAAAGAACAGTTTTCATTTGTGACTTGCATATGTATATATATATATGTGTTTATACATATATATGTATACGTCGTCGAGTGCGTGAATTCTGTAGAAGTCAAAGTCTGTACTTGAAGCTAGCGCTACAATTCTACTGAGCAAAGAGAACAACTCAAAAACTGGAACTCAAAAATTGTGAAAGTCAAGTGGAAGGTTTGACATTTTTTTGTTGTGCAAAGAACTAAGTTTTTTTTTTTTTCGAGTGCTTCAAGTGTGACGATTGAAAAACCTTATAGATATACCTAGTGCTTACATAGACACAAACACACATATTTATATATATATGTAGATATTCATATACAGAGTCTAGTGCGATAAGAGTTAAATAAAAGCGCCCGTATGTATTGTGTATTCTCAGCGTTCTGTGCGTGCATTGTGTGCGTGCTGTATGTGTGCCTGTTGGGGTGACGATCAGGGCACCGACTATACCAGCTGGAGCACGGCCACGAACACGAGCAGGCACCCCCATACGTTACGTACCAACGCCAACACCAAATGCTAAACATAAGCGACAATAATAACAATCACTAATCGGAGCGACTTACGTTTCGGACTTCCTCTCCCTCTCCCACTCGCACTCACACTCTCTTGACACACTATATCTCTATATGTCCGAATTTGTTTTTGCTACAACGTTACGCAGCGCTGAGGCACGTGTGTTGTGCTCGTCCATGTGAATTTATGTTTGTGTGTGGCGGTCGCACTTGTTCCAGCTGGCAATAGCATTCGATCCCATTAGAAAGCAATCGAAATGCTCCCCTTGGCAGAACTCAGTCCCATTTCGTTATATTCATTCATCTTACGGGTCATTCTGTGCGCCTGCTGCTTCTGTTTGATTGGGCATCAGATTCCGCTGATGATTTTTCTGCTTGCATTCATCTGCTTTTGCTTCAACACTGTTGTCTTGCTATACTTGACGAGAATGTACATATACGACATAGTCGCTCTATCCCTCTCCATTTCACTAGCCCTGTGCCTTGCCCTCTGCGATGAAGACGCTGAGATTATACGGCTCCATGGGCAATAAACTCTGACTTGCTGCTATCCAAGCTAGCGTTTTGTTCTTTCGTTTATTTATATGTATGCGCTCGTCCGCCTATTGTTCTCCTCGGCTGCTGCTCGAATTATTCATATGCAAATGCTGTGCAAAATTCTCGCTTATGATATGCGCTTCCCTAACCGCACAGCCTCACACAGTCGCACTCGCCACGGCTCTTCTATCATCCTTTCCTTCCTGTGCTCCCTTGGAGCCAGCTGTGCGCTTTTCACTTCCACTTTCCGTTTTCACTTTCAGCAGCCGTTCACTTTTTGTTTTCCACTTTCTCTGCCTCGCACTCTCTGCGAGCGCTTATCGCTCTTCGTTGCCACACTGACCTGCTGGCACGCTTTGGTGCAGCGTGCATAAAGTGTAGCATACTTATCTGCGTTCGCGCTTTATTTTCGTCTGCCAAACGCTGACAAATTTTTGAGCGCGCGTTTAATTTATGAGCGCTGCGCTAATCTAATCGCTGTTCGCACTTGTCACGCTCGTTCATTCACACAGTCAGCGCGGGCTTCGGCCCGTCATATTATTCCTATCTATATATATGTACATACATATATGTCTATATATATATATATGTATATTGTATTTTATTTTGGCTTGCTTTCATTTTGTTGGCCATTCAATCGAACACTTGTTGGCCGTGCGGTAAATACGACTGTTTGTGTTCCATCTAAACGCATGCGAAATGGCTGCATTTCCCATTTGCTTTCACTTTCACTTTTTCTTTCACTTCAGCCTTCGTTTTCGTAGCTTAAATGACTATTTGTATTCTTTGCCAGCAGACACCGCATTGTGGTCTCTGTGGCTGAGCCAAAGATTTTTGGCTACTTTTTGGCATTTGCCAGGCGCTGGCTAGCAGTTAACAGCAGCTGCCGCCTTCACACAAATCACCAAATTCACAGCAATTAGTTGTAACTAAGAACTGAGCTGAGCTGCGCAGTGCCAAAAGATCTTTAAGGCTGAACCCAATAAGCAGTTGAACTGCACAATAATTTACATTATACTTGACTTTATATTTGACGATATATTTAAGTATTTATAAACATTATTATTATTATATATATATGTGTGAACCAGCTAACCAAATAATTCATTTTAGATAAACAAAACTGCCTGAAGTATTAGGTTCGAATTTCTAGAGGTAAACGATTACAGGTGATTTTATATTATATTATATTATAGGTATTAAATTATAGCTAGAATATCAGCTAAAGTTCGCAAGCGAACTGAAGCTTTAGTTAGCTTTAGTTAGTCCAAAATTAGTTCTTGACTGAGTCGCTTGTTTTAAAAAGTGCTTATAGTTTATAACAACTGCGTAGAGCCACAACCGAAGCGTGTTCAACCAACTTAACCACATAGAAAATCAGCTGCAAACGAACGGAATTGTGCAACAGAGCAGAGCTGGCAATCGACTCGAATTCGATTCGAAACTGTCTCTGATAGATTATAGCTATCATAGGTGTCCGCAAAGAATACAATAGCTTACTGAACTATATACTTACAACTGTACGCATTCGTTTGCCACTCACTGTAACTGGAGAACTAACTAGCCTCAAACTGACTGATTTTCGTTTACGCAAACTTATAATAACTACTATTAAATATATCTCAATATTTATTCAATATATATATATTAATAGACACTTATATCTACGGTCATTATCAAAATGTTCCGCTCAATTAAATTAAAAGATGTTCACATGCATCAAAGTTCAAGAAATATTAGCTAAAAAAAAAAAAAATAATAATTATAATAGGAGACACAAATTTTACAAATATTTAAAAACTAATCAAATATTTAAAATCTATGATTATTTTATATTTAACTGTAGTCAATTTATTTAATATGTTAATTAATTTTTATAGTTTTGTAATTTATAATTTCTTTAATTATTTCAATATTATTTATTTATATACATATTTATATATAAAAATATATATATATATAAATATATATATATATATATATATATATATATATATATTTATATATACTTGTATATCTCTATAGTTTTATAATTTTTTTCTCAGTTTATATATCGAATAAATAGCCATATATGAAATAACCAGACTTAAATGCATTTAATATTTAGCTTACAGCTTATAAACAAAATAATCCATAGCTAATGCAACACTTTTCATATGAAATAACCAGATATAAAGCATTTACTATACTATACAATAAAGGAGCAGCGATTCAAAGCTCTCTCAATAATTATCCAACTTATAGGTGTCTAAAATATAACCATAACTTCCTATAATATATATCAATATATATCATACATACATCATATACACAGCTTATAAACAGATTTCAAATTTCAATCTCCTCAACTAGTGTAGATAGTTCCGAAACCGTTCATTGTTCACTCAATTGGTCGTATGTAGTATTTATGAAAGTTGAAGCTTCAATTGAGTCGATTTTAGCTTGCTTATGACCTGGCTGTCTGTCCTGTTCCACTGACCGAAAGGCTGTACAACCGTGAAGTGCATTTTTGCAAGCTCTACTACTAAGGTTTCCATATTCGCTTTTATCTAATTAGTTGTAAGCCACATAAAGACTTCGAATTGTCATTTAATTAGACTCTACAAGTTGCAACTTGCTTTGCCAACTGTAAAAGAAAACAAAAAAACCTAAATCATCTTTAGTTCATAGTTTTTGATTTTATTGACAGACTTCCTGCCAATTGGCAGCTCCTGCAATGTAATGCAAGGCAATGCAGATAAACAACAATGGGCACTGCTAAGTAGATTGTCAAGGTCTGCCCAATTAGTTTTCATTTTAATTTTCATTTTCATTTTCTTTTTCCTTTGCGTTTTCATTTCCAGTTTTGTTTGCGTTTTCGTTTTGTGTATTTTCATTTCGCTTTCCTTGCTCGAATTTTATTTAAATATTTTGTCTTGGTGACCCGCATGTCAACCAAGGGCAAGGGCTTTTAAAGGGCTTCATTAAATAGCAATTACAGCACCTCCGTCTCTCCGTCTCTCCGACACATCCCCACGTTCTCGCGCCGTCAACGAAGTTTGCCGCTGCTAGCCAGCCAGCTCGAATCTCAACCAGAAGCCATAACCTAGCAGCTGGACGATGTCGGATCTTCAGGACCAGCAGGAGACCACGAGCGGCAGTCAGAGCCAGAGTCAGAGTCAGAGCCAGAGTCAGAGCCAGAGTCAGAGCAGGTCCACGCCATCAGAGTCGTCCGCTGCGCCAGTGACCGAGGAGCAGGAGCCACCCAGCAGCAGCAACAGCAGCAGCACCAGCGCCGGCCTCATCGATGGCGAACCAGATGGCGACGGTGGCAGGGAGCGGAACAGGGACCGAGAGGCCCGTGGCGAGAGGTGAGTCCAAGTCCTATATTACTTAAGCAACAATATACATAAATATCTATATAAATATCTATACATACATATATATATATATATATATATATATATATATATATATATTATATAGTATATTATACCTACATATACTATAGCATACAGTTCCCCCCATACATATCTGTGACTCTCTTTATATGTGTGTAATTCAGCTCCCTGCGTGTTGCTGTTCCTCTGTTAAATATCCATTAGCTAATTGGGCCATCTGCCTAAAGGCCCCAAAATGAGAAACTTTCCTACACTGTATATACATAAACAAACAAACAAGCCAACAAACACACAGATTTAGGTAACAGAAATACTAAAATAAAAGTTATCTAATTCAATTTAATGAGAATGCAATCGAATCGTATATCAAATTTAACTAAACTTAAGATTATCAATAAGAGATGCAATATTCATAGTGTTAAAGAACATTCAAATATCTAAAGTGCTTTCCAATACTTTGTTTTTTTTTTTTTTTTTTTTTTTTAAATTCTCTTTCAAATCTTTCGCTTTCGCTTTCTCTATTCTCTATCTATCTAACTCTCCCACTATCTATATACTTAAATTATATGGAGATTTACAGAATGTTTCAAACAGTATTCAAACTGTCTGGCAACGCCTACAAATTCAATGACAGCCACTAGCACTAAGTGGCAAAATGATGTACATATATTTCGTTGATTTGACTGCCAGTTTTATTGACAGTCCGATAACTTCAATTCGAAGCCCCATTTCACTATCGAGCCAACAATTTTGCTGGTCGAATTGAATGTTTGAGGCCCGATGAGAATGCTCATGGCATTTTTTTAATAGCCTTGGCAATTTCACAAAAATTTGCTACGAATGAATTGGCTCTGTAAATAGACTCAAAAAACATGCAACAACTCGAAAGTTTTTAAGTCTCACATTCAGAGGCTTAATATTCAGAAATAAATAATAACTTTTAATAGCCGCAGCTCCGGAGCTGCTGACATGTTTAACAAATGCTACAAGAAACGAAGCACTACCCACTCAAACTTACTGAGAACACGCACGTACGTGTGTGGCCCGCACACATTTACACTTGTTTGTAGTTCTCTTTGTCGATAAGCCTTTAACGTCACGCACTTGACTCAAAGACACTTTTCATACTCTGTTCGAATGTGTTGCATAAGAGCGTATTATTCTGTATTATATGGAGTTTGGATATATATTATGTATAAGCTATTCAATTGCTTTATACCTGGAATTCCAATAAGAAATACAAAATATATAAATCACATATACATATATCTATCTATTATATTTAAGTTATATATACATATATGTGAGTTATATATATTTTATTTTAGAGCTGACAAATAGCAGTTGTCCATATTCTTTACTTTAGAGTCTTTAAAGTAGTAAGCTTTGCAGAGTTTCCCAATTGACAAGTGTCTATATATTATATGTTCGAGTACTTTGGTTTACTATAGTTCTGCATTTGGTTTACTTTGTCTCAATCTTGTATTGACTCCTGTCAATTATATATCCTATTGAAACTGACAATTGCAAAATATAAGTCGCACAGCTTTAGTCTCAGCTAACTCTGGCTTCGCCTAAGATTACTGTAAAATCTTCCAAAATTTCACTTATGTTTAGCATCCATAACTGCTCTTTGGCTACTTAGCCTCTTGCGTACAGAGTATGCTGACGTCGTGAGCAGCTGGTTCTGGTTCTGGGCTCGTTTCCTTACGTAGTTAATTATGTGCCAATTAGTTGACACACGCGCGCCTCGGAGGCCGCTGAATCGGCTCACCTGGCCCACTTGCTGGGATGCACAACAGCCTTGGGTTGCGCCATGGCTGTGGCATTATTCTGTTGCCGTCGCCGTCGCCGTCGCCGTCGTCGTTGCCTTTGCTGTAGCAGCTGCTGTTGCTGGGGACAACCGAAGGTGGGACAGGACATAACATTGGCCTAAGCCATCAACTGCACAGCACGCGTGGCTCCCCACGCACTCTTTTTTGTGTTGTTTCTTTTTTGCCAAATGTTGACAAGGCTTTAGCCCAGAATCTTTTACAGTCTAAAATCGCTTTGGGCCCCTTCAAACGTAATAGCCGTGCAGTGCTCTTAGTGAAGGGGAAAAAAGTGCAACTATTGCTTTCGTAAGGCTTTGCCCGTTTTTTGCCACTACCTCAGCGACAGCACGTAGAGCGCATTGCCTACACTTTGTTTGTGGAAGCTCTTAAGCCCCTACTGCCCAGGTGCGAGCATGCCAGCTGTATTAGGCTTCCAAGTCCGAGTGACGTCCGAGCACGCCCAGCCTTCATGTGCGTGTGCGTCTTCCCAGTGCCTACCAAAGCATCATATTTATCATCTGCATTCGCGGACATCTCAGCTCGGCGAATTCTCTTGCTCTTGCTCGCTGTTGTCTGGCTTCACGGTGTGTGGGATATATCTGATCAATTTGTAAATGTCAGCTGTTATATATAGCTTACATGGCAGGGCTCCCTTTCCGCCTGGCTTATGCTTGGACTTCTGCTGAAATGCCACAATTGGGTTTCCATTTCAATTGAGAGTCGTCAGCAACAATTGCTTTCAATTTCGATTTGTGAGTTTCCCTTTTGTATAAAGCAAACAAAATAAGTGGAAGTGCTGCTGTCGGGGACTGGCGACTTTATAATACTCATTCATGGCTCATAAATAACTGAGTACCTGTGGGTAGAGGAATTAAGCAGGAGTCTCAAATATCTTAGTTCTAGCTCTTTGATATTGCAAGATATCCCTTTGTTTTTCTTATTTGCCACGCTTGCATTAGACATATATGTAAGTTTTCTTAGTAGAGTGATTGAGTTGTTAAGGGTAAACCTAACTGTAGACTTACCCTTAAGGGTAAGTCCTCAATATCTGTTATTCGATATATCTTTTTGATCTTGGCTTGTTAGCGTGAGTATATACTCCACAGTGTCTAAGCTCTTTAAATAAGATCAGATGTAGTATTTTCCTTTAGCAAAATGTTGATAAAATAAAAGTTCAGACAGAAGCGCCATAGCTTCAATAGCCGGGCTTATACGGACAAACAATGCCCCAACGGACGAATTTACAGACGGACAGATGATAAGGCGGACAAACGGAAGAACGTATAGATGGACAAATGGACTCATGGACAGACAGACAGATAGATAGACAGAAGACATATAGACTTATAGACAGATAGATAGAGAGATAGACAAATAGATAGACAGACAGATGTTCAGGCAAGATGGAGACTGCTCAAAACCAATAAACTCTTTTACTTCGTGAGTGAGTAGAAAAATCAATGGCGGAAAAAGCTAACAAGTTGTGAGCAGATTATTTGGCTTGCATTGCAGATATATCCGACATTTCGGGCGAATTGCAATAAAAGCTAGATATATACTTGAGACATCTGATTTCAACAAAATAGGAAATGCTAGACGTTAGCAGCGCAGCCTCAAGCCAGAATATTCATCTTTAATATTGTAACCACAAAGCCGAGAGCTCTGGCTCGAAGCTCGATGTTCGATGCTCTGCTGGTTAATTAAGATTCCGCTGTGGCGTAACGTTCACAAGGCTTTGGAATTTTGCTAAGCGCGCAGTTTTCTCAGACAGCATGTTCGAAGTCCGTCTCAGGCCGCAGCTGCTATGCAAAATTCCTAATAAGTAATAATTTCTGATAAGAATTTCGCAAACGTACGGCGAGGGATAGAAATAGAAGGGGAGGTAGAGGGAGTGAGCAATGGTAACCAAGATGGATACACACATGGACCGACTGCTCGAGCTCATCATGCGACTCGACTGGAGCTCATCGGGCAGTCAGAGCACGTTTGCTGGTTTGCTGGTTTTTGAGGACCTTATTGGGTATGCCTGGCGGATGTCGACTGCGGTCCTGCCATTGACCACGCCCTGCTAATGATGTGGTTAATGGTATGGCTCAATAAATCTGAGCACCGAGTACCACAAATATTCTATGTGCTCTTCCAATATGAGCATTCGAAACGGTTCGGTGTTGCCTACATCTACAAATTGCAGCCGCGTTGCTAGCAACCTGTTAATTATGCTGTCAAACTGATGTCGACCGCTGGCGCAATATGCTGATTACATGTGTGCTCATAAGGCATACAAAATGCGGCAACCGACCCGGGCTCAGCCCTTCCCCCTGGGCTGGCTGGGCGTAGAGTCAACAAGAGATAGATTTGACATATGACCAGCCGAATGCTGCCAACCAGCTTGTCATTTGTTAGCTTAAGACAAGAAGGATGTAGGAATAGAAAGAATTAATGTGTGAATGGGATCAGAGTGGGATCAGCTTGCACATGCATCAATCTCAAGCTTAGCTTGGCTTTTTAACTGGCTTGATTGAGCGGCGGTCATCGAATTAAACTAAAGTTTTCTTTCTTTTCTTTTTTGCGTTCATTTTGTATACCCTGCAATTTCTAGGTGCGAATATCAGTGAACCATGCAGTCGCTTTGTGGCTGAAAAGCTTTTATTAACTAGCCAATTAGGGAAGTCTAAACGCCAAGCGGAATTTCCAATTCGTCTCAGGAATCTGATATACTCACAGATGGCAGGCTGGCTGGCTGGCTAGCTGGCTCGTGGCAATAATTGACTTTGTTTCACTTGCGGCCTCAGCTCGGGCTGTGTGTCAAGCTCAACTATATAGTACTCATATATACACACACATATATATATATATATATAGATATATGCATGTGTGAGTCTCACAATTGCCATATGTTAAATCACAGCGATTTGGCTGTGACTGCCTTAAGCGACTGCCAATGTGTCTTGAGCGTCGTCTCTGTTGACTTATTCTTATAAGAAGCCATCATCCACACACACACACACACACACACACACACAGACACACACATACACACACACACACTCACTCACTCACACATTTGCTTGCCATTTCTTTGCTTTACTTTTTTATTTATGCAAATCTCATGGTTTCTTTACGACGCTCTCGTTCTCTGCTCGTCGCGCAAATTAAAGTTAAAGTATCTGGCAGCTCTGTCTGTCTGTGTGTATGTGTGTGTGTGTGTGTGTGTGTGTGTCCTTGTGCGTGGGCGTGGCTGGGTTGGGCTTGTGTGCTGCAAATTATAAAGTTGCTGATGCTGCTTGCTGGGCCAGCAACTTTTTCATATCCACGGCCCGACAGTAAATGGGTTAGCAGACACAGTTTAAGGCATCTCGATGAGCCTCAATAGCGTCGGGCTCAATGGCCATTTGTGTCCGACCTACCATCTCGCCCGCTGGCCAAACACAGCACATATATGCATGTACATATGTATGTATGCCCGCCCATGGCAATTGAAGAGTATATTTGCTTTGCTGTAGATTTTGGCAAATCGAGTGTTGTTCGGCAAGGTCAAGGCATGCTGCTTAAGCTGTGCCCGCACTGCGAACGAGCATGGGGCAGTCGGGGTCACTTGGCTGTAGGTTTTCTTTTATATTCAAAAGATAAGTTTCTTATCTTTTCATTAGGCTTATAGTTTGTGTTCATTTAAGGTGAAGTAGGAAGTTTGAATCGATCTGGCCTCACGCACAGTTCATCTAGCCTAACTCGAGCAAAGAGAAAGTTTATATCGAATTTCCTATGAGTGTGAACATGTGTGTGTAAGGACTGCACTTAGTTGTTCTTCATTTAGGCGCGTCTTTTGCATAAAGTTGCCAGCAACTGCAGCAATGCCAATTGCCGAAATTGTCGAGCAAACGTGCACCAAATGCTGCAGGACATGTGTCAAATGCAGCCCAAGCCGCAGCTAGTTCAGCAACCAGCAACGCATGAGGAGGAGGCTGCTAGCAGGAGGCGTGTGGGCGAGCCGAGTCGAGGCGAAATTGTGATCAATTGTTATTTCTGTCTACTGGAATGCAGTTTATTGGCAGTTGCTAAGCAAATATGGGCGACAGACAGAAGGATAGAGAGAATGAGAGAGCGAGAGAGAGAGAGAGCGAGAGAGAGAGAGAGAGAGAGAGAGAGAGAGAGCGGCCTGGCAGCCAAAGCAATTGGCCAAATGGCATTTCGAGTAAAACCCAAGAACGTGACATGTTTGAAAAAAGCAAAAAGGCCCAAAAGCGAACAACTGACTCACTAGCTGCCTGACACGCATGTACTCTTGCTCACTCTCTCGCTATCTCTCTCTCTCTCTGTATCTTTTTCGCTCTTTGCTTGTGTATATGACAGTTATTTGTTCATTTGCCAAGCAGCTTAGCGACCAAAGAAACCGCGCTGCGCAAATTAAATCAAGTGAAATCAACATTTTTAACATATTATTTTTGTTAGTCTGCCCTTTCATGCGGTCACAGCAGCAATCCCTGTCGCATACTTCGAGCAGTCAGCCAATATTACAGCTGTTGCTGTTGCTGCTGCTGTCGGGGCAGGCTTGAATACCAGCGTGTGCGCCTGCAAAAAAAGCATTGCATACTTTTGTGCGATTTGAGCAAATAATTACACGAGCATGCAGGCATGTTAGGCATGCGGCACGCCTGTTTGTTGTGTGTGTGTGTGTGTAACGGTAGCTAGCTAGCAGGGCAGCCACGCCCAGTGCCCTTCGCCTGAGCTGAACTTTGACATCTGCCGTTGGCCTGTCTTTACCTCTGTGCATGGCATGTGGCAACAGCAACAGCAGCAGCAGCAGCCGCCGCATGGCAACCACTCAAATAAAATTCTTTTCAGTTTGTTGTTTTTTGATTTGTCATTTAACTACTATTCTGCAGTTGGTCGCCTTGGTCGCGCCTCACTCGGCTGCTTGCCTAATTGCCCGGCATGCGAGACCCTTCGAAGAGGGCGCTCCTTAGATTCGGTTTCGTCTCTGCTCCCGCTCACAAATCAATCAGCGGCCGCACTCGCAGCCATTGACACACAGGTGCTGCGGCAGATACACAGCGCCTGCCACAAAATGTGGCATCATGAAAATACAACAGAATAAAAGAAGAGAAAATAAAATAAAATAAAACACAACAACAACAACAATAAACAAGTAAGAAGGCTCTAGTCGAGACGGCTCGACTACCAGATACCCTGAACCCTGCAAAACAAGTTAATTCTCTCGCTCAGTTGCTGCCGTGGCTTGGGGATGGACTGGGCTATACTTTTGACGCCCTTAACTCCATTTCTAGATGGACGATCTTCTTGAAACTTTCAGAATATATTAATAGAATGCAAATGTGTCTTACAAGACTCTAGTATTTGAAATGCGTATCCATAATGTCTATCTAAATATAAAAATTTTAAGTTAAAAGGTGAAGAAGTTACGTTTAAAAAACGAAAAAAAAAGTAAGCAAATTTTCGATAATTTGGAAATGTAGTTTCCGAAATCTTCACGTTCATACGGACTGACGGACGGACGGACGGACATATGGATAGGGCTATATCGACTTATTTTTGGTGCTGATCAAGAATATACATATATACTTTGTGGAGTCTGCGACGACTCCTTCTGCCTGTTACATACATTTTCACAAAACCATAATACCCTGAATTCCCATTTTCAATGGGTTCAGGGTATTAAAAGAGAACAAAATAAAAAAGGTATCTATCGCACGGACTTGTGGGTGCTGGTTGGCTTTTATTTTGGTCGTCGCATCATCGATTTTTGCGTGTCGGTACAGAAAATAAAAGCAACACACGCTGCTACACACTCCAGCACACACACACACACACACACACACACACACACACATACATACACACAATCACACCTATACCTATATACCTATACAGTTATGGCCCAGGCTTGTAACGGTAATAAATCGCCATTGAATACCAACGCTCAATGTCAGCAGCGCTGAAATTTTGTAAGACTTGTTGTTGCTGCTGCTGCTGCTGCTGTTGGACAGCTCAAATCCTCAGCCACATACACACACACTCATGCACACACACTCATACCCACTCACACACACATGTGCTGAAACGTGCAACATAATTGACACGAGCATCGAGCTAACGGGCGACTAAAGGTGTTACCCAAAAACACAACACAAATATCCAAATACTGGCAATCATTTTCGTTTACTATTCGCATAGCGACAGGAACTAGATGTTGTTGTTGCTGTAGCTGCTGTTGTTGTTGGCATTGTTGCTGTTGCTTTTGTTACGTTTCACACACTACAAATCGTTTCGAATTGTGTCGAAGCATGCAACAATTTTTGGCAGCCAGCAGAGTGGAGCACGGAGCACGGAGTAAGCAGCAAAGCGAGCTGAGCTTGTCGTTTGCCTCAGTTCAATGCAGTTTTTGCAGATTCATGTGAAATCCGAATCATATTTGATAGCCAAGGCCAGGCCAGTGTTTGCCTGAGTAAACTGTTTACTTATGACCTTTTTTCTTCTTCTGTCGTCGTCGTCTACAGACGTCTTATATTGCCGTAATATTTGACCAAACATGCAAATCAAATTGAATAAAGTGTGTAATATATATTTATTTATTCTAGCCAGTTGCCAGCTGTGATAATTGCATTCAAAAATATTAGTTGGCTTGCGTGATGAGAGTTTCAATTTTATACCCTGAACACATTGAAAATGGTTTTGTGAAAATATATGCAGCAGGCAGAAGGAGATATCGCAGACCCCATAAAATTTGAGCTAGAGACTTTAAATTTGTATATTTAGATGAATATTATGAATACGAAGATTCCTTAATTTTCATATTTTAGGTGCCACGCCCACTTCACCACCAATTTGAACAAAAAATCTATTTGAAATACTAGAGACTTGCAAGTTGCAAATAGACACATTTGGTATATTCCGAAAGTTTCATGAAGATCGTAGAAATGGAGTTATAAGCGTCCAAAGTATAGTCCAACCCACGGAAGCAACTGCTTATAAAGAAGAAGAAAATAGTTCTTTTGCAGAGTTAAGGGTATCTCGTAGTCGAGCCGTCTCGACTAGAGGCTTCTTACTGGTGTATTTTTACGAGTTAAGACATTTCTGCAGAGCTCTGTGAAGTTCGAGGCTAAGAATTAGGCTGAGTTTAATTATTTTATTATTATTTATTTTTTTTTTTTTTTAATATATCTTTCTTTTATGTTAAGTCCTTTACAGGTATAAGTTTAATTTATATTATTTTAATTTTTTTTTGTATTCATTTTGGGTTTGTTCTATGTTAAGTTAAGACTTTTACATGCAAAAATTTGATTATAATTATTTTTATTTTTTATGAATTCTCTTTTCATATTTATTTTGGAAATATGTTTTATTTTTAATATTATTATTATTTTTATTATTATTTTTTAATTTTCCACATTTATTTTGAGTTTGTTCTATGTTAAGTTACGATATAGCTGCAGAGTAATTTTTTGTTGCTAAATATTGTATTATTTTATTTATTATTTTCAATTCACTTCAGAGTTGTTCTATAGATTCAGCAAAGACATCATGGAGAGATCTAGACTTATAAATAAATAAACAATATTAAATGAAAAATAAAAATAATTAAGATGAAATAAATGTAGAAGTTAATTGTTTATTTATTAATTAATTAACATAATTAGCTCAGCTAATTGAGAATTCAGAAAAAGTTAATTTATTCAATTAATTTATTATTTAATATATTATAATTTTAATAATTGATTTAATTTATTTATTATATAATATAAAATAATATAATTAATTAATTTATTATATAATATAACATAATGAAAGAATTCCCTTGACTGCACAGGTGTTCAGTTCAGTATTAGATTTTATTCTTCTCAGTCTGAGTATTTATACCCAGACCCGAGCGTAAATTCATCTCTTAAATCTGTGTTAATTGCTGAGTTTGTAAGACTCTGCATTAATCTATTGTCTATTCTTATATTAACGCTGAGTTAGCAAAGTTCATTGATCATTTATTTAATATTCTAACGCTATAAATTAAATCATAGCTGCAGAGCAAAATGAAGTTCTATGCCTAGCTAGATGAGGAGGAGTCGGGTTTTAATTTTTTAAGTAATATTTATTTATTGCAAAAGTTCGCTAAAGCTGTCTAACCATGAGCATTGCCTTAACCAGCTAAGAGTCGTATTTGAAGTAATTTAAAATGAATTTAAAATTAAATTGAGCTAAAGTCAAGCTAAATTGTCTTGATATTACGTGCGATTAGTTCGACTACAAAAGTCTATGAGAATTGTTAATTTGTGTTGTGCTCGAGCAACAGGGTTGTCTGTGTTGCCACACACACACACCCACACACACACACATATACACACACATACACACTGAGTTGAGTAGCTTTGGCCTTGTGGATATTGGTAAAATACCAACAAAATGCCAGCACGCACAACTTGAGCTTGTTTACTCGCTGAGCTACCAATTTGATAACTTAACTGCTTAACAGCTTGTTAGCAAGAGTCTCAAAGTGTGATTCATATAAATCGCCGCAGTATTTTAAGTTGCGAGCAGCAGCAGCAGCAGCGCAAGCAGCAGCTGGAGCAGGAGTAGCAGCAGGAGTAGCTTGCATTGCTTGAATACTTTTCACTGCTTGGCGGGTTCATTAATGTTCTTGCTTAACGTGCAATGCTCTTGGTCTTTGTATGCAACAGTTTGCTTTCAGCGGCAGACAATGCACACACACACACAAGACACACACACGCTGCGCAAGAATACACATGTAAAAGTGTATATTGATTGATATCGATTGAGAAAGCGGACTGCGTGCTGCGTGTCGCCAACTGCGTCAAAGCAAAAGCTAAGACGACAGCAACAGCTAAAACGTCTACGGCAAGCAATAAAATAAAAGGCTGCCGCACAAGTGAGGCACACACACACACACAAACACAAACAAAAACACACACACACATACATAAGAGGACTAACATAAACACACGCACACACACACACACACACAAGCAAACAATTGCTGTTTGACGAGTGACAATTTACAAAAGACATGAAGCAACAGCTGCATTCGAAGAGCAAAGCGCAACAAATGCTTCGCTTTTATTTGCTTACTTTTTAACCACATATACGACCTCCTCAGCCCCTTCTGCCATTCGACTCAATGTCAGCTGCAGCTGCTGGTTGGCTCATCCGTTGTGCCAGCGATTTCCGTTTCCGTCGTCCATTGTTACCGCACGTCCATTGATTGCCGGACAAAATGCAAAGAACTGCTCAGCATGCACTGCAAGTGAAACAGCCAAGTGTTATAAAAATGTTGAGGGCGAGGCGGCTGCTTCTGACCAGACTGCTGTTGTTGCTGTTGCTGTTGCTGCTGCTGCTGCTGCTGCTGCTGCTGCTTTGTATCCATACCGGATTGCCATAAACTGCAGCATCCGGAGCCGTACTCAATTCCGCCAACCGCCTCGCCTCCGCCGACTTTGTAGCTGCTCCCTTGGTTACCTTTCAGACTTATACTTTGACCAGCTAGTTGGCTGACCACACGGCTCACAACTCACAATCTGGCTGACATTCACTGAAAAGTGGATTATTTGCAGCACTCTCGACACCTTAAATATGTGCAGAGTCATTGCAAATGGCATTCATACATCTTGTGGAGTGGCAATAACTTTTTGCTAAAACCACAAATCTGCTCGCTTTCAGAGCTAAGTCGAAGGCATTTCAATTGTTGCTGTCATTGCCTCCATCCTTCCACATATAAATGCAATCCTGGAGGCCTAGCATAATGCTGCTGACAGCTGACCAGAGTCACAAATGTTTTATTTACCTCTACGGCGAGTGCTGCAGACAGCGTTTATTAAAAAAAGAAGAGAAATGAATACAATACCCTGTGAACCGCACTATGCGCATGGATATGATGTATCTAACTCGACTGCTCGAGTCGATTACATACTGTTCGATTTTCCCAATCCGGCCTGGCTCTTGGCTAATATCATTCGAGATTCACAATTTCCTCTTTGCTTAGCTTAGCTCTTGAATATTTCATTATTCGCATACAAATCAATACAGGAGAAGCAACAAAATAAAAACAGTTTTTCCCTAAACTTTGGATAACTTTTTGTTAAGTTAGCATTATTATTTGATATGAGCAGGCAATACAATAAATTTTAAATCATTATTATTCCCCAACATACATACACACACACACACAGACGCCGCTGACACACATAAGAAGCGAGCATTTTTTTGAGGGTTTTGGTTTTGTTTTGGAAAAATCGATTGCTCAAAGTTTATTTTGAGTACTTTTCGGCTTGTTCGTTAAATTTGTTTCACGAGTGACAAAAAAGTTGATGCGTGGCATAAGTTTCAGTTGGCTTAAATACTTAAAGTGCCACATGCCACGTATAGCCGCACTTGAAAAACTTCTCTCTCTCTCTCTCTCTCTCTTTCTCTCTCTCTCTCTCTCTCTCTCTCTTTCTCTCTCTCTCTACACTCTCCCTTTTTATTGCCCCAATATTAAAGTCTCTCGCCATTTGCCTTTGAGTTGAGTTTCGTTAATAGATAGAGCAGCTATAGGACTTTGACTGGGTTGCTACGATATTGTCATGGCGTTAATTTGGAATTACTCTTTGATGCCTTAGGTAGATATACTATCGACTCTCTTTGTGAGTTGTTTACTTTAAGGCTTTGTCGTCGCTTGAGATACAACATTTTGTGGTGAGCTGCATTCTTTTCCACTGCGTCGGACCACTGCTGGGCAATGGTCTGTGCGGTCAGTGAGGGACTAGGATGAGGCGCTATGAATGAGCTGCAGGAGCTGCATGCAGGAGATATGCTGCAGTTCAATCTGTATGCCACAGAGCTCTACTATGTTACACCACTGCCTTGGTTGGGTTATAGTGATCTATGCTGAAGTGTGGTTCGAAAAGCGATGTTAAATTACAAAACCATGGGAAATCTCTTTAGAGTAATAATAATTTTTGGTAAATTTTCTAGATTTTTCTAAACAAGTTTTTTACCCAGCTTTAAAGACAGTTTCATTTAGTTTTTGTCCCTTTGCTTAATTATTTTAACTAAGTTATTTCTATTGTCATTATCCCTCATGAACATTAGGGCATAAGTTCTTTAAGCTCTTTTATTTTGACATTCGGAATAATCATAATGAATGAATGAATCGTGGTTGTAATTCCTCGACTTTATTTTTGGGTTTAAACTGTGTCTTTTCTTAGTCGTATAATTTAGGTCAAGTCGTATGAAAAGAATGTAGTAAGAATATCCTAATCGCCGATTGCGAACCAGTAGGAGAGCTGGAGTGAGAGTTATGCTATTAACAGCGCAGAAAACTGATAATAGCATAGCATGACGATGTGAGGGAGGAATCTGACATTAACAAAAATACTATATTCATAATTAAACACGATCATAATAATTAAATACGACGATGGAAAATATCATATATAGAGACGTGGCAAAAGTTGAGCATATTCTTGAAACCTTTTCGCATAGATCAATCAAAATTCATTCAAATATTGAAATATTTTTGTATTCTTTGCTTTACTTATGAATATGGCTCTGTACAGGAGATCTGCTCAAAGAGCTTACGTGGAGGAACACTGATTAACCCCCACTTCAAATGCCAACAAGGACTCAATCCTTCAGTTCCTAGCAAATGCTCCAGCTGTGTTCAGATCGACAGCACTCAGTTTTCAGTTCCCATTGAACTGAAAGCGTATTCAAGCTTTTAGCAGTTTTTACGGATAACACTCCCTTGGCTTCTTTTCGTTTTTGCTTCACATTTGGGCACAAATTGATTATCCGAACAAAACTCTGAGCAATCTATTGCCAGTGATTGTTGCGTGGTTGTGGTTACGGTTGTTGCTATTGTTGCTGCTACTGCTGTTGCTGCTATTGCTGGTTTAATAGTTGTTGAGTGGTTCTAGACTGAAGTTGATCGGCGCGTAACTTTATTAATTTGTTATCCTGTCACTTTTCGCTTTCATTGCGTTTCATTAAACAACTGCTGCAGCCTTTCGAGCGCCTCGCATCCGCTTGGCCCAAAAGCAGTTGCTGTGTGGCGACCACAGAAATTAATTACCGGATTAAGACAACTTCATTGGCAACGGGGCAACACAGTCCCTAGCTCACTCTCTGCACTCATTCTCATTCTCATTCTCACTCTCGCTCTTAGTCGGTGTCTTTGGCAATGCTCTGTCTGTCCTTTCAGCTAGCTCACTCACTTAGTTATTTTCACATCTCTGCAGTAGCCGCTGCTGTTGCTGGTGCTGTTGCTGTTGCTTGTGTTTTTATTATTAACATTTAATGAGAAAAGGTCACGCACACAACGCCAGCAGAGCTGAATCCGCAGCAATTTCAGCTGTGTCCCTTGTTTCGTGTCCGCCTCATGCGGCCACGCCCCCCGCTCAGCTCAGCTCGGCTCGGCTCGGTTTGGGTCCACAAGCAACTATCGAAAGGTTTTGGCCAAGGAGGTGCGCTGCCAATTCGAAGTGGATGCAGCTACTAAATTAAGTGCCGAACTTAAATAACTCGAATTAAACATTAATTGGATACTTAAAAGTTTTCGTTCTCGTTTCATTTCATTTTATTTCGTTTTGGCTTTCGTTTTGCTTTTGTTTTTGTTTTCGCCGTTATTTGCCATTGCTTCGCTTTTGCTTTCACTTTATAGCACAGTTTGTTTTATTATTAGATTCCATTTATTAGTCCCCTCACTTCACTGTCCACTGGAG
This sequence comes from Drosophila borborema, assembly GCA_030914335.1. Lineage (NCBI taxonomy): Eukaryota > Metazoa > Arthropoda > Insecta > Diptera > Drosophilidae > Drosophila > Drosophila borborema. The sequence goes on from JAUESP010000311.1 coordinate 843,101, forward strand.
CAGCATCCACAGACGCCTTAAATGCTTGTGCTGGCGTCGCTCCGGGAATTGTAGCGGTAGCTGCAAATGGATCTCTTGCCCCTCGACCTGTGGCCCCGAACGTATTTCATATTTCTATTTCAACGTGTCGGCTGCCGACTGTGCCGGGCGATGCGGGCAGCCAACAACGGCACAGAATCCTAAACACTGAAACCCCTCATCACAAATCTTTTGAGCCTTGAACCCGGCCGTCGAGGAAGTGAAAGTCGCTCGCCAGATACGCTGTAGGCAGTTCCCAATCAGTGCGAGACTCCGCTGCCGGCGCTTCCTTGACAAATCTTTCCTTCCGTCATTAGCATGTGGTTTAACATGTACTTTAACAGGAGCATACAAAGAAAGTCTTTCTAAAATGAGTGTAGAATACTAGAGCATGTCAATTTGACAGAAGCTTTAACAGTCACATCAGACTGGATTTAACATGAACCTCAGCTCAAATACAACGAAGTCTGCCTCATCTCTCTTCAACTGTGTTTAGCTGCATGTTAAGTCCCTTTTAACGATATGAAGGACGCGTCGGCTGAAGTTCCAGGAAAATGCCTATTAAATATCGTAATGGCAGGGACCACTCAAAAGGAGTGAAGCGTGTGCTAACTGGGCTAATGAACAGTTGCTACATTTTGAAGCATGTCTTCCATCGTTCGAGCCGCCTTTCTGGTCCTGTTTGAAGTCATTTGCACCATTTCCTTGGCTTGTGTCACTGCGACTCCTCGCCTTACCTTATCTATCTCAGTCACTGTCTCGGCCAAACAGCTTGTAATCGCCCTGAGGGTCTCGCTTTGACTTGGATCAAAAATGATTATGCAAACCAGCTGAAAGGCAGCACAGCGGCAACAATATACGGACCTATATACATCCATACATACCTACATATATATCTACAACGTACTTTGGCCACAAACCAACTGGCTGGGCATAAAAAGGATGACAAGTGGGCAGCACGCGCCGCAGATATGGGCAGACCTGACATCATAGTCGAGGCGAAGCATAAATTATTTGCGATGGGTGTTTTGCTGGCACAGCTCGAGCAAAGTCTGCAGATTGAAATACAGCCGACTCACCTACCTTATAGCTGGGCACTGTGAGCGAGCATTACGTAGTCGGTGGCACTCGACTAGAGTAAGGTTATTTGCTTTATTCTAGTTTCCTCCTTTTTTTTTCGTTTTTCTATGTTGTCTCATAATCATAATTAAATTCAAAGTGCGCTTAATTATGAGAACCGTGGCAGAGCTCAAGGGAAATAATAAGTAACTAACACACACACACATACACACACACACATACACACACACACATACACATATATGCATATGTACTCTGGTGTGACTTAGTGTTCCCTGAGGTGCGACTACTACTATTCAGGCTAGCAGCGATGGCATCGCATCCGCTTCCGCTGCTAGAGCTGGCCTTTGCCGATGATTGCATTAGACACTTGTTGTTGTTGGCATTGCTGCAGTTGCTGATATAACAGCATATTATTTGGAATATATTTCTGAATGACTGAGTGAGTGGGGGAGTGAGTGAGTTGCTGACAAAGCTAATAAAGAAGTTGGCCTGTCCATTGCACAGCAAAAGGGTTCAGTTATTATTTAATTTACATTGATGTTTCATGACAGATACGAAAATGATTAAATATGAGCAACATATTGATTAAATATGAGTCACATTTATTGACTTTTGCATTTGTTGATATTTATCCCATATTGAGTAAATAATATAATGAATTTCACTCAAAAAAAATAGTAATAATAATAAAACACACACATATTTTGTTGGGGCAAACGAACTGGAATAGCAAAACCCTAGCTGAAAGGGTTGGAATTCAATTTAATTTACTGTCTCAATAGATATTTTCTATTTTATTTATTGCACATTTAGTGGAGATATTTTTTAATTTATTGACAAATTTCTATTTACTTATGCGTACACGAACTGAACTCTGGCTTTGTGCAATGTCCGTCCGACCGTGCGTGCGTCCGTACGTACATCTGTCCGTCTGTTTGCTCATACGTAGTATGTACCCAAACCAGTTCTCCGGTTTTGAGGCTGGGGATTGAGCTAATATATATGCATTGTATATGGTAAACATATCATATCACTCATTAGGGGCGTGGAAAGCCACAAAATTTGTATTTTCCACAATTTGCCCATAGATTCATCAAAAAGAAATATGTTCATGTTCATCTATCCGTTCGCTCGTGGCCCGTGTAGTTGAAGCTTGTCGTAAGAGGGGACTATTCATACCAGGTGTCTGACGGCTAACGGAAAGAACATTATTTTGCACTTGTTGGCCGCAGATTAACCAGCCTATCCAAATACGCTGCTTTCCGATTGCCGCTCTCTGTCCGTCTCTCTGTCCAATTGCATGTACGTCCGTTTGTTCGACCATCCGTCCATCTGCTAATGCGTGCACAAAAACATGTATTCGCTTCGGAAAGCGGAGTGCTTAGCAAATGCATCGTTGATGTATCTTTGTCCATTGGTCGAGTTTAGAAACCAATTTTTTGTTGCCTGCAGATGGATCACCGTCGACCATAGGCATGCTATATGAATCGCTGACGCCCGAGTGCAACACTTTATGATTCTGGTTTATAACTTTTTGCGCTCGTGGTCAGGCCAGCTGTGGTAGACTCTACAGATGCCCGGGCAATCAGGTTAGCACCTTTTGCCGTGGATGGCTTTTGATTTTAATTGCTCGACATGGGGAGAAATAAAAAAGCGTCGGCTTGCGCGAAAGCAAATGCCATGAAAATGCCGACGACCTGCTTCTTTACATTCTTCTTCTTCTTCTTCTTTTTTTTTTTTTAATTTCAATTTTTTTTCTGCGGCGTTGTTGTCACGCTAAATTGCGCGCCCAGACACATGGGAAATTCGAGTGTTTTTTTATTGAGGATTTTTTTCTGAGACTTTCTCTCACCTATTTTTCTTCTTGACTTGAACGACATGCTCGACTTCTGCCTGTCACAATGGCAATATGGAAATGCTATTATGAGCTCCCTCAGCTGTTGGCACTAAGGCAAGCAAAAGCCACGACGTCGCCTACTGCCTCGACGCAGCACACAGCACACATCATCCTTATAGTGGGGTAAGGCAGGGGAATTGGTAGGGGTAGGGGTAGTGGGCGCTACCCTTCTACGAATATCGTTTACTTAGCTGTACAAAGCGGCGTATGCGTAACTTTTTAATTTATATTTAAATGTAGCAACGTTGCGTAACAGATTCAGTTAGCACAAAGTTCTGCAATGTCATTTATGACATGAACCGAACGGCTGTGCGTGTTACCCTCTCCAACCGAGACGAAGACTGAGTCGAAGTCGGAGTCGGAGTCGGAGTCGGAGTTGGGGCGCTGGCATTTTAAGCAAATGGGTTTTGCAAGGCTTAAGAGTGGCCAGCTGGACAGCTCACAGTTGCTAGCGCCGTGGGTGAGCGGGTGTGTCATGATGCTTAATGGCTGCACATAAAACGTTGCCCAGGGCCTACAAGTATGCTAAACATATCAATAAAAACCAAACAATGACGCAGCATTGAAGCAAAGCGCGCGCGATAAAAGCAGCCCAGCTGGAGCAGACATCGCCTTCGCCAACAGCAACAGCAGCAACAGCGGGGCAGGGTGTGGGCGACTGGGCTGAACCAGTGCAAACAGCTTAAGTGACACACAGTGATGCCGAAAAGACGCTTGCCTTTCCCTATGTCGAGCTGTGAGGCTGCTGTTGCTGCTGCTGCTGCAGCATTTTCAATGTCTGTCTGAATGGGTGTGCGTGTGTTTGTAGAATCTTGTAGCTGGCTTCGCTGTTGGCGCCTGCATGTAAATAAACACATCTGGCAAGTCCCACTTCAGCTAGGCGTGCAGGCACGCTGCTCAGTCTGTTTGCAATGCACGCCACACAGCGTGGGCGTTGCTGTTTGTTATTGTTTTTGTTGTTGTTGCATATTTCATGGCATCCAAAATGCCTGGCAATAACATGTAGCAGCAACGACATTTCCACACCAAAGCCCAGCTCGAACCCAAAGCCCACAATCGCAGCCACAGCCACAGCCGCAGCCACAGCTGCCGCAGTCAGAGTCTTCGCTGTCGTCACCGTCGCAGTCGCAGTCACCTGCGCCGTCGCCGTCGCAGCAGCAGCATGAATTCTCAGACCTTGCGTCGCCTTCAAGTGGCTGCGTGCCGTGCAAATGCTTAAATTGGCTTAAGCGCATTCAAGTTTCATCGTCGAGTGACAGGATGCTGTTGCGGATGGAGAGCGTGGCAGGCGCTGACGGGCGCCATAATGCGCTTTTTATTTAGCCAAGGCTAAAACTGAGCATCTCCGAGTGGCAGTAAAAGTTCTTATACCCTGTGCTCATTAAAACTGATTGACAATGGGTGTCATATAAACGTGCATGCTGGCGGCAATCGCTCTCTGCACACTTACTCTTGCTAATTGGCATTGTTTTGGCTCAATCTTTCTTATATTATTTAATAATGTCTACATCATTCACTCAACATCATTGATTGACGCTGTCAGTCATTTGGTGGGGTTATCGTCTAACAGTCGTTAACTGAGCCATTTTAGTAAGGAAGCGAGTTGTCAATCAATCAATTATAGTTGTGCTTCAATTGTAGTTCCGTCTTGTCACATATATATCATTAGTTAGTCTTTCAATCATTCAGTCTGTCACTTTGTATATTGGTAAATTAGCCAATCAATCGGTTGCTTATTCAATTACTCATTCAGTCATTTAGTCTGTAGTCAGTATATCGAAATTAATTATTCAAATATACACATAGCCATTAGTTAGTCAATCATATGGTCTATTAGTCAATCAATCATTCACCTTATTATTTAGTCCATCGTACTACTACCTACTAATTTAGGTATTAATTAGTCAATCAGTCTATTAGATAGTATATTGACGTTCATTTGTCAATTATACATATAGACATTAGTAAGTAAATCATTCAATCTGTAGTCAATCATACATTTAGACGTTAGTTAGTTATTCATCTAGTCTATTAGTTAATCAATCAATCATTCAATCTCTAGTAAACCATACATAAGACGTTATTTAGTCAATCAGCCAATCATTTAGCCTATTACTTAGTCAATCAATCAATCATTCACTTTGTAGTCAATCATACATTTAGTCCTTAGTTAGTCATTCGTCTAGTTTATTAGATAGTCAATCAATCAATCATTTAATCTATACTCAATTATACATTTAGGCATTTGTTAGTCATTCATCTTGTCTATTAGTTAGTATATGGACATTACCTAACCATACATTTAGGCAGTAGTTAATCATTCATTTAGTCTGTTAATTAGTTAGTTATTCAATCAATCAATCATTCAGTCTATAAGATAGTTTATCAACATTACTTAGACATTAGTTAGTCAATCATCTAGTCTATTAGTTTTCCAATCAATCAATCATTTAATCTGCAGTCATTTAGAGGTTAGTTTGTTATTCATTTATTATATTAGTTAGTTAGTCAATCATTCAATAAAATGTCAATCAGTCAATCATTCAATCTATACTCGACATTACTTAATCAATCATACATTTAGCCTGACAGTATTGTAGCTACACATTTAGTTAGCCTGCAAACATTCATCAAGTCAATCAGTCATTCAATTTTTTAATCACTCAATTAATCACTCATTCACCCAGTCAAAACAAGTCCATATAATGAGTCAAATATGTAAATATGGGCGTTCAGGCATCTTTGGCTTCTAAACCGGGTATTGCTTCATGCGCATCATCAACTCGTCTCATGACTTCTTGTTTTTCATTTTATCTTGATTTTATGGCATTCGTATTCCTGTCAAAACTACTCAGGCCAGTTGGCTTATTGAATCAGCATCGCATATCAGTTCCTTTCGACTGGATGACGGCAAACAAGTTACAGCGTTAGTCAAGTGCTTAAGTGCCTCCATGATTGATATACTGACAGCCAAAATAACTGTATGCAGATCTGAGTATTTATACGCACTATAAAATACATCGAACAGTTTCTAAAGCTGGCAAGCTGCAGAATTAACCAACCGAAAATTTTTACAAATTTCTTCATCCTGGAAAAATTTGAGTTTGCGCGAGCATCCACTTTTGCTTCATATATGCCGAAAAGATTTATTGATAGAATAAACCAACAGAATTTCTATTTTTTTTTAAATATTTTTATTTTTTATTTATCCATGTATTTTTTTTAAGCCTTCATTTATTGAAATATTAGTTGCAAAATATTAGCTATCGGAAGAGTTCAATCAATTACATAGCTCACCAGGCACTCAACAGCGTGCTAACATGCTATGCTCTGTTAATTTACAGAAATCTGTTGAAAGCTCTTAGCCCAGAGTTTATTGCATATTTGGTTTTTATTATTAATTTTGGATTATTTTCTGTTGAGCTGAAAATTGTATAATGCCTATGCGTGCGTGCATATCGGGCAGCTCATCCAGTCCACTGCTTAATGCATAGACAGAAGCTCAAGACTAGATGCCCTTTTATTGCCCACATTTTTTTTTTCTTTTTTGTGCGTACTTGGAGTTTTAGTACGCAGACATTTAATGGGCCTTTACTTTGCTTAATTTTATGACCACACCGACGCACACGACTTCATTGTAGTATGTGGTCATTGTTGCGGATATTTTTGACTATGTCCCGAGCCCCAATCCTTTTGGTCGAGCCGGGCCAACAAGTTGGCCAAAATATTGAGAGCAAGCGAGTTGCTAAGCGGCTGTCAAATGTGTCATAATATTGCGTGAGCGCATCGTAAACTGGACATAGAAGAGGGCGCAGCGGCATAGGGCGTTCGTTGGGTGTTGCTGCGGGAACGGGGGACTTGATAAGCAAGTGACATGCTCACAGCTCGGCACACGTTGCGTATGTGCAACACGAAAACATATGAAGCAAATGCAAACATAAAACGTTAATAACACTTAATAGCGTGCGCGAATGCGTCTCTGTGTCTGTGTCTGTGTCTGTGCGCCTGATATGCTTATGAGCGAGCTTGGCACATATACATATATATATATATATATTTATTATTAATGTATGTAGGATAATATGGCTGTAAGCCGACTTTACGCCATTTGCGTTTGAAAAGCAAATAACAAGCATTAAAGTGGATAAGCCCATTCAAACAGAGATCAAAGATACGAGCGCTGTTATAGAAATAATGGAATCCGACTTGCAGCAAGCGCTCCGCGCGACAAAGTTCGCAAAACTCTAGCCTGACTTCAAGGTGCACTTGAATTATGCATGAATGCGATTTACTGCAGTCGCGTGCCTCCACATGTGTGTGTGTGTGTGTGTGTGAGTGACTGTGTGTGTGTGTGTGTGTTATTGTATTTGTCTTCAATTTGGGTCAACGGTTATAAAATCAATACCAAGACCTGCACACCACTTACCTTATTAGCTAAGCGAATTGAGGGGCCAGCAAGGCAAGATGCCTGTCGTGGTGCTGCAACATCGCTGACATTCCGACCTGGCCAGGTTAATTGGTTGCCAGGCTGCTAGTTGGGTGGCGCCATCTCTTGGCCCAGGGCAATGTTGTTGAATATTAACTGAATCTCTCGATAAAAAAAAGGAATGCAAAGGCTTGAAACTAGTTGTGCATCAAGTCAACTGGAAGCTCAACAATCGCCATGTGCCAATTGCAAATTTATTTTATTTGTTTTTCTCTAATGGCTCAATTTAGCTGCGAAGCGACTAAGCCTTCATAGTAAATTAATTACCAGCAGCTCCTCAAAATTGTTTTTCATACTTTCTTAGCTTGGCTTACTTTAGTCAATGACTTTGGGTATCTTTCTTCTTTGACTCACCTCTGCTAGACGTGCTGTGAATGTTTCATTTGTAATTAACTAAAGCCTGAGCCTCGTTTTTAGCACTGTTAGCTATTGAAAGTTGATTTAATGGCCTTACTTTAGAGGGTCGTACACAATAAATGATATGAGGCAGCTGTCGTTGCCATTGGCATAAGTTAATTTCGTTTTTGCCTGGCAAAAAAAACCAAAACAAAAGTCAAGAAAAAATACAAAGCGCTAACTAAAATGAAATCAACATAGCCGCACATACACAGACACACTTAAAGCTCAAATCCCAAAGGGAATTGGCCGAGCAGCAGGCACGCTGCGTTCCTTTATTTAAAGCCATGTTTTTTTTTTTTAAATATTTCTCTTATTATTTCTCTCTTGATATGCTGTATATCCTGTTGGCATATAAAACTTCCAACTGTTGGTCAAAACTTTGCTTGACTAGAAAATCCAAGCATAAATGATTTAGCTTCACACTTGTCTTGATAATATTTGACAATGTGTAAAGATTTCTCGACTCGGTATTTATAGATATTCGGGCTATCTATTCCACTTGTGGAATAGGGTATACTTTAGTCGAGTTGCATTTGACTTGCACTTTCATTTCCGTTTACTTTTTTTGGTTGAGGATACACAAAACAAAACGTAAAGCAAACACACTTTCGCTACACACACACACACACACAGACACACACACAGTTATGCAAAGAACCGTAGCTAACGATTTTGAATGAAAAAAATGAAAAGTTCAAAGTACACACACTTAGCGTACTCAAACATACACACGAGCACAAACACACACAAACACAAACATACTAATACACACTCACAGAGAGACACACACGGCGGCTACTTGATGTTATTTTCTATTGCTGCGCCTGTTGGCTAAGCCAAGCCAAACCATGCCTAGGCCCGCAACTCGGACTAAGCGACCGCTAAGCTGTTTACAGAGAGCCGCCCCTAAACGGTGGGGGGGCGTGGTGCGGGTGGGTGCCATGACTGTGGCCATGCGGCTGGCCATCGACGGCAATTGCAAAATAAGCCTAACTGAATTAGTTGAATTGCATGCGGTGAACAATAAATGTTAACTTTATTAATACTATTAAATATTTTTGTGTGCCATTTTGTGGCTGATTCTATCAACTGCGCGCCTGTGTGCGTGTGTGTGTGTGTGTGTGTGTGTGTGTGTGTGTTAGATTTGTGTTATGTAACCACAGCAGCCAGCGAGTCGTATGAGCAATGTTGTGTGCACAAAATTGTTGTCGAATTCATTGTGGCAGCTGCTTTGCCTAACCCAAAAAACTTTGTATCGCAATGTCTTGAAAAAGGGACACACACACACATTCTCTCCCTCTCTCCCCCTCTCTCTCTCTCTCTCGCTCTAACGCTCACACACTCGCTTACAACTTGATACACTTGTGTACACATTTGCGGCTCATTTGATCGCTGCGTTTGGCCAATTGGCAAGCAACTGCTGCTCTGTCAGGCAGTCGAACGGTCGGTCGGTCCGTCGGTCGGTCGGGGCAGACTTTGCCTGCAAATATTTGCCAAAATGTTTGCTAATTTGACTCAAGTTCCATTTCCTGTGTGTGTGTGTGCGTGTTGCTCTGCCACCGTCTCAGTATCTCTCACACACACACTCTCCCTCTCTGCCTCTCTGCCTCTCTCCCCCTCTATCTGCTTCTCTGCCTGTGCACAAAAGTGCCAACAAAATGAGCAAAGCAACACAAATCAAAGAAACACCCAGTTCTGTCTTGGCAGCTGCCTCGACTGCTTCAACTGCTTCGATTGCTCAGCTGGAGTTGCCTAACGGCATATTTGCCCTTACTTCTGGCTGGCTTACATAATTAAAATAAACCAGCGAGCAAAACTTGCCACTTGCCACATCAATTTCAATGCCAACTGAAACGCAGCACTGCGCGCTGTCATATCAAATCTTTAGCCAACTTCTGACTGGGACATATTTGTCAAAGGCCACGCGCCGAAGCAGGCCGAAGCCTATTCGCAGTAGAGCAAAACTAACTTCAAAGAGAAAGTTTTTGCAAAACGTATTTTACTTAGAAATCAATTGGATTCAATGCCAAATCAATTGCCAGCAACTGCAAGTTGTTGCTCCATTTAGCAATTCACTCAGCTAGTTATTTTCTATTCCTTTAAATGATGGAAAGCAAATTTTTAATAACCAGAGCTCGCAAATATATGTTGACTGTTTCTCAAAGTCTGCACATAAGTGTCTTTCACTCACACTTTGAGAAAAAACTCAGAGAGCAGCCGATCGGCTAGCAATTGTTTCTTTGCTCACCGTTCGTTTGGTTGAGTTTAATGAAACGCATCAATAGCATACGAGAGTGTGCATGGGTATATTATTGTGAAGATCGTTTACATAGACTCTTTAAGTTAGCTACTCACTTACTAACTCTCATAATGCGAACGCCAATCAAAAAGCTCCGTAAACGATGTTCATTAGAAGAGCGTTACACGAAGAGTTTAGCTTGAGGCACTCAATGGAAAAGCAACACGAATAGAACCAAAGACTCTGGCTAAGAGCGAGAGCGAGAGAGAATGACTTTTGCAGTTATTCTTCAAGAGAGACAGAACGTGAAGATTCAAACAAAACAGACAAACAATATACACACAATAATATGCAAATATTATTTTGTTTAAATAATATTTGATGAGAAATTTGAATTGATTTTTTAAGTAAAAATTATTTGTAAAAATTAGGTAGAAAATTTCGAAAATACATATTGTCAATAAAACTATTTGTTTCTATATTTTAATCATATAGTATAAAAAATTAAAAAACAAAAATATTATTAAAAAAAAAAAAAAAAAAATATTAATATATATTTTTATCTTTATTCATTAAAAATTTTATTGATATTTTTTTTTAAATTAATGTGTAGAACAAAAGGATTATTATACACAATTATATTTATATATATTATACATAGCTGGAAAATAACTGTTAATCGTTTGAGTCTTCATTCAAAACGTTCACGAGATCAACCGAAAAAGTCATTTTCTCTCTCGCTCTCGCTCTTAGCAATAGCCTTCGGCTTTATTCGTTTTGCGTCGAGTTTAACTCTTCGTGTAACGCTCATATAACGAACATCTTTTAGCGAGCGATACGATTGGCGTTCGCATTATGAGAGTCCATAAGTGAGTAGGTAACTTAAAGAGCCTATACATATGTTCTTCACTTTGACAGAGGCAAGCACACTCCCACACTCACTCACACAATTGAAATGTTTAGCGAAGACAACTCTCGCATATACGCCAATATACAAAAGACTCTTCGCAAAACTCAACCAAACGAACGAAGATCAATCAGAGCAACTAAACGATTGCTTGCCGATTGCTTACGAACTCGTAGAAGAACCGACGCAATCAGCTGCTCTCTGAGTTTCTTTCCAAAGTGTGAGTGGCAGACACTGAAAAAGGCACTAAGAAACGGTCAACAGATATTTGCGAGTTCTGATATTATATAACTCATCATATTTTGCAGCCATACATTTGGCAACATATTTTATTATTAATAAATTTGATACCATATGTGATGCAACTTGAATCACATAATTTGAACAAAACTAACAATAATAAGACTTATATTATATTGCAGCTGAAAGCCTTTCAATTTCCACAAAATTCATTAAATTGGCTGTTGAAAAAAATAATATAACATAAATTCAGAAAATATTATATGGCCTCCGAACGGAATGCGAGCTGTAGAAGCAACTCTGGCTTAGGGGTTTTAAAATTTTTTCTACGCTTTGCTTTTTAATTAAGAAGTTTTTAGTATTACGATATGAAATGCTAGATGCAATTTTTGGATAAGAATTTCGCTTATGCGAGTGTGTGTGTATGTGTATGTGCGTATGCATTGCATATGTATGTATTCGCCTGCTTGTGTAATCCACTTGCTCACATGTAACTCGGAAATAAGATACTTCATTTATCATTTACGCCCATCGCTATGGTTATAAGGGGTACACATATAGATGGAGGCTGCTGAGTGGGCATGTATGTATATACATATGTGTGCCATGTGTGTCAGTGTATGTGTGAGTATATATGTGTGTTGGCATGAGGCAAAATAAGCTCTGGCTTAGCTTGAAAAACTTTTCTCTCTAATTTTGCTGGGAAATTGACATTAATGTCAGCAAATATATGAGCGATTGCATAGGCTAGGTGACTAACGAGTCTGCGTCGCTCTACCTCTATGCCTCAATACCGCACTACCTCTCTCACCCTCTCCACCCTCTCCCCCGCTCTCTCTCTCTCACTCTCGTTTTCCCTGGTTGTGTGTGCGTGCAACATGTCGCCAGAGACTTCATTGCTAACAAGTTTGACATGTCAGCCACGTTTCTGACAACTTACTTCCATTTTGGCAGGGCTCCCATTTGATTTATTAATAATCAAAGTGACATATATAAATATACATATATAATTATATTTATATACATACATATGTATATATATGAGTGCAATTACATATATATAATTATATATTAATATATTAGGGTATATACATTAAACTACATTTGAGCACCACAATTAAGTACAAAGACGATGTTTTTTGTATACATAAATGTATAGAAATCAACTAACTGAATAGCATATAACATATTATTAAGTCATTTGAATTAGTTGGTTAGTTTATAGAGTTTATGCTGGTTCACATTCCACTTATGCATAATGAGAGTTCCCCAGCTTAAAATACTTCTTTAACTTTAGTGTTGTTCATTGAGGAAAAAATTAGAAATTATAAATCTGAAAACTTGTAGATATCCTAGATTTGTATTCCAGATCTCATTTTAGTCATTAAATCAGATACTTGAAAATGTATATTCAAAATCTAAAAGCTCTGTACTTCGCCTACTGTCCGCCATGCTATGACATTTCAGATACGTATTCAAATGCCTTGGCATTAAATCGACTTCTTCAATCTGTTGGCCAAATATTAGTTTCGATGCTGTGCCATGCCACTGAGAGCTATTGAATTCAATATCGGACAACAAGCTGCAACAAAGTTTTGCACTTGATTTGCCCATTTGGCCTTGGGCACATCGATATAAATTCATTGTGAGCGCGCCGTATGTGGGCAGGCGGGACTCGACACGATTCTGATTAAGACGCAATAGTGACAGCTCAGCTGCCAGGCAGATGTCGCTGGCTGCCCGACTTTCAGATGAATTTGCTCACTCACGTGCACACACCCCACGGACCCCACAGACCCCCACGCACACACATATATTTCGCCGACTGGCAGCAATCAGTCTCTTAATCAGTTTTTTGTTGTTTTGCTCAGCTGCGAGCTGGGTTTTGGCCTGCCTCCCCGGGCAAAAAACTCATTAAATTACAATAAAAACAAGGGCTTATCTATAACGCCGACTTACCGAATATTAAATGCTCTCATGAACGCACAGATATCTATGTGTCTAGTATATGGCGGAATAGTCGATATGATGTGCAGTTTTTATGATCGGCTGCAGCTATGTAGCATAATTCTATATTGTTTCAACAAATCTAACTTGGAAAGCAGAGAGAGAAAGAGAGAGAGTGGGAGAGTCTCTGGGCGACAAATTGATAGCACCCTTGGCAAGGGTATTATAAAAATAATAATAACATCAAGATAACAACAGCAACAGCCACGTATACATGCGCCCACACACGCAGCGTCTCGGCAGACTCGGAGACGGACGCCCACTCAGAGATATCAGACAATTGTCCTTGTAGCAGGAAGCACACATGAACAATTCAAAAGCCTCGCACAAATAAATGAAAAATTGCTCAAAACTTCACAAACAACAACAACAACAACAACAACAACAACAACAATGAGGACAATGGCATAAATATTACTGAGAATAACAACAATTGCTGGCGTGTAAACATGATTCAATAAGCAGACAACATCATGTATATGTACATACAAATATAGGCATATATGTATATGTATAGTGAATTATTACTGCCAATGCTTGAGCTGGCTTAGTTTTTTTTCTCCCTCGTATTTATCTTTATGAACAACAAATAATTAAAATATTATCAACTTCAAAGTAACGTCAAATCTGAAGTTAACTTGGTTAATTCCGAAAAGTTTCTTCGAACTTTTGCTAATTCTTAAGATATGCCCACCACTGCCCCCACCCCCAAGTCAAATGTGCGAGTAAGCGGCGACTGCCCGACTGGCCAATACTCTGTAAATACTCACAATTTCCATCTAAAACTTTTCTTTCTGTCTCTCTTTAAAATACTTTTTAACTTTACGGTACGCTATATACAAATTGGAAAGCATATTCTGTTCTGTTACTTAACAAGCTAAGATTTTTGAACATATTTTTAAAGAGCAAGGTAAGCGAGTCAACTTGATTAGATCTAACAAATATTAAATTATATTTTAGAAATAATATAAGCTTTATTTCAATTATACGATTGCAATCATTGCATTATTGCATAGATAATATATATATATATAAGCTTAAGCAGACCTATCGATGGTTATCGACTATCGAAACTCGGCGAGCACTATCGAACGATTGTTGCTCAGCTAAATAATATATTACTTACACACACACACATACATATATATGCATAAATTTATCTATTTCATTGAATAGAATATATGTTATATATAGAACGATCTGGTACACACAAATATTGTACTATATAAGGTTTATAAATTACTCTCAACACTTTGAAGCGCTCACTGCCGGATGAGCTCAGTGAGTCGTCATCTGCTAGTTTTAGACACAATTTGTACAGAAGGCATGTGTATGGCTTCTACCCAACACTGAACTGTATAAATATGCTTATGCCTAGCTAAGTCCTTTGCATAAGAACATTGTTGTATAAGAGTTTGAAGCGATTGTGTTGGCATTGCCTGGCAGCATGCGACATACTATATACTTAGCTACATATATATAGATTATGTAAGTGTGACAGCCACATATAACACCTAATACCAAATGTTTATAACGTTTAACCAGAGACCCACAATTTCATTAGACCCACACCCACAGCAAGCACCCACCAATCCGAACCGCATGCGTTTTCCAACTTGAATCTAAACAAAAGCTGAGAAACGACTTTGTGAATGTAAGCAGAAAAGGATACATACACAAAAAAAAAAAAAAAAAAAAAAAAAAAACACACGATAATGAAAATGAAAATATTTGCGCGGTGGGCAGAAGGGCTGATAAAGAAGAGCTGAAGTAGAAAATGAAACAAATAACAGATGAAAACCAGCCCAAAAGCCACTTCGCTAAAAGTTTCCATTTTATGACGCATTAAAAAACACCATAAAAACAGTTACATTTTGCCTGTCAACTAAATGCAAAACAAAGAAGAAGAACAACAACAAAATGGAGTTCAGAAAAAAAATGATATAAAAACGTTTCAGCTATATTGTACAGAAACAAACACATATGTATATATATATAGAATATATATACATATATACATATATATATATACTGTATACATTTTGGGGAACAACAAATACTAAATTACATTTTGTTTGTTTGTGCTTTTTTGGGCACTTTCGCGAGTTAGGCATGGGAAATGTTGGGCGGGTAATAAAAGCTAAGCGATGAAATCCAATAAGCAAAACGTGCAAGTGAAATGTGCATGCATATACATATGAGTGCATATATACATATACATATATACATACATGTATGTATGTGTGTGTATATATACATATATCTGTTTAATTTATATATATATGTATTTATATATGTGTACCCAAGCGCACACACACACACACACATATAACTATGTATTCAAGGCGAGCAATTGTTGCTTTTTCAACTAACACACACACACACAAACTGAAACACACACCCGCACACACACACTCACACACACTTTCATACATAATTGTGTGTAATTTGTGTTCCTGCTGCAACGCATCCCACCCGCTGCCCCACCTCCTGTCGCCCCTACTCCTGCTGTTCTTGCTGCTCCTGCTGCTGCTGTTGATGATGATATTTTATGGCCACTGGTTCAAATCTACAACAATATGACATGCAACTACAACAACAACGCCACCAACAACGACAGCAATAATAACAACAACAACAGAAGTAACAACAACAACATCAATTGGAGATTACGCCGCCTTAAACATTTTATGGACTTATTGCCCGTCGGCGGTAGTGTCAGTTCGAAAACTCTCGTCACATCACAGCAGCAGCAGCAACAACAACAGCGCCAGCACGATTACCAACAACAACGACAACAAGAACAACTACAACAACAAGAACAACAACAAGAACAACAACAAGAACAACAACAACAACAAGAACAACATCAACATCAAAATCAGCAACAACAACAGCAACAACAAAATCCAACATTATCGTGCCATTCAAAAGACTTGCTGGCAATGGCGTGTGCCCAACTAAATCCAGATGCTGCTGCCGTCGAGAGCAGAGAGACCCTCAATAGGTCGGCCAGCTATCACAGCGAGGAGCTGCTGCTGAACGACCTGTTGGCCGAGACGGAGCTAACAAATGGACACAGGTAGTAGTTATTCATTAAAGCAATGCTCCCACTAAACACATACCCACATGCACATACACACACACACATACACAGACACACACACACACACACACACATACACGCACACATACACGCACACATACACACGCAGGCCCGCACGCATGGATGGCACACTCAAACTCATGCGTTAGCATAGATAAGGTGTGTGAGTGCCGCGGGGCGTATTCTTGATGCGAGTACTTAATGCGTCATTAGACTGACCTTGGTTAGAGGCAGCTCACAAATTGTTAAGCGTTCGACCTGCTGTCTTTAATATGCTTTATTATACCTTTAATTATACCAAACACCCACTCGCACGCTCACACATATATACATGTTCACATTGACATTGACAGAAATGTTTTGATCATTTAAATCGCCCTAGTATGCATTCATTCACTTGCATAAGCATTCAAATCTTAACACAATTATCACGATATTTAATCATCTACGACTTTTGAGACATACATACATCTTCGTCAACTAATATAAATGGATATGCTCACATATATGACATCGCTTAGCAACCATTATATATATATATAGAGGTCTAGTTAGTTAAAGAACTCATTCTGATGAAACATTCTGTAGAATCGATAATTAATGCATTTTCTTATAGTTATCGATAACTATGCAAATAGAATGGCCATGAGTAGAAAATTCTATACGGCTGTATCTGATCAGTAGTCAACTCCCTAAAATAGAAACTTTAATGATGAAATGCAATTGATATTATCGATATTAAATTAATCGAACTCCTATTGGAAACGCTTCGAGAAAGTCAGAACCAGAACCAAAGCCAAAAGAGTGAAATACGTTGTAGCTGAAATTGGTTTATCGATAATGAAAACAGCAGTCACCGTTATCGATAATTAAATTAAGTAAACGTGCAGCAGTGATAGAACATTTTATGTTGGTATATACAATTAATATTATGTATTGCAGTCAATAAAATATATGTATATTGCAGTGCAATTGACACTGTTATCGATATTACAGTTATCGAATTCGGAATTAAAATCGCATTAGTAAAGAAGCCTAGGATTATTTAGTGATTTTAGAAAGAACCAGACTATTTCTTATTGATAATAATTTATTTGTATTATTGATATCGATAACTAACGAACTATTGATAACGGTTGACCGTTTCTCTTCTACTGGCATTTTCAATTAATAGTTTGAACTCAACTCGAAACTACATATATTTCTGTAGAACTGTTACTGTGTATATGCATAGCTATCGATATTATATTTATCGATAAGTGTCCATAACATCTTTGTAGCAAAGTTAAAGCTATGCAAGCCTTTAACGAAAGCCAACGTGTTTTAGCAAGGAAAGAGTCTCTTGCCACTGACAGGTGATGCGATGTGCCGTAGAATGGATGCTTTAATAGCATATCAAATGTCAAGGGGCACTGAGCTCAAAGTGAGTGCAAAATGAATAGAGCGATAACAAGCGAGTCAAGTCATGCCGTTGTTGAGGCGGACAGCTGATTAGTGCACAACTTGTTGCATATTTCATAAGCGGAACAATGTGTTCCCTGGGCTGTCAAGTGGGGCAGATCGAGCTGTAGGCGTTGGAGCTTGCGCTGGAGCTACCTAAGGCACCTCTCAAATGGCGACTGGAGTGCGTGAGACGTGGACACAACAATGGACTCAACGTCAAGAGACGTTCGCAATACAAAAAACATTCCACTCTCCACTAAAATCCCTGGCCTCGATTGTGGCAAAGAAAATTAAGTAATTATGGCAAGTGTTGCTGCCGGTCATGGCTATAATGAACCAGCTGCTGTTGCTACTGCTATTGCTATTGCTGTTGCTGCTGCTGATGCTGATGCTGATGCTGATGCTGATGCAGCAAAACCGTTGGCTGCCACTTAGTAAACTTTGAAGAGAGCTCTTTGAGCTTAGCCGCATTAGCACAGCTGCAAGCTCAATGTTTGAGCTGGACAGGTTTATCAACCAAGCAAAACAGAGAAGACTTTGCCTCCTGTTGATGATTTACTGGGCCAATATGCAAAGCTGACAGATTATTTCAATGGAGTTCAAATTGTGAAGTTTGATTTAATGATGCAGATATGCCAGACCAAATATGTGTACCATCTACCATACAGAGCTAGATAACATATATGTACATACATATATCTTTCTGAAGAGTTTCATAAATAAAAGGTTGCATCTTCTATTCATACACTAACACTTAAGTCAACAGTATTCGAACATTCCCTATTCAGTATTCAGAGTCGCAAATCAGAAACACAAATCACGCCCATCAGAAAGCATTACAATAATATTCTATTTCAGCACAAGGACGAGATGTATAGCCCTTTATGTGCCGCACATTGTGACCCAGAGCTCCATACAATGCTCACTTGCTACATAAAGCAAAAACTAAACCAATTTACAAGCATTCAGTTTAGAAAGCATTACGATTGAAAGCCAATTGAGTCTATTAAAAGTGCTGTCAGGGCAAAAGGTCTGCTTTGCCATGCCATTCTCTCATGCAATCATAAATCAACTGCACAGGGGCGGACGTCCGATGTCACCTTGGCCTACGAGCTGTTAACTTCTGTAATGATATTATTAATCTAATTTATTGTGACACTTAGCTGCTGCTATTTTTAGATTAATTTAGCTGGACACTTCGACCTGGCAAATACCAATTGCAGGCGACTCTTTAAACGGCTGCGCTGGCGTATACGTGATATGTCAATTACACCGCGCAGCACGCAGAGCGTAGCAGTAAAATCACAGCCAAGTAACAGTCAAGTCGCAGTCAAGTCACAGTCAAGTCACAGCCAAGTCACGGCCAAGTTACAGTAAAGTCGCAGCCAACTCACAGCTAAGTCGTAGCTAAGTCACTGTCAAGTCGTAGCCAAGTTATAGTCAAGTCGTAGTCAAGCCGCAGCCAAGTCACAATTAAGCCGCAGCCAAGTTACAGCCAAATCACAGCCAAGTCACTGTCAATTCTCAGTTAAGTCGCAGTTAAGTCACAGTCAAGTTCCAGTCAAGTCATAGCCAAGTCACAGTCAAGTCACATCTAAGTCGCAGTCAAGTTCAAGTCAAGTTACAGTAAAGTCGCAGCCAAGTCACACCTAAGTCGTAGCCAAGTCACAGCCAAGTCACAGTCAAGTTCCAGTCAAGTCATAGCCAAGTCACAGTCAATTCACAGTTAAGTCGCAGTCAAGTCACAGCCAAGACACAGTCAAGTCACACCTAAGTCATAGTCAAGTCACATCTAAGTCGCAGTCAAGTTCCAGCCAAGTCACAGTCAAGTCATAGTCAAGTCACATCTAAGTCGCAGTCAAGTTCCAGCCAAGTCACAGTCAAGTCATAGTCAAGTCACATCTAAGTCGCATCCAAGTCACAGTCAAGTCGCAGCCAAGTTACAGCCAAGTCACTGTCAATTCACAGTTAAGTCGCCGTCAAGTCATAGTCAAGTCACAGTGAAGTTATAAGCAAGTCGCTTCCAAGTCACAGTCAATTCACAGCCAAGTCGCAGTCACAGCCAAGTTAGCAGCCAAGGTCAGCGGCAATGTAATTAATGCTGTGCAGGTGAGTGCGGCCAAGTTGCACTCAGAGGACGTCTTTGCTTCATGTTCGTTCGCTAATTGGATGGGTTATGTGCGCTGATTGACGAATTATGCAATGCAATGCGAGACTGCGGAAGTGGCTGTGGCTGTGGCTGCGGCTGCGGCAGCGGCCTCTTCCAGAGCATGGTCCAGTTAGTTACGCCCGATTGCAATGGCTCTAATTGTATCTATTTTATTTTAGTTTGCTTTATGGTATCGGCACTGTAACCACCTGCTGAGGTGAGCGTACCCGTCACTGCGACGCGGTAAATCAAATATCCTGTACGACAAAGTGCCGTTAACTCAGCGTCCTTGATGCCATGACAGGGCTGTGTGCCCAGACGCCCAGTCGTTGCAGCTATACGTTCAGTCATTTGATGTTCTTTGCTTCTCCTTTTGCCATTTACCTTTGCCTTTACTCATTACGATGTGGCTTTGATTTCGCGGCGTTATCCTTGATGCGATGCATTGCCACAGCCACAGCCACAGCCACAGCCACAGCCATAGCCACAGCCACAAGCATAGTGCCCTGAAACAAGCGTTAATTATTTCGCAATTACGTGCCTGACTGAAGGTTACACACAGCCCATAGATGTTGAATACTTAAATATGATACTCGAACCGCATCGTCGCTGTTTGTTTTCTGACCTCAAACACTTGCAATGCGCTTGGCAGCCAGCTTTCGGCACTTTCTGCCAGTGGAGCGCAACAGATGGGTCAGGGTCTAAGGGCTGCTCGATTGGTATATTATCTTCGAGCATGTATATTTAAGTACAAGTTTCGGTCTATGTCTGGCCGAATATCATTTATAGCTGAGCTCAATTTACGCACTTGAGCTGCTATTAACCATAATTAGAGTCGAGCGTATTGGCCGCTGGCAAATATGATTTACGGTCAATAATCTGTTAATTTGCTCCGGGGCCCATTTCGTATTTTGAATATAAATTGAATTACGGAGAGTTGTTGGCAGCACCTGCTGATTGGCTGGCATCGAGTCTATTTTGATTTGGGTTCGATGCTAAAATGTGAGCACTTTCCCAGTGCACTTAAGCAGACAGCAGACGGCAGGCAGTGGGTCGTCCACAGGCCGCAGACCGCAGACCGCATGGCTATTAAAAAGGCGCAATACGTATACGCCCCGCAAACCTCGAAAGGGCAACGCACAGTGGTTGGACTTGAATGAAGAGAGCGGTCAAAAATAGTTCCAGTTGAGATAGCAAGCTGAAATTTGTTTTATTTTAAAATAAAACATTAGGAACTGAGTTTGAAGCAAAAGGGGGCGTGGTTTGTCCATTGTAAACCCTACAACAATTTTGTTAGCAAGACATAATGGAATAAAAAAATAAATAAAAAATTAATACAATTCAAGAAAAAATAACAACATTTTTGGATTATTTCTTCATGATACTAATCTTCTAATAAATCAAGTAAAAAATTCATTAATTTAGATTTTGCTTCACACGAAGTCAGTGGCCATAAACACTTCTAGTGAAAATCTCATTGTGAAATTTTTTCCAAAATCATATAAAGATATATTAAGTAAGAAGTACATAATAAAGACTGAATCAGATAAATTAATTTCACAAAAACAATTTGATTAGTTGACTAAGCATTTAAATTAAAATTGCCTTAAACTTCAAAATTTATGCTAAAGAATTCAAGTCTGACGTACTGAGCGCTGCAGCAGTGGGAAAATTAACACGAAATGAACACGATTTCAATGCAATATTTAGAAAGTACAGTTGCAAATCTAGAAAAGTATGGTTTGCCATCAAGAAGTTTGGACATTTACGTAACAATTTATGCGTGTTTTGTCCAATTAGTTGGTGATGAATTTTTTGATTTTTTGCCTCTGGGCGCAACCACTGTGCAACGCCTGGTTGAACGGAAGCGTTTGTTTAATTTATACCAATTAGACAATGTATGTCCTTTCTCGCCTCTCACTTTTCGCTCCTCTTTCGTCTTTTTTTGCCACCTGGCCATGATAGCAGGACCTGACCAAAAGGGACACACTCGTGTGGCAGCTGGACATCTGTCGCGGTATGCAAACAAAGAAAAAAGAGTCAACGAACAAAGTTATAAACATAGTCCGAGTCTTGATAGCTGGTAAAGCGGTCGACATTGTTGAGCGCTTTGGGCGCTCGACTATTTGTCCGGCGATTAAATGTCAGCAAAAGAAACAATTAATGTAAATGATCTAATGTTAGTTTTTGACCGGTTCCATTAGCTAACGGAGTAGAGCGAGTAGAGCGCTATCACCAAATATAGATAGAAGTATATATAGCATATATAAATCGAGCGATTCCTCAATAATATAATATTACGCGTGAGCGAGCTGCCAACAGCTTTGAGTCCGAGGTCCGCGGTAAATGTTGCTGCTCCAGAGCTGTAGCCAGAGTGATGTTCAACAGACACTCAATGAGAGTATAGCTCAGTGCGCCTTTGAGAGACATGCGGTTATATGGCATAATGTATAATAAGATTTTTTTATACTTACTGCTGAAGCTCCTTTGTTTGTGTGAAGGAGGCTTGGCATTTGAGTAGCTGCTGCACTTGTTTCCATTGTCAAACAAAACTTCTTATATATATATATAGCTTGTGTCTCACGAGACGCACAGGACTTAAGCAAGCCGTGTTGAATATTTGTTGCTTCGTCGACGAGATGGACAGCCACCCAGACTCTGTGAGCGACGGAGAGAGAGAGAGAGAGATAGATAGAGAGAGAGAGAGAGAGACAGCGTGCTATTGTCTTTGGCAGCATGACGGCGCAAATTATCTGCCATCTGCAGATATCAATCGGATCGAATTGAGCTGCAGCAGCAACACTTTTAGTTTTTGCCCTCTGTCGTGGTTGCTGATTTAGATTTGCTTTGCGCACATATATAAACTTATCATATATCATGGCAAGCTCTGTGAGACTTTGAATTAGAGTTTTTCCATTGTGGGAAAACGTATTTTCAAATGTCGATATACATTTCATGTTCTTAAAGCCAACTCGAACCTTGTGGCATAATGCGTAAAAGCCAACATACTTATTGATGTATATGAATTACATCCAATGTTCGAAATGTTATTCATTACAAATCAAAAATGTTTTGTATTCGAGCATAAAGTTAACAAGTTGGCAGCTATGGGAGGCTTTGAAAGGCAATACGATGGTTAGTTGTTTTGACGGAACGGAACAGAACGGGATGCTGCAGCTGCAGATGTGCATTGTGTGCTGTGGCAGCACCCTGGGCTAAATCATTGTTCCTTAATTCACAAATAGCAATGGCATAGAATTTAATAATAACAACAATAGAATTTGTCGGACTGACTGACTGGGATGCAGAGATGCGAATGCAGCAGACACTGAATGGAACTGAATACAACAATCTGCTTTAGGTCAATTGACTGGAGGACTTATGATTTGATAAACATCAATATTGACTGACTGATGGCTAATGAGCTGCAGCACTTTCTGCTAATTAGCTAAATGAGACGCGAACAGAGCGAAGCGTTCTTTAAATCACCTTTAATGAACGTCAATTATACTAATGACCAATGACAAATGGCCAACTGTCATAATCGAAGCGATTTTATAACCGCTGCCAAACATTCCACAAAAATCCCAAATTGAAATACAATCAGCGATAGGAGAGGGAAACGCGAACCCGAACTCCACGGCAAATGCGGATTAATAATGAAATGCAATAAATGTGTCCTGTTTGTGCGCACGAATGCAAATACGAATTGTCAAATTGCATTTATTAAAAACAGGTACAGAGCCAGGGACATTGACATGGACGGAGTCAGAGTATGAGTCAGAGTCAGCGGCAGACTGGGAGTCAAAGAGTGCAAATATTTTAGTCGAATGGCATCTATAAAAGAGCAGAAAAAGAAAACGATACCAAATTCAATATGAATTTCATATATATAGTATCCCTATATGAAATACGTTCTTATATATTTAATTTGTGTCCTCTGTGGGAAGGCACAGAGAGGGGTCCAGTACTGTGTTTTAAATTACAGCTGCTCAGCAGCGTATTTTTGACATGCGGTGCAAATGAATTCCTTTTGATCAGATATTAACATCTGGCCATCAGTCAATAACGCTCAAAAAAGAATATTTATATAGGCATAATAAAAATATATATATCTGATG
Source organism: Drosophila borborema (assembly GCA_030914335.1). Taxonomy (NCBI): domain Eukaryota; kingdom Metazoa; phylum Arthropoda; class Insecta; order Diptera; family Drosophilidae; genus Drosophila; species Drosophila borborema. The sequence goes on from JAUESP010000311.1 coordinate 867,196, forward strand.
AAAGCAAGGTCGTCAAAAGAAACAAGACTTCCAAGATTCCAATATATGTACCTCTTTGCTCGCTTTGCAATCGAGGTTGCACAAATATATGTCTGTATATTCATATATAACTGTATAAATACACTGTTCGATATGATGAATAATACGCAATCAACCGCTAAAAGGCCAACTGAAATTGTGAAGAGTCCTGGCCTTCGCAAAGTACCTTGTTGTGCGCATGCTGAGTGCTTGCCACATAGTTGGCTAATTGTTGCTGTCAAAGGCCAGCTCTGCATTCAGTATTTATGAGTTGTGGAGCTCAGCTGCCGGGACGGAGAGGGGGCTGGGGATGGGCTGGACGGGGCGAGCATATGCATCTGTAGCTTTCAATTATTATTGCATTATATTAGCATATGGCTGTGTCCCTGGCCGGACATTGCTTGCTAATTTGATTAACGAAAATATCAAATACTTACCCGTAAAATAATTGAAAGGGCAAAGGCAAAAGTTTCGCACAAATTTAGTTAGCCAGCTTTGGCCTGTCAAAGGGTCTGTGGCCAGAGCACAGATTGACTTTTGTTTGCAAACTCTGCTAAAAACACATTATTGAGTAGCCTGAGCCCAGCTGCGTAGCTGATTGACCTCTTCAACTATCGCCAACTATCGCACAGCTATTGCATAGCTATGCCATTGACTTTTGCATTGCTTGGGGCTTGATAAATATCGGAATATCGGATCAGTGTCGCCTGTACAAATAACTACATGCTCTTTTAAAATAGAAAAAGAAGTGACTCTTTGTCTATTGACTCTCACAAAGACTCTGTCCATATAGAGTCGGTTAATACCTTCACAACAACTCTGCGCAAGCACTCAGCCTCACAGTAATACTGCTCCAGCAGTAGAAGACAATCATGATTTGGGAAACTTAGATAATAGACTCTGCAATGACTCTGCTGTGCTACATATTCTGTTACACACTCTCACAGAGTCTTCTATCGATACTTCTTCTACAGAGTCTTTCACAGAGTCATCTACAGACTCTATTAGAGTTTTTGATATACTCATTTGCAAAAATTTTTACAGAGCCTTTTACAGACTTTTTAAAGACTCTTCTGCAGACTCTTTTAAAGACTCTTCTGCAGACTCTTTTAAAGACTCTTCTGCAGACTCTTTCAAAGACTCTTCTGCAGACTCTTTTAAAGACTCTTCTGCAGACTCTTTTAAAGACTCTTCTCCAGACTCTTTTAAAGACTCTTCTGCAGACTCTTTTAAAGACTCTTCTGCAGACTCTTTTAAAGACTCTTCTGCAGACTCTTTTAAAGACTCTTCTGCAGACTCTTTTAAAGACTCTTCTGCAGACTCTTTTAAAGACTCTTCTGCAGACTCTTTTAAAGACTCTTCTGCAGACTCTTTCAAAGACTCTTCTGCAGACTCTTTCAAAGACTCTTCTGCAGACTCTTTTAAAGACTCTTCTGCAGACTCTTTTGAAGACTCTTCTGCAGACTCTTTTAAAGACTCTTCTCCAGACTCTTCTGCAGACTCTTTACAGACTCGTTTAAAGAGTCTGTTACAGACTCTTTTACATACTCATTTGCAGACTCATGTATCAGATCATATTATATTATCAATACATCTCTATATACATAAGCGTTAACATTTTACAGTCACATCCAGCCATGGCAGGTAAACTTCTATCATTCAACACTTTGATACATACATATATAACTATATCTATATATCTAAATAACTATAGCTATGCGTCAATGCATAGTAGTATCTATATAACTATGTCTCTATCTACAACTTAATTATTTTATTTATGCTATTTAATCGAGCTCTCTTATCTTACATTGCTCTCTGACCAAACTATCCCTTCTATATTATATAGTATATATGACTATAGAAGCAAGCCTTCAACAATGCCAGCTAATGTGACTCATTAAATCGCTGGCAATTGTTGGACAAGTTAATTCAATCTGACACGAGGTCGCCGTGTTGAAGGTCAATTCGATTGGCGGTCCTTTTGCAGCACGCCGATGTGACCTTCATAGGGAAATGCAACGAAATGCCGCCCAGCTGCTGGGCTAGTTAATTGTCCTGCTAGCCAGGTGTCACTGGCTGTTGAAAGTTTCGTTGAGTCGGCCAACAGCGAATTGTTTACCACAACTTTTGACACTCGCGCAGCAGCGTCAACAACAACAACAACAACAACTGTCCGGAATTTGGAATTAACATGTTTGTTTATCAGCGGGTGTGCAAATCAATGGAGCTGCCACAAAATGTTGCACGCATACAAATGTGTGTCGCAGCTGCCCGCACCAAACTATTTTTAGCCATGAGCCAGGCACAGGCTACCCCCAGCATACACCTACCCACCCCCTCCCTCCCCCTATGCACACCTTGGCTTGGGTAGCTGCGGCGCATGCCTCACGTTTGAATCGTTGCTAATTAAGCATTGACTTATTAAATGTCAGCTTCTGATGCCAGAGCAGCTTACTGGCAAGGCAAAGCAAAGGAAGTAAAAGTTCTTCTTTCTTTCTTTCCCTCTTATTGAATTGATTTCATTAGCTAAAGATAAAGTTAGACCCGAGGCTTAAGCCAGTTAACTATGCGGCTTTACCTTAAACTCTCTCTTATTTTTTAGTATTCTTGAAATCTATTATTATAAGCATAGACCATAGACCAAGTTGACCTTTGAATTGTGTCAAGTCCAAGTTTACGAACTGTCTCGATGGCTACAACCTGTTGGCCCAACTAAGCCCAGTTAAGTGCTCGTAAGTATAGAGTCGAATGGCCGCTCACGTGTGCTCTAGTTGAGTGTATCAAGAGATGAGCAGGCGACATAAATACATACTCGTATCTAGTGGGCACTCTTATTAGGGGTGCGTCTCTTGAATACAGTCACACATACTTTACCAACAAGATTTTGTTGTGCAGCACCAGAAAATACGCTTGTGGTCGAGGTGGATTGCTAACTGCGGTTTCGCATCGACTTTTACAGGATTCACAAGGATGACTTTGGTACCCAGCGCGTGTATAAGAAGACATCGCCGAATTGCGTGATCACGCTCTATTTGCCGACGCGCGAGATAATACTCAGCGGCAACAATCCATCGGTGCTGCGTGGTATTGTCTATGTGGATCCGAAAGCCATTCAAGGATACCGCGTTTATGCTCAACTAACTTTGACATTTCGGTAAGGTAGACCTAACGATCCTAACCAATCCCTCCAGCTTCGTCCCCGGCTTCAGGGCAGCGCCAACAGCTTGAAATCGAACTCGTGGAAACTCTCGCTGTATGTCCAGCCACATATCGTTCATAAATAATTGCTCGGCCCTTTCTCATTGCAGCTATGGGCGCGAGGACGAGGAGGTGATGGGCTTGCGTTTCTGCAATGAGGCCATTATGTCGCTGCATCAGATTTGGCCGCGCCTCGAGGAGCCATCGCCTGAAACGCTCAGTCCACTTCAGGTAAGTTGCAAGCAGCAAGCAGCGTGTCAACGTTGCAATCATTGTAATTGAAATTATGCAGTGCGGCACAGCTAACCAGACCGACCGACTGCCTGCGTGCCACGCCCACTCCACACACACTTTCCGACTTTTGCTGGTGCCCCATACTCGGGCCCATTCCCTCATTGACCGGCTGAAGTGTCAGTTTATGTGTTGTTGAGCAGACACTTTAGAGGCGACGAGTGCGAGACGAGCACTTGGCAAACCAGTCGAGCACTTCTCAAAGTAGGCGGCAGGAGGTGGCAGGAGACGGGGAGCGGCCGGCAGGTTGCTGAGCGGGCAGCATGCAGCTTGGCTGTGAAGTTTCTAGCGCTATTAAAACTGATAGGCAAACTCGGCGAGCGAGCGCAATTTTATTCATTTATATTTTTTATTTTTCATTTTCCTTTTCTTTTTTTTTTTTTTTTTTTTTTTTTTTTGGCTAAACTTTGTGTTCAGCTACTGCTAGCTCAACAAACTGTCCAACAGCAGCGGCAACAGCAACAACATGTGGCAGCTGCCTCAGTGGCATACAAATTGGACAACAACGAAGAAGAGAAAACTTTGAAGCGGGAGCAGAAGCAGCGCAAACAAAGTGTGCTGCAGCAAACCTAAAGAAAGCAAGTGAGAGGAAGATATAGAAGGGGATATAGAAAGTGAAACTTAAATGTATATAGATCTATAGAAATGCCTTGATGCTCGCTCAAGTCTTGAATGGTTTACACGTAAGGCAACATAAATATATTTACTGAGATATTTAGCTACATTCCAGGGTATATGCTAGTCGTGCAGATCATCATTCGTTATATATTCACTGTAGCTGCATTTTGAAATAATTGCAAACGCTTTGAAATTGATGGTGCTTCGGTGTTTTGTTCTTAGCTTAGCTCAGATTTAAAGCTAGCGCAACAAAGTATGCTATATTTTTTCCGGTTTGATGAGAAAAGCAGAGTGCGAGAGGGAGGGAGAGTAGGAGAGGGTGTGCTGCTGTTGTCTGTTTTGTTGACATTCTACGTGAGCTCTTGACGCTTGGCTCTAGAGCTGCTTCGCCTGCTCGGCTCTGCCACTTGGCCGTCATATATTTAAAGACGGCAGTTTACTGCACTTAAACCAATTGAAAATCAATTTCATTTAACTAAAAGCTGTACAAATGTTTGCGATTCTCTTTTGTATTGTTTTTCGCTAACCTGCTCTTGTATACCAGATAGATAGCAAAAGAGTGAGTGAGAGAGAGAGCGAGAGAGAGAGAGAGAGTGGTAGCCCTGAAATAAGCTTCAATTTGAACTTTCCCTTTTATTAAATTTGACATGGCAATCATTTATTTGGCCATCATATTTCTGACAGCCAAACTCACCGAAATTCGGTTGGGCAATCATTTTACAGTTTGGAATTCTTCGTTTCCTTAGCTGTCCTTAGCTGCCAGCTACCATTTTTCTCGCTTGTCTTGACCGATTTGCATAATACATTTAGTAACTTATTTACTGTTGGCTGCCACTGCCATAGCCACTGCCATAGTCAGAGCCAGAGACAGGGACAGCCACTGTTGAGCGCTTAAAACAGAAACACAAACATGCATAATTAAATAAATTTGACTTTAATAAGTTGCTGCTGGCAGCTGAATATCCCGCACCAGTAGCTAAACATTTCAAAAATAACACAGCTAAGAAGGCCAAACGTAAAGCGAAATGTCGAAGATGTTGAATGGAAAATTATTGTGTGCCTCTGCAGCCAGACAGCCAGATGAAAGAGAATTTATCGTAATGAATTCGTGGTAAATATGTTGATAAATTGATCTCAAACTGACAATCGATGAGGGTTATTATGAGATTAACATGATGAGGTGGTTTTTTGGAAAAATGGCTAATAGTGTTGCCAACTAGCTAGCGGATAGAATTAAATTTGTAGACAGTTCGATAGGATTTCAAATCAAAGAAGATAAGCTGAGAAGACTATAAGATGAAGCTAAGTCTTGGACGAAAAGCTCTTCAAAAGCATTTAAAACCAAAGAGGATAATAATACGCTATAATAGGAAGCTGCAGCTAAGTCAATGAGCAAAACGAATTGAGCTCTGCACAAGGCAGATAAAATGATTAAAAGCAAATGCAACAGCAACAGCTTAAGCAACAAGCAGTTCAAGCATTTCAAAAGAAATCAAAGAAGGCAAAGCTCAAAAAGTAGAGTAGAATAGAGATGGAGGAAAACACTTCAAAACTTCATGCATATAAATTACTCGTAGAACTATTGCTGAATATGAACAAATTTATAATGCAAATGCCGCTAGAAAAATAGCTGAAACAGGCTAAACACATTCATAGTGTGACGGCGATAATTCAATGAGAACTCTCCTAGCTAGACACTTTGATTGTACAAGGAGTATCAGTATCAGTCAGTCTGATTTGATTTGCATTACATAAACAGGGATTTGTTTGGAAATATCAACATAGTATTTGTCTGAGAACATCCTACTTATTAGCGCGACAGTTAAATTTGTTGTCTCTGAATGCTAAGCCAACAGCCACGTCTTTGCAACCCAAAAGGGAATTTGTTTGACAATTGCGGCTTAGGAAGACATACTTGGTGTTCCTTACAGATTCCGCAACAACAACCAACCTCCGCTCCTCTAGCTCTCCCCCTTCTCTTCCTCTCTCTCGCTCTTTGGCTCTCTTTGTGGCGTCTCCTGTTCGCCCTTTTCAACCGCAAATGGCGCTGAAAGATGAACAAAACGCTTACAGAGCCAAACAATTTGTGCTAGGGAATTGTCTTTAAATACTTTCCATTAAAATGCCGTGCGCAGTTTGAGGCAAAGTCAATGGCAAAGCGGAGAGGAGTAGTAATTGTAGTGGGGGGCTGGCTGCGATGGACTGCTCCTGTGGCTGTGGCTGTGGCTGTGGCTGTTGCCCATTAGCCCACATGATGCAGAGAAACAGGCGCCGAGGATAAGATATTTAGGAATAAATCCAAGGGCATAACCAGCGCCAGGATCATGGCCACGACCAATGCCACAGGGGCAGAGTCAAGACCAGAGGCATCGCATTATACCGAATACATAATCAAATGCAAATGAAATGCCAAAAACAGCAGAAGATTTAACGAAAAGCATTGTTATCAAAGCCAAAACAAAGCCCGCAATTCAAATTGCCCGCTCCTCTGATCAAAAGGTCGAAGTGCATAATTAAAAACTAAATATAACCTTCAATAATACACACAGACAGACATACAGACATATACATATATATATACATACATATATGTACATATATACATATATTCTCTGTTAGGCATATATGAAAAACAGCTAAGCAACGAGGTCTTACGCTCTGTTTACTTTGACCTCTAATGAATTCAGTCTCTCTCTCTCTTCTGAGAATGTGATAAGACTTCCTTATCAGACTCCATTCGCTAAGCCCTAACATATCTAGACAGGCATTTAGAAAGTAAATCTATTTATCTTTTGCTGTTAGCCAGACCTAAGCACTAGCAAAGGTCAGACCTTTACTCCTTCTGCTTGTTAGCTAAGCCAGGATTTGGTTTTGAAATCGGTCTGCCCCATCTTAGCTTGCCTTGACCTACACCGTATGAAGGCCTATCTCCCCCTCTCTCCCTCTTGCCTAAGCATGTTATTGGATTTTCCAAGAAAATCAATTAAAGTGTCAATTCACAGATTCGGCAATGTAGCCTATTGTGTGGCCTGACGCAATCACTCTCTCTCGTTGCAGGAGGCTCTATTGAGGCGACTGGGCGATGGGGCTCATCCGTTCACCTTGTCGCTGACCGCCCAGGCACCACCCAGTGTTCAACTAGTGCCGGCCAAACGCTACTACGGCGCTCCCATTGGCACCAGCTATGACGTACGCTGCTTCATTGGTAAGTTTTTAGCCATATCTAACCCTATGAACTCTTATGCATATTGCCAATTGCTCCGAGGACACCGATACCGGAGCTACGAAGGTGATGTATTTCATCAAGGCAGAGCAACATCATCACACAAAGTACTAACAACTATTGTATACCAATGGGGGAGACAAGTAGCAGCTAAATCAACTTCATAGGGCAATTAGTAGTAGACATTACATTAGCTGTTGAATTCCTGGCTTAAGTTTTCGCATCACTCTCAGCTAGGGTCAGAGCCAAGAAAGGAGAAGAAAAGAAATCTACTAAAATTTTGATTAGTTTAGCAGCTTTTTAAACAAGTGTTTACCATCACAGCTAGAGCTAACTGAAAGGTAAGTAAAATATGCATTGAACCCGCGAGAATAGAGATGAATTTGAAGGAGAAAGAAGAAAAAGAAATATCATCGATCAACATGGAAATACGCTGGGAATATATTAGAATTTATTTTTAAATTTTTATTTCTTTTCTTTCTTTCTTTTCTTCTGTTTTGTTTTTGCTGCTTGGTTTAAGATCAATACAGCACACAGCTTACTTCCATATAAACACGCACACAGATTTTCAGGTTCGACAATTAATTAAGCTTAGTTTTAATTAACCAGCAAACATTACCTCTCCTCCATTCATCACACATAATCAAGCCATTGCCAGTGCTATTCGAATCGAATCGTGAGTATCTCGGGCAGCGAGTACATTCTCTCTTGGAGGCACGCTCAATCAAATTACATTCACAGCCTATTTATATTGATAACCACGCCCCCACCAGCGCCTTATTTAAAAAAAAAAAAAAAAAAAAAAAAAAAAAAAAACAGATCCCAATACTTTTTGCTACGCTTGCTGCAGCTGCTGCTATTGACGTCAGCAAGGTTGATGTGAGAGAATTGTTCTCTTCCCTCTGTCTCTCTTCCTTTCTCTATTTTGCTCTCTCCGTATCTCTGTATCTGCTCTTCGTTCGTTTATTTGATTGATTTGATTAAATTTTTATTTTGGTTTTGCCGCTAAGTTTGCTTTCTGCACTGTGGGAGCTGCCCTCGATCGGGCCAGACCAGCCAATACCCAGCAATGAGAAAGTCAAAACCTAAAATTTATTTATTGCTGTTGCGCCAGAGCTTGGCAAAGACCTTTGCCCATTTACAGGGTATGCGAATAGAATCAATATTTAATGTAAATGCATGCCTGTTAAGCATTGCGCGGCTGTTTTACCTTCGACCATTCGAGCCATTCGGATTTCAATTCCGTTTTGCGATTTCTGATGCTCCCAATGCCTTCCGTCTGCCTTTTTTCTATTTCCTTTGAGTTCTTTTAATTTTTACTGTTTGTGTTTTTTTTTATTCTCTTTTTTTTCAATTGCCGCCGGTTCCTTGAATCCTTGGATGCCTGCCCGCATCCCCCATGCCCTCTCGCTTGTCCTTGGGCAACCGAATTGAAATGAATACCTGCTAATACAGCCAAGAATCGCCCGAAGGACGAATCTAACCGCAAGTTCGTAGACCAGCTACGTTTAGAGTTTAATGAGCAAACTGCATGCTTTTTAACAACTTATTGTTTTACTCCCTACATTACAATAGGAACTCCGCAGTACAATATGATTTTGAATGTATCTATATATTTGTATGTGTATATATGTATATACACGTAAGTATATATACAATATATATATGTATATTTATGTATGTGGAAACACAATGTTGCCTGTTAACAGTTAATATCATTTGGAATAACAAAGGACATGGCATATTCTGTTTAATAACAACTCCCCTTCCCCCATCGACCAGTCGCCCGGGGCGCCGTACATCCTGTGTGCGTGTGCTCAAGTATGAAAAGAAGTGCGCTTAACGGCCGCCCGAGGCCGTTCCACTGGAAAACGGACCAGCTGCTAGTCAGCTAGCCAGCCAGCGAGCCAGCTAGCCAGCCCGCCCCCAAGCGGTTGTCAGCATTAAAAAAGTGGCACAAAGGTGTGCCCGGCCTCGGTCCGGAGCAGTACGGCAGAGTGTGGCCCAGTGCGGCTCGGCCAGCCGAGTGGCCCACATAAATCGCTGTTCGCTCCATTGTTTTGCTTTAATTATGAGCGCCAAGTATAAGGACTGCCCTCGTTATGGATCATCTACCCAAGGAATGATATTTTTCTGTTGTTTATTATTATTTTTCTTTTAATGCAGCGTTGAACGCAATGCGAACCAGTTCTGCAACCGTCTTGAGAGCAGTTGAAACGATAAAATCAACCAATTTGTTGCGAATCGCTTTCAGCTGGTCTCAACATGGCTCGGATTCGGCCTTCGATTGCCATTAGACGTCTGGCATCTTCCTCTTCCTCTTCTGCTTCATCTTCGCACCCTCACATCGGCTTCGCGTGAACCAGACCAATGTCCATGAACTTGGCTCTGTGCAAGCCTTTACCAATGTTTAATTATCAAAGGGAATCGGATAATGAATCATTGTATTGCATTATATTCAGACTCATGCCATAGCCTCTTGTATCCTCTATAACTGAATCACAACACATTGTTTGATATGTTTCTGATTTTCAACAAAGATCTTCCAGAATCCCAAAATTCATATACATTCTTCATTAAATATATTGGCAGAATGTAACTTTTTTTTTTTAACTCTACTCTTAAACATTGCATTGCTTACGTAAAAAAGAAAAACGGCTTGACGTTTCCATAGCAGCTAAATGCTCGCATATATACTATCTATATATATATTTACTATATATAATGTATATATGTATGTATATGTGTGTTGTAGCTGATTCATGCATTAGATTCGCATCCTTCAGTATCCCAATCTCTGAGAGCCTTAACATGCCTTTCTCCCTCATCTCTCTTCTTTCACTTGTTTCCTTTGTTGACCTTTTTTGCTTTGTACGTTCATTTGTTCATTTATTATCTCCGAGAGCATTTTTGTTCGTATTGGGAACGTTTTATATTCTCAAATAACAGCAGCGATGCAGCCTGAATTGAAGAATAATCGATTCGCCGTCAAAGTTAACCATGATTTTTTTTCAGTGTGCAATTTGATTACTGAATTACGGAAGTCTATGGGGCGTCTCTGACTCATATGGACATATATATATGCTTATTAAAAATCTAACATAATAATACAAAAAAAAAAAAAAAAAAAACATCAATTAAACTTGAAACATATTTCTTGTGTTGTATGTTGTGTTGTACTTTAACGATTGACGATTAACGATTTACGATTTATGTTTGTCCATTATCGAGTATCGAATATTGATTTTTGAGTTTTGGTTTCCTGATTTGTGATCTGTGATAGTTGATTGATTTCGTTTTCTGATTTATTGTGCGGCGCTGTTTAAATGTGAATGTCCTGCTTATGCTTATTGCACTTTACGCACTTATCGCACCCAGTTCGCAAGCGCCGTAAGCCTCTCTGAGGCAAACCCCCCACCACACAGGGCATGACTCTGAGGCAGATGCGGCGGCGTAGACAGAGACAGAGGCAAATTAAGACAACCAATGCCCTGACCAGATTTACGGCACGCATGTGGCGCAGCATTCGCTGCTGCTGTCTGTGCAATCCGGTTCGAGGTAAGCGGCACGATTCGTCCCATTGCCACAGTGTCCTCCGATGCCTGGCCAAAAACATTCAGTTGTCGTGTAATAACTTGTATTGTCCTCTATGTTTTTTTCCTATTTTAGTATCAACGTATTGATGTGACTCCACTTCGTTTCAGTTCAACTTCAGTTCAGTTGCTGTCTTGCTGTCTCTGTTTATATGTGTGTGTGTAAGAGAGAGACTGAGTGTGTGTGTGTGCGTGAGTGAGCAAGACTGTGAGTGTGCATTTTGATAAATATATTTATATATATATTTATATAACTGGTCAATCAGGCTGAATGTCGTTTGCCTTTTCATTGTAGTCGCTTCATGTCTTCTTTCATCTTTCATATACTCATATTCATATCAATATCTATCTCTATATCTCTATATCTATCTTTTTCTTTTCTTGTCCCATTATCTGTCTATCTCTATCTCACTCTATCTATCTGTATCTCACTCTGTTTATGTATCGCTTTCGCTGTCTTACTACATCTATCTATCCCAAAATTCATTGTGTTAAACTGTAAATGTTTGTTGTGCGCCGCTTGAGTCCCATTTTCTTATGTTCCTGTCAAGGTTCATGTCAGATAACCATTTTCAATTGATCAAATTGTCAAAATTGACTGCTAAAGTGCATGCATGCTGCCAGCACACGATGGCCCAAATAGGCAACACTCTCAGTGTGTGAGCTCTTTATTTCGATAACACTTTCGGACCTCGACGTGCTGTTAGGCTAGACTGATGCTGCTTGGTGCTAGCTAGCCTCGACAGCACGCGCTAATAATGCTTGACAGTTTGCAACATAAGAAAAAGGTTCGGAGCGGCAAGGCGTCTGCATCAGAAGCTCACAGCTAACATTGTCAGCGTTGGCTGCATTGGCACGGACGTCGACTCAATCACAAAATTTCATTCAAATTTACAATTACCGATTACCGATTACCGATTTCCAATTACCGATTAGCGACTATCGATTAATGGTCAACGATTAATGATAACCGATTGCAGCTGCGCTTCTTGTGAGCTTAGCGAGCAATGACAGCAGTTCTATCTCTCTATCTCTGTCTCTCGCGCTCTCACGCTATGTGCATCATCCACCTAATTGGGCCCAATGGTCCCATTCCCTACTCCTGCTCTCTGTTGCAGCGGACAAGACGGATGAGAAGTTCCATCGGCGAGCCTCCGTCAAGATGGGCGTGCGCGTCATCTATCGCACCGACGTCTTTCACCATCATGCCGCTCCGGATAATTTTGCCGCCTTTGCCGGTCAGCATTCCAACGCATCGACCCAATCGCCGCCCGCCAGTGCCACGCCCCCATTGAGTAGCAGCGACGGCCACGAGCCAACACCCAGTACCAGCAGTGCATGCGGATGGGGAGGAGGAGCCGCTGGAGGAGGAGTTGCTGCGGCTGGTGGGGGTTCAGCTGCCGCTGCAGGACCAGCTACTGCTGCTGGTGGTGCCAAGAGCAAGACCAAGTCGGAGCGTGGTGAATCATTTCCCAAACTGCGTCTCTCGCCCAAGTCGTTTAGGTTCAGCGGACGCTTTGGTCGCAGCAAAAGCGAAATCGAACGTTGCCCCAATGACCCATTCCATTGCTACAGCAAGTCCTTCCAGGAGGTAAGTGAGATTGCCCTACTATATATTATATAATGTATTATTATACAATTATCTAGAACATTGATCCACTCTGCATTAAAGTTGCATTTGCACTTGATAGAAAATGTTTATATTTTATAGCTAGATTTTATGATTTTATAGCTGGAGTCAAATCATAGTAAATCGGCAAATATTAGCCACAGTTTAAGAGCAAAGAAAAGAAATTAACTTTTCACCTCGTCCACAATTAGATCTCTCGCCCATTGGAGTATGAGCAAGTATTATGCAGTTGCTTATGCCCGACTACACTGCTCCAATTTAATTTATAATTAACCGAATTCGAATTTCTATCAATCTATCAATCCTTTGCAGTATTGACCGCAGACTTAATGTCTTTAATATAATGAATTCTTTACGTAGCACCTGCCAATTGATTACCCAAACAGGTGCAAATGCAAATGTTGGCTTTTCCGTCCTGCCTTCATTGTGGCACGCTGACGAAAAGTAATTTATTTTCAAAGGCGTCAGAAGTGCAATAATCGGCTTGTGTAGAGGTCAATTAATTTGGATATAATTATTATTTGCGCATTGCTTTGAGCCGCGCAATTAATTTGTGTGCACAGTTAATCGAAAGTCAAGCGGTTAAATAATCCAAATACAGTGAACTGTTCAATTTCCCCCATTGACCGGCCTCAGCCACACCCTCACATAACCCGATTCGTTCACAGGAATGGCCATTAATTAATAGCTAGCCAGTTGATTTGTAATTAGGCAGTCGCAAATCGAACTTGTGGCTTACCGCAAACAGACGCAGTGGAATCACTTTCCCGATCTGCTTAACAAATCAATTATTCATAAATTAACCAAACGTATGCGCTGAAGTATTTTGAAAATCAGTTTGGGGCAAACTGTAATCGGAATCTGATTGCTTCTTTGGCAGCACTGCGACAACACTGGCTCCGAGATGCTGCCACCCCATAGCAATGCCGGAGTCACCGGCGGCATTGGCGGCATCAGCGTTGGACCTTGCGGCGGGCCTCAGGGCGCCGTCGATAAACCGTTCTTGCTGCACGATGGCCGCGTCGGACTGAGGGCAAGTTTGGATAAGGGCTGGTATACGCACGGCGAGGATGTCAATGTCACGGTCAACATACGCAACGATAGCCGCAAGACGGTGCGCAAAGTGCGAGTAAGTTGATAAACCACCAAACACGAAAGCGTTCATATACATATGTATATGAAGGAGGGAATTTAAATTATGTCCCTCATGCAACTACATATGCTTTGATAGAAAATATTCGTAGTATATCTCTATTCCTCCTTTACCTCTACCTCTGCCTCTACCTCTAATCTACTCTGCCTCTACCTCTACATCTACTTCCAACTCCACCTCCACCTCCACCTCCACCTCAACCTCTACCTCTACCTCTATCTCTATCTCTATCTCTATCTCTATCTCTATCTCTATCTCTATCTCTATCTCTATCTCTATCTCTATCTCTATCTCTATCTCTATCTCTATCTCTATCTCTATCTCTATCTCTATCTCTATCTCTATCTCTATCTCTATCTCTATCTCTATCTCTATCTCTATCTCTATCTCTATCTCTATCTCTATCTCTATCTCTATCTCTATCTCTATCTCTATCTCTATCTCTATCTCTATCTCTATCTCTATCTCTATCTCTATCTCTATCTCTATCTCTATCTCTATCTCTATCTCTATCTCTATCTCTATCTCTATCTCTATCTCTATCTCTATCTCTATCTCTATCTCTATCTCTACCTCTACCTCTATCTCTACCTCCAACTCCACCTCCACCTCTACCTCTACCTCTACCTCTACCTCTACCTCTACCTCTACCTCTACCTCTACCTCTACCTCTACCTCTACCTCTACCTCTACCTCTACCACTACCTCTACCTCTACCACTACATCTACCTCTACCTCTACCTCTAACTCTACCTCTACCACTACATCTACCTCCACCTACACCTCCACCTCCACCTACACCTCTACCTCGCTCCGATGCAATCTACAGCAACCTCTCACATATTTATCATACTCACAACTGTTGCTTTTCGCTACAAGTTGTTTTAATGACTTGTTTGGGTCCGTCAGTCAACTGTTGCTTACTAAGCACATGCCACATGCCGCAGTTGAGTACTTGGCCACGTCCAACAGATAGTACTTAATAAAAGCAAAGAATATATCAATTCATGCCCAACGTTTTAAAGAAGACATAACTTTGCCAACGGGCTGGCAAAGTTATGACAGTCGGTCAGAAAGTAACGAGGTAGCGGCTTATGAATGGCACAGCACAGCTCGTTTTTCAAGTTTGCAGTTTTTGTTGTGACCAATTGGCTTATTGGCTTACTGCTTTTTGCAGTAACCAATTAGATAGACTTAACGGCAACCGTTACCGTTACTCAAATACAAATACAAATATATTAAAAAATATAAATATATATATGTATAAATATAAATAAAAAAGTCAAGGGAGCAACTTGGGCAGCAATGAAAACTATTCTCAATTTACCAACTCTAGAGAAATGAATGCGTTGCCCCTCTGAATCCTCTGCACTAAGACTGCTAATAGTGTTAACTTATTCTTTTTTATTCCTCTCTCTCTCTTTCTAATGGCAAATGCATGTAAGTCGATTGCTTAGATTTTCGTCTGATATCTCATAATTGCCAATAACACAATAGCACGACGGGCACTCAGTGTGCGGTCTCCATTGCGACAATTGCTTTGGCAATCAAAATTAATGTAAACACACACACACACACACACACACACACACACGCACACACACACACAGTGCCACAGAAATAAATCATCAGTTATTCTGATATAGCCATGTGCGGAGCGTCCTATTCATATTATAAACACGTACGCTCAACACTCCAATCCACTGGGAACGACGACAAGCGCATGCTGTTTGTGTCTATTAATTTAGCTGCTGTAGATTATAATCGAGCCCAGTTGATAAACTGTTGTAAATCAATTTTGTATAACAGTTTTGTTGAACAGTATCGTATAATAATTTCTTCTACGGTTCTACGGTTTTGTAGAACACATTTTAATAACTATTGTGGAGAATAGTTTTGTATAACAGTTTTGTATACTAAAACAGTTTGTAGAACAATTGTATTGCAGCGTAACACTAACAGTTTTGAAGGAACAGTTTTATAGAACAGTTAGTTTTATGACAGTTTGTAGCAGACAATTTTATAACAGTTTGAAGAAAAGGTTTGTAGAATAGCTATGTAGGTAAGTAAGTATGATTGGAAGTAGAACAGTTTTGTAATACACAACTTAATACAAGTTCTGTAGAAAAGATTGAAGAACAAGTTTGTAAGTAGTAAGTATGCCAGTTTGTAGAACAGTAATTTTTAACAAACTGTTGAAGCAGTTTTGTATCATCATTTAATAAAACGTTTTGTATAACAGTCTGGTGTAATAGTGTTTTGGAACTGTTTCGCATAGTCGTTTAATAAAACATTTGTGTATGACAGTTTTGTATAACAGCTTTGAATACCATATGCATAGCATGCATAGCAGTTCTGCATAACAGTGGAATAAGTGGTTCAGGCAAAGCAGCATAGTGCTTAACCTTGTACAACCTTAAATAAGTACTTAAAGAGCTTTGGTCCTTAAGCACACTTCGACTGCTGATGTATAACAAATGCTGCGGAGTAGTACGATTGCAAGTGGAATGATATAAATGCTTGTGATTAAGTATGCAATTGACCAGACGTTAGCCAAGTATTTCACACGAACTAATCTGCGTACACTTGGCACAATTGCATGACAATTGAAATGCAATCAGATTGCTGTTCGACCATCATATCGCCAAGCGAGTCTTAAACGAGACATTATTGAATTCCAAAGCATATTTAAGCTGCTTACAAACAAAACTTAAATCCACTGCTGCGCTCCAACTGACAATCCTGAGTAAATAATAGAGAATATCAATAGAGTATTGGGGTTGCGGTGCAATGTACACATGGCTTCTGTTCGCTGTGGCGGGTGGAGGGACGGACGGGCGGGCGGAGGGTTCGCTATGTCGAGTGTGCTGTGCGAAAAGCAAAGTGCTGATTGAGCCTTAAGCTTTTAATAAACACCAAACGAATATTATGCATACGCCGCGTGGGCTGGCGGACAAGCAAAGTTGTTTATTTGTAGCCACTGCGGTCGTCGCTGTTGCTGTTGCCGTAGCTATGGCCGTTGCCATTCCTATTGCCGTTCCTGCTGTCTGCCTTCCAACAAACCGAATTCTGGCTGACAAAGCGAATAGCCCGCTGGGAAAACAGTTCAGAAGCCGTTCTCGGCCAGCTGCCACGGCGAATGTTGCCCACGAGCTGTGCGCAAAGACCAAGCGGACACAAAGAATCAGCGAATGCAAATGACGTTTGGCCCTAACGAAAAAAATAATATATATATTAAATAAAGTGAAAAAAAACAAGTATGGCGAGCATAGAATGTGCAATCTTTGGAGTGTAGCCACTCGAGAAAATTCAAAAGGAAACAAGCTCAAGAAGCAGCAGCAGCAGCAGCAGTAGAGGCCAAAAAGGAAATAGTTGTGCGACAGCGGGCAAAAGGTTGGCAGCTAGCTTAAGGCTTAAGTGAAAATGGTACAGGGGACAGGCAAAAGGCTCAGCTCGAGTGAAAATTGTGTTTATACATTTTATGGGTTTTACTTTTTCAGGCACACCCACACACGCACAAAGCCAAACGCATGTGCCCGCAGCTACTCTCAACGAGCTGGCAGCCCCTTTTTGCTTACGCAAAGCCCATGAAGGTTACGCAGACAATGCCAGCTAAAACTCTCTCGCACAAGCAGCTTTAATCACACTAATAGTGTGTGCGTGTGCGTGTGTGGCGAGTGTATTAATGGCGAGTTTGTGCCCACAAAAGTATACTACAATATCAGATTGTCACTTTGGCAACAGTTAAGGTGTTTCTCTATATGTGTGTGTGTGTGCCACTCTCTTCTCTCCACCACCTCTCACTCCCTCTTTCTCTCTCTGCTGGTACGCTGTGGCCACACTGTGAGCGGATTCTGCTTGACTCAACTCAAGTTTAGCCGCATCCGTTTGCTTTTGGTTAACATTCTTGAACAACATTTGGGCGTATGCCCTGCACCCATTAGCTGGAATTGGGCATGCTCAATTTGTTGGGATTTGTGGAACAAGCTATTGAATGTAATGCAATGTAACTTGATATCGATATTTATCGAGAGAGTGAATGTATAATACTTGTAGGCTATCGTATGTCTGCATATCATATATAGAAAAGCTAAACTTCAGACTTCACTTGAGATACAGCCTCGTTGTGCAATCGATAAATATCGATATAAGAGTGTGTGTGAGAGAGAGAGAGATAATAAACAATGTAGATGGTAGTGGATGTCCGCATACTAGACTTCAGTTAGCACTAAATATTTGCATTTGCATTTACGTTTCATAATCGATAAATATCGATATCAGAGATAACGAGAACGAGGGAGAGCGAGTAAGAGTGTAAGAAAGAGAATAAGGCATGTAAATTGTATTCTCTGTCTGCATTTCATATATAAACAATCTAGACTTGAAATTGCACTTGACATACATACAGCATACAACAGACACATTCTTATTCTTCCCATTTTCTCTCAACTTGAGTAGCACAGGAAATATACAATTAAATGCTTCATCAGATCCTGAGTATGTGCAGCAAGTAGATGACATTCGCCTTTTTCATATGTGCTCCTGGGCTACCTGGGTGTGCCCATTGGAACGTTGCTAATAGCAGCTTATCCCCAGGTTCACGACATTCTTGCATTGATGAGTGCAGCTGCGACGGGAACAGCAACAGCTACGACCCCGTTGTCTGCTCTGTCAGCTGTTAGCTTTTGTGTAAGCCTCTTGCCTAAGCCTGCTGGGCTCTCGATTGTCGATGCTCCACTCTCGTCCCTCCTCCATTGCTTGACGTCTCTCGCCCATCGATATACGCATTGCAATTGGCAATTGGCAACTGGCAGCTGGCATTAGGCATTTGGCATTGCGCTCGAGTGACTCAAAATTGGCCCGCTAAGAACCAGAAAAATGAGCCGTAAATTCGAGCGACTTCATTTCTATGGCTGGCGTTTAGCATGACAGCTGTTGCGTATACGCAATGTCAGCCGCACAGCAGCAGCAGCAGCAGCAGGCGCATTACGATTCAATTGTTGCTGTGCCAGCACACGCAGGAGGAGACGGGAGGAAGGGAGATCGGTACGCTGTCATTGCTATTGCTGTTGAGTATTTCATAGTCACAACGAGGACATGCCACATAAACTGGCTTCCGGCCACTTGAAGCTAATACAAAATGCAAAAGCATCGAAGAGTCAACAGCGGAAGAATCCGAATGAGGGTGGGAGATAGCAGGATAGAGGAATTGTATGAGCATGTGAGAGAGACAGAGAGAGATAAACACAAGTTGGCTAAGTTATTGTGGACATTTGATTCAGTTAGAAAAGTGCCTAGACAGAGGCATAGGGGAGGGCTCCGACTCTGACTCTGACTCTGACTCTGACTCTGACTCTGACTCTAATTGCACTGTGCTGTGACAGGGCCTGTGCCTGTCAAATGTTATTATTTATATTATTATGACCACTGTATTTTCACATTGCATTATTTATTGACGAACAAACAGATAGATAACCAGACTGACAGATATACAGGCCAGCTGGCAAATGAAAAGTGCAAACAGTCGCACACCGAGAAGTGAACCGGAAGCCAAACTCACATAGATGCACATTATAAAAATTACGCAATTCGCGAGAGTCTGAACACAGATACATATCTTGCTACATGTGCATATACACACATACATACATACATGCATACATATATAAAGATGACCTCGAATGGAAAGAGGATTTAAATGCCCTTACAACAATGGCAAAGCTTTATTAAAGCGAAACATTTTGCTGTTCGAGCTCATAGCACATTATGAACCATATTAAAATTATTGATGTGTAACAAACTAATTAAATGAATTCGCACGTCAATTTTCAAAACCAAAATGTTAAATATGAAATTTAAAATGGCAAATATATAATTAAATATATAAATACATATAAATGTGATATTAATTTTCAAAGAAATTGCCACTGTTTCGAATGAGCTTGACACTTCCAGCTGACTGTGCTCGTCAGTAATTATTGTGAAAAACAACGACCGCAAATACGAGAGCTTTGTGCCAATTCATGAGAAGCTGCTGCCAGCTGTACGCGTACAGCAAAGCCAACATAATAAGAGACAGGTGTCGGGCATGCACTGATTGGCATCTACATATACGTCTTTACCAGCTCTCATTTCTCTCTTTTGCTGTCAAAGGCATATTTTCGCGGTTCGTCTTTCAGCTTTTGCATGCAAGTGCCAGAGACTGCACTGTAGAGCTGGGAAATCCATCGAGGGCTCCATCGATGGTATCGATAGAACTTGTGAATTACGATAGATCGATGGAAAATTTTCGATTTCGATATATCGAACTTGTTGTGAGCGTGGTGATGGCAATAAGAATAAATTGCAATCTTTTTGTTATTAATTGCAATTTAAAAATTTTCAAAAGTAAAATATAGACATAATAGATAATAGCAATGAAAAAATTCTTACAGTCCTCTCGTAAGTATTTTACACAGATATAATTGTAGGCCCTTGTGAATGTTAAAGTATACATATTTACATATGCATGTATTAGAAAATATTTATAGCAGCAAGTTCTGCCGAATCAGAAAGATCGTTTAGCAAAGCAAGAGCGATTGCTTCGGGCCGAAGGTCAAGTTTAAAGCCAACTATAGTCAGCACATTGGTTTTTATGGACAAAAACCAATGGCTAATAATAATTAATAGACTTAATTTGGAGATCTCCAAAATTGTTGTCATTTATAAATTTATTTTGTTTTTATTTATTATTTTTCTTACACAATAAGTGATTCTTGTTGACATTATTCAATATGTTAAGTTATCAAAAATAAGTTATTTTCTTTTAGATGTATTGAAGTTATATCTTTTTTTCTTTATTTTTGTTTGTACGGAAATCCTTTGTTTTCTTTGAAAAGTTATAAAATTACTTTAAAATCTTAATTACCCATTTTGAATTTTATTCGTGGGGTTTAAACAATTTCAAAAAAATGTTTAAAACCTTAAACTAGTTTTAAAAAGGCCTTTTAAATTACCGATGGAAACATCGATATATCGATGGTGTGGTCCATCGATGGATAAAAACTTAATCTTTGATAGTATCGATGGTTTTTTCCATCGCTGCAAAATCCATCGAGTGGTGCCTCCATCGATGGATTCCCAGCTCTACTGCACTGCACTCTAATAGGTATTTCCTTACTATAGATATACACAAATAATGCGCCATATAATCAGCATCTGTATATGTATACGTGTATATATTTATATGGCTTATGCTTATGCAGTGGCATGTGCAAAGGCATTCGCAGTGATAGCTGCGTGTTTACTCAGTTAATGAGCGGGCACTTTATGCCATCAGAGAAACATGTGTCTGGTTTCTCATTAATGTAAAGCATTTGTGCGAGTTCTGTATGAAAGCGGATTACGACCGCAATTTTGTTCAATTAAGTACGCATATATATTATATATATAAATAGCTTGTGTACGAGTGCAAATGGTAGAGCTATCGAGGTAGACCAAATATGCACTTATCTAGTCTCATGGTCAGCGGTCTCGGCTCTTCAATATTGCATGTGCCCGTCCCGAAAAAGTATGCTACAATTTCTGTGCTGTTGCTCTGTACTTTCGCAATATTAAATATACATTTCAATGCACACACACACACACAGATACACACACACACACACACACACATACAATGTTCTGCTGTCGAGTTTTTATTGTCACAGCCTTCGCTTTCGCTTTTGCTTGCGTTCAGCTCAACTCTCTTTTATACAATTTTATACGACTCGTTTCCCCGCAAGTCAACAATAAAAGTGAAAAGTTAAAAAGCTTGCTCATACAATGTCATACTCTCACACACACACACACACACTCTCTGAATTATATATGCAGTAATTTTGGCAACACTGCTGACCTTAAGAACAGTCCATATAGAGCAACAAGTTTCTGGATTATCGAAGTTGGGATTGCTTTGGTTGCTGTGTGTGAAAGGCAGTGCATAAAGTCTTACGATTGACTGAATGATTCACTTGCTAACTGGCTGATTGAATTGATTGACTAGCTAATCAGCTAACTAAACTGATTGACTGATTGACTAACTTAGACGCAGCCAGTCAGAGGCTAACTGAAACTAATTCTTGACGACTTACTGACTGTTTAACTTACTAAATCCTAAATCCTTGCTTGTAATCAAACGATTAACTAGCAAACGATTAAATAATTGAGTGACTAGATTGGTAGACTGACTGATTGGTGTGCTTAATGTAACTGACTAACTAACTAATTGAGCGAGAGAACGATTAAAAAGCTGACTGATTGCGAGACTGACTGAGATACTAAAGTACATACTGACTGAGTGAGTTACTGATTGATTGACTGCGTGGCTGACTGAGTATCTGAAGGACACACTGTATGAGTGACTGACTGAGGAAGAGGCTGAAGGGCTGACTGATTGATTGACTGACTGATTGACTGAGTGATGAAAGACTGAAAGACTGAAAGACTGACTTACTGAGTGGCTGAGTGATTATTTCACTGACTGAGTGATTGACTGAGGGACTGACTGATTGATTGACTATTTCGGTTATTTTCATTTTTATTTTCCATCAAGCATTATGGGTCGAACGCTTCGTGTAACGCTCATTTTCTAAACATCGTTTGGGGAGCCATACATTTGTTCATATAACGAGAGTCGGTAAGTGAGTAAATAATTTAAAGAGTCTTTATTACTCAGGTACGCAATCGTTATACTAGCTTACACACCAATACACGAAAGACTTTTTGCTTCAATAAACTCAACCGAACGTTAAGAGAAACACCAGAGCGAAACTTAAATGAGCGATTGCCCGCCGATCACAAACGAGCTCGTTCAAGAACCAATGCTCGGTTGCTCTCTGAGTCTTTTCACAGAGTGTGAGCGAAAGACACTCATTTGCTGACGGTCAACAATTATTTGTGGGCTATGTTTATTGGCTTGGTTTCTTACACCTGCTTGGCCAATAAATTGTATGCTTGACTAGATGGTCTGATAGATTGACTGATTGATTGCAACTGACTGATTAGTTGTCTGATAAACTGAAAGAATGCAGTGAGAGTCTGCAAAGGAATATCTTTATATAATATATATAAGTAGGAGGAACCTAATCAAAAAACTATTGGGCAGCTAAAATTACAGACATGAATATTAGATGGTCTCGCAAACGGACCCAAAAGCGCGTATGCATATTCCTCTACATGTGTGTCAGTGCGTCTGCGTGTCTGTGAGGGAATGTTTGTGTATGCCAACCAATTGAGCGAAAGAGGAGTCGCACAAGCGACAACAAATGTTCACAATTGAATGCCAAATGAAGCTAATATGGACAGAAAAAAAGGAAAAGAAAAAAAGAAAAACAAATTTCGTAGCTACACTCAAGATGAGTTGCTTTTTATCATTCCGCCACGTGAGAGGTGCTCATACATAAAGGTCTTATGCCTCATGATTCTCTTATCATATAGACCAATGCTCAAGGTCATAAGTAGATTGAAATTCATTTGTAATATAATATATTTAGTATAGAGGCTTATATGTCTGAAAAGCTAGAAATCTCTCTTAAATGACAAGAGAAAAACAGAAAGGGGGAGAGTGGGGGCATATAATAGTTGCGGAGCTGGTGGCAATAATTGATAATCGGAGTAATTAGCGGTAAAGAGCGAGTGAACAATGCAGTTAAGGTGACATGGATGACACCTCAGTGTGAACACCTCGACATTAACAATAAACAAAAGCATTTACAAACTGCTCACAGAGTATGCAAAGGGTATATATGCTGCTGTTATATTGTAGCATATAAGATATATCAATTTCATTAAAACTTATTTAAAATTCCATTTAACAAAATTCCATATACCAAATGAAAAGAGCATATGCATTATTAGCCCCTGCTAATCAAGTGTTACATTAGATAGATACTAAATTGGCTAATACTATATCTTACAATGATTTCCCATCATTATTATTATAGTTAATCAGAACTGTCCTCGTACATACAGCAAGTATTATGCAGTCGAGCATCATTTTTCTTGTTTGATAGCCAACCATTTAGCGGAAAATGTAAAAACAAATATTTGTATAGAATAATATTTGTATGGAATATGGCAAGCCAATAATATGTACGTAGCTCGACCTTCGAACTGCAATCACAATCACAATTCACAATAGAAAATAGCAATAATGAAAGCGAAAATTGAAAAGTTCTGCTAAAGAGTATAAGCTGTAGATTAATTACAATATCAATGAGTATAGGGCATGTTCGACTAGCTGTTACCCTGCTTTCCCAAATACCTCTAGGGTAGCGGTTCGTTAGGCACTTTGCGCATTGACCTCTCATGCTTGTGTGCTCGATAATTGAGTTGCCCGCTGGCAAATTGAGGATGCAATTGGATGCAGCTATCTTTTAAATTCGATTAATAAAAAGCGAACTCAACTAGGTGAAAAGTTACGAGCGCAACGAGTGCAGCGACGTCGACAAAAAGCAGAATATTGAATTAATGAAAGCAATTATCGGGCAAGCACACACACACACACACACTCGCATACACACACACACACATTCGCACACACACACACACACATGCTGATTATACAAACTTTGGCATAACTGTTCAGAGACCTGTTTGTGGACAATCTGCCCTGTTGCTCCCGCTCGGCTCTATTGAAATTTTTGCGTTTATTTTGGGCACTCACATGTGGACATTCCGTTCGGTCAGGTTGGCCCGACAAATGGGCCTCATTACAACCAAAATCCAAACGAAATGCAGCACAGAAATGGCAAATCAATTGCGCAGGCAGGACAAAGGCCATAATACTGCCACGCCCACACACACACACAAAGAGAGAGAGAGTGTGTGTGCGGCCTGTGCCCTCGGCCGTTTGCCGCGTTTATGAACGTAATTGAGTGCATTACTTTTGATTACCTTGCCCATAGATAAGGTTGAAGTAAGCGCGGCAACGCAATCAAATAATGCTACCATCATTTCAACCAGGACACATACACACGCACACACACACACACACACACACACACGAACACAATGGACAAGTGTCACGGAATCAATATGCTCTGCCTTGGCCAAGGTATTCGTTTGACTTGTTCATTGGCTTTGCGGCTGCAACTCAACTCGACGATTGCCTAGGCTCACGTTGAGCTGACCTTACTTAAGTGTTCTATATATAGTGTGCTATATTATATTAAAGTTCCTTACACGGTGTTAATGACTCGCTTAGGGATTCACAAGGAATAATACCAAATGACCAGCAGCTGAGACCTTAACTCAACTTGATGATTGTCTAACAAGGCATTACTTATAGCTAGATAGGCAGATCTAGGTAGTTTTATATATTATTATTCTAAAAAGTGTTAAGAAATCGGTTAGGGATTCATAATGACAGCCTAGGCTTTACTTTAAAAGGACTTCAAGACTTTAAGTAACTAACTTAGATTTAAGAAAGTCCTCTATAAAGCAAGCATAAGTATTTAGGCTTTGCCATAGAGTATTTAAGTTTCGCTCTTGGCCTTTTGTGTTCGCTCGCTGACCCTCGACTTTTGTATGCCCTTGATATTGATATAACACTTGCGTCGCATTGACGCAGCCAATTTGATTGGCAGCCCACTGGCCTTGTTGCCATGTCTGGCCCAATGACCCTGTTAATATTACTCATAGCGCACTCTCTCAATTTTGTTCTCTTTCTTTTCCGCTCTCTCTTTCTCTCTCTCTCTTTCTCAGGTCTGCGCCATTCAGCATGTGGACGTCTGCATGTTCAACAATGGCAAGTTCAAGAACGTTGTGGCCGACTCGGAGAATATTTCGCCTGCCGTGGACCGCACCGTACCGCCGGGTGGCACACTGAACACCACGGTCGCACTGCGTCCACAGCGCGGACCCACCAAGAACTGGATCGCATTGGAGGATACACTGCAGCGCAGCACCGAGCCAGAAGAGATAACTGGCGCCATTGCCGCATCGGCCATACGCTCGCCCAACTTTGTCATGCAGGCCGCCCAGTTACTAAACGGGCATCCATTGGCCAGCCCAGCCATGGCCATGCCTCAGCCACCAAACTCGGCTGGCACAGCCAGTGCAAGCGGCTCTGGCACTGGCTTGGGCGACGATCGCAATGTCTTTGCCATTTATGTCTCGTACTATGTGAAGGTCAAGCTAACGCTGAGCGGCATGGGCGGCGAGCTATCGCTGAAGCTGCCCTTCGTGCTCGTCCATGTGGATGAGTCACTGCGTCCGGGCTACTCTTCGGCCACCGTGGCCGAGCTACGTATGGAGCGGCTCACACTGCAGGATGTGCCAGCCGGGCGCAAGAGCGGTAAGCGTTCGTCAACCACCAATAAAGCTTCGAACACAATTCCACAATTGGGCGATGGCCCATCCACGAGTGCTGCGGCCGCTGCTGCAGCTGCTGCTAGTGCTGGCGTCGACGACATCAGGCAATTCGATGTCATTGAGGCGGCTGACGAGGAGTTCAACATATGCGTGCCCGTGCCAACTGGGCCGCCGAAGCGTCGACTGCAGCGCAGCGAGACTGTGGCCCGCGACATCGATGAGACCGAAAAAGAGGATGAGGACGACGAGCAGGATATCAAAGGGCAACAGGTCGAGCAGCATGTCGTCCAAATACATTTGGAGCAACTGCGCGAGGAGGAGCGCCCGCAGCCAGCCACCGAGACGGGCGCCGTGCCAAAAACAACTAATGTCTGATTCCGATTGTGGTCTCAGATGTTTGCCAAACGTAAGAAGCCGTAAGAGGAGGCAAACGCAGGCCGGACACAGCCTAGAAATGGTCAATCGAAATTGAAGGTGAGGAGAATGACGAAGATGAAGCAGCAGAAGACGACGAAGATGCCGAAGAAGACGATGATGATGATGCTGAAGAAGAAGTTGATGATGATGATGATGATGATGATGATGATGATGATGATGATGATGATGATGAAGGTAAAAGTGTATATTTGATGCAAAAGCTTAAGCGATTCAGTTTCGGTTTCAAATTAGCATAGATGCCCCCTGGGTTGCGGTAAAGCAGAAGAGGCAGGAGGTTTTGGAACTGGATGGTGTTGGTGGTAGGGGTGGTAGGGGTGGTAGGGGCGGGAATTGGGGGCTGGGGGCTGGGTGTGTTGGTGTTCATTGAAGACAGCCAACGAGTAGAAATTTAGTTTTAGTAGATTTTTCGACAAGACAATTGTCAATGTAGCTGCTGCAGCAGCTGGAGGGAGTCCACGTGGTAGCATGGCACTAGGTGTGGGAGGACATTTTGATGGGTGGATGCGTGAGGGGCAGGGTCAACCATGATTGGCGCCACAAGGCTATAGCTAGGTATCGATACCAATTTACTCAATTGAACGCCAACGGCAAAAAGCATTCCAAAATGGATGCGAATTGAAATTGTAATGAAAAACTAAAAGAAAAAAAACCTAATAAAAATGAAAAATTAAATAAGAAAAATTAAAAATAAACAAAATAAAAACGAAAAAAATAAACTAAAATTAAAAAAAAAATAATAATTAAAAATGAGAAATTTAAAATGAAATTTTAATATCGAAAGATTAAAAATGAAAAACTTAAAAGCATAATATATTTAAAATTATGTATCAGAAATGAAAAACCGAAATTAAAAATATATTTAAAAGCAATGAATTGAATTCATTCATATATAATACATACAATTAGTAAATGTGAGTTGATATTAAACAAATATGCGATTTTGTCTAAAATACTCCCAACTGAAAACATATATTTACATACATATACATAATGGAATATATTAATATGATATTCAAGCAAAATGCAAATGGAATGATTCAAATGAAAACTAGAAATAAAAATGTTCTTTAACAAAAATGAACAGCTAACATAAAGCATATATAATTGGGTACCCAATTCTCAATACTATATATCCACTTAACCTATGTCTATGTTTGTGTGTTGTATTTTATAACTAACACTAATCCACATGGATAAACCATGCATAATACCATATTGTAATACTCAAGCTCTATACCAAAACAAAAACAAAAACAATAACAGCAAACACACAAACAAAATTATATAAAAAATATATTGCGGTTTCATCTGAAATGAATTTAGAAACTACAAAAACAAAAACACAAAAAAAAAAAAAAAAAAAAAAAACGAAAAAGCGAAAAACGAAAACAAAAGAAAAAGAAAAACGAAAACATATCTGTGAGTTCTCCTGTCATATTAAATGCATAGGTATACACACCCTATATACACTCTATACACCCCAATTAGAAACACTTCATATTTCCCTTTCTCCCCTCCCTCCAAGTAACACTTACACCTACACAAAGAAAACTTTGAAATAGCCGTGAAGAAACGCACACAGAGAGCGAATTTAGTGGAACATCGGGGTGAAAGACGAGGTGGAGGAGTCACACGATATAGTTCTGTCGACATTCGTATTCCCTCGAAAATATATAGTAGTTGTAGAGTTTGTCCCAGTTTTGAAATCAAATATAATAATATAGCAAACACAACATAAACATAAACAGAAACAGAAACAGAAACAGAAACAGAAACAGAAACAACAGAAACAAACAGTCGAGACGGTTCGACTACGCGATACCCTGAACCTGAGTAATACTCTTCTTCTTTACGAACGTATAAGCGCGTGCTCTGCTAACTGCGCAGTTGATGCCGTGGCTTAAAGGCGGGTTGGACTATACTATGGACGCTTATAACTCCTTATAAACTTTCAGAATATAATAAGCGCACTAGAATGTGTCTTTTAGCCAAATTGAAGTCTCCAGTATTTGAATTACGTTTTCTTTTTTCCAAATTTGGCGGATGATTACGAGCTTTTATAATTTTATAACAGATTTTCGATAACAAAAACTCTGAAACGGAAATAGTTATCGATTTTCGGAAACAAACTCGTATATCAAACAAAGAATGAAGTCTCTAGCTCTTATAGTCTATACATTAAAAAAAAAAACCATTATACCCTGATTTACCATTTTCAATGGGTTCAAGGTATCACAGAGTCACAAAATGCAGTTATAAAGCACAGCCAAAAGCTGAGTTTATATTGCTAAACATAAATCAAATTAATTATAAATACTAGTGGGAATACCCATAGTGTTGCCGGCCGAAAACACAACAAAAATAAGACAAATTTAAATAAAAAAAAAAAAAAGAAGAAAAAGCTAATAAAGCTATACATATATAAATGTCTATTTACCCATATTTGATAATATATGTATGTAGTAGCCAAATGGAGCTTACGAAATACTCCCGAAATATCTATGTGTTTAGCAAGCGTTAATGCCTAAATCCTAGATCCGCCCAAAACACTTCGAACGACGACAAAACTGTGGAAATTCTGGCTAGCAAAATCGAATTGAGTCAAGGAGATGCCACAGGACACAAACACACACGCACACATGCACACAGCGCACAACAACAGCAACACACACACAAACAAACACAAACAGCTAGAGCCATAGCAATGGTTTTCAAAAATACGATTTTAAATGTTAGCTATAAGCGCAGTTCCAAACCAAAAAGTATCTCAATGTGTAAATGTCTAAAGTTAAAGCAAGAATTTATGGTCAAATAGACAATTAGCCAAGTAAATTAACCAAACAACCAACTAACTAAGTAACAACTAACCAAAGAAACACACATACATAACCAATATATAAGCCATAACCATATTCCAACTAAACTCGAATTGATGCATTAGCGTCTCTCACACACTAACACACAAACATAATGGATATTTGCCATATATACTACATACATATACATACATATATATCTATATGAACATACTTCTCTAAGTGTCTATCTACGATCCAATTTAACGAAACCTCGAAACAAACATATACTAAACCAGAAAGTATTTCCAACAATTACAATTTCAATTTCAATGTGATGCATTTCTATGACTACATACAAACAAACACACACACACACACACACACTGAGGAGCAACTGAAACGGTAGCGAAAAACTAAAACTATAAACTATCCTATACGATCCACGTGGATATAAATATATATATTTATGTAAGGCTGCCGGCCGATTCCCACACAAAGAGAACTCCCAATATGCAGTACACATCACAAGGCATATATCGGGACGGCAGCTCTCTATATCTATATACAAGCATACATATATCTATATACTGAAATTTATGTGTATTTATTAAATGTTTACTCTATAAGCCTCATCTGTGTTCTCATTGCCTCATATCTGGGTGGTGGGGGGAGGTACTATGTGCGACCTACTATGTTATTATATATTTTATACTTTTTGTTAATGTTTATTTTTTAGCACTCTGTTGAGGTGATTAATGATTGAATGGACCTACAGGTTCACAACATTTGAGAGCATCTAAAACATTATGAAATAAATGCTTAACATAAAATAAAACACAATCTTGCTTGTTTTCATTTCACAAAAATGGGCGCCATAACTTGGGGCTGCTGCGACATCCACAGGCCCCGCAGGACATCCAAATATTTGCCAGATATCAGCTTAAGCCATTAGCCAAACTAACTTAGTGGGGACCACCTACGACTATTTGTGGGTCTAAAAGCAGAGATGACAGCTCACGCAGCCACAAGTGTACTCGAACCGATTCATGTTATTTAACAGTCGGTGGTGCTGTTAGTTAACAGGATGTAGAGCTTTTCACGTTATTGTTTCCGAAACATTTTCGGAGTACGCAAAGCTTTAAAGCACATCCGATATATCTCCTTAAAGCTTTCAAAGCTGTGCCACCGCATAGGCTATCAAAATTACAATTAAGCTTTATCCCCAACTTACCACCAATTAGCGTTTATATACCTTAATGGCTCACATGTGCATTTCGTGCATGTTATCTTTGGTCCTTCCTTATTTGCAAACAGCAAAGCTCATGCAAATTTATTACGCAAACTTCATTGGTAGATGCTGAGCCAAACCTACAAAATGATAGAGTTATTGCGAGTAAAAGCGCTGATTGGGCGAATCAGAGGCGCCACAGTGTGCAGCAACAATTACAACAATTACAATTGGCGTACCTTGTGCAATGCTAGAAGCGTGCAGTAAGTACATAGGTGAAAGAGACTGAGAGAGAGAGTGAGTGGTAGATTGCATTTGGTTTTCTATGCTGTTCAAATCGTTTGTTGTTGTTTCTTTCAGAAATGCCCATACTGTTGTTGTTGTTGTTGGATGCCACGAAGAGTGATCGTGCGCTTCAGCCGAAGAGACGCGAACCTCATGGGGACGGACGGCTTAAGTTGTTTCTTTTTTCGGCTTCGTTAGCCAGCGAGCTCACACGCGCACAGCTGTACACAGTACACACATATGCATGCATGTATGTATGTATGTATTTCATTGCAGGTAGTTGGAGTATGTCGCAAAGGCAAAACACATATTGTTCGTGCGCAAGAAGAGTGCAGAGTGATTCAATTATGCGTGAACTGCAGCTCAACT
This sequence comes from Drosophila borborema, assembly GCA_030914335.1. Taxonomy (NCBI): domain Eukaryota; kingdom Metazoa; phylum Arthropoda; class Insecta; order Diptera; family Drosophilidae; genus Drosophila; species Drosophila borborema. The sequence goes on from JAUESP010000311.1 coordinate 898,374, forward strand.
AACATTTTTGCATTCGAAACTGAAAACTGGAAAAACGGATAATTGGCAAATCCAATCGGACATACAATTCGTTTATAAATTTAAAAAACGGTGCAATTTGTTTACATAAATTTTTAATAATTTTTATTGGATTTTCAATAATAAATATATTAATTTATTTAAATTTTATTTTATTTTTTTTTTCTTCTTTGTTTTCTTCGTTTCTTTTGTTGTATTTGCAGTTTTGTTGCGTTTTTCAACCACGTTAGTTGTTTTTTTTTTTTTCGTTTACCCATTATGCATGTGACTGTGTGTGAGTGTGAGTGTGTGTAAGTGTATTCATGCCTGCACCAATACAGGCAGACAAGCTGAAGAGTTTAAAGATTAATTGAAAATGAGTTTGCTAAGCAATTGCAAGAAATGTTGCAACAAATTCGAGTAGCGGAGAGTCGAGAGCTTTGTTTGGGGCGTTGCTTGTTGCTGCATGTTGCAGGTTGCATGTTGCAGGTTGCATGTTGCATGTGTGAAACACAATTTGTGATGCAATTAATTGACTTCAATGCCACACGTTAAGCAGGCCACGTCAGGCCGCATGACATGCACGCTGAGCCAGCTACACAGCTGATAACAGTACAGTTACCTTCTCTTCTACTTGTTTCATCATCCGTCTCTAGTTACATATGAAATGCATACTATATTTCAATATATGTATTTTTATATATATATATATATTTATTTATTTATATATGTTTGTGTATATGCATGTATAAATAAACTTTATAGTTTGCTCATTTGAATTTCAGGATTTCATTTCGTTTTCGTTTCATTTTGGGAGGCAAAAAAAGGCACTACAATCTAATAAAGTTGATAATGATGAAAAAACTCAATTAATATATATATATAATACATATATATGAACAAAACCTATATGTTGGTGTTTCAAGTACTCGAAGTAATGCTTAAAAATTCGTTAAAATATGTTCTTTTCATAAATTTTCTTTTCCCATAATTTTTCTTTTTTTTCCATTTTTTTTCGTTTTCAGTAATGTATTAAGAGCAAGTAAAAAATGTGAGGCATGCTTGATGTTAAAAGTTAATAATTAATTCATTATTAATAAATAAACGATTCTTCTTCGTCCTCATCATATATATATAAAACTAATCGAATTGTATTTGTATTTAGATTTATTTAATATGGTTTTCTTGCCATTCATTAACAGTTGTTTAAAACTATTTTTAGTACACATATCTCTCTATATATATAATGTGTATATATATATACACACATAATATATATATATATATTTATTTATTTATTTATAACTCGTCACTTACTAAAAAAAAAATGTCTGCTGCCTTTCGCATTTTACATTTAAACTTTGCTTTTTTTTATTTCTTTTTAAAATACAATAAAAAAAATTGCAATAAATTAGTTAAACGAAAAAAAAAATTAAATAAAATACAATTGAAAGCAAGTAAATAATAATAAATATATAAAAAAATACATTTAGTTTAACTTCCTTACGCTAAGTTGTAAATTTTTAATATTTTTTTTTATTTGTTAGACAAATCGTAATGCGCACTTAGTTTATAAACAATTTATTTTATTTTTAGCTTTAGACGGCGCATACAGAAGTTGAAAATTAAATATAATAGAACTACAATTATTTGCTGCTCTAAAGTGTGGGGTTTTTTTTTTTTTTTTGTTTCGGTTTTCCATTTTTTTGTTCTTTTTGTTTAGTTTTTATGGGAAAACCTAGTTAATAGAATTTTTCGCATTTGCATTCGCATTTGCTTTTGTTATGTATTTTGGTTGCGGTACATATAAGTAGATATCGTATATAGTTTACATTAATATGTCTATATAAATTCATTGCTTAGATCGCTGTACTCTTGTTGCTCTAAATCGTGTGTAGACAAGATGACGAAACGGGGCGGGGCGAGGGTTAGTTAATTAGTTATGGAGTTTTGGGCGTGATCTTGATCGATTTGTTAGCCCACTAGCCAATGGGGGAAACAAGAGCTTTAGTTTATAAACAAATGCAAGAACTTAAAAGTGTATCTGTTCATTGTTTTGTAACGCCATGTTGTATTGTATTGTGTAGTGTAGTGTAGTGTGTAGTGTAGTGTAGTGTAGCGTAGTGTAATCAATATGCATATAGCAACATGTATGTACATGTAATGTAAATAAATAATATAGAAGTTGTATACAGTTAATGATAACGTTACATATGCAGTATACTCATATACATTTATCTATATTTATATATATCTGTATAATATATATATAGACTTTATATATTTTTATATATATATATATATCTATTTATTTTTATTTGTATTAAACCGTTAACATGTTTTTAGCGTTTTTAGTTTGCAACTCTTTTGGTTTGCTGCACATTGCATTTGAATTTGTTTATGTTTTTCTGTTCCTTTTCTCTTTCTCTTTCTCTTTCTATTTGTTTTGTTTTTTTTTTTGTTTTTGTTTTTTTGTGTTGTTTTTTGTTTTTGTTATAATCTTGTTCAACTAGTTAAATTTTGACATATTTATGTACGTATATATACTATATAAAAGTTATTCGTTTGTTTGTTTTTAATTGCATTTGCTGCTGCTGCTATTTGTTGAGGTTTTAAGGAAATGGAAGCGGATGGATATATTATTTCTTCTTGTTGGTCGCCAGCATTGGGGCGCTGCGCTGCGGTGTTGTTGGCCGGGACGAGTTCATGCCGCTGTACAAATACTTGGCCTTCTTCTCGGATGGCTTTAATATCTGCAATGAAATTGGTCATGAATAATAAGATACACACACATTAGGATAGATCTTACCTGGAATGAGCACATGAGCGTATCGTCTACGGTCATCATGCCGCCAGCATTGTCAAATTCGCCGCAGTAGTTGGGCGCCGAGAAGAGTGTGACCAGCTGACGGCGCGCAAAGAACTCGTAGCCATCCTCAACGACCTGATTGAAGCATAGAAATTACACACATTTAGTACATTTAGCACATTTAGTACACTTGGTACAAATGATTGGGATTTGTTGTCTCACCTGATGCGCACGACAAATCAAGTCCAGCTCGTGTCGGTTCAAGAATTTCGAGACTACATCAACGCCGAAAGTGAAGCTAACGCCACGATCATTCTCACCCCAGCCCTGGACATCCTTATCGGGATCACTCCAGAGCAGATCGCAAAGCAGCCCAGTGTCGGGCACATCTGTGGGTCGCATCAGGCGACGAATCTGCTCCATGCCCTGCAGATCAGGACTGAGACCGCCGTGGCAGCAAAAGATCTTCTCGTCTATGATTGCGGCCACCGGCAGACAATTGAAACAGTCTGTGAAAGTCTTCCATAGTTTGACATTATAGCGACGTTTGCACTCGTCGTAAAAGCCTGAGGAAAGATCAGATCAAATATTATAAATGACATCCACAGAAAGTATAGTCATAGATTGCAAGAGCTGCGCATTGTCCTAGCAATCCCTAAAATGTTCTTACTTGCACAAGAAAATTCATGTAGATTATAGGTGTTTTCCTTATGATCCCTTATGCTATATACAATCCACATACGATACACAATTTAAAGCCCTATACATATATCTCTATAATATACAATTCATTCCTATTGCTATCTTATTCGTTAATAGGTATATGTTGACTCTAGATTTTACCCAGAATCCATCATTTACTTGTGCTCCACAATCTATTTATGATCCACAATCAATTGAATTTAAATAAATATGTATAAATAAGTCGTAGTCTACATACGTTCCACTATAAAATGAATTTTCAAAATCAGCCAATAGTCTATCCTCAAAAATAATATAATCCACAATAAATATTATAAATATATTATACAATCCACCTAGCAAAAATTAATTTATTATGCACGTATCAAATGAATTTGTTCTATCCCTACAATCCAGATATGCCCCCACAATATATATCTTACAATCCACATAGGAAAAGACTTAATTATACACATGCATTCCACTCACAAATAAACTCATGATGAAAGCGTACGCTTTATATATAACCTTACAATCCACTTACTACCCACATCAGTTATACTAACAAAGGGAGTTGTTTTGATCAAAAAGTAAACTTACAATCCACATATGATACAATCCACTTACCCCCCACTATCAAATTGGTCTTTGATCACAGTCTACACTTACAATCCACCTCCAATCAGACACACACCACGATCAACGTGAATGCTATGGTACTTGCAATCCACACATCAACGCAATCCACACTTACCATAAATTCTATTAATACTGGCGCACTCGTGATTGCCGCGCAACAAGAAGAAATTCTCTGGATATTTGATCTTGTAGGCCAGGAGCAAACAGATCGTCTCCAGAGACTGCTTGCCCCGGTCCACATAGTCGCCGAGGAACAGATAGTTGGCTGTCGGTGGAAAGCCGCCGTACTCGAACAGGCGCAACAGGTCTGTGTACTGGCCGTGTATGTCGCCGCAGATGATCAATGGCGCCTCCAGTTCCAGCAAGATCGGCTGCTGCAAAAATATCTCGCGCGACTTCAAGCACAAGCCGCGCACCTCCGCCTCGGTCATCTGCACCTGTTTGCCGGTGCGGCAGCTGCGCACTAAAAATACCAAAGATTGTTAAAGCCAAACATACGCACACTCATGGATATTATATATATAAATGGATAAAGATATAGTACAAATGACAAAGAGACTCTCTATATGCAACAGACTCGAGCACGGGGGACAACAAACAATTGCCTCGAACATGGCGTACAACTAATTTATCGACGCGCATTTTGTTGTTTTTGCTTAGGCGGGGTGGGGCTAGAGTTGGTTGCCAAGCATAAGGGAAATAGGTGGAAAATAGTTAAGACTTTTGCTTTTTGCTGTTGTTCTTGTTATTGTTAGTGTTGTTGTTGTTGTAGTTAGTTTGGTTGCCAAGCACAAATTAAAGAAAAGGCAAAAGGAAATAAACAAATGTTGCATGAGCGAGAGCGTGCGACTTATTATGCATGTATGAATGCGTGGACAGAGGCGTTGCCAGCAGTGGGTGTGGCAGCGAGCGACCTTCAACTATGAAACACACTCGCACACAAGCGCAAAGCCAGCAGATGACACACGTGTGTGTGTGTGTGTGTGTGTGTGTGTGTGTGTCAGCTGCTTTTATTGTAGCTTCAACTACGTTTTTTAAGCGCTGCAAGCAGTAAAAAGAAAAACACACTCGATTGCATCAAGTATTAGTGAGGCACAACAAGTGGGCGTGTGACACGCCCACACACACACACACACATACAGAGTAACATAATTCCCCACTCGCTGTCATATTTACTTTGAAATTCATTTTTTGCGGAGCCAAGGAAAACGTCAGCACGTCCCTGCGCTGCAAATGCAAGTAGGTCACGCCCACACACCCACACACCCACACACACACACACACAATCACACACACATAACTTGATACACACACAAAGCCTCACACACACACTGCATGAAGACAACACAAAAAAAATTAATTAAATTTGCATAGAGAAACTCGCAAAAAAAAAGAGCTAGAGGCAAAAAAAAAGACTAGCCGAATATTGAATACTCTTCTGGCTTACGTAAAAATTTAGACTTAATGCAAAAAGTTGAATATGTAAACTGGAATTGTGAGACTACAGAAAGCATTTGATATTATTGTAAATGGATTCATGTTTGATTTGCTTAAAAACTTGTCATATGAAATCTATTTATTCTATATAGACTGTCATAGGCAGACAGATATGTGCTAAAATCATGAATCTTGTATTTTCATCATGAATATCTATTTAAATATTATTTAATAAAATATAATTAATAAAATTCTTCAGCTGTTCCTTTGTCTTCTCAGCGTGGTCAATCATAGCGTAGTAGAGTCCCCTCATGTACCTCTTCAGAATATGGTGCCTGCTGCATAATTAGCGTGTTGATTTTAGCCAAAAATTTAATAGAGATTCTTAGCTCTATCTCATGGCATAGGCGAAAATCGGAAACAAGTCATAAGCAAAAACTCAACTGAAAATTGAGAATGCCAAACAAAAATTGAAAATCAAGTATACGTAGTGTATGAAAATCAAAATTCGCGAAACTTTTTGTATAGATCTAAACAAAATATAATGATCTGCTAGCAATGAAGATCAAGACAAATAACTCCATAATTAAATAAAGCCATAAAATTCATATGCGAAAAACTGAACCTTTTAGCAAAGTTTGCAAATAACTGTTAGCCGTTTAAACCTTTACGCTCTGTTCACGAGATCAACCGAAGAAGTCATTCTCGCTCGCTCTCGCTCTGATCAAAAGCCTTCGGTTCTTTTCGTTTTGATTTTCAGTTGAGCGTTTTGCGTTTAACTCTTCGTGTGACGCTCGTTTACCGAACATTGTTTAGAGAGCGCTACGATTGGCGTTCGCACAGTGAGAGTCAGTAAATGAGCAAAGACTTCAAAGAGTATAACTCAGGTACGTAATTGATATGTTTAGCGGGCACACCACTCGCTTAACGGTCGATGGCAAATGAACCAATGCGATTGATCGCTCTCCGAGTCTTTTCTGAAAGTGTGCAAATCACTTATTAACAGACACCGAGAAACAGTCAGCAGATATTTGTGAGCTCTGCTTTTCAGCTTTTTCAATAGCTCAAACTAATTATTACTTATTATACATATACATTATAACAATAAATAGATTTAGACTCGACTCTTAATAACAGTCAAGAATATATATAGTTTATAGTCGTTTTTCGTTCGTAACTTGTTAAGATTAGCTAATATTGAGTGCAGTTCAATTGTTTATCAGATTGATACGTTCACTGATCAATAGGAATTCTCTTCATAAAACTCAATTACTATATTATTAATAAATGATATAGCGAAGATATAATAAAGGCAATTCCCAGCCAATGCGTTACAAATTCAGTTAGCAAGTCCAATTAGCCTCTTCAGCTAGAGAGCATACTAAGCAGCGCACAGCCGAAACGTTTTGGCCAGAAATGCAGCTGCCTGAACTTTTCAAATGCAGCTGAGCACAGCTACTTCATCCCAACCTCCCTGTGGACTTTGGGTTCATTCGAATGGTAAGCCAATGGTCAACCAGGGAACAGCAGGATTTTCCTATTTATAGTCGTATTTCGTGCTGCCAGAGCTCTAACAAAATGTTTGCATTTGCAATTGCAACAGCTGTGATTCCTTATAATTAATTAATGTGTGTGCGACGCAAAGGGCAAAGATTTCTAGCGAATGGACGAATGGGAAGCCTCTGCCTTGGCTAAACTTTAGCATTTCCGAAATATTTTTAATTTCATTAATGAATACTGAGTTTCGGCTTGCCATTCATAGCAAACTTTAACTTCAACTTAATTACTTTTCTGTTTAAATCTGTAAAGCAATGTACTTAGCAACTATTTCTCACTCGAGTGGAGCCTTTGATGATGTCCCATTACACTCTCCCTCTCCCTCTCCTTCTCTCTCACTCTGCTGTCCACTCGAATTTCCTGCCATTTGCATTAGATTTTAATAGATTCAGCTTAGTTGGCACTCAAACTAATCTGCAATGATTCTGAACTCTTAACAGCTGTGTCCTCTTTAGTCTGCTCTCATTGCATAACAGTATAACAGTTTATTTTTTTCTTTTTGATGTTGATTTTTACTCATTCAGTTTTTCATTAAATTATCCAAAGTGTTTCCCTTCAGAACAGTATAACAGAGTATAACAGTTTTATGCAATCAATTCTCAACAGATTTGCAATTCATCCAAATAGATGTTTTGAATCATTCTGCATCAACTGAAGTCAGATTTAAAATGTCAATATATAAATCTATACATGTATGTATATAACACTCTATACCGTACACATTTTAAAGATAACTTATGTATAACAGTTTAAAGCTTCTTCGTAAAACTTTAATACATATACAAATTCTAAATCGAATAAGAACAATATATAACAATTGCATATATGACGACAACGTATAACAGTTTTATGTTTCCAATAAAGAGTGCTTCAATTAGAACTTGAGCTGAAACTTTGCAAAATATTATGAATATTTATTTTCATACATTTAGTTTGTGCACATAATTTCTTTTTCCTGCTTGTCAGCACCTGAGAACAAACTGAAATGTCATTTACATTCCCAGAGGATTTGTGTGTTATAAACACTTCCGGATGCTTGTCCGCTCGATTGCATTTTAATCCCTGTGAAACGGTTGAGCTTTGCACCGGCTTGTCATCTACTCTGTCATTTGCATGACCACTTGGTCCTCGTCACGTTGCGTTTGCTTTGTTTCTTTATTATTATTTCCGGGTGTCTGAAGTGTCAGCTCTTAAACTACTTTGTGCCACACACCCGCTGAATTACTCAATCCGGCAGCAGATGTTTGCTGTCCTTGTTGATGTGGCTGATGTGGCTGCTGTTGTTGTTGCAACACATTTGGAGTTAAGCTAAACACTAAATTATGCACAGCAAAGGTCTCATTCTGCCAGCATATGAGATTCGCTTAGTTGTGCGACTCCTGCCAGTCTCTACTCGTTCGTCTGTCTGCCTCCTGCTGAAATGTCAGTCTGCCTGTCTGCCCTCCAGCATAACAGCGAACAGCTGCTGCATACTTTTGGGCGCTGCATAATTCGGCATCAAATCTGAGAGCTGGAGGACTATCGAGTGACTGCCGAGTGGGTTTCGCAGCTCGCATAAATTATGCAACAGCTGCTCCACTTTTGTCTTTCCCAACTGTGATTGTGTGTATGTGAGTGTGTGTGTTTGTGTACATAAAGTCACAAAAATCTTAAAGCGTGACTTCTGCCATATGAAAGGCTAAACTATTTATGTCCCATTCTAGTGTTAGGAATGATCTGCTGGAATGGGTTGGCTATAACTATGCTAATCTTAATCGTGATGCCCTAACAATCTTTTTCAATTATAGCCAAAGCTCGCAAATATCTGTTTACCGTTTTGCAATATCCGCAAGAAAGTGCCTTTCATTCACACTTTGAGAAAAAACTCAGAGCACAATCGATTTCATCAGTTATTGAACGAGTCCGTTCACGATCGGACAGAAACATATTTTCGTTTGGCTGGGATGAAGCAAAAAGTCTTATGTATGTATATGTATTGGTATGTAAGCGAGTGTTGTGCTCGCTAAACATATCAATTACGTACCTGAGTTATACTCTTTGAAGTCTTTGCTCATTTACTGACTCTCACTGTGCGAACGCCAATCGTAGCGCTCCCTAAACAATGTTCGGGAAACGAGCGTCACACGAAGAGTTAAACGCAAAACGCTCAATCGAAAAGCAAAACAAAAAGAACCGAAGGCTTTTGATCAGAGCGAGAGCGAGCGAGAATGACTTCTTCGGTTGATCTCGTGAACAGAGTGTGAAGGCTCGCACGATTCAGTACGGCTCAAAAATTAATAATAAATAAAAAAAGAATCAGAAATATGCAGAAATAGAGCGAAAGTGAAAGACAAAAGGAAACGCACAAAGAAGAGGAGAGGGCGAGATTGAGATGAATAGAGACATAAGCAGAACGAGGCAGAGGAGAGAAGTAGAGGTAGAAGTTAAAAGTAAAAGTAGGAGATGAATGAGGAGAAGGAAAAAACAGAACGAGAAGGAAAAGGAGAAAGATGAGGCGAACAAAATGGATGATGTAGAAAGAAAAGAAGGGAGTATGTTAAGTAAAAAAGTGAGCATGACCAAGATAAAAGGATAAAAAAAAAAAAACAGAAACAGAGCGAAAAAACGACACAAAAGCCTCGCAAGTATTTTTTACTTTTTCCATTCGCTTCTCTATACAAATTTGCGCAGTGCAACAAACCGTCCGCAGTGTCCCCGCCATGTCCCATCAACGGCCCCGACGCCCCCGCGCTGTATAGATAGTTGTCAGCATAAGACAGACATATGGCACATAAAATAGAGGGACATAGGGTTTTGGTTCTTGGCTTAGGCTCACATAAAAATGAACACAAAATATAAAAAAAAAGAAAAGAAAAACACATATACATAAGAGGAAGAACTGTTATGCGTAAGGCAAAAAAGACGCGCGTGTTTGTTTTTCATGCATTTTACATGAGATGATGATGCAGAGCACGTGCCACGCCTACCCACAGCCAACCATATACGCACGTAGTCCGTCATCGGCCCGACTCCAGCTCATTTCTCTGGCTGCATATGTGTGCGGGTGTGTGTGTGTTTGTGTCTAACTGGTTCATCATGATTAACATTTTGCCCAGCCCCATTCCCGCTTTCCAAACACAAATTAAAAATGTAAAAGATATTACACGTGCCGAGTCCTGCGGCCTGGACGAGACTAGCGCGTTGCAGCTGATGATGATGGCTCAACTAATTCGCAACGCTTCAAATTATGCAACACTCAGCCGTTTAGTTGCATGGAGTGATAAGCGAAAGAAGGGTGGGAGAAGAAACTAAAAGAGGAATATGCAGATATGAACGAATTTGATACACACTAATTTGAAGCAGTGAAGGGTTTGTATAAAGTTAGGCGGGAGTGCCCGACTAGCAAATACCCAGAGCCTCGATCTAGCTAAGAGATTGCCTAAAAGCTTCGAAAATCAGGTAATCCAAGCAACATTGGGCTGATTCAACGGGTTTAGTTGCTGAATAACATTCGTTTTAATTGCATTTCTAAATTAAACTGATGGCATTATATGACATATGACATATATATATATGACATTTCATAATGTTTTTAGCATATAAAATCGAATCCATGTAATGAATTTCAGGAATCTACATACACAGTAGATCTGTAATCCTCAGTTATCGATATTTATCGAAAATAAGCAAATAGATTGACTTATCGAGAATTGAATTATAAACGAGTATAAATTTAAGTTTGCTGTGTTCAGATGGACATACTGAGTCCAAGACGGATGGGCAGACAGATGCATAGATGCATATTGATTAACTCAACTCATAGTCTAGATAAAACAGAGATTGATTCTTTATTGGCTCTTCTTCTGCCCGTTACATGTATTTTCTCAAAACTATTATACCCAGAAATCCCATTTACAACGAGTTTAGTACATACAAATATCTAGAGAAGACATACATACATACATATAAAACAAATACATACATATAAACCATTTCCTCTAGTCCCTGCTCTACACAAACACATTCCCTTAAATATTGCCTAAAGACTTTGCTAATGCTCTTCTTCTCCTAAGCCCTCTTCGCACATAGTTAGTTAGTTTGTCGAATAGTTTTAGATATGCAAAAATTGTTTATTTTTTATAGTGAGTGTAGGTGTGAGTGTGCGTGTGAGTGTGTCACTAAGTATGAGTGTCTTTGATGGGGTATATACATATGTATATACATATATATATATATATATTTTTTTTTTTTGCTAGAGATGAAAGCTCTTCTGACAGGCTATTGTAAATAAGATGAGGAGAGACGCCTCGCACTTTTCGCTTAATGAAAAATGTGCCTGCCATTTCATGACCCGATTACTCGACAACTCTTCAAGCCAGAAACAGAGACAGCGACAGAGCGACCCCCTGCAAGGGGTATGCCAGCGCTAGACGAAGGCACTAACTGTAGAAAAAAAAAAGTAAAAATAAAAGTTGGCTTAACTGGAGCAGGCGCTGGCAGAAGTTAAACATCGCCTGGGCAAACTTCAAAGCTAGCTTCCGTGAGGCCAGTGCAGAAATGTGAAAGCCATTTAAAGGACACAGAGTGCAGGAGACGTCGTGGAGCGCGGGGGCTCTGCTGCGACAAGCCTTTAGCAGATGGAACGTCATGCAGCGAAACGCTGCAAAAGCAACAGCAAATTAAGTGAAAAGCCTTTTCAAATGAACGCTGAGATAAAGCAGCATGGCGGCAAAGGATGCAAACTTAAAGCTGAGCATATCCTCCATGCAAACGAGGCGCAAACAGTTGATAGCAACAAACAAGTCGCAACTGCCATGCAGCAGAGGCTGTTCAAACATGCTTCTTGCTGCCTAATTGTTGCAAACTATTTTGATACTCGCTCACAAAGTGTACAGAGTATATTTGGTTTCTCTAATATGTATCTTGCTGTTCGTTTAAAAAAACAAAAATTCTCTATGAAGAGAATATTTTACTGCTAATGAAGCTAGAGAGAATTTCAATTTGAAACTTATACAGATAAAAATGTAGATTATAAATATTTATGTATACATTAAATAGATCATATATAAATATATATCTCATATAGATCATGTATAGCTTTATATATAATATATATAACTATATATAGAACTTATTGAGCGTTTGGAGGCATAGCAAATCAGTGGAAGCTTTATCTTGTCCAGCTTTAAAGATCAAAAATGTTATGGAAGATGTTATCGAAGTTATCGAATGTACTCTATTATATTATATTATATTATATTATATTATATTATATTATATTATATTGTATTACATTATATTACATTATATTATATTATATTATATTATATTATATGTATATTCAAGAACGTTGGAACTGTCTTAAGTTTTCTGGCGAGAGAACTGAAATCGATAAATAAATTTTTATGCCTTGCTCATACTGGAAATAGTTGGGCACTAATAGAAAAGTCTGGAGAGCTGAACCATTTGAGCTCTGGCTCCAAAGCATTAGCACATATCATTTTTTCCGATACCCGATTTGCCCAACAGACATATGTATATGTACATATATATAATTTTTGGTTTGCCACGCCCCTAATAGTTATATCCACTATAGTATAGTATGGTGTAGTACATATTTCAATACCATAACACTTTAAGCAGTAGCATTTCAGAATTACTGGATACAGTATTCCCCAATGTGACACGCCCCTATAGGGGGCGTGCTGTTCATTCCTTATTCATAGCTTGGTTTGCTCATTGAGGCGTGTCAAACGTTGATGGCTTAGCAAATGTTTCTAGACCATGCACGCGTATTATGCAGTCAGCTGTACCCGACTGCTATGTCTCAACTTTCATGTTGAATTCTAGTTAAAATACATTAAATTAAACTGGCAAAATACTTAAATCAATTGTCCTTCTAAAGACCAAAAGTCACGACATCAGCTTATACTAAGTTCTCCTCTTAAATGAATCCATGAAGCGTCATTTGCTGTTTGAGATTATTGAAATTGTTCTCAATTTGTTATTTAGCTGAAGTCTGCATATTACATATATGTATATATGTAGGTGTGTATGTATATATATTGAGACGACTACTAAAAGCTTCAGTATGCGTAAGCCTCTTATGTGTAGGTCTTCTATTTGAGAGTCCTTGTTCGCTGGAACACTTAAAGTGCGTGCTGTCAGCTTCTGTGCCATGCACAAAGCTAAGTGAACTTCGTCCGGCAAATGAATTAACACAAAAGCATTACAAAGTGCATTAGTTGAGCTCCGGCTCGAAAAACTAGCAACAGCATAATTTACATTAGACTGTGGAAAACCACTTGGCAGCGGTTAAGCTTAATGCACTTCAGCAAGCAGACGAGCGAGATAGAGAGAGAGAGACGACAGAGAACGAAGGTAATTTACACAAAAGTAACTCAATTGCCAGGAAAATAATTATCACTAACTAAAGTTGAGCAATAAGTTAGAGCAATATATTTAGCCATCAAGTGAAACATACTTGGGTCGCTTTAGTTTCTATTTTAATTTAAAGTCGTGTCTGTTGACCAATGCCTTCAGAAGCAATCAAGCTGCTCTCCGTTGCTCTGCGTATTGGTAATATGCAAACGTTTGGCTAAAATTTTCATTAACATTTTGGCCAGCATGTAAGGCAAACACAAACACAAGCACGAGCACACGCAGAGGGACTGAGTGAGTGAGTGAGTGAGAGAGAGTAAGAGTGACGGAGTGTGGCTTAACAGCAGGCTAAAGTGCGTTAAGTCAGCCACAACCACATTGACCCACTTTGTACACTTTGGGCGCCTGACTCTCTTACTCTTACACGCACCACGTTCCCCACTCTCCACTCTCCACACTCCACTCTTTACTGTCCATTCTCCTTTAAGATCGAAGTCGCTTTGACCTTCGGCTGGTCAATCGATAAGCCATTGCCGCTTGCTGGCAATTAGAGGCCTGATTACAGGGTTCAATGTCGTAATGTTGCTGCTGCTGTTGCTGCTGCTGCTCCTTATTCTACTGCTGCTTCTATTCCTTGTCGAGCCAACAATTTGCATGCCACTATTGTCATTAATTGCCACGCCCAGCCTGCCGGCGGGCCATTGCGTGCTTAAGTTGAAATTGCGCCGAATGAAGCAAAGATAACAACCTCAACCTAAACCACAACAACAACAACAACAACGGCAGCTGCAACCCACAAGGCTAGTGCTCCAGACGCCTGTGGGCCAGCAGCGCACGTTGATTGAGGACAAGAAGTGCAAGAAAATTCCATTTTAAATTCGGGTCGTTGCCTGAAACTAGGCAATGCATATTTCACATGCTCGAAAATGCTTCCGTTTTGCATTGACCCACTTGGCAGGCGGCTATGCCTGTAGTCTGCTGTCAGAAGGCAGTGGTGTGGTGGTGTGGTGGTGGTGCAGTGGTGCCGGGTGCCCAGAGCAGGTGAATCGCTTGTGCAAAGGCGCCGACAAACTTTTTCAAACTAAATCAATGAAATGAGAGCGAAATTGGCAAAGTTTTTGTAAAAACTGTTTCGAGTATAGACAAAAAAAAAAAAAAAAAACCGTTAACAGCAACTGCAGCTAAAACGCTTCAAGAGGCAATTTGGTTAAAATAGTAAACAGCATTTTGAAGTGCGCCCAAATGGTTGGTGTTTAATAACCGCCAATAACAATTATTCTCATATTTTATGCATTTTAGCCAGTTGGCTAACGAATCGTTTAAGCCTTTAATACCAATAACAATGCAATAAAAAATCAAATACTTTGACACGCTCTGTGTGAATACAAAGCTCAACGCTTCTCTTTGAGGGAGATATATCTAGAGAGAGGGAGAGGGAGGAGATGTTGCTATTTCGCATGCCCCAAGGGCATTTCATGTAACAGCGAATCGTTCTGGGTATCATCATTGTTCCCATTCGCTGCAATGGAATGCCAAGAAAATTGCCCAAAATGATTGCAGCCAAGAGGCAGTGAAATCGCCACGTGGGCGAAGAACATATTTGTAAATGCTTCCGTTGCTTTCCATTGACCCAGTTGAGCACAAGGCTAAACGGAGACGGGCAAAGGGCGGGCGGTCGGGTGGCCGGGCTAGCAGTCGATCGGTAGTTGTAGGCGTTCGAAATTTGCTTAAAATCGCCACTTGGACACGTGATGGCAGCACCACAAAGGCGACCACCACCATACCCTGCCATTGCGAACCAACCCAATTGGGCCCATTGGCCCAGCCCAGCCCAGCCCAGCCCTCATTTAAGCACATTAGCGCTGATTATAACGGCATTTACATGACAGGCGCACAAGTGCAGTGCGAGTGGGGGAGGGGAGGGGCGCATGCCGTGTGCCAAAGAAATTGCCCAATGCAATTGCGGCGTATGCGTAATGTCTGCATATTTAACTATATACAATATATATATACGTATGTGAATGCGTCTGCTTCATTGGAAATGCTTAATGGAGCCATAAAATAAACATTGTGCAATTAACATTGAGCAAAAGCCAAAGTGAAAACGAAGCTAAATTCAATTATAAACCAAATTGTCTATAAAATCGAATTAAAGCAAAAATAAAACAAAAGCAAAAGCAAAAGCAGAAACACAGCAAAAATCGAGCCAAAAATGAAATCCAAACAAACGTTAGGTAAATATTGTGCTCTTAGCTAGCCTGGCAACACAATTCAATTAATACACTGCCAAAAATACAATGAATTTAATTGGGCATATTCGCATTGTGATTGCGAGCGCAACAATTCGAGATACAAATACATATGCATATATGTAAAAGATATTTATTTTAGCAATATAACTTTCTTTAACAACAGCTGATCTGTTGGTTTTTGTGATAAGATGAAAGTAAATTGGAATTTATTTGCGCTCGAAAATCGATTCACTCAAAGAATCTGTTAATGCACGAGTAATTGCACCTAATGTTCGAATTAACTGACCAACAAAATTGGCTTGATTGGCTTATTAGTTATTTATTTACATTTTATTTATTTATTTTAGTCTATTGTCAATAAAACCCAAACAATTGAGCCAACCGAAAAACAACATACGAATCGATTTACTGAAATCTGAGCCAAGACAATCACGGCAGCCCCACATGGCTAAAATAATATTTGAGCAAGTAAAGTTGTTAATTCATTCGAATATAGCATATTATATAGTAAAGAGCTTAAGAAGAATGTAACATAAATAAATAAATAATAAAACAAATATTAAATATAATAATACTGTGATAAAGTATTATATTAATATAGTCATATAAGTAAATAGAAATAAAAAAAAAATAAAAAAAAAATAATATTACAAGATAAAATAATGATAAATTTAATATTTATATACATATATAATGACATATAAATATATAAATTACTATAATAATAATAATAATAATAATAATAATAATAATAATAATAATAATAATAATAATAATAATGATATTTAATTTTAAAACATATTAAACAAGTAAAAAGTCTCTAGTCAAGACTGCTCGACTACGAGATACCCTGGATGGCTTGGGGGTGGGTTGAGCTAAACTTTGGACGCTTATAACTCCATTTCTAGATGGACGATCTTCATGAAACTTTCGAAATATATTAAAATTAATAAATAATGTTTTCTAAGTCCCCATAATTCGAGTGAGGTTTGGTTCTAAGTTATTTGACTTTACCGTTTCTACACTTAATAATAATAAATATATATAAAGATATATGTGTTTATTTGCCAAATTACAAGGCTCTAGTATTCGAAATGAGTTTAAATCTGTGTATCCAAAATCTGTAAATCCAAAATTTGTGTATCCACAATATCTATCTAAATATACAAATTTTATTTTTAGTCTCTAGCTCAAACGGAGTAGAAGGTATGCGCAATAAACGTTAAACAAGTAAACGAATTTTAGATTTTATATTTCAGCTCTCTAGCTTTTGAAGTTTCCGAAATCTCGATGTTCATACGGATGGACGAATAGACGGACATGGCTATATCAACTTATTTTTTTGTGCTGATAAGGAATACATATAGTTTATGGGGTCTGCGACGTCTCCTTCTGCCTGTTACATACATTTTCACAAAACCATTATACCCTGAATTCCCATTTTCAATGGACTTAGCGTATGAAAATAATATATTAAGATGACAATGTATAATATGACAATAAAAGTATGAGCAATACATATTTATTAATATTTGGATTAAATAAATAATGTAGTGATATAAGTAAATAATAATAATAATAATATTGAATATAAAAATAGATAAATACAGCAATATATAAAATAATAATACAAGTAAGAGCAATAAATATTAATTTACAATTGGAGCGATAATAAAATTTGATTTTTAGAGGCAGCATTTGAACATCATCTCAGCTGAGCTGCCTACTCCCAATTCCAGTTGACGAACATAGAAGAACAAAGTATTGTCAATTGGAACTTTTTTTTTTTTCATATTTGTGAAGATCTATTTAAAAAAAAAAAAGAGAAAAGCTTACATATTCAAGCAAAGTTGTCATAGAGTTTCATATTAATGAACATAAAATTTAACATAAATAGTATTATTATGATTTAAGCTTGTGTAATTCTAAAAGAAAAACACCACATATATTGCTAATACATACTGCATGTCAATAAACTATGTCTTGGAATTCCATTTTATATATTTGCAGAGTAAATTTCAAGCAAAACACAAATTGCTATCAAACTGCGTTCATCTTGGCTAAGTGAAACAAATATGCATAGACAGAAGTGGCTCAATTTGACTTGGTATGCTATTACGTTTGGCAATTAATACATATGAAATTTCAGACTAAATTATTCACATAGTTAATTCACATTTCAGTTAGAGTATTTACTGTGGCGCATTGCACATCAAATACTTTGTGTGTGTTTGCTAGATTTGTAGTTTTGTAGTGTATAGCGAGAATTTCATAAGAGGGCCACATGCTAAGTGTAGCACGCACTCGCATACTAACACACATTCGTACTCACACACACAAACACACTCGTACATACTGGCACTGAAATTGTTTGATTATGCAAAGAGTTTGGAGCATATATTGCATCTGCAGCGATTGGTTAGCGATTGCTTGGCAAACAGAATAACAAAGCGAATCAAAGCAATTCCGAGTCGCTGATTCCTGCTGGCGTTCGCCATTTCGATGGCAAAAATCCCAAGCATGGCAAATACGTTGCAGCAATCGATGCGATCTATTGTAGCAGCTGCTGCTGCTGCTGCTGCTGCTGCTACAACTTCTACTATTGCTGCCTCCCCAATTACAGAGCCCCCATCATCCACCCAGCCCAATTTGTTGACAGGCGAAAGTAAACGAAGGCAAACAGAGAGACACATGCGCTGGCAAGCAGAGAGACAGCCAATGTGCTTTCTACTTCAGTGCGTGCCACGTTGCGTATGCGCGCTATTTATAAAAATCAATTTCTGCCTTGGCAAGCAGCAACTACAGCGACGACGACGACGACGACGACGACGACGATGAGGAAAGGCAACGCAAACAAACAAATCAGAAACAAACAGCGGCAAGGAATAAATAAATAATGTTGCTGCTACAAGCACCCGACAGCAGCAACAGCAACAACAACAACAATAACAATAGCAATAATAAAAACAACAACATCAGCAACAACAACTGACAACAACAACAACTGACAACATAGAAGCAAATACAATTTCACCTGATTGTCTATAAAGTTGTTTTCGAACAGATCTCAATCTGATATCCGCTGATAAGGTCATAAGCATTGCCCAAACTTTGAACTTGTCAATTGGCTAATATTTTTGTTGTTGCTGAAATATTACAGATTGCTATAGATCAAAGTGAAAGAGTTTCGTTTCCCTAGCAAGTGAAGCAACAAAATAAACTTATTGAATAGATTTTCATGTCAAGTAGATCGAAACTGAATTAAAGCTAATAGATCGTAGGTCACAGTGCATGTGGTTCAGAAAGTATAACAAGTTAATTGCTGCTGATTCGGTACACAATAAATAAACTCAAAGAAACTGAAGTAAATTATACAATATGTTACTTACAGAGCTTCAAAACTATATAGACAAAGTATAGATCGTAGACATCGATAATATTGACAAATAGTATTGCTGAACATATATTTTTGCATTCGAGCTTATAAGTGAGCTGATCAGCGAGTATAATTCTAGTTACACTTTTTCATGCTATTTTTTGTATTGTTGAAATTCTTACAAATTTATACAAATTTATATTGATTGTTTCTCTCTAGTTATGAAAACACGTATTCGTGCTTGATTAAGTTGAAATGGGTCAAACGATGATAAATGTGAGAGCTAATTATTCAATGTATCTCTTAATATAATATCTGCTCTAGTAATTCTTTACGGGCCTATTATGATCTAAGAGTGTCTCTCAATATCGTAGTCGCAGCATGCAAACATGCTAATTACGATCGATGGACATAAGACATATGCCCTATGGCCATAAAGTTGAGTTATTTGTGGTCACAGAGATGTGTTATATGTAAGTAGCGAGTGATATTCCCATTAGTTAATAAGTCAAAATCAGTTTAGCATAGATCGCTGTAGCTTAATCAACTGTAGTTGGCATTTTGCTTAACGTTTATCGATTGTTCTTTTGCTTTTGCGTTTCTCACATTGCTTTTACTTTCTCTTGGCCAACTTTGCTTTTCATCTATTGTATACACTCATCTTCTCTGATTGCTTCTCTCTTGTCATCTATGTCATTATATATATATATATTTTTTTTTTAATGCTGCATCACTTGCGGCATTCGCAAATTTACAAAATTTCACTGTCTAGGTCGAGTGCAGTTGCTTCTCTCCCTCTCTCTCTCTCTCACACACACACTCTGCCTCTTCCTCTCTTTCGTTTCCTTACTGACTATATGCTACTACTGCCAACATTTGCCCTACTACGCCCTCTTTCTATGCTGCCTGCGCCTCGCCTCTGCTCGTGGCTAGAGAACAATGACAGTCTTGAAGGCAGCGCGTGCAACAACAACAACAACAGCAACAACAATGTTAAATCTTATAAAATAAACATTTATTTTTAGCACTAGTCGCTTTTGCTGCTTTTGGCTGCTGCTGTTTTTCCTTTAGGTTTTCTTGTTAATTCCCAACTGGCAAAATGAAAAATGGAAAAATGGAAAGAAACAAAAAAACTCAAAGCCGAAGGCAAATGCAAAAAACAAAAAACAAAAAAACTGAAAAAAAAAAACTACTTTAGCAAGCGCCACAAGCAGTAGCTAATAATACGAATGCCATTTGTGAGCGCAAAAAAAAAAAAAAAAAAAACACCCAACACACAGAGAGAAAAATGGCCGCCCTGCACGTCACAAATCCCAACTCAACACACACACGCACACACACACGAATCGCAACCAACCCTGAGGCAGCTGCCATAAGCCGCCTTTGCGTACTGTCATTATCCGCCTGCCGAACGATCGATTTGCACTAAGAATGCTTAGCGCTTTCTAGCTGCAACAAACTACATACATATACATACGTACGTATATAGACCATTTATTGATCAATACGCATCTAGTATACATATGTATATACTATATATATATATATATATATATATATATATATATGTATGTTCCATCTGTCGCGCTCAGAGTGCAAATTCCAATTTATTTACTTGGGGTCTTTGCTTAATTAGCGGCTCGTCGTAGCTTTGCTGTTGTCTTTGCTCTTCTTGTTGTAGTCATTGTTATTCACTGTATTTTTTTTTTTAATTTTTTGGAGGAGGAAGCGCAGCAACAATACGGAAGCTTTTGCGAATGGCTCTCTCCCACTCAGCCACAATTTGGCAACACACACACACACATATATATATATATATATATATATAGCTAGCCAATGCAACGCCCCTTGCCGCCCATCTATCCACTACCCAGCACCCTATATTCACACTCCACATGGCTAGCACCTCTTTGGATCGACGCCAGCTTTGCCAAGTCGCATGTTGGCTGATTCATATTCAAGCATTCGACTGCTCGACTGCTCGACTGGCTCGACCATTCGGTTTTTGTTTTTCGGGCATTCGTTTTTGGCATGTTTTTAGCTTACTCAACGCTTCTCACTTATCTTATCGCCAATCATTGAAACAACACAACAACGCAACGACCTTAAAGAAAATCAAATTCAAAAATTATATTCCATACCCATATGACGACGAGGCCAACAGCCAGCAGCTAGCCAGCGTAATAATTATTCGACTGATTCTGATTCTGATTCTTATGAGTTCTAGTTTTTGCCTTTTGCCTTTTGCTTTTGGCGATCCGTTCGAATCGTTGTCATTGTCAAGTCATTTGTCATCTTTCGAATATATCGCTTATCTATAGCTTTCTCTCTCTTTATATATTGACACATTGAGCAAGTGACGAAGGCGCAAGCGAATTGATCTATATTTGTTTTTAATTTTAATTTCCTTTTTTTTTTCATGAATTGATAAAAATATTCAATTAAAAGATGAGTCAATTATGAACGTTAGCGTTGCCGTATCTTTTGTAGATATCAATTTGTAACTTTGTATTTGTTGTGCTTTATAATAAATATATTAATAAAAATTTGTATAGAAACAAAAACTTATTTATATTTGAAATTAATTAATATATTATTAAATATATAAATAATTACCAATAAAACCCACATTTCTGTATGAAATTAATTAATAATTATCAACTTCACACAACTCAACTGCATTCAATTCTGTGTCAGCTAGAGTAAAAGAATTCATTTTGATAAAAAATTATCAAAATTCTTGTAGAATGCAAACTGGGCAAGCTGCCTTTCCTAGAACAGCGTTGCCATATTACACAAATTACTAAGTAAGTTTTATTTGCTAAGCCAAACACTTTTACTGAATATCTTAAAGCGGAATTCTGCGCCACAACTATTCGAGAAAAGCAAGAGTAAGAGTGGAGGTCTAGGTGGGAGTGCACGACTGAGAGGTCTACCAGGTCAATCATTATGTATTACAGGATGTTAGATATTATAAGAACAGCACAGCTCTACATACTAATCAAGAGATCTCTCTCCTATTGCCTGTCACATACATTTACACAAAACCAATATACCCCAAATGCTCGCTTCTCATATATATTTACTGGGTATCAAAAATGTTGTCGAAGACTCAAGCATATTTGTAGTACATAAAAAAAAAAAATAAAAAATAGAGAGAGATAGAGAGAGAGAAAAAGAAATTGAAATAGCGAGAAATATATAATTCCACAGCTGACTTGGAATATTTTTATTAGAATTGCATTCCAACATTGCAACAATTTTCTAGGTAAATTTCAATTTGGCAAATTGCACACAGTTTTAACTGTAGCGTATAACAGTTGTAGCATAGTTCAGTTGTTGCTCTTTTGTGGAATATTTTAAGCATTTCACTTATTAATTATAAAGCACCCGCACTCCCTCTCCCACCCACCCATTCAACTGCCCCACACACGTTTTTGTCAATATTCATTTGTTTCTTGCCCATTCTCTTCAGTTGTCTGTCTGCAAACCCTTTGGAAAGTTTCAGCTGCAGTTGTTCAAATATTTGCATGGCCTATTTGTTAATTAATAATAACGCTAGAGACCTTGTCAACAGACGTTGCCCCACCCCCCTTCGACCATGCCACTGGCCACTGGCAATGCCCTCGCGACATCGCCCTGGACTTGGCGTCCCATTGCGTCTGTCCAACTAGACGTGCCGTTTGCCCATTTGCCCATTGACGTAATTTTCGATTTTATTTATTTACAAGTTACCTTGAATGTGGCCTATTGCCTTTGTTTTATGTGGCGCTCAACGGGTCGCTGCATTACACTTAAACCAGGTCTCAGCCTTGGATTAGAGGACTTGTGTGGCACTTTACTATGAACCTTAACCGCTTAAAGAGCGTCACCAATATCGCTTAAAATCCGTGTCACGAACCACAGCAACGACTCCAACAATAGCAATAGCTGGTGCAACAATCATAACTTTGCCAGGTCACTTTCCATAAATTATGTACAACAATAGCTAAACTAAAACCACAAATGAGTGAACAGAAATATTATGATCGACTATCAAAATACCCTAACTGCTTATGCACACAATGTGATATGTGTTTGTATAATGAGCTATTCTGTTACATTATCTTTCTGACTTTTGCTATTCGCTCATCTTCACTCATCTTCATTATTCTCATTCGGAATTGATCTAGCAACGCATTTTAAGGCTTAAATTTGATACACCTCAGCCGTTGAGTGCAGCGTTGACTTGGAATGACGTCGACATTAAATGCTTACAATTCGAATTTCTAGCCCACTCTCGTTTATTCCTTGCGGTTCTATTGTTTTTTACGCCATTATAAAAACGTGTGCTGCCGCAACAACAACAACAACAACAACAACAACAAACAATTATAACCATGTGTGTTTGTGTGTGTGTTGGCTGGGTCAGGTGTTGCAAAAGTTTTAACAACGAACAACGAGCACCTTTAAATAACCAGCTAACCGGCCAGCCACCCAGCTGCCTAGCCACCCAACGTTCAGTCCCCTGCTCGAGCTCAGCAAATTTTTCAGTCCCAGGAAGCCATTACGTTGGTGGGAGGCGTTTGGTACACAACTGGCCACGCCTACCACCGGCAAGGCCCGACTGCACCTTTAGCTAAATTCATGGGCTGTGGCAAAGGTCAAGGCGTTGCCTTCACCATTTCTTTTTTTTTTCTGTTGCTGTATTCTATTTTTTCTTTCTCTTTTTTTCGCATTCCTTTCATTTGCGGCTCGTCGGTGGGCGGAACTTGTGTGTTTAAAAATATGTCCAAAATATGCCTCAAAATAACGGTCAAAAAGCCATTTGGGCTACGTGCACGTGGCACAGTTGGTCAATCAAAGGGAATTGAACAAATAGAAACGAAGCAGGAATCGGGAAGAACGATTCTTGATTAAAACTTTGAATGCAGATGTATAGGAAGTAGATATACTTTTAGATTTTTAGAAAGAGAGAAGGAAGGAAAGAGAGAGAGAGAGAGAGAGAGAGAGAGAGAGAGAGAGAGAGAGAGAGAGAGAGCAGAGAGCATTGGTTAAAAATCAAAGAATCAACAATTTCATTTGAATTCCTCATCAAAAAGAAATGGAATTGCAAACTTGAGGCGCTGGCTAAGGCAAAGGCAAAGGCAATCGAATCGAAACGCGCAGATGGCAATTTCGTTGGCTTTGCAACTGTTAAGAGTGCACAATCGAGTCAATTATAGAGCGAGTGCAATCTATAGTCAAGGACCCACGACTAAGGCAATCAATTTCGACTCTAGCTAAGTTTTCTGCTGCTGCTGCTGCTGCTGCTCCTCCTCCTGCTGCTGCTAGTTCTACTTCTACTTCTGCTTTTTGCGTAAGCTTCTTACGGGGTGTTGTCACAAAGGCAAACCAAGTGCGAGCAATGTCATCGATGGCAAAAAGCGGGCCATGTCATCTTTTATGCAGCAGCAACAGCAACAGCAATAGCAGCTTCTGCTGCTGCTGCTGCCATCTACTGCCATGCCCACTTGTGCCGCAGCATGCCAAAAGCTGACCCCAATGAAGCCCAGCTGAGGAAACGGCGCGACTTGACTTTGCTTTACATTGCTTTGCTTTGCTTTGCTCGAAGGCAACTTTGTTGATTTATATTTTTGCTGCTCATGAAATTTGCAGCAGCAAAGCAAGGAGCAAATGGGATGGGCATGGGCCAGCAAGCTGCGGCAGGACATGCTGGCGACGGCATTAAAATTGCATGCGCACTAAAGTATGCAACGGGCGACAGGCGATGGGCGATGGGCGATGGGCAATGGGCAAAGCGCTTGGCATGTCAGCAATTAGAAGTGGAAAGAACAGTCCAATAGCAGCCGCAGCTAAGGGAACTACGTTTCCTTTCACGTAACGCTCAATTGCAGTGTATGAGTGCACCATAAATCATGGCTAGCACACACACGCATACACATGCCCAACCACACACGCACACACACTCACCCACACAACCACACACGCAATTTGCTCTGTGACGTCAAAGTCAGAAAGGCGTTAACTGCGTTGTTGCTGCTGTGGCGGCTTCTGCTGCTGCTGCTGTTGTTGTCGTCAGCAGGTGCGAAGCAAACAAAAATCTGCTCACATATTGCAGCTACCTGCCAACAGAGGGCGCCACCTTTTGGGTCATCAATTTTCGATACAAATTGAAATGGAAGCAAACGGGACAAAACTTGGCAATTTAATTTCGCAACATTTTCGTAAATAATTTTGCACAGATTTTACCAAATTTATAGTTTTAAATTGACATTGATAGCTTTTTTACACTACATATATTTACTAAAAAATATTTAGATATGTATTGTAGATATATATTTAGCTAAAGGATTCCTCAATTGAAGTTTTTAGAAATAACTTTTACTACATATTATAATTAAATTACTATTACGCTATTTACTAATTATCAATAACTTTTCTTATACATTTCATTATATATGATTAGACTTTACTATCATTACTTTTTATACCCTGAACCCATTGAAAATGGGAATTCAGGGTATAATGGTTTTGTGAAATGTATGTAACAGGCAGAAGGAGACGTCGCAGACCCTATAAAGTATATATATTCTTGATCAGCATAAAAAAATAAGTTGATTGAGCCCTGTCCGTCCGTCCGTCCGTCCGTCCGTCCGTCCGTCCGTCCGTCCGTCCGTCCGTCCGTATGAACGTCAAGATTTCCGAAACTACAAAAGCTAGAGAGCTGAAATTTCACATGAACACTCGTATGTTACTTACGCAATACGAGTTTATTTTGTTTTTTCGATAACTCGCCCCGTTTCCAAATTATCGATAAAAAATCGAAGATTCGTTTCAATTTTTTAGGCTTTTTGGGTATATATTTAGATAGATTTTAGATAGATTTTGGATGCCACGCCCCCTTCGCCCACAATTTGGAAAAAACGCATTTCAAATACTAGAGACTTACAATTTGGCACAAAGAAAGATTCATATATCCTTAATCTACTCTGCAAATTTTATGAAGATCGTTCATCTAGAAATGGAGTTATAAGCGTCCAAAGTTCAGCCCAACCCACCCCCAAGCCACGGCAGCAACTGCGCAGTTAGCAGAGCGCGCGCTTATAAGTGCGTAAAGAAGAAGAGTATCACTTTTTTTGCAGGGTTCAGGGTATGTCGTAGTCGAGCCGTCTCGACTAGAGCCTTCTTACTTGTTATACTTTAGATAAAATGTATTTTATATTCTGCTGCCTAACATAAACAGTTATCGGTAATTTGTCGCTGTAATTTTCTCTCATATTTGTTATCGATAACAATTTGTATATATTGCTATCGATTACATTTACTTTCCAAGCATTTACTTTCTATACAATGTCTCTTCTAATCTGTTCTATATCAAAATCAATTAAATTAGCTATCGAAGTGTTTTCACGATAGTATGATCATATTTGAGATCGCTAAAAGTTTATAATATATGTTATCTATATATTTGCTTACAACGATTTTTATATTCTGTTATCTATCATCCATCTATAAGTATATCTCACTATTTACGCTGCACTTCAAACACACAAATCTATATTTTTATATATACATATATTTATATAGCATGTAAATATCATGAATATGCTTGGTAATTTAACTTAACTGACGGCACATAGTTATTGCCTTTTAGCCCACCAGCCAAAGTTTCGCTTTGAGTCGTTTAAGCGCCTTAGTGTATGCTGCAGCATATCCGATTATGGCCTAAGACCCGGCAGTTGGGATACTCGCACAAAATAAGCTTTAACTAACTGACCCACGGCAACATCCAGGACAACAATAAAAACAACAACAAACTGGAATCAAGTAATGTACTTGCTCAGTAACACACACGCACACGTACTTAAAAAAATATAAAAATATTGTGAAAATAAAAACTAAGGAAAACGCAGAAATAAAGTAAGAAAAACTAAGTCAAAAGGTCAAATGTATTATTAAGCTATATGTGCGTGTGCTTGTGTGTGTATGTGTGTGTGTTTGAGGATTGGAAGTGCTGCTCAAAGAAATTACATTTTTGGGGTCAAATGGTCAGGCGGTCGGTGGGTCGACAGTTGCTGTCGCTTGTCTCTGGCCTCGTCAAAGTAGCGACCTTCAAAATTGGTCGACAGCGCCGTTGGGCTCTCAAGTATCCTTTTGGCAACACCCACGCACACACACACACACACACACACACACACTTATCATTAGCCACAAACATTTTGCCCCTCTGGCATTTCTCATTTTTTTTTTACGTATATGTGTTTGTATTTGTGTGTGTTCTTTTTCGTACCTCTCACTCATTTTTATTTGCCAAGTGCACGCAATGTGACAAAGTACAAAAGCAAAAGCAAAAGCGAAAAGAGAAGAAAAATCGGTGGGAAGAGGTGGCAATGTAGTAGGCAGCAAATGGGCGGCAAGCAGGCGTGGCGCCTGGGCTGTTGGCTGGTGTAAATTATAGTGTCATATCGTGTAACATCACATATAGAGAAGGCCCAAACGCCCACTAACAACAGCCAGCCGGCTCGCCCGCTGGCCCGCATAATCCACTTGAATTTTGTTGGCGAAATGATAATTAAGCAAGTTCGTGTGTGTCCAGCCGCTGGTGGGACGTGGGCGACTCAGGACATGCCCAGTACATGGGCTGAAGGAACTACAAATTATGTTATCAGATAATTCGATACCCTTGGGCATGGAAAAGAAAAATTTATCAAAGAAATAGTCAAAGTATCGATAAATGCAGTAAAGAAACGCGCACAATCGATGCATATATAAAAATCGATATACATTTGTATAGGCAATATGGGTAAGCCACCTTACATATGTAGAATGATCGATCATTTACATATGTAGAGTGATCGATAAATATTCGATTGACAATCACTAAATATAAACATAAGTATGAATAAGCGTGAAAGTTAATCAGTTTGGAACCGATCGATCGATGAGTTCATAATCGATAAGTTAATTATCGATAAATAGAACAGCTCAAAAAGGTTTTCAAATGTTTAAATGTTTTATCGATTAATATATTAGATAGTTGCAAAAGTCAATTAGACAACTATGTCACAAATCGATTAGTGTATAAAGAAAAGATAAACCATATACATCCAATAAAGCACCATTATTATCGATTGATAATTATATAGTTGGCGATCAATTTGATATATACATTATCGATAACTTTCACAAATTGTGTAAAATTAGTAATTGACGGTAAGCAATTGGTCATCATTTCTGTAGAAAAGAAACTTTTCCCTATTGTCATAGCGTCTAATATGCCCATTGTAGAAGCATTCGTACAGGGTATTCGGCACTTGCAGTTGTTTATTAGCAGCAATGACCAGTGGTAACTGTAATTGTAACTGCTTGTTGTTTGCTGCTCTTCGCGTCATTCCGTTAGTGAGCTTTGGGATCGACTCTGAATTTGGACTTGGTTTTGGGCTTGGGGTTTGGGGCTGGGGTTCGGGTTCGGTTCTTTTGCTGCTTTTTATGTACATTTTTCTTGTTTCATTTTTTTTTTTTTTTTTTGCTTTATTTTTGTTTTCTTTTTTGTTTTTGTTTTTGTTTGCGGCCTGCTTAAGCATGCATGAAGCGTGCTCTTATTTAATGAACAAACTTTGCGGTTGTGTTGGCTTTTCGTTAGCCACTTGTCATAATATGATTGCAGTTGTTATTCTTGCTGTAGTTGTTGTTATTGTTGTTGCTGTTATTTTTGTTGTTTTAGTTGTTATCTTCACTCATGACAGACATCCTAATTGAGTCGAAGGAGTGAGTGCCGAAAAAAAGGAGATTAACACACATATTAATTTAAGCTATATTTAGCCAAGTTAATATCGAATGGCATGGGCCACAAATCTACAATTCAAATTGTGCAAGCTTTGTCCATAACTCTTAAAGGTCAGCCAGCCACAACCATTTTGAATACATTCGCACAGCGAGTGCATTTCACCAGAAACTCGAGCTATTTGGCATTTCAACGTGGCTCCATAACTTGGGTTTTCAGCCATTTGAGTGTGGAGCGAAGTGTTTGGGGCTTTGCTAATCCTCTTAATGTAGCTATGCCAACAGCATGCAATGACTAATTAATGTGACTTTTGCTATTGGTATGCGTTTATATATACATATTCATATATTCATATGATCTCCACACATACAATATCAGAATTTAATTGCAGTACCAGGAATTGTTGTAATAATAAGAAATCAGAACTTCTTATAACAGAAATGGAATATAGAATTATTTAATTAGGAATTGTTATACTAGTCAAGATGAGTTATATTAAGAATCGATAATCAAAGATTATTGTATCCTAAATTATTACAACATATGCTGATAGATATTATCAAATCTTAAATTACTCTGTCAAATATTGCCATAATTAGTAACTGTTATATCATAGACTATTATAAGATACTGTTGGTATATCAAGAATTATGAAATCAGAAATTGTCTTATCAAAAAACTGTAGATTCAAATGTAAAATATATAAAATTTATATATCCCAAACTATTATATAAATCATTGTTATATCAGCAACTATTACACAGCACATGCCCATATGATAAACTATTTATTTAAAGATATCATATATCATATAGCATGTAGCTATATCAGAAAATATTACACCAGTAAGCAGAGCTCTTAATTGTCTATGCAACATAAGTGTATTTCACTCAGTTTGCGAAAAAAAAAAAACTCAGAGAGCATCCGATTGCATCGATTCTCAACGAGCTCGAGCTCGATCCCGATCGGCTAACGATCGTTTCTTTATGTTATATTTCACTCTGGTTTTTCACTCTGGTTTGGATAACTCTTTGAGCTATATGTTCTATTGTTGAAAGCCAATCATATCGCTACCTAAACGATGATGTTCGTTGAAAGAGCGTTACACGAATAGTTCAATGTAAATCGTTCAACCGAAAACCAACACGAAAAGAAACGAAGGCTCTTGCTCAGAGCGAGAACGAGAGCGAGTGAGTATAACATGATTCGGTTGATCTCCGATCTCTCAAATGGTTAATAGTTACTTGCGAGCTATGCTGGTAACTGCTGTATAAGAAATTTGAATATGAAAAATGATTGAATGAAGAGTAATTTCTAAATAATGAATTCCAATATATAACAGGATCTATTATAATAGAAATTTCTTGATCAGAAATAGATATATTAACAAGTAAGAAAGCTGTAGTCGAGACTGCTCGACTACAAAATCCCCTGAGCCCTTCTTCGAACGAATCATATTCCAAGAATGCTTAGTTTCGATTCTCTATGCGTAAGAAACTATACATGCAAAAACACGAACACACACGCGCTTGTAAGCATGTATGTGTGTGAGCAATGCAGGCGGCTTGCTGTCTCGCTGCCTTTGTTGCTGCGCCACATGGGTTTTGATGAGAAAACTTTGATGATTGATAATTCTGTTTCTAGATGGACAATCGTATTGATTTCTTCAGATTATGATTATGATATTCATATCTACATGCTAAACCAAACAGCATGTCTCTAGTATTTGAAATGCATTTTTTTTCACATTTGGGGGTGGTGGGGCGAAATGGGGACCGGAATCCAAAATCTGACAAAAACCGAAATTGTATTAAATTAGTATCTATATATATGCAGAAGACTTGGAGACTCTAACTCTAAAGATGAATTAGCTAGAATTTTATAACTGGTTCCCGATAATTTCGTTTATCGATAACTTAGCAAATATACAAGTTATCGAATTTCTGAAACAAACTCGTACTGCGCGTGCAATATACGAACCTAACACAAAAAGAATGAACTCTCTAGCTTTTGTATCTTCGGAAATCGACGCGTTCATACATACGGACGGACGGACGGACGGACGGACGGACAGACGGACATGGCTATATCAACTTTTCTCGTCACCCTGATCAAGAATATATATACTTTATGGGGTCTGCCACGCCTCCTTCTGCCTGTTACATACTTTTAATAAAACCATTATACCCTGATTTCCCATTTTCAATGGACTCAGGGTATAAAAATGATTATTATAACAGAAATTGTTATATCCAAAATTATGAAATCAAATATTGTTATATGAGCAACTGTTATATCACAATAAATTATTGTCTTTTATAGGATTTTCCTTGAATCCCTTTTAACTTCAGTTCAATGTTCATTAAAGGGCATTGCTATCCAAATTGTTCCTTAATTTTGGGCTATAAATTAGGGCCGACTAAAAGCTAACCATTACATGAAGGACATTCCCTGTTGGTAGCGATAAGTAATTGCTTCAATCGATAGTCCGGCGACTGTCCAGAATACCATTCGTACCATCTGCACCTCAGTCAATACAAAATGTGCTTGCGAGCGACACCCAATTAGGCAGCACAAACCATCAAGAATATCGGCCGAGTCCAAACTGTGATAAAGTCAATGGCGCAGGCTAATCAAAAAATACTTAAACCAAATGGCACGGCATTAGCGGAAAAGACGGAGAAACGAATGCAGGAAGGAGTAGGGGTCTGGTGCGGGAACCACCCACATAATAAAACGAAAGAACACTTTTATTTATTTTTTTTTTTTTTTTTTTTTGTTTTTTGAATTTCCACTTCCCATTTGGCATTAGAGAAATTCGCACGCAATGAGTCGAACCGCTGTCAGTTGTTGGCGAATGCTTATTGGACCATCGCAGCGAATAATATTATTCCTTTTATTATTATTACATACTATTATGATTTAGATACTAATGGCTGGCACGCTGATGCGACGTAAGTGAAGGTTATGACATTCAAATTCAAATTCTATTTTCAATCAGACGCGAACAGACTTGAAAGATGCCCCCGGCATAAGCGACAACCGCAACAACAATACCAATACCAATACCAATACCAATACCAATACCAATACCAATACCAACAACAACAGCAACAGACACAACGATAACATATGGCAATCTCTCTGGCGACATCGACGATGACTACAGCAACAAGGACAACAACAGCAATGACAACAAGTCAACCAACTCAATTATACAAACATTAGAAATGCATCAAAAAATAACGAAGGATATTTGAGCACGAAACGAAATCAAGCAAAATGTGGAAATGGGAGTGGAAGTGGAAATGGAACTTGGGGCCTTCAAAGAGCATACACTATGATTTCTTGATACAGTCAACAGTAATCGATAACACTGCACAATCAACTGTGCGAATAAAATTTGCAACTAGTATAATAGTTACAACAATTCATTTATTACTTCGACTTTATCACTATGCGATGTGTATCTTATCTGCATAGCTTGGGGCCAAGTTGTGAGACCTACTCGTTGGGTGCTTCGTAGATAACTCTGTACGATGATGGAACGTTTCGAAAATAATTTTAAAATGATCAGCAGTCTTTCGATAAAGTAAGTTATTGGTAGGCACATTGCATTACAGCAATGAGTCATTTTTATAGATCGAACAGAGTTTTATAACAATGCTAAAGAAGATTGATCAATTATTATTCAAGTATAACAGATAATCTGAGGTATGGATATATATTCCCAATTGTAGACCACCAGCAAATATAACAGCTTGTAAGTCTCATCAAAGAGTATTACAGAAAAACATACCAACTGTTATATATATTTTTAGCCTACAATCTGTTATATTTGACAAAAATCATTAACGGTTATATATGAGCATATTTTACAATAGGTATAATGAACCCTTTTAGTGTAGAATATTTTCAAATATAACAGTTTATAAGTTTCATCGAATATAACAGTCTGATTTTCATTATGTATAACAGTTGGCAAGTGATAGCAAATACACAGTTTGCTAGTTTCATCATGTTTAAAATTTTATAACAAAATATATAACAGTTATTATCAGCAACAATTCAATATAACAGTTTCTAGGCATTTAGCAATAACAGTTTGGAAGTTTAATAATAAATAGGTTTGCAGATGTTACTAATTATACAATTTCCACGTATATAACAGGATTGTAAGTTTCGCCATGTTTACAAATTTGTAATATAATCAAATATAAGCTTATCACATACAAGTGTAAGTCATAATAATAAGCTCAGCAAATAAGATTGTAAATTGTTTATGTAAAAATATGATTGAAAATTTCATAAAATATAGCAAAATATTATTTAACAGTTTGATAGATACACTTTGGCCCCTGTAAATAGATATTTAGATATACAAATAGATTACAGTTGATTTATCGCAATTCATCGATTTCTTTTTCAACATTTATCAAATTTTACTTAAAAGTTACACAGCTTATGAATAATTTACTAATTTACTAATAATTTAAATTGATCGATATTCCAACTTTTATCAACAGTTTGTTGAAAAGCGCTTAGATCAACAAACCACAATTTATCAAAATATTTTCAAGTACATATTGTCGGTGTTTCTTTTAATTTTTTGTATTTGTTTCATGTATATGAGAATGGAATAGCTTAAGTATGTTCAGCACGTATGTTAGACAGTGTAAAAGTCATTTAAAGCGTTTACTTGGGCACAGACATTATGTCGTTGCTGTGGGTCGCTGTGGGTCTACGTAACCTTCATTGAGTTCTGTGCTCTGTGCGACTGATTAGCCTAAATGGTTTTTGCCTTTTATTATATTTTATTTTGGATATAGCCTAATGGGTAGTGGGGGGATGGGGTGCGATGGGTGTTATGCATAGAGAGCGCTATCGAATCACGTGAATGAACTTGTTTGCACACGACAAAAGAAGCGTTTATCATAGCGTATATACATTATATATATATATTTATACATATATATATAAATGTGTATAAACAAATATAAACAAATGCAAACAGTGCCGAGCGAATGGCAAATTTCATTCGGCGACTGTTTCCGCTTTCATGTCAATGGCAAATTTTTGCACACTCAACGCCAATCAATTTCGAGATAGTTT
This sequence comes from Drosophila borborema, assembly GCA_030914335.1. Taxonomy (NCBI): domain Eukaryota; kingdom Metazoa; phylum Arthropoda; class Insecta; order Diptera; family Drosophilidae; genus Drosophila; species Drosophila borborema. The sequence goes on from JAUESP010000311.1 coordinate 932,360, forward strand.
ACGATTATTGTTTTTGGCTGCGAACATTTGGAGGGATGCGGTTTAGGGGCGGGTGCTGTTGAGTAGCTGGGTGTCAGTCGCGTGTCACAATCAGCTACTTCCACAAACAAACACGCGCACACACACATTGAGAGAGAGAGAGAGAGAGAGAAATGTAAAAAAAATATCAGCCATGTAAATGTTATGTATGATTATTGGTCCCCCTCATACAGGAGAGTGCATAATATGACAGAATTTATTTGACATTTGCAAATCTGGCGTGTGAAAATAATTACATACCTTAAACTGAGCTTCGTGTGTGTATGTAAGTTGGGGGAAAAATGGGTTTTCGTACCGGGAAGCTAACCACCACGAAACATTGGTAATGGCTCTGGCAATGACAATGCACTCGAGTGCACAAATTGTGCAAGAAGTGCGGAACAACAACAACAACAAATTTTGGGTAGTAAAATGGGGGAATATATAGGTGAAAATTAAATGAATTATGCTAAAATAGCAACGAATTCAGAGTGCGAACAGAGCTGCAACAAAATATGCTAAGGGATTTTTGTTTTTTTTATTTTTTTTGATTATGTGAGATAAAAGTTTACAGCAAAGCTTTTTCTGACATTAACATTAACTTTACAGTGAATGAAAATGAGTAACCCTTGAACAGCAAAAACAAATTAGCAGAGAGCACTTTAATAGTTGTTGAATTACAGATTGAATTACAGAGAAAAAATCTTAAACACTTTCAAACTGCATAAAAGTGGCTAAAATTAAATAGTAAACGCAACTGAATTTGGTAATTACATGTTTTAAATACCAATTGGAATAGCTTGGATTGGCAATTGGAATTAATAATAAGCAATCTACAATTTAACAGTTACACCACAACTAATCATGTTAAGTACATGTTAGATATCAATGAGAATGACTTTACAATTGAGATAAAAAACCATTTCAATTGATCTCAAACATTTTCTTTGATATCTATATTTATTTTCTATTATGTTGAGCAAAACGTATATCTCCATTCTTCTGGGAAAATGCTTGTGTAAATATCTTTCAAGTATACACAAATTTAACAGCGCAAGAACTTTCATAAAATGCATTTATTACTTTTTTTTGCTGCTATTTTTAGGCAGAAAAGAAAAAAAAGGGAAAATTTGAAAGAAAAAAGATATATACAATGTTGAAATGCTCTCACGGGATATATGTACATATATAGAGATGTATGTGCATGTGTAACGAAATGCACTGGAATTGAAACATGTTACATATTTTACATTTGCAGCCTAGCAACAAGGGAATGAAATATGCATTTTGTTTCAATTCTCTGGTGTAAGCAAAGAATGTTGCCAAACCAAAACTTTGCATACTTTTTGCCATGACAATTTCCGATTTTGTTGTTCTTGCTGATGTGTGCTGTTGTTGCTGATGTGTGCTGTGTCAGCAGCGTAATGAAAGGATTAAGCAGAAAAGGATTCGTTTTGTGAAAATGAGTGTAATCAGCAAATGTCAATTGTTATCTAGTTTGTCAGCAAAGGGAACTGAACAAGATTTGGACACAACAGGACGAGCCATATACAGTGAAAGCTCTAATTGAGGACTAACATGACTTGTTCGTATGAGATGTTCGCTCGAAAGAGACAGGTTAAAGTGAACTTTGTTTTATTCTCTAAGAAGTCTCACATCATTGAGACTTTCATTGCATACAAAACACACAGACACAGACAACGAAAGACAGAGAAAGAGAGCAAAGAGAGAGAGAGAGAGGAACGAGCGCTACTTGTGAGAAAGAGCTGATGATTGTGGTATTTAGCTTGCAGGGGAACAAGCGAAAAAGAGCGAGCGAGAGAGAGAGCGCGAACGATTGTTTATCAATGATCATCACATCGTAATAAAATACCAAATTCGGCGACGAAGAAGTCGCGCAATTTCAATCTGGATTTCTTGGGCTCCTCGCGTGGATGATGCACCGTTATTTGATCGCCATCGGCCGATATCATTGTCTCGCTGGGCGGCGATATCGAGTACTGCTGCAGCATGCGGCGCTGCTGTTCGGTGAGCTCGTCCAGCGGATCGTTCGCTGCCATTGCTGCTGCTGCTGCTGATACGGCGGTGGCGCCACTGCAGCTGCTGCTGCTGCTGCTGCCGCCCACTAAACAGGCAGCCGAACTGGAGGCAGAGACACCGCCGCCGCCAGCAGCGGCCATTTGTTGAGCGATGAGCAGCTTCTGTGCATGCTCCTCGGCCTCTTTTTGTTTTTTGAAATCTTTTTTGTTTGTTTTTTGTTGTGGCACACATACATACATTTACATTGATATAGAGACGTAGATCAAATACATATCGATATATAGATATATAGAGTATAGATTAAATATAGCATCAAACAAAATAAAAATGGGGTAAAGTGTGCAGGGGCTGGCTAAAGGGCGTGGCGGCTGGACCAGAAGCGAGCTGTAGAAGAGGAAGAGAGCTGTCTGTCGAGTAAGTAATTTTTTTTTTTACTTATTTATCAATTTTTAAATTAATATTTAAATATAATTTTGTTTCCAGAGAAATTAGAGATCAGAATCGTTAAATGATATATGTAAATAATATGAACCTTTATCGTTTCCTAACAGAACTAGATTCATTCCTTATTTCGCATGTAAAGAAATTTCTTGTTCTTTCTTGAGATCTCAAATCAGTTTTGGCTAATCTAAAAGGAAATCTATTTCTAAGAACAATATAATGATTATTAAGTGTTTCAATGTTTTCTCTTACAAAGGAAGTTCCCTGGTATTCTTTCAGAAGATCCCAGACTTTCGCTATAATCTTATTATTGTTCGTTTAACATTGATTATCAATGGCAAATTAAAATGAAATTTCTATAGATATTTGGCGGTGTATCTGACGGACATTTGATATTGATATTGATGTAGAAGATTGATGGATTTGGTCAAAAATTGCGCCCGCATTTGCACTTTTATCGAACGGAAGCACACTCGAGACGTGGCTGAACCGATTGCCCGGCGAGGCGAAAAAAAATCAAATAACAAAAATATATAAATATATATGTATATATATTACAAAATGATAATCAAATGGGTGTGGCTGCTACGATGATGGGCGAGCTGAGAAAGGGTGAGTGGGCCAGTAGCAACAGCTGCTGTTGCTGCTTCTGCTGCTGCTGCTGCGGCGTGAAAATTTAATTTCAATTTGCAATTTGAAAAATGAAATTTCGGCACCAGCTAGACGCAGTGGGCTGAAGGAGAATTCAAATTAATGATAATGTATATACATACATAGATATATACATATATATTTGTACTTTGCCGCTGCTGACAGAGACAGAGGCAGAGTCGCTGCAGAGTGCATGACCTGGCCCATGGAGTCGACCTTGGCGTAGGGCGTGTCCGCCCACGCAAAAACATCACTCATGAATAATGGTTGCTCTTTATTATTTTATTTTTCTCTCTTTTGTTTCGCTTCTAATTTTATGTGTGTGTGTGTATATTTGTGGGGGTCATCATTAGCTGAAGGTGGCCACGTCAGAGCCACAGTGCGGAAATGAACAACAATGGCAGCGCAGTGACAACAACAATTGCTGAAAATTGTGGCCAAATGCAATTTTGCAGACAAGCCAAAGTCCTCGATAAACCGATCAGTGTTCCAGCGCCACCTGGCGGGCACAAAGCGGGTGGCACGATAAGCGGCTTAAGCTGAAGGCTACACCACCTCTTCTTAGCCACCTCTCCTCATTTCACGACCCCTTTCCATGCTCTTCCTTCCGCTGTACTAAACACAAATACCTAAACTGTTTACGCGCTTACGAATGGCCATTGTTAATACTAAATGTTAATAAGAAAAATGCAGCGAGGCGAATACTTGAACGTAATGAACACACCTGAATTTACCTGCTCTTATCAGCACAGGTAAGAGTCGAAACGTTGGCATCTCACGTGATGCAAATACTCTCTTTTTTTTATTGTTTGCTTCACATTTACATATATACTTTAGAATGCGTGTATTCTTATATTTTTACTTTAAACTGACTCACGATCGGCTTATCAGCAAAGCGGCTAATTATGTCGCTGGCCGATGACGTCAGAGCGCAACACTTTGCCATGGCCCAAATGGTCATTATATATAAAAAAAAAAAAAAAAATAGAAGCAGCAGCGGAATGCAATGAAAAATAACGGCGTACTTAACAGCAGCGTTATGAGTTTAACGATCATGTTATTAGCAGGCAGACTGCTGTTGTGCAAAAAGGCGCCGCTGTTAATTGTTAATGAGCATGTTAAGCATGTTGACAAATACAAAAAAAAAAAAAAAAACAATAAAAATAAAAATAAACAAACAATTACCAACAAACCGCAAAAACAATAATAACAAAAACAAGAACAAGGTTCGCTGGTTGCATTTGAGAAGCAATGAAAATCAATTAAAATTAATTGATACAAAAGCCAAATTAAACGGGGAGAGCTGGGGGGAGGCCGCTTATGGGGCGGCATGTGTTTGTTCTTGTTATTGTAATTGGCTGCTTTTGCGTCATTTGTTGTTGCAAATTAAACGAACAATGTGGAATAATTAGAAAATGCAATCGCTTTGAGGCGCTCTTCTCGCCATCCTATCTCTCTTCTCTCTATCTTTCTGTCTTTTTTCTCTCTCTCTCTCTCCCTCTGACATACTCACACACAGATAGCCCGCCAGTCGCCAGCCAGCCAGCCAGAATTAGGTTATAAATTAAAAGAATACGGGGAGTTGTTGGAAAGAGAATGGGAGATAAACCGCATAATAGGTCTAGAGGTATTTTTCGTTACTTACTTTCCAGCAAACGCTGTATGAGACTGTCCACATTTAAATCAAAATCGCCCATGGTTGTTGTTGTTGTTGTCTGTTTGCTTTTCTGTTTTTAGTTGTATTTTTCTTGTTGTCCTTCTATAAATGCAGTCAGCAGTGAACTCCAATTGGAATTGTTCGCCGCGTTAACAACACGCACAAAATGTTGTTTATTATTTGGATGTTGTTGCCGCCGATTCTGCTGCTGCTGATATTGCTGTTGCTTTTGCTCTTGCTCTTGTTGTGCCGTGTATTTAATTTTTTGTGTTTGCCGCAAAAGGCAATTTCACTTTGTGTAACACTTTTCAGCGCTTTTTGCTCTGTTGCGTTGCGTTGCGGCGTTTTACAGTTACGCTGTTGTTGTTCTTGTTATTGTGGTTGGTATTGGTGCCGCGGCTCTTGTTGCTGTTTTGCTTTTAAGATTTTAGGCTATTTTTGTGCAAATGGAACAATTGTAGTTTTCAATTTTCTCACTGAATTCAACTGCACTCAGACTGACACTGACAAAAAAATTATGTACGGCTATATAGTGCGAACGCGTTCCTTTCAGTATTTTCATTCAAACAAAATTCCACGACACATTCAACTTGGAGCGCTTCAGATTCGGTGATTTGTCCGCTTTAAAAACAAATAAAATAACCAAACATGGCGACAGACTCGCGTGAACTATAAGGTTAATGTGGCCGTGAGCAATGTAAGCGAAAATACTGTACATTTGATACTAAAAAATACCCAAAAGCCTAGATATCGATTACAGCTAAAATACCATACTGATACCTATCATATTTTTTTTTTACATGTTTCTATTCATAGAGGATTGAATAAACAACTTATAGATAAATTATTGAACTTAAATATACTTATTAAAATAAAATTTAATACGTTTCTTATAATACGTATTATTATAACGTTATAGTTCCATACATCTTTGAAGTACACAACTTCAAGCAAAGAAGTTCCTTACGAATTAAATGCAATCAGTCCTATCTTGCATTTCTCCCCCATTTAAAATTAGATAAAAACTACAAAGTAATCAAAGTGTTTATTTCTATTTTTAATTCATAATAAAAAAGGTTATTTGAATTTTAGTAGAGAGATTTGAATTACCATATTTCGATAACTTGTTTGCGTTCGCGACCAACCTTAAGGCTCTCTAAATTGCGCTATTCGCGCTCTGTTTACTAACAAACTGCGTTCGGCGCCTAATTAACAGCTGTTCCAATGATGAATTATTTTCCAAACTATTATTCAATTGAGGATATATTTGTCACCCAAGAGAAAGTAGAATGCAAGGTGAATACGCGTCTACAGCGGCTGGGTAAGACACAAATAAAGTATGTACTTGTGGTGACGCTATATTCGCATTGCTTCTGCAGGCTTCCTTGATGCCGGTGCCGAAACGGATGACCTGGAGCCCGGAAGAACCATTAATCTGCCGCTGTGGTACATCAAGGAGCTGAAAGTGAATAATGCATACTTTACTATTGCCGTGCCAGACATCTATAAGAACGTGCACAAAGCCGTCTGCGAGGCAGAGACAACACACATCGAACTGGGTCGACTGCATCCGTATTTCTACGAATTCGGTCGCTATCTAACACCCTACGATCGCAACCATGTGATTGGACGCATCATATTCGAGACGCTACGTCAGCGTGTGCGTCATCTATTGGACATATCGAAAAACGACGGCGACAGCAAGCGTGAGCACCGACTCGACAACATCGAGAGCAAGCTGCACGAAGCGGGCTTACGCACCAACACCCTGGTAAGACTCATTCACAATTCTAGGCAATCAGCCACACTCATTCTATGCCAATTACAGTACATCAATTGGCTGCAAATGAGCGGCAATCATATACGCACCTCCCAGCTCGTCGAGGAGCATCAGAAGAAACGCAAGCGGGCCGATCGCAGTGACGACGAGGGCGGCGACGAAACGGACACGCCCACCAGCAAAAAACGCAGTACAATGTAAACCGGTTGTGATTATATAGACATCGAAAAAACACACGCATTTTATTTTATGTTTCACTTTAAGCGTATTTGTAAAAGAAATTTATAAACTATTTGGGTTTTATCCAAGAAGTATAAAAAAATAACAAACAAAACGACCAAAAAACAAGCTAAAACCAATTTCATAAATTCGACTTGTCGGAAATTGTATAGCTCAAAAGATTTGCCAAGATATCAAACACAGACGCAAAGATAAGCTACGTCTCTAGACAAGTTTATACTTAAGTTGTACAATGATTCGCATAAAAAATAATTGTTTTTTTTTATGTTCTAATTATAATTTTAAAACAGAGCTGAAAATCCAGAGTTCAATCAGATCAGACTCTTTTTAAACACAATCAGATTTCATATGTTATATTTCAATATATTTAAACAAATGTATGAACAAAGTCTATTCAGATTTCCCTTTTGTTGCATTTCGTCTAGATTGAAAATTATTTTTCAAATTATTTGGATTTTTTTTCTGTCTCCAGCTTGGAAAATACAAACAACAACCATATTATTTATAACATCCATATTTGTAGCAACCAATTAGTATTCTCTTTAGTTATTAAAGCAGTTTTCTAATTTCATTTGTAAATATTTTCGTACTTCTCACTGACTGAAAAAAAAAAAAAAACAAACAAGTATCTTTTAGTACAATATAGCTGGGTATATGGTTGGGCTAGAATATATTGTTATGTATAGATATATCTCTTTATATGTATATATATACTCTTCTGCTTGTTTTTATTTTTATTTTTATTTATTTATTTATTTTTTTTTTTTTGTATATACGATTATATCCTCTCATTTGTTGCAACAACAATGGGAACAATAAGCGCACCTCTCAAGGCAACAGTTTGTCAAGCATTTGTTTGTCGTTTTCTCAATTCAACTACTTATCTAATATGGAAACACAGATGTATGTATATATATTCTCTATATGGTTCATATATAGTTAACACATTTGTGCTCGTTTGGATTTTGTAAGCTCTGCTGGAATTTTGAATATATATTCAGTTACACATATATGTATATATATTCGTAATCGAAACATCAAATATTTGTGCTCTGACCATCAAATCGAATTTGATTGGCTGCGGCATGTGGAAGATCATATTTCAGTAAAGATCTTAAGCATGCATTGTTCATATATGGTGTATATATTATAATAATTCTTGCAGCTTGATTTTGATTTTATTTTCTGATCTGTTTTGGATTTTCTCTTATTTTTTCTCTTATCACATTTACTCTACACATACACATTCATCTCTCTCTCTCTCTCTCTCTCTCTCTCTCTCTCTCTCTCTCTCTCTCTTACTCTTTCTATACATATATATCTGCTGTATATAACATTTATTCACACACATATATATATATAGATGTTAGTTGAATCTGCTTAGGTACGCATGCCTCGGCCAGCCGAGTTGAATATATAATTTCTTTGATTTCATTTACAACATTTCACAAGTTTAATTTAACAGCCAGTTTAGCATGCGGTCAAACAGTTAACAGGACATTTAAGCTGACTGAAACCAGCTGTCAAATGTGACATACATATACATTAATATACATAAATGTACATATAGGAAAGTTTTATGATTTATCAAATATTTTATGGCCAGTGTTGCCACATCTTCAAATATTTAACATGCACTTTGACAGGCACCGTGATCGATCGATGGGCATCACAAGCTTAGCAACAGTATTAGCTCTTCTTCTTCATTGTATTAGATAGATTGCAACATTTACATAAATATTTACTTGATTTTCTTTGTTCTTTTCTTTTTTTCTTTTTGCATTTGGATTCGTTTTGCCTTTTAAAAATAAGCAACATAATTTTATTTTCTTTTTCTTGTTTTTAGTTTCATTTTGCAATTTTTTGTTTCACTTTTTCGTTATCTTTTTGTTTTTGTTTCCTTTTTTGTTTTTTTGTTGTTTTAGTAATGTCTTTAAAAGTCAATTTATATATTTGTTTATATATATAACTAACTGGGCTCAGGCTATTTGCTGTCTTTCTAAAGCAGAAAAAGCTCGGCTCGAAAAGCTCCTCAATTCGTGTAAAATTAACTGCTGTGATTCACCTTGTTAAATCATGCGTAAACAAAAGCAAAAAAATAAAAAATTAGTGTTAAAATACATTAGTTTAATGTATATATAGATGTAGTTTTAATAGCTATGCAGTTGGGGGCGGACCTCTCTCCACAATTGCATTTGTTCAGCTTTAACAATTCGCACTACTTCTGCTTGCCATTGCTGGTGGTGCTGGCGATGGGTGTTGTGGGCGTGATCGTAGGCGTGGACGTAGGCGTAGGTATAGGTGTAGGCGTGGACATAGGTATAGGTGTGGGCGTGGACGTGGATGTGTCTGTTAGGGCATTCGCCTGTGGCTGAGTGCCAAGGGCCGATGGCTGCCTCCGTCGCTTGGGCAGGAAAACCTGTGAAAACACATGGAAATGAGTGAGCGGCCACATAGTCTATCTCTCTCTAAATAAAACAAGAGAAAGAGAGAGAGGGGGGGGGGGGGGTCAAATACATACCTTTAGTGCGCCCATAAGCATTAGATAGAACCAATAGAGCTGTGGCAAGAACAATATGGCAATACTGATGAGGCAACCACTAGGCAATCCGCACATAGCCGACCACATGGAGGCGGCATCGATGGCCAGGCTATAGCGCCACATGACATAGGGCCACATGCAAACGCGGCACACAAAGAATGTGACCAGCATCAGGAGCCCATTCACAATATACACCCGCGAGTCCTTCAGGCCCATCGTGCTCAAAATGCTGCGCAGCGAGACAAACGGCGTGGAGAACTCCATCATGAACATGTAGCTGTAGATGCAATGTCCTCCTCCGCGTATATACTGGAGAGCAAGGAACAGTATTACTTTATGTTTTTATATTAATAATTCTATTCCATGCTCACCGTCACGACTAGCAGTCCGAAGGTCCCAATGAAGACGTGATGTATCATCATAACCGGATGGGTTAGCACATACTTCAGGAAATCCCAGCGGCCATCTTTGGGTATCTGGACACAGGCGCCATCATAGTCGCATATCTCGTGCGGTGTGCTCGGCGTGCTGCCGTTGTTGTTACCACCGCCACCCCTATCCCCACCACCGACGCCGGCCTTGTCGTAATACTTCCGGGCATGGCCATTGGTAAATGGCTGAGATTTGGTCAGGCGCAGCAAGTGCAGCTTGTCGGCAATCTTCTGGGTGTGCACCTTATACATGGACCAAATGTCGTACATGAAATAAGCAGTGCCAAACCAACCGTATGCCTCCATTAGAAAGTGCGAGGCATACACAAATGATTTGCTGCACGTTGACTTGCAGACGATCAGGCCCACCAGAAAGGAGAACGAGGCCTGTATGGCCGAGACTATTCTGTAAGGTATAAGAAAAATGCGAAATTATTTATACGAGATCGCAATAGGGGAGTCAGCAACGAAATAAACTTAGAATTAACAGAGAGCTGTTAGTTTGCTGTAACCTGACTGTTAACTCGCCATTAACAGAAGTCAAAAGGAGTTTTGGTAGAGCAATCGTAGATCGAGGGAGGTTTACTCAGGTTTAGGTTTCCATTCATTGTGTTCATAATTATATGATCAATTAAGTATAATATAGACTAACAGAGAGATACAGCAACCCACAGAGAAATGCAAACAGGCAGAAAAAAAAAAAAAAAAACAACAGGTTAACTTAGTGAATATTTGGGAAACATTTCACAAATAGGGAATAGAGTTGAGCTACAATTCTAAAGAGTGCATTTTTCTTTTGTCATATTTTTTTTAATCAAGTTACCAATACCCTTTCTCACAAAATAAAAAAGACGGATCCATAGAGTTTACACTAGCTTTGGACACACTTAATGTGTGCGTGATGCTGCAATTTACTCCATGTAGACGACTTGGCTCTCAGCACTTTCGGCCGTAGAAGAGCGTGGGTAGACAATTCTGTCTCATCTGTTGCTGTCGCAGGCCACCAGAGGTGGGCTCAATGACAATCGGCTCTTCGGGCAGCCGGCGCAGGCAGCAGCGACGTCTCGGATAATAGTTTTCGCCCATTTCCTGAGTGTTGCCCAGCAATTTGTGGGGAAAGCAAGGATGTTGCAATCTATCATACGTTGGTTCACTATACTGGTAATCGACAGTAGGCTCTGGCTGGGGCAAACGGCAGTCAGCTGTGGGTGAGCATTGGTTTGTACTGCAGCCGCGGCACTTGTGCCGAAGCTGATCAAGCACGGTGGTAAGCACGAGGGGCACATCGGTGGTGATATTGCCGCCACGCTCCCTTTCCTCCATCGGAGTAGGCGTAATGTGACGTGAGGGCGAATAATGTGTTTTGAATTCCAAGTCTGAGACTAGCGACACACCCGGCGGCATTGGACGGTCATTGGCTATTCTCTTGGTCTTTGGAATATCGCTCCGCTTCGACAACAATCGCGAGTTCATGGGCAAACGACTCTCCTCCAACTCCAGCTCCTCTGGGCCTTTGACGCGTGTCGACAAGCGGTGAATACCGCTATCTGTCTTGCTATAAGCCGACGTGTCGCCAGTGATTGGCTGATGATGGCTACTTGCTATGGTTGGCACTGCAAAGATCGATGGCATCTTTTCCCTTGCAGTCGGCAGTGATATCCTATGCGATCCATCCTGATGCACAAAGCTGAAGTTATGCGGCACGCCCTGGTAAACCGAATGGGCACGCACTATCGTGGGACGATTGCTACCCGAGTGCATGCTGAAAGTGTTGGACGTGTCGTAATAGACAGCCGCCGGCTGCGAATCACGCATAGGTATAGCAGTGTTCGACATCTTGTTTGGCACAAAGTTCACATGCCGGACATCGTTCGCCTGCTTCAATATGTTGTTCAGCGGCTTCGACGCAGACTTCAGTATGGAGTTTGGCAGTGCTGGATAGGACTTGTGACTAGCCTCTTTAATGCTGGGCATTGGATAGTCAATAGAGCTCTGGGAGTATCGTCTGCTTGGCTCCGGATACCCAAAGGATTCGCTAAAAGCGGGCAATATGCCACTGTGGCGTCTACCCGGCGTATGCACATACTCCACGTCTCTTCTATCGACATTATTATTAGCAGACGTCCTTACCATGGCCCTGTTGCCATATTCTGGGTTAACTATATCATTGCGTCTATGCCCTAGGAAATCGCTGGTCGAGACCCTTGGTTTCCGCATAACCGTAAGTTCTGTTTCAATGCGCTCCACTGGCTGAGGCTTCTGTCTCTTGGCCCTATCAGCACTAGAGAACTCTTCGATTTCTTGCAAGTTCGAATCGTTTCTCGAATCAGTAGCCACGAAGCTTTTAGAGTTACAGGGCGCTGCATAACCCTTGAATGAATTATTTCTAGTCAACACGTAGCTGGTTGTGTATGTGCGTAGCCTCGGCGAGGGAGCTTGACGCCCGATATCCCCCAATGTTTTGGGACTGTTAAAGAAACTCTTGGATGTTCGCTTTGTTAGATTTGATTGCGGATTGTTATTATCCTGGAACTGAACATCACAGCCCGAACGCGAGCGACAGTTGTTAATGTGTCGTCCATTATTGTTTTTAGTTTCGTTGCCGTTGTTGTTATCGATATCGATATAGTTATTGCTATTGTAGTCTCTGCCACTATTGTATCTTTGACCCATTCTTGTGGAAATCTGCACTGACTGATTGTAATTCCGATTTGCCCGCTGGAAGAGCTGCCTCCATTGGTCTTCATTGGCCATCTTTACTTGATTCACCCGAACATGCTTGAGGTGATGTGGAGGTGGAGGCGGTCGACGTGTGCGTAACAATGAATGCGCTCTGCAATGCGGATATTTGACCTTTAGCTTGGGCAACTTAAGAGCCGTATTGTTCAGGTTTATTAGCTTGTTATTGACGGGTGGCTTCTTAGAAAATATGAGATTGGAGAGGCCGTGAGTTTGCGTATTTTGTGGCTTTATGATGCTGTTAGTTTTGAGATCACGTTGCGATGGTTCCTTGATGTAACGCGTTATATTGGCCAGACGCTCCGCATTATGTTCCACCGTATCCATGGACGTTTCATTCGATATATCTTGCTTTAGGTCCATCTCAATTTGCGCTCTTCGAGCAATGCTATTTACACTTAATCCGTCATCCCGAACACAGTTCTGCTCACTGCTGGTCTTCTGATAATCGAAAACCTTGGGTGGATATTTATCGCCCATATTTGTGACCTGCATACCAAGGCCATTCACATTGTACAGCCGCGTCATGTGAGCCGTGTAGCTCTGGTACCGTCCGTGGGGACCGTAGCTCTTCTCACTATTACTTGGCGCAGCTCTTTCTAATGTCTGATAATCATTGGAATCAGCTGTCTGAGAATCTTTGATAGCTCTGTCTTTTGATAACCTAAGCGCTCTTGCTTTATTCTTGGATAACTGGGACTCACAGGACACGAACTGATCCTTGAGCAAAACGCTGTTATCCAAATAGTGCGAAGGAGAAACGGAACTCGGCGTCTGCAAATTCTCCTCTTGTTTCTGTGAAGGCAACTTGTTGGAATAGGCCGGCTGGGCTGGTTGCAAAGGCATGTCAGCTCTGGTAATTGCCCGCTGTTTCTTCTGTGGGGCGGGACTTGCACTGCGACTTCTATCTGGACTCGACAAACACTGCCCCTTGCTGTTGCGTGGGTGTTGGGCTTGCATCACATTTATTGGTTGTCTGGCATTGACGCGCTGCTTCTCCGCAAACGTAACCGTGCAGCGTTGATGGTGTGCTGTCTTAGCTCGTTTGCGTGCTACTAGACGCATTAGATGCGAATAATCTGTCTTGGACGCAGCGTTTGCACGCGCTGCTTGGCTCGTCGAGGGTTTTTCATCTGTCCTGGGGACTAGCACGTTCTTGTTATCAGCCTCTTGTTGCGCTGTTGGCTCCTCGTTGGATCCTTTCTCCAGTTGAATGGATTTCTGTTGCCCCTGTAGAGGATCGACTTGGGCCGCTTTATCAATCTCTGTTGTTGGGGGAGTCGCCAATTCCGCCCATTTGGTTTGCACCATCAGAAATTTCTGCCTATGAGGCAGTAAAGATGGCATAGGATTGATTTTGTTGGCTGATATCCATTTGGGGCCAATTTTACCAATTTGTCCTGCCACGGGTTTTCGCTTCAAGTGGAAGCACTTGTTCTGCAAAACCGAGCAGCTGGTGGACGAGTGCCACAGTGTACCCTGGCTAATGCTCGCGATGTCCGTATGCTGGCGATGATTTTGGGGCCAGGCGCTGGGCTTCGATTTGCACGAGAAGAACGATGTATTTTTTTCTCTTTCTTTTGATGGGTCCTTTGGCAACTTCTGATTTTTCTTTGTTAGACTATCATACGGGACGGGTTGGCGATTGATTGTGCTAAGACTGTAGAGCAGATAGCGTCCCGGCATTATGGCTCGCTTGCAGAGACCCGCTACACTGCCAAGTATGCCCTTTCGCTTTGTCTTCGCCTCTGGATCCCCCATGCAAGCACTCGAGTCCTCTACGAGTTTATTTTTAAAGAACCACTGTTTGGGATAGCAATAACGCTGCAAACCTGGCACTTGAGCCTTGGTTGTTGCTAAGCTCGCCGACTGATTTGGAACCAATGAGCGAGCCCCCGGTATAAACTCTGTGGTCGGAACACTCGAATCATTCGGGGCATTCTGTGGGTTCCCAGTTTGCAATTCGTGTTGGGTTTGATCCGCGTTCAACACCTGACTGCGTTTTGCACAGGTGCTTCTTGTGCAGCACATAAGTTGATCGGTTTGATTGCTGTTGAGCTGCTGCTCTTTACTTTCGCAATTCTCGTCACATGCGTTCTGCTGGCATTTCGCACTGTTGCACACCAGATCAGGACAATCGTACACTTTGCAGATGTTGTCAACGCAAACGGTCGTTTTCATATAGCTGGACGGAGGAAGCTCTTCAATTGGCTCAGAAGACTCGGTGTCTTTTTCATCGACATGGGTTCGTTCCTTCTTGGACGGATAGCCGACGCAAACCTCCAGCCCATTGTCGCCCAGGCAGGCTTGCTCGCAATCATCAGTCACGGGCTGTTCGCAGTTGCAGCAGGGCATTGTTTTGCACCAGGTGCGCAGAGGTACGCCATAGAGTGGATATCGTTTGCTCATGCCATCCTCGTAGGTCTTGAGCAGGCCGTAGAATTCCGGTGAGATGCGGCGATAGCACGCCGGATTAAGTCGCCGCTGCGACACCTCGCGCAAGCTATACTTCTTGCGTAGGCGTGGCATCGGCGACTCAAAGCGGCGACACGCTGCGACGCATTCATCGCCCATGGGCTGTCCGTCTGCCTGGTAGACGCAGGCGCACGACTTGCGCCGCCTCGCACGCAGGCAGCAGCAGGTTCGTTGCGGATACATGTGACAAACTTTGCCCTTCGATCGCACCGAGAGGCCGCCTGTAAAGCGAGTCCTCTCCGCCGACGTATCCGGCATGCAGCCCGCAACTTGTGACGGACATACGGATATCTTATGTGCCTTGCTCGACTCTTCCGGCTCCTTGAGCTTCGCCTGCTCGTTGCTTGAAGGCTTGTCTTTCTTCTTACCGCTCCTGCTCTTAGCATACGGCCACTTGGGTGGATTGTGGCAATCGCACATAAGTTCGCCCTGACGCTTATGATGGCGCTGACGCAGCAACAGCTGACGACGTCTGCGCAGCTCCTGGCAATAGTCCAAGTAATGAATACTCTGCTGCAGATTCGGCTCATTGCAGCCGCATCGCTTGCAGTCGCATACTGAATACATTTGGTTGGGTATCTCCTCCAGTTGCTTGGTCAGATGCATTTGCAGTTGCTCCTTCGACGTGACCTTGTCGAGAAATACCTTCTGTTTACGAAACCAATCCGTGGCCAAGTCGGGCACCAACAGACGCTCCGGTTTCCCATCATTGACCAACAGCTGCTCAAACGTCCGCTGCCCGGACGTTCGTTGACGTGGACATGACCTCAATCGCTGCGAATGTTTCTTGCACAGACAAAATGCAAAGTGTCGCTTAGCGATGTTCATGCCGCATGGCGGAAAGTTTTGCATTTCGTTCGCCACGAAACGATCCTGGCAGTTCATTGCACTGCTATCTTTTGCTTGCTCCCAGTTCCCAATGTTCTCCACTGTGCACAGCGTCATCTTTTTAGTGTTGCTTTTTTATGGTTGTAGCCGCTGTTGCTTTGGTTACTATTCACGCTCCAATTTCTTTAGCTTCTGCCCAGGCTAGTCGCAAACACCAGTTGCCTATTGCATAGTAGGGAACCCTCAATGCTGAGGGCGCTCGACGGATTGGTTTAGCTCTCACTGCTAATTTGGAAATGCCGAAACTTGAATAAAATTCAATTTTGACGTTATCAAAAGTCATTCGAAACTTGTTTTAAAGTCAAAATGCTAAAGGCAATAGAACCAAATACTTAGTTCCTGCTTTGACCATGACCATGGTAAAGACTCTGCTAGGGAAGTCTCGGAACGTCACTCTCAGTGATTTATCTTAGCTTATTTTCTTGTCTATTTGTCTCTGCCACCTTCATATAACTGTGCGGAGGTCTTGAGCAATTTCGTTCTATCATGATGAAACGAAATTAATGAGGGAGAAAAAGATAGCGATATCTCATTTAAACTTATATGGGTTATAATTAGATCTAGTTCTCTTTCTCTTATTCCTTTTATGCAGTTTTTTTTAAGCTACATTCTCCATCTCTTTCTGACTTTCTATGTACTCTCGTTCACTCTATCCTTACTGTCTATCTATGTTTTCTCTCTCTCTCTCTCTCTCTCCTCTTTCTCACACTCTCTGTATGCGCTCTCTCACTATCTCTCTCTATCTATCTTTCCTCTCTCTATCTCTGCGTTTCCTTCTTCTTGCAAAACATTAGATACAATAATTAGAATTAAAGTAGTCTGAGCAAAGTCTACTCCTGATTTGGATTTCTGTCGGAGAACATCGGATCTTGGGTGCAAATCTAATACGTAATCATGTAGCCTTTGAACTCTAATATTTGGCAGAAAAAAAACAAAAAAATTAGATCTTCGTTCGGCAACAACAAATTTTTGAAAATGTGCGCTCCATGCTGTATTGGCTGTTGTACCTTGCGCACTAGCTGCTGTCGACCCCCACTGGAGAAACTGCGCCCCGTGGACAGCTATCATTGGTTCCAGCATTGCATAGAAGATGGTTGCACGAACTGCAAAAATAATCTCGAAGATGGCAGGAATAGGGATGGCCTCAATTGTGACTGTATATGCCGGCGCAATCGTCACATTATTGAGGCCCTTAGTTGTCTATTCAAGTGCTCGGTACAGTGCATGGTATCGCTGCTATTCAAATTGGCCTATCAACAAATGCAGCCACTGAAGCGTTTTCCGCGCGACCGTGTCTGGGATGTGATGGAGCATGTTAAAGCACCGTATACGGAGCTTAACGATTTGGAGATCTACGATAGCATGTACGATCGTTGTGGCCAACCTATCGATCCGCTAGATGTGGAGAACACAAATAAGATACTTCGGCTGATGTTCCTAACGCCAGTGCTGACCCCCGATCAACACAAGTATCTCTTTCATATGCTAGAGAAGCTTAACGAGCGTGCCTATTGTCCGGTGCACCTGGATCTACTGCTTCAGACAATCGAGACAATCGACATAAAGAAGCTCGTCTGCGGTCTACGCAACCAGGAAGAGCTATCGCGTCGCCTCTACACTGGTCAGCAATGCAACGCTATATGCAAGCTGTACAATAAAGTGGCCACCGTCGATAAGCATGTGATTGCGCGGAACCGCAGGAAGCGTCAGCGTAAATTCAAGATGGCTAGTGATTCGCATGGAGATGAGTTAAACAGTGCTCGACAATCCGTATTGAATCGACAGTTCTGTGAACGAAAGCCCGACAATATCATCGACCTCACGCCGCCTCGTAGCACCATACGATCCATACACCTATCCCGTAATTCGGGATCCAAGAACACACGTCATTCCAGTACAGGAAGCAAATTTGTTATCAGACGGCCGAATCAAAGCAGAGGAAACTAACAATCAATGATACGGACCGAAAATTTGGCTACATATTCATTTGTTGCACAGAGCAGAAACAGTGGAAGCCTCATGTTGTACTTGAAACATATATATACATATATATATCTATATATCTCTATATCATCTTTCTCTAATATTGTTGTTTAGCATCGAAAAACGCCAAAAGGGTTAAATTAAATATTTCTGTAAGGTTGGTCCACAAAAGCTATGCGTTAACATTGATTGGTCCGTACCAAATCTGAATTTAAATAGGGTTTGCATTATATATATATATATATATATATATATATATATATATATATCATATAACACATAGGCAATTAGAACCAACTGTTTTGCACCAAAATTTTTAAGTATTAATTCCCAAACAACTTCGTATTGACTTGGTTCTGTTACTTTCAGCTTTGTGTAACGAAAATGTGGGAAATCATTCGGCCGAGATGATCGATATAAGATAGAAACTCCCGATAGGTTCACTCTTTCCCTCTCTCTCTCTTTACCTTAAGGTTGCTGCTTTCTGTTCCCTTCCCTCTCAAGCATATATGAATATGTATGTAGGTAAAAGCATGCAAAACATTTCGCGTTGAAATCCCATTTGTTCCCTTCTGAGCGAAGAGTATGCCGAATTATTAAATGGGTTTACCATGCTCATGTGAAATGTTAACGTTTTCATGGTTATTTCAGGGAAGTTTATGAAGCGTTGATAAGCATAAAGAATATGTTTTCCCAACAATTACGATCACACACATTTACAGTTCTTATTAATGTTAATAGCGTCTGTTAAGTGATCGAAGAAGAAATGTATTATCACAGACGTTACGATAGTTATTCTCTTCGAAATGTGTGTATGTTAAGAACAGACGAGGAAATTTACAAACTGATTTATATTTATTTTTATTTATACTAAAACTCTAAGAATAAAGAATTCAATTGTTATTGATTATTTTTATTTCTAGTATTGGAGAGTATTTATTATTTGTCTGCCAGCAATCTACAACATTACCATATAATCTTCTTTTTTTTAAAGATGATGTAGATCATTGTTAGCCTCTGGCTTGATTTCAGCAGCTGTATTTAAAGCATTATTTCAGTTGCTTTGAAGCGTTTGCATTAGCATTTTGCGCTAAAATTCAAATAAAATAACAGAAAGTCTATCGCCACTAACAGAACTGTTAGTTAACATTAAACGAAATTGTTAACAGTGGGTGCCAGATATCAAACGCCACTGTTAAGAGATTCAATGGCGACCAATAGTAGGGAATTTAGATATGAAATTATAGACGCATGGTAAATATCAGTTAAATTTAAGATATTAAATGTAAGTCGGCAATGAATATAGCAGATAAATTTCAGCTAAAAAAGTTATATTTACGGTATCTGAAAAATGGGGAAATTTCAGATATCTTTAATGAAGGGAATTTGGTAAATTTCAAATATTCAATATAATATTCAATATTCAATGCTTTTTGAGTAATAAAAAGAGGCAATTTTCATATTTTATATACATGATGGTTGGGCTTTGAATACTTGGAAAATTTCTTGAATGATATATGGCAAATTATGAGTTTGGAAATTTGGGTAAATATGCTTCTAAAGGTATTATCCCACTCTTTTAAATAACTACATATGCATTGTTAGCATCACTAAGCATATTTAACACAAATATATATATATAATTTTTATTTAATAATTTCTATTGCAAGCATTTAAACTCTCTATCCCTTTAACGTATATCATTGAACAGTTTGTAGAACTGTGAAACTTTTGAAATAGGTAGGCAGCTTTTACACTTCAAATCAGTATACATTGTTTCTCATTAGTTATGACAAACAATTTGATTCAGGCTTTCGGAAATATGCTAAATTCAAAACTATAAAAAAAAAAAACAATCCAGAATAAACAGAAAAGAATATAACACCAAAAAAAAGATACAGATACTCTTTGGTACAAATTTAAAATTTTACAAGAAAAGCGCCCTTTCCTCAAGTAAAAAAGAAGTATACATATATATATATATTTATATTGAAATATATATATATTGATATATATATATATGTATATAGATAATAGTTCGGAATCAAATCGAGGGCCCATTTCAGAAAATTTCTTTTTCAAATTTTGATTTTATTCAGCTAACAAGCGAATGTCTTTGGAAAGGTCGAAATTCATTGCGGGAGCCCGGAGAGGCGTTGAGTCCAACGCCTTCTATGGCTCCGTTGCCCTGGGCGCTGGCGAGGGCGGCGGTGGTCTATTCCCCAGCGCAGCAGGAGTGCGCAGCGCACCACGTTACGGCACAACCGTGCGACAACCAACAACGAGTGAGCAGCCCAAATCCAAAGTTGGCAAACAACGGCATACCGTCCCCGCACATGCACCACCCGTCTCCATCACCGTGGAGGAGTTCGCACGACGCACTGCGCTTGTGACAAGCAAGGTAGTTGGCAGCCTGAACAGAGCGGCGGCAAATGCCAATGTCAACAGCAAGCGACTGTACAGAGTGGGACAACAACATCAGCAGCTGCAGCAGCAGCAACTGTCGGAGGTTACGCCTAAAAAAACCTATGGCACAACTACTCTCAGCTATCGCTATCACAATGGCAACCCAGCTGACAGTAACTATTCACCAAGTGGCGCAAAAAATGCCCATTTGGGCAACAAGTCAGCAGCAGCAGCAGCAACAGCAGCTGGGAGTGGCAACGGCAATGGCTCGCGCAAGCATACACAACGCACACGTCGGACGCCGCGGCTACGCACTCAGCCGCCACAGACGAAATGGCTGCTGATGCCGCAGATCAATTTTCGGCAATGCAGCGAGTCCTCGTCGGAGGTCATTCAGCCTCGCATAAGTAGTGGGGCCCTAGTTAAGACCAGTTCCAGTCACAGTCCACAGGTGCTACAGTTGCCGCCAGAGCTAGAGCAAAAGACAGAGACAGAGCCGAAGCCGGAGCCTGAGCCAAAGCTGAGCAATGAGCTACATCCCATACATCGTACATTGCGGCAACAGCAACAGCAACAGCAGCAACAGCAGCAACAGCAGCAACAGCAACATACATTGACATCAGGAGAATTGCTGCTGCAGTCGGAAATCCCGGGACCAACAGCGTCTGGCAACAATAGTCAGGACAAGCGCAAGAGCAGCTCCAGCTACTCCGACTATCAGACAACTGTTGGCATTGCCAGCAGCAGCAGCGTTCATTGGTCCAACAGCGAGGCCTACGATGCTCCTCGCAGCTTTAAATGTGACCACAAGAGCCTTAAGCTAACGTCTACGGTCATCAAAATAGTACCAGAGGTGCAAACGCTAACACCAACGAGAGCAACAATTCGAACAGCAGCAACTAAAGCCGCAGCCAAATCAAAAGCAGCAGCAGTTGCATCGCCGAGACCCAGCTCGCCCAATTACGCAAACAATCGGCTGCTAATCAAGCAACAGCAACAGCTGCAACAACAGCTGCAACAACAACCACAGCTTCAACAACAACAACAGCAAAAGCAGCCACCGACTGCAAAGCCAGCAACAGCACGGCATGAGGAGCAGCGGAAAAAAGCAGGAGCAACATCTGCGCAAGCCAATAATGCGGGTGCACTGAAAATTGTGCGTAAGGATCAGCACAAGGTGCCGCAGACCATTGAGGATGGCATCGATATAAGTTATCAATATTTTGTCTCGACGCCTGTGGCGCGTGGCAGGAAGGCGCTGCCCGTACGCTATCTGTATCGGCCGATGGTGAAACGTTTGAATCAGGCCAATGCGGGAACAGGAACGCGACATTCGCGGCGCAGCAGCAGCAGCAAGAAGGGGCTGAGCGAAAGCAAAACGGAGCTGCTGGACAAAACGGATGAGCAGGAACAGGATCAGGATCAGGATCAGGATGAGCAAGAGCAGGAGCAGCAGCAAACGGAGCAGGATCAAGAACAAGACCAAGAGACGCAGCAAGAGCAAGATCAGCAATCACTGTCTAAGGTCAGCAGCGATATCGACATTGATGATGGGGAAACCGAGCCGGAACCTAACTTTGATATGCCGCCGCCAATTGTTGTCGATGTCAAGTATTTGCCACTTATCAATCAGCTGAAGAATCATCCGATGCCAAATCAGCTGGGTCGAAAGGTTGCTCTGCAGCAGCAACAATTGCTGCTGGAGAACCAGCAGCGCCTGAAGGAGCAGCAGAAATTGATGCTCGAAAAGACGGAACTGCGACACTTGGAGGAGCAGGAGCAAAAGGCCAAGCAAATCGATATGCTGCAGCAGCAACAGAAACTGATACAGGAGCAACGGCAACTGATCGAACAGCAGAAGCAACAATTGCTGGCACACGATCAACAGATCACACCACGTCCAATGCTCATCGATTTCCAACCGAATGTGACGCGTCTTAGCGGTGTTGGCGGTGCCAACATCTGCTTCCATGCACCCATACGCATGTGCGCTGGCGCTGTGGAACCGATCGAAGCACCAGTTGTGAGACCCAAAGCAATGCGAACAGCAGCTACAGCAGCAACAGCTACAGCAACAGCAGCAGCAAAGCCAGCAAAGGCAGCAAAGACAGCAAAGGCAGCAACAGCAACAACAGCAACAACAGCAGCAGAAGTAAAAGATGTCAGGGCAGTTGAAAAAACAAGTGAAAGTGATGATGAAGTTAAGTTGGTTAAAGCTAAAGTCGAGGTGGATGAAAATGCTATGATAGCCGCGATTACCTATGATGATATTGAGCCTTATGTTAGTCCTACAAAAATGGTTACCTTTCATTTGGACGGCAACAATACCATCAACAACATCAAAAACATCAACAGCAGTAAGAAGGAAGATAGCGGCATCAGTGGCAGCATCAGTTGCAATCAAACCGAAAGCACCGAAACGGATTTTCCGGCCAAGAAACGGCTAAAGTGCAAGGCGCATGGCAAGAGGAAGAATCGCAAATAATTGTTGCTCAACACGTATATATATACATATATATATATATATAGAGTATATATATATATATCTAGATATATATGTACATGATCACAACGAATAAACACACACATACAGACTCACACACACACCCACTCACCTACACGCACACATACACACAAATATACATATATGCATACACATACATATATCTAAAGAGAATGCAATTCCAAATTTTGGAATCGTGTGCCCCGAATTCTATTTTCCCAAGTCAGCTTCGATTAAAATCTAATTAAATGATTTCATTTCATTTTTCGTTTTGCTCGCCCAGCCACACAAGCTAGCAAGCTTACAAATTGAGTGAAAAGTTAATTGAAATGTGGTATTATGATATTTAATACGAGTCGGAAAACGAACGCTGCTGGGATGACTTCATTTGCCGCAAATGTGCTCGCTGTTTGCCAAAAGGTCAGGGCTAGAGCTGAAGGGCAAGGCCAGTGCCAGTCGGTTAGCCCAATGGCGAGCCACAGGCCAGTTGACTGTGCTGTAATGGGTCGGCTAACCCGCCGGACGGAGCTTTTATAATATAATATGCGTAAATGGGTGTGTACGCCGTAAGATTGTACAACAGTGATAGGGAAAACTGTTAAAGGGTACAAAGTACGGCTAGAAGCATAGACTGCTAACGTAACGACTTGCTACGGCGTAGATAACAGTGATTGCCATTGATTGAATAGTAGATAATAAGAGTATAACAGAACGAGCTTAACGTACAGACAAATATCACACTACCAATAGCTGATGTTCAGATATACAAAATTTAGAAGTAAGCAAAACGTATTTATCAGTATGTATAACAGTTGATAAGATTGAATAAATGGCTAGTATAGCAGCTCAACTTTGTGCATAGAGAAATAATGTAATGACAAGAATGCGTATAACAGAATATCAGGTAAAACTGAATATATCAGTTTGTATAACAGTTGATAGGGATGAATAAATTATTAGTATAACAGCTGCACTTTGTGCATAGGGAAATAACGTAATACCAAGAATGCGTATATCAGTTGCCAGAGTCCAGAGTGCTCTCAAAAAAATCAACAATGCGTATAACAGAATATAGAAAAAACTGAATGTGTAACTGCTAAAAGATTGAAATCAATAATTAATAATAATATTAACAAGGGAAATAAATGTGTAAAGTATAAAATCTAATTACCAAAACATCAAGAATGTATATAACAGAACAGAATACATCGGTAGGTATAACAGTTGTCATATTGAAATGGTAGATAATAATGCCAAGAGCTGATCACATAACAAAATTGAATAACACAATGTGTATAACAGTGCTTAAATTTAATAAAAATAATAGATAATTAGAGTATAACAGAACTACGTTACGTAAAGGCAATTATCATACTACCAACAGCTGAAGCCCAAACAGCAAAAATGTATATATCAGAATGTCAAAGTAAACTGAATGTTTATTTCAGTGTGTATAACAATTTTAAGATTTTATTAAAGTATAGATAACAGTACAGCTATTGTGTATAGACAAACATAAGTAGAGATTCAGATTGCGTATAGTAGAATTCATAGGTTAGCTGAATATGTATATCATTTGTACAGCAGTTATTTTTAGATATATAAAGAATATCTGTATAACAGTAAATATGCCTGCCTGCACACATATTTGTATAACACATAAATAGTACAGTCCTGGTCTTCCCTTTTCATAGATAATACAAACTTTTATAAACTTATTTAATATCTAATATCTCTTAGGTGTACCAAAGCGGAACCCAATAATTAGAATCAATTTGAAGCCGATCGAAACCCTACCGGAATGAAGTATCATTTGATAGAGAGCAGCAATGATCCGGTTATTAAGTGAATTACTGTGAAATCTGTTCTAATTGAACAGTCCAATTAACGATGTGAATTAAACTAATAAAGCCAAGAAATTAAAATTAGAAATTACTAAAAACGACTATCATAAAATGGGATAATTTAAAATTGAGAAAAACTATTTAATAAGAGTCTATCAAGAGTATATCAAGTAGAAGACAGACTTGGCTATATGATTCACATACCAGGCATATTTTTAGATATATCAAAAAAGGGATAAACATTTACTAACTCAGCTAATATAAAGTATTTCTACTGAGACATATGTGTTTATCTATAGATCTCTCTAGAGACTTTGAAACTTTTTACACACAGAGCATCTGTGTTAGCTGTACATGACCCAAAAAAACACTCCTTCGCGCCTTGACGCATATTAGGCAAGAATGTTACACAGGTTCAGCTCCCCAGCTTTGTCTCCAGCTTATCTGATTGTCTCTATGGCACTCCTCTTTATATTCGGAGAATGTTTTGGAACTCAACTTTGTTTCATGTTTTTTTTTTCTGTTTTTTGTCGTGCTAACTGTGCATTCAGCCTTGAAAGTCGCGTCGCACCCCCTGAAATGAAAATGGAGCGTATTGAAACGAATGGATGGGCATTTGTTCCAATTATTGAAATGGCCATTAGGCAATGCCATTGCCCATGGCAAATTGCTAATGAATAAGGCGCTAAGGTGACAATATGCTCGATTTCCGATCTCCGCACATAGAGAACGGCCCAAATAGTTCGCATTTATTATTTATGACAATCAAAGGCAATTGTGCTAAATGCTGATATCGGTTACTGGGTCGTTCCTTGGCTGTCCAGTCTGGCCTCGCTAGTCGCATATTTGCATATTATATCAAGTTTGATATACATATCCATTTACCTATATATATCATTGATGATATCTATTTATATATATGCATATATATGTATATGCATATATAGGAAAAGCGACCACAAATAATAATAATAATAGTAATAAAATGTTATAACTATGTCTAATTTAGATTTATGAGGAAAGTCAAGGCTGGTCAAGGTGCGAGCTGTGAACTGTGCGCTGCGAGCCTCTCATAAATTACCCTCAGTTCCATTCGAGTCGTTAGTCAACAGAACTAAGCACACACAACCCACACACACACACACACACACATGCACAACCATTTCATTAAGTCGGCGAGCAGAATGTGCGCCTCACAATTTCGCATATAATAGTTAGTTTTAGTGTGTTATATTACGATATATATATTTCAGTGGGTAGACATATGTTTTAGCAGCCAGGCCCATTGCGCAGCTTATCTGACAACCCACACACACACACGTACGAGTGTTATACTTGAGCAGGGGTAAGCCCTTCAGCTGTTGAGTTGATAGTTATTAAAATTGATTGCAAAGTGGCTATATGATTATTAGACTATCTCTATTGATCGATCGATCGAACTATCGATCGTTGTGACGTTAGGCACATATTGAAGTCAGCAAAGGCTAAAGACAATAGATTGCTATTCAAGTATAACACTTTTAGTAGCTAATTTAAGCAAAATTGCAGGTGGAGTACTATAAATTAATTGTATATTCCGAGAACTAGTTTTAGATAAACCTTATTGCAGCTGTATCATAGTATAACAATATCTATATAGCACTAGAGAATAATGTAAAGGTTATTAGGTAGTATAACAATTTAAAAACTCTTGTAGTCAAACTTTTGAGAGGTTGACAAGTTTTAAACTGATTGTATAATCGTTTTGTAGGCAGTATAACTGTTTTATATGACAGATTTATAGGCAGTAACGGCGTTGTGGATACCAATTTGGCAGGCAGTATAACAATGTGCTTAAAATTCAGTTAGCAATATAACAATTTTGTGGAAATATCCTATTGAAGTACAACTGTTATATATACATTATTATATAGCCTTTCGTTAGTTTAGCCATATTAGTTAGCATCAAGTGTATAACAGAGTGGAAACGTTATTGAAACAGCTGTCAACTGTTGATTTTACTATTGTTTGCCATACTGTTATAATTTGCAACGTATAACAGTAATTGGCAGTGACTGTATAACAGTTTCTATACTGAATCATATATAGCTGATCTCAGCTGAGCTCAGTTTTGTAATGCAGTCACATGATACGATGACTATAATACATTTTATTTTGATGCTCCCACCTTTAAATGCAACCCTACCACCCGCCTCCCACAGCATCCCCTTCGACCGTACAGTGACCCTCAATCGTACACGATGTAATCGCTAGGGGGCAACTCGAGCTTGACTTTACATATATAGATAGATAGATAGAGAGAGAGAGAGAGAGAGAGAGAGAGAGAGAGAGAGAGACGCCTGCAGTGAGTCCATTCAAAATAAGCTAAACAATTCTACACACAGTTTAATTAACACTCTCAACGGCAGCCGAGGGCGAGGGGCGTGGGACGCTGTGGGCGGGGCTGCATGGAACCAGTTTGAATGGAAGCGCCAATTGAGACGCTGGCAATGTCAATTCGATGAATTTGATTGTTTCTATTTCTCTTTTTTCTTATTTTTCATTACATTCCTTGCAGTTGTTAGTTGCCTTCATTGAAATGTTTATTTGTTCGCCTCTTCTGCTTCCTCTTCTTCTTCAACAATCAACAATAAACAACAATTGAGCCTGTTAAGTTGCATGCATTACGAACCGAAATACAGTTATTATTAGCTTTCACATAAAATTCTATAAAAAAAAAACTTGAAAATTACGAAAACAAAAATAAAAATAAAGTGAATAATTTTTATAAATAAGTCAGTGACGTTTGCCTTAAATAATCGACTTGACTTAATTAAAATAAGCAAAGCTTCAATTGGCAATAAAAAAAAATCTCATTGTTTTTGGAAATGAGATTTTTGGAATATTATAAAATTTTTAGCGAATTTCTCTTATACGAAGTGTTCTTAAAAAGCGCCAATAGAGTCTCTATTGTAGACTATTATAGAAGCAGCATTGTCAGTATAAAATATACAAAGTATAATATTATGATATGTATATGAACATATGATAGATGATATATTATAATAGATATATTTAGCTATAGTCTGCGTTGCTCAGAAATGTAGTGCAGGATAGTAATAGATATTGACCTGGTTCTATAAGTCATAGTTGTTTTCATTATTTTAAAGTATTACTATTATATATTTATATGAATAGTATGGATCTATATCTTTGATATAGATATGTATACAAATACACACATTCTCTATAAAACAATTTCGACTTTGAATTAGTTTAGTTCAATGAGGGCCAAGGACTATTGACTCTATCGCTAGCTTGCTCTCACTCTTATTCATTTCTCACTCGCTCTCTGCCTCATTTTGACCCTTTTTCTTCTAGTTCTCTCTGACCATGACCCATTGTTTCATCTGAATGAATTTGCACACATACAAAAATATGCAAAACAGAAAAATAAAAACAAATTTCAATTGTGATTGAACGCCCAGAGTTCAAGTTCAATTGAAAGCTTTGGCTTTGACCCTTGGACCAAGGATCCAAGATATGAATAAATCTAAATACTAAATAAAGGTATATATAATTAGATTTCCTAGTCAAGAAGATAGAAATATGAAATGCCATGGTATATATAGAGTTATATTAAAAATACAAATTTAAAGAAATACATTATTTGCTGCAATGCCTCACGCGTTCGTTGTAGGCAGCTTGCACAGCAACTTATAGCACTCAGTATATTATATTTGTGTCAATCTAAACTGATAACTTTTTTTTTTTTATAAAAAATAATAATAATCATATACTAAGTTCGTTAACTCTTTGTCTGGCAATGAAGAAAGCGAAAAGGCAGCTGAAGTCAATTGAAATTTGGATTCTACTGCACACATAGTATATACATATATTAGTATAAATTTCAATCGACTCTCTCTCTCTCTCTCTCTCTCTCTCTCTCTCTCTCTCTCTCTCTCTCTCCTTTCTCTCTCTCTCTCTCTCTCTTCTCCTCTCTCTCTCTCTCTCTCTCTCTCTCTCTCTCTCTCTCTCTCTCTCTGTACTCTGTTCTTAAACCGATCAGAAAACCATGGGATTATATTCAGCGAGCTACGACAAGCTGTGAAGCCATCGACCTGTGGTTTGTGCTGAGCTGTGACAAGTAGTTCAGGGGGCGTGGCACCAAACGATGTCAAACCACAATCTAAAATAATGCATTTACAACTAAGTATTTGAGCAAAAGCAAAAATAAAATGAAGTTTGATTAATATCACATGGATTTCAATTCTAATTTAAGAAAGTCATGGCCCAAAAACTGTCGAATCTATTTCCAATTTGTCCCTAATTTAGAATTTTTGTAACGAAATATTGCATTCATAGGGAAAGATGGACAAACATTGCACAAAACCAATATACTCATTTCACTTTGCGAATAGGTATAAAAATATGTTAATATTCGTTTCAAATTGGTGGCAAAAAATATTTGTAGACCTACTATTTGTATGACTAGAGAATATATATATGTATATGTATGTATGTATGTATGTGTGTTTAGCTATTGCCATCTATAACTGTACTTACTTGTTGGTTATTTCGAGTACATCGGATATCATCAGGCGATATTTGTTCCGGAATTGCTGTCCCCGCTTCGTCTCCAGCAGATACTTGTTGCAGAAATCGGTCAGCGAGATGAAGTAGATGAAACCGAGCGAGGTTAGGAAGAGGCCACGCTGCAGCGTGAGCCGATCGGTGGTATTCGGGATTTGCCATAGGCTGCCGCAGGCCAGGCTCATCGAGCCAATGGAGCAGGCCAGCGAGAAGTAGCAGCCGCAACGCAATGGCATCGGCGCCGACGCACTCATGGCTACATCCACAGACTCAGTGGAAGCTGGAGCTGGAACGGCACCGCTGGCTGCAGTTGGAGTTGTAGTTGAAACTGCAGCTGGAGCTGTTGCAGTTGGTGCATCCTTGCAGCTGCCATTGCTGAGCAGCGGTTGGCAGAGGCTGTTGCGACGCTGGTGCATTGTAGCTGCTGCTCTTCCGCTGCTGCTACTGTTGCTGCTGTTGTTGCTCTGCTTGGTTGTTGTTCGAGGAGTTGCCTTGAGTCTGTCTGTGTGTCTGTGTGAGCTTCACAACCTGTTGCCTGGACGGTGGATGCTTTGGCTAATTGATTCGTTTGCGTTTCGCCTTTAGATGTTACACAATTTCATTTTTGCAGCTGTGATTGGAACAGACAAGAAGATAACGATACGCTAGTCAGAGACGCTGATTGTCTAACAAATACTCTATATTATATATAATTGTGTATATTTTATGGAACGTGTGGAGTGTGTGTAACGTGTGGAACGCGTGTAACGTGCAGCGTTCAGTCCACTGTCTCGTCTGGACGCGTCCGCTAATCAAGCAACAAAGCGGAACTCATTTCGTATGCTCATTATCAACCAATTATCACTATCAGCTGCGACCCCCGCTTGTTGTTGCTGCGGCTGCTGCTTTTCATATTTTTGTATGTACAATTTACAAAAATATATATTTACCATTACTCAACATAGGTATATATTAGTGTTCTCATTCTCTCTCTATATAGTTGTTTTACAATCTTATCTAGTATTTAGGGTTTATTAGTTTATTGCCACTTGATTTTATTTTATTTTATTTTTTATTTTTTTTGTGTTTATCACATTTATCACATGCATGAAATTTTTATCAAGAGCGCGCGCGCATGCTGTCAACAAACTGTTAACGTGCACTGTTATGCTCTCACACTCTCTTCTGCCTCTTCGGCTGTTAAGTAACATAGGCATTGATTCTCTTCACTAAGTACAAAATTCAAATGCTAATTGGCTTTTGCTTTTGTATGCAAATGCATGCAATGCATGCTGTGCGGATGCATGTGTGCGAGTAAGCGCACAAAACACGCACGCTCTCTCTCTCGCTCTCTCTTTGGCACATGCTTTGCCAGAATGTGATAGCTAAGGTATATAAATGTAGGTCAAGCGCTTTGCATTGCCCAAATAAACAATTAGCACACACAGACACACGCACACCCAACTAAATATAAAACCACAACATATTGCTTGGCCCGCACATTGTTGACCAACAATAATTGACTCGAGTTGCGCGCGCGCACAAACAACAACAAATAATAAACAACAACAATGAGAACAACAGCAACAATTGCAAATTCAGGCGGTTGATCGACTCTCATTTTTCGTTTTGCTTTTGTTTTAAAAGCAATCAATATACTTTAAGCACTTATTTATAAGTTTTTGTGTCACTTTCGTTCACTCGACCAGAGACGCCCACATAAACACACGCACACACTCATACGTATTTGCTTTCGCACTTACACACACGCAGAGATGACGCGCGCGCAGTCCGCAGCAGATGCCGAAGCTGCTGCAGACGCATTTCTCACACGCACACGCAATGGACAAGGCATTCATTGATTATGCAATTCAAAGAATATCCAATTGAACTCTTGTCTCGCATGCAGACAACAACAACAACGAGAATTGCAACAAAAGTGATCTAATCTTGCGCACACTGCTACACAACATACAGACTCAAACACACACGCTCGCATTCACACATACCCATACACATGCACGCGCGTTTTGTGTGTTCTGCATTTGCCGGCAACGGCGTCAGCGGCAAATTCACTTGCAGGTCAAAGTGTTGCAATTTCAAAATACGTTTCACATACACTGTTTACAGTGACAACATTATTTCAAGCTTTCAAACATTAAACACTTTTATCTGTACGTTCGATTGATATATGTCGGAAAAAAATACATAAATTTAGAAAAATACAAACAGCAGCGACGTTCAACTGACCCAGTTAGATTGAACAATAACAGCAGAGTGACAGTTGACAGCAATGTTATTAGGCTGTTGAATGGAACAGTTCTCTGTTATTTCTTAGAGATAAAATAACAGCGATATATCGCTACCTGCGATATATAAACATCGCATCAATCTACTAAAAAATCATAATCTTTCAAATTGATTTAAATTTTTAATTAATTTCCCAATGGATATTTAAAAAAAATAACTTAAAAAATTTAAACTCAAGAAAACAGTCTCAAAAAAACAATATTATTAAAAACTTAACCCGACATTTTTAAAAACTAAATAAGCCGCTTTCTCCTTCTTACACAAATGTTTAATAATAGTTTAAACATTATTTATAATTTTTCATAAATAAATATTTAAATAACAGCTAATAATATCTAAAAGTCTAAATACATAAATCATATCTCTTTCTTAAACTATCCTTACATTTAAATTTAAGCGACGCACAGTGGGGCTTTGCTCATTTTGCGTTCTAAAAATCATAACTTTTGAACCAAATAAGTAATTTTAGAAATTTAAAAGACATTCGACAGAGAATTCTTCTAGCTTTAAAATTAATCTACATACAGGGTAATGCGACAATAGGGTGCTTCACAGTTATAGGTCATGCATGAGAAATGTGAGCTCCGTCAAAAATGACTGGGTTACAGTGAAAAAAACAATTTCTTTTTTTTTGTTTTAATAAATTATTTGTATTATTTTTAGAGAGTATGTTTAAATTAAATAAATAAATAAACAATTTTTTTTTTATTTAGTTTTCCTTAAAGATGCGATCCGTAGAAGGCGGGGCAATATCTAATAAGCTTAAAGTTTCTGCACAATAATTAGATTCCAATTCTTTTAGGGTTCTAACATGTCTAAGCGAAGAGATAAGTGGGTCAGAAGAGGCAGACAACATATTGAAAAGATCCTCATTCTGTCGAGAGCGTGAATCCTTGCAAGAATTGGAGTAGCAAAACCTTTTATAGTCTTTGTTCTTACGTTCCTGGGCATCCTTTGACAGCTATCCAATAGGTAAACATTGATAGTCTTCAGGTTTTGAATTTCCATTCATATGAGATCAACTTTTTGAAAATCGCTTTTCATCATGTCGCTCGCCCAACTGTGCGACGTAAATAAACAAATTTAGCATTTGGTATTTCAACAAATTTGACTTATATAATTTGTTAAGGCATTCTGTTTATATATTTAAATAATTGTAATATATCAGCTCAAATGAAATTCAGAGTTGCATTTGAAAAGCAACTATCTTGAAAATACTATTATATACTGCAAACAAAGAAAATACCATAATATTGATGCTGGATTTCGTGGAAAACGATGTGACCAAACTGTACGAAGTAAAAAATGTAAATACAAGTCGAAGCGGTTTCTTTTGTTTGCCACTAATATTTTATTGTTCAGTGACTGCGGACGTGTGCGTTTCATCGTGCGGGTTGGACAAGAAAAATGGCGAAAACTGTCGGTCGTGCGTACGCGCAAATCGCAATTTTATTAATTATATACGGATCAATACAATGTGTGAAATCAATATGTAAGTGCAACCAAATTACACCTGAATATTCTCGAAACCTCAAAATATTCAAATACGCATATACATTTGAGTGCACCATATGACAGACCATCATCATTAGGCTGCGATTATAGTGCTGATGATGATGATGACGACGATGTCGAAGAAGACAAAACGCAAAGATTGGTCGTGGCGAGTCAGTGTGGGGGGCAATGGGAGAGAGAGGGAGTCAGAGCGCGCTCTGCTGCCAGTTGGTACTTTTTTTTATGGTGAAATTTTTGCTGCCATGTTTTTTTTTTTTTTTTTTTTTTGTGTCTTTGTTGCTGTTAAAACGAATTTGTATTTTTATTGTAGCTGTTATATCTGCTGCTGCCTGGCAGTAAATGCGTTAATTGACAACAACAAAACATCAAGTGTACGAAGTGCGTGCGTGTGAGTGTATGTGCATGTATATATATGTGTGTGTGCAAGTGTGGCTCAGCCGAGTGTGAAAATAGAGGCAGCATTACTAAGAAGCGAACGTCCTGTCGCCTGCCTGCCTGTCCCTCCCTTTTGCTCTTACCTATGATAAACTACCCACGTTTACTTTATTTTTAACATATTTTTTTCTGCTGATTTTGGTTGTTGTTGTTGTTTTTTTATGTGCGCTACGCTTATGTGCTCCATGCTCCACTTAACGTGCAACAATTTCCATAGGCCGCGCAATTGTAGAGAGCGACATCTCATCGTTGCATATCACAATTGAAATTTGTGGCGCATTTTTATCAAGGCGCAAAGAAAAGATGAATGTGTGTGGCTTCTTGTTTTGGATTGTTGTTGTTGTTGCTGTCGCTGTCGCTTAACAAAGTCGACGGCATCGTAATTTGCAATTGAAATAGAAATAGATCAAAGAACAAAACAGGTGGCAACCTTGCCTGCTGCTGCTGGCTTAAAATGCCGTTACCTGCTATGTGAGAGCTCTCTCGCTCTCTCTCACTCTGCCTGTCTTTTGCCGCTCTCTTGAGCATAGGTTAGTGTTGTGTAATTAGCCAAGAGTGTAATGTAACTATGCATGCATACATATGTGCATGAGTGCATGTGTGCGTGTGTGTGTTTACTAGCCACAGCAGACAGTGTTGCCATAGCATTTAATGTCGTCGCAGTTCATTTACTTGTTTCAGCTAACTGCACACGCACTGCCCACTCACACACACACACACACCCATTTATATATAGTGAAATATATGTATGTGTGCATGTGCGTATTTGTTGATACAGTTGCGATTGGGCATTTTTCTTTGTCTGGCAGCCGACGTTTATTTACCACCCACTTTTATCAGTTTCTTGCATTAGCTTTGTTTTGTTAACTTTGTCATTCTCTCACTGTGTGTGTGTATATTTCTATAATTACTCAGTATTGTTATTGTCTATGCAGTTACTAGAAATCAATTAAGCTCCACAACTGACAGCACTGCCCCCGGTAGCCAATGGGCAGCAGTAGCTTGTCGCTCTTAATCGATCTTTGATTCGAACCGGAGACTTGACTCATGTCCCAGGAGACAGTCACCGACTGGCACAGCGGAGAGCGCTTATCATGTTGTTGTTACTACTGTGCTGATAATCGCATGCACGCATATACACATATGTTTATACATGCATACGTATATACATGTTTACATGTATGTATATGCATAGTTTTGTTTTAGTTGCAATGAGTTTTGCCTGCTCATCAATATACATGTATCTACATACATGTACATGCATGCATTAACTAACACATGTACATACATGCACTTGTTTTGCATTGCAGAGATCTGTAATCAATTGACATGCCTGACATTACAGATATAGTATCTGTTACGTTAAAACAGGTAACTTGCCATTAAAACAGTGCGCTGAAGCACTAAATGTACGAAAACAACTTGGAATACAACAATCTATTACTGTGAATCGTATATAATAATATATACTCGAATAACATCAAATAATTATTCAGTTGAATTAAAAAAAAAAATATGATCTAGTTGGATATCAATATATATATGTATATATAGTCGTTTTTAAAGATAAAATACGATACGATACGTAATAATCACTATATGACATTAGTCTAACAACATCTATTATTATTAGCTAAAATATTATTATTTTTTACAAACTTAACATGCCTTTATAAGAAAGCTTTACCAATTTTAATTGGCCATAAAAATAATAGGGAACACCAATAAAAGTCGGAATTATTTACATAAGTTTATTTTATTATTTAATTTATTTATTTATTTTTTTTTAATTATTTAAATGCAGTTATTTCCTATAAGCTTATATATACTTATTAAAATAAATTTCGTTATACATAAATACTATTTAACATTAGTATGATTTTATAATGTAATTAGTGTCACGCCCCTTGAGTTACCTGCCAGAGCAGCGCTCGAAACATTGTCCAGAGATTCTCGAACACTACAGAGCTGTCTATGGTTTGGAGTCGATAGAACTCTAAGTAACTTATTAAACAATTTGAGAACATTTAACATTTGTAAAAAATTTAAAGATTAACATATATTCTTATTGATTTAAATTTTGATATTAAGTTTCTCACTAAATTCTGTTGTCGTCGAAGCAAAAAAGGTGCCACTCTTGACGGATCTTAGCTAATTTTCGAACACG
Organism: Drosophila borborema; assembly: GCA_030914335.1. NCBI lineage: Eukaryota > Metazoa > Arthropoda > Insecta > Diptera > Drosophilidae > Drosophila > Drosophila borborema. The sequence goes on from JAUESP010000311.1 coordinate 967,976, forward strand.
TTAACGGGCAGTAAGCCAACAAATGCATATTGATGGCAGGTGTTTAAGCTGTTCACACCCATCCCCTTGTTAGTAAATGCCGTGTTTGCTGTTTTTCGCATGGAAAGCACTTAAAAATGTACATTTTGCAATTTCTCAGTTGGCATTTAATCTACTTTCGATCGTAAGGTAATCAAGAATGCGATATAGCACGAACATTTGTATGTAGCAGCGCAGCATCCAATTGGGATTGCATGCGCGGCAGCTAATTCCAATTGGAACACACACACACACAGGTCTTATTCAAATATCTATATATGTATGTATATTTATACATATATATGTATGTTTCTGATTGTGTCAGAAACTTTCTTCTTCATATGCATCTCGATGCATTTGTAGTGTATAATCCCATTGCCACGCCCATTTCGGCCTGCTAACGGCCGAAAATAGTTGTGCCCATTGTGCGGCATAGGCGGGCGCCCACTCAGTTTGTCTTGAAGTAGTTCTGTCTCTCTCTCTCTCTCTCTCTCTCTCTCTCTCTCTCTCTCTCTCTCTCTCATTCTCTCTCTCATACACACACACATTCATACATGCATACATTGTGTGAACAGGAAGCAGAGCCGTTGACGTTCGCACATCATCAACATTAAACATATGCATTGACAAAGCTCCCACCTTGCTCTTCCGAATGTCTTTTGCTTGCCCATTCCACTCTCTCGTTGTCGCTCTCTCCCTCTCTCGCTCACTCTCACTTGCTTTGCTTGTGACCAATGCATTTTGGGCACTCTGGCAACTCTTTGCTTTGCTTTGCTTTGCATTCACCCGTTTCGTTTTGTTTGCTTCTATTGATTTAGCCAACCGTTAAGCATGTCCGGCTAACGGCGCTAAAAACCCATAAAGAAACGTCAACTGTACAATTGCAGTTGTTGTTTCAGTTGTTGTTGTAGTTGTTGTTATATTGTCAGCACAAAATATATACATATAGTTGAAAAGCTTGTCTCCAGATAAGAGTAAGAATTATCAGCAGTCATACTACGCAGAATTCCTGTCAAATAAGGCATAAAGGTAGCGGTACGCTAAACAGTCAACATTTCAGTATAATAATAAAAACAAGTAAGAAAGCTGTAATCGAGACGGCTCGACTACGAGATACCCTGGACCCTTCCCCGAACGAATAATATTCGTTTCGATTCTGCACTCGTAACTATTTGCTGCGAGAACTTTTTTGATTAATAAATAATTCTGTTTCTAGACGGACAATCGTAATCAAACTAATAATGATCATGATATGATATATCTATATGCCAAAACAAACTGTATGTCTCTAGTATTTCAAGTACATTTTTGACATTTGGGGTGTGTGGTTGAATTGCGGACCGGACTCCAAAATCTGACAAAACCCGAAATTGTATGAATTTAGTATTCATATATAAGCAGAAGACTTGGAGACTCTAACTGCAAAGATGAACGATACATGGATATAGACCCTGATCAAAAATATATATATACTTCATGGGACCTGCCACGCCTTACATACTTTTAACAAAACCATTATACCCTGATTTCCCATTTTCAATGAGTTCAGGGTATAAAAAAAAATATCAGTCACATCTTTTGTCTCCTTACGCTCTCGCTCTCTCTCTCTCTGTCTTTCTCTCTCTCTCTCTCTCTTTCTCTCTCTCTCTCTCTCTCTCTCTCTCTCTCTCTCTCTCTCTCTCTCTCTCTCTATCTATCTCTTTCGCATTCTCGTATTTATGATAAACAAAGGCGGGTCTGCTGCACAAAGACAAGAAAATAACATTTTACAATTGCATTTGCTTACCAAAGCAAAGTAAATTTAAAAAAAGAAAATTAATAAAGGAAAAGTAAAAACTAGGTCACACGCACAGTTATTATGGATGCGACAGAAGGTCGTTAACACAGCAGCCAGCAACAAAGTTAAAGAAAAAAATTAAATAATAATAATAAATAAAAAAAGAAATGGCGAATAAAGAATTACTTTCATTTTTCAATCAAATGCTGCGTAAATTTGCGCCAATTATTTAGAATAGCCCAAGAGCAGCAGCCACAGCAGCAACAATAACAGTATCAGCAGCCATTAACATAACAATTAACACCGGGTTCAATTGAATTGAATTATGCTCATCAAGAGAGTAACTCCGCAGCTGAGCGTGTGCGAGCGAGTCGGCAACAGCAGGTGTGTGCGTGTGACTCAGTGTGACCGCAGTCGATAATTATGCAAGGCAATGGGGAAATGGGAAACACACGTTGCAATGACGTGCGATGCTGATTTACAATTTGCATGTGTGTGTGCGTGTGTGTGTGTGTGTATATCTGTCGGTTGTGTATTGCTCTCTTTTTGCTTTGCCTCACTCTACTTAAGTGTTGTTTGTCAATCTACCTTTCCCGCTCACTCTCGCTCGCACTCCCTCTCTGTACGTCATTTACTGAGTTACTATGCAAAATAATGTGTAATTAGCTAAAACACGATTTGCTCGAGTGCAAGGCAATTGCATATTTTGTTGCATTTGTCACTTACTCATGCGTTGCTGGCAAACTGATCGCGTTTGCTTTGCCGTGCGCTTAGGATCTGCAACGTTGCATTTCTGTTATTTGGTTAAATATGAAACTTTTCAATACAAAAGAACTGCGCTCTCTTGTTAAATCAACAAAAAAAAAAAAATAAATAAATAAAATAAAAGTAAACTTTTTGCCAGCGAAATGTGAAACTGCAGTTATAATAATGGGACTCGTACATGTGTGTGTGTGTGACAGGGAATATGTACACATACATGTGTGTCTGTCTGCATTTCGTTTTGGCTTTGTTTTTTCTTGTGTTTTGTTTTTATTTATAATGATTTTGTGAAAATGTATGTAACAGCACAAAAAATGAGTGATATAGCCCCGTTCGTCCATCCGTCCGTCGAGATTTCGGTAACTACAAAAGCTAGAGAGCTGAAATTAATCACTTGAATACTCGTTCATTTTGGTTTTTCGATAACATTCATTGCATTTCCAAATTATCGATAACAAATTTAAAATTGAAATTGAAAAAGGTTTCCAAGTTTACAGCATTATTTGGAAGAGAGATTGAATTGTGTGCGCGCATGCGTGGGTTGGTGTCTGCTCTATATACTACATTTAACAGACACTTAACATTTAGCTCTTTTAGATCATATTTCGAACTAATATTCAATTATATGTGCGTGGGTTTCTTTGTGTGTGTGTGTGTGTGTGTGTGTGATTGCTTCATATACTATATGCTGCTTTTAACATACACTTAACATTTAGCACTTTTTGATCTAATGCGATCATATTTCGAATCAAGTATAGGTATGGGTGCGTATGTACTTAATTCATATATTATTTAAAGCACGCCGCTGACCGCAAATTTAAATAAATGTTGCAAAGTTCCACACAAAAGCATTAACAGAAAAGAAAATAAGAGAGAAAAATGCACTGCATGACACTGTGCTCTTTGCTAAGCACAGAGTATGCGCGAGTGTGTGTGTGTGTGTGTGCTACACTCATTTGCATTGGTATTGATGCTCCCATAGACGAGCATAGTACGAGTTATTTGTATTCTTTGGCCCAGAGGCGCCTGGAGAATGTGTGTGTTGAGACGGTGGGGCTGGTCGGCATAACGAGGGGGCGTTGAGGCGGGCCAAGAGTTGTTATCGTTAAAATAACTCACAAATGAATAAGAGAAGCAGAAGAACAAGAAAAAATAATGTAATGTAATGTAATGCAATGAAAATAGAAAATAGAAAATCGATATTCAGCGCGCGGCGTCGTGTAACAGTTAATAAGTAATTACAGAAATAGGCGCAAAAAGCGATTAAACAGTGTTGGCAAACGGTAAAAGGAAAACCGAAAAAACAAAACACGGTGAAATGGCTCAATTTATGCAAATGCCATGTTGTAAATAATGACAAAGAAGTGTGAGCTGGGGTAAACAGAAATAAGAAACAAAAGCAAAAACATGCATTTAAATTACGAGTCCATTGAGCTGTTACACTTTCAATCAGCTTGGCTGTCTGTCTCTCTGTCCCCCCTTCGCATGGCAAATAATTATAGTACTGTCCATTGAATTAGCTACACTTTTGTATAGCACACAGTAAGTGCTCCTATTCAGCTAACCCCGACTGTGCCTGTGCCTGTGTGTGTGTGTGTATGAGCACACACAATAGTAAATTAACAAATTTGACATCGCAGCACATTTGAACCGGTGTCAAACGAGTTCTCGTATGCAAAGCAATAAAACCAAATATGTATTTAACTTGACGAAAACATCCAATATAACAAACCAACAACGGCTACAGTTTGTATATACATATATATATAATTTGAGTTTATTTCGCTCAGCCAGTATTAAATATCCAAAAGCCGCAGACTTGAAAATATGTTTTTATTCCTGCAATGTCACAGCCAATTTTAATGTTTTGTTTCAGCAATTGCCACTGTTTAATAGACGAAATGCTAGATTTTTATAGCTATTTGAAGATATTCCTAGATCTCTGTACTATTAGAAAAAAGCTTGAAAGAAAGTTGAATAAGCTAAGTGCGATATATTATAGCAATTTGAAGATTTTCGCGGCTCTGTCTCGATTTTTATAGCTATTTGAAGAACCTACCAATTCTATCATCTAACTTGTAGTAGGGGTTATGTTTCTCAAAGTTTGATTTTTGTAGCTATTTGTAGAACCTACAGATTCCATCCATCATATCTTCTAGTAGACGAAAGCTTTCCAAAAGTTTAATAATCGAAACTCACATTTTTTATAGATATTTGAAAATCTTTACGGTTCTATCCATTTGTTTCCTATTAACAGACGAAATTCGATATTTTGAATCTACAGACTCTATAATCTATATTTTAGTAGAAGAAATCTTCGCCAAGGTTTAACAGATGGAATGTCCGATTTTTCTGGCTTTTTGATCTTCTCAGTTCCATCTATCCCCTATTAGAAGAAAGTATTCTAAAAGTTCAATAGACAAAAATCGAGTTTTTGTAGCTATTTATAGGATCTTCCCATGCTATCTTTCTAACTTCTATTAGAAGAAAAAATAAAACACAAATTTTACTTGCAAAATTAGAGATTTTTGTAGATATTTGGAGAACCCTGCGTTCCTATCAGCCAATGTTATCTTATATATATTATATTCTTATCTATATTTAATTAGCTCTATACATTACCCTTGATTTCTATAGATATATGTATATATATGTACTTATAGTACATACTAATGGACATTTCTTTTCCACATGATTCCGAGAATAATTTAAAATACATTAAATCGATCGAAGTACCAAGATAATATGTTTATTCTGCAAAGTTGTCGCTTTATTATTCTACTAGCTACAATGTTGATGTCGAACTCTCATGATAATTATATCAGAACCGGTTGAATTTCATCTGGACAACAACAAGAAGAAAGAACAAAGATCACAACTAGTAGGAACATTGCATTGTCGGACGCCAGTGAGTGTATAATACTCGTTCACGGTGCGAACAAGCTAAATAAATCTATTAAAAAATTATTGTTTTCCGAGAGGAGAGATTCGACACGTCTAATTGGCGAACAATATAATTTAAGAGTCTTCGCATCGAAGGTTAAATACGCCAACTGGACAGATTTGCCATACCAAGACTATTTCGCTTTAGATTTGTCCTTCGATTGATTGATTGATGTCACTTCTATTATTCATATTCATTCAATATAGTTTCACTTGCGGAACAGCAACCTCTTCTATTTCGATTGTTGAAGTTGAATTTTTAATCGAAATGCTTTAATTAACATAGACATGTAAAGTATTCACTCAGTGTTGTTGGGAGTCTTTCAAAATCCTTCAACTAATTCGATTTTTTTTTTATAGTTTTTCATCTACTGATCGAAATACTATGTTGAGATTGTAAGAAAAAAGTGCAAGAAATAATTATTAAATCTAATTATTTCAAAGGCTGAACAGGTGCGACTTTGGTCGGGTATGCCCGATTGGAGAATACGCTGAACATTAAATTTCAAGCGCCGGCTCGTCCAATATTTGTTATTTATTTATTTTTTTAAAGTAATCAATTGAAATTCAATTTGTAGAATTGCAAAAGAATGTATATAACGCCACAAATCCACGTGTCAATTGCCACCAAATATTTTGCTCTATATGTAGGGAAACGCTTAAAGCTAATTGCCACGTGGCTTACACACGTTTTGTTCAATAACTTTTGCTTTACATAGAATTGTTCAGCTTACATTTATTATTAAAAGTAAGCTTCATAGGAGAATTGAATTTAGAATGGAAATTCAATATCCATATCAATATTGTTTCATATTTAGAGCATTGTTCTGGTGTAAGCCTATACATAATGAAATATAAAACCAAACTTGGCAGAAAGAACAGTTGTTAGATGGGCTGTCAAGCTCTATATATATATAAACACCCGTTATATGCTATAATACAAACTCCTTGGATATAATTGCAGCTGAAACTCAATTTGTTCTTATAATAGTCAAAATAACCATTAATATTATACTAAATTCATAATATTGATCTTATGTAATATAACATCAAATTTATATCATATATGTATATATATTTATTTATGCTGTCTTTAGTAGACTCTGAAAAACTAAAGTCCGTTTAGTTTGGGGCTTATAACATGAGAGTTATAAAAAAAATCAAGCTCGATTAGTTTTTTAATCGATTTAATGGGAAAATATCGATTGTGTAAAATAAATTCGATCTGCACTTAATATAAGAACAAGATCATCAAGATCTGGCTCTTCTTAGTGCCGAGATCGATAAACGTACATATATACAAACAGATATCAACTTGGTTATTGTATCTTATATAGCTTTTAGGATCGACCAGGCATTTTCACAAACTGAACTGCCATTTGCTAAGGGTTTATGCTCATAATAAAGCTGAAAATAAAAATGGAACTGATAAATAAGAGCGATAGCAAAGGAGACAATGCAGTTAAGTTAGATATTATTATATTCTTTGTGCTGGTTTTATTATGATTCTAGATCCACGTCATTACGTATTTAAATGGCCCACCTACGCTTCGCCGACAGAGCATCTAGCGTTTGGCGTAATTTTGGATGACTCAGTTCACTATATATCGTTTCGATTGTTGGCCTCCAGCTTATTCAAAGTGTTGGGCTTGTGTGAGCTTAGATTTAACGTAGATCGCACGATCGCTTAGGCCAATTAATAAGCGCTTGTCGCGAGCTAACAGAATCGCCAAAATGTATCTAAAAAAAAACTAATAATAATAATACCTTTTTCTCTTTTGCATCAAAGTAGTATAAATCTTTTCATAAGTGCATCATAATAATGATTTACAATAATATTATACTTGCCCATTGTAAAACTTTTATCTATATCTATGTATATATATGCGACATTTGTTGATTTCAAAAGAAAATTTCTTTAAACAAATTCATCAACAAATTTTTATACTACAATTTTTATTACAATTTATAATATAATTTATGGCTATAGTAAAAATGTTGTCTGATCATCCTATTAGAGAAACTATAGTAGATATCTATATATATTGAAATTTGTAATGAAATCTGTACAATTTATTTTATAAAAAAAAAAGATTTTCTCAAAACTATTTCCACAAGTTCATTAACAAAAAGCTAAACTTATGGAACAAAATATATATATGTATATAGTACTACATAGATAGTAGTACTTTTGTCTGATCACCCCATCGTACAAACTATATTTTATATCTATATATACATGAGAAATGATAATGGAACTGCAAATTTCCGCTTAATGTTTACATTCATATTTTTCATGGGATTTTCTTTTTCCTTCTGCTTTTCAGCATCACAAAAACTAAAAAAGAAAATGTAAATCCCTGAAAATTATTTATTCGGATTTCCAATCGAATTATATATTACCCGTGAATCGCGATGTTTATGACAATATATTTGGGCACTTTCAGAATTGTTTTTGCAGTGATTTGTTCAAAAATTTGCAATTTCAGTGCACTCGAAATTTTAGTGGCATTAAAAAGAGATTTACGACGCTCATAACGCATTTCTTATCGCGAGTAAATGTAATTTTTTTTTTAATAAAACTGTAATTACTTTATTTTTGCTCAATTAAAAGATAAGAAATTATAAGAGCGCAAATAATCGTAATATAGATATATGGCATATAGTATAGCTATCTGAACTTATCCAATCCTCTTTCTTCTCTTTCGCTTGCAGCGCCCGATGCATACGTTGTCCTCGACACCAAGCTCGCGTACATTAACCCGGAGAAGATTGTCAGATGGTCAGAGGAGCAGCCATTACGTCAGCGTCGATTCGTTCCCGTTGCGGATGCAGTGCTTCCAAGTCACTCGGAGGATGAGCTGCAGCGTCGGCGACGCGCTGCACCAGCGGACTCGACACCTGCGCTGGGCTCTACAATGGATGTGAAGAATCAGTACCAGAGCGTAAGTGCCAATGTAAGTGCGAGCGGAAGCGCCGCGGCATCAGATGGGGCCACAACGGTCACCACCGTGGACAGCAAGGCCTCTGCTACGGGCAGCGTTACCTATAACGTGCATAATGTGGGCGTCAATGGCACCGGTCAGCGCAAGGATTACAGTAGCAGTAGCGGCGATGTAGCCAACAGCACCAATGCCACCACCAGCATCAATGTGCCAGCGCCGCCAAAGAAAACGCTGCTGATGGCATCACAGCCATCGCCATATCCAAAGAAGGTGGCATCCCAAGGCATTCCCATTCCAGTAACAACAACGACCACCGAGCGTGCGCTCATCGATGATGTCGATGTCTCCGATGAGGTCATCACCAAGGAGGCCAACAAATCACAGCTAACCCGGCGCGAGGATCACTTCGACTACTATCGCAGCCAGCTCTATATGAACAAGAATGAGACGGCTGCGATCTGGTCGCAATTTCGTAATATACCAGAGAACAGTATGCTCTCCTCGTCACATCGCCGCGCCATGACTGTTGAGCTGAAGTTCGGGTTTCCCTTCTACGGCCACTATGTGCGCAACATAACTGTGGCCACCGGCGGCTTCCTATACACCGGCGAGTATGTCCACTCCTGGCTGGCGGCAACTCAATATATAGCTCCGCTCATGGCCAACTTTGATACGAGCATGTCGGACGATTCGTTTGTGCGGCTACAGGACAATGGTGAGTGGATGTTATATATTGAAGTCACTATATCACTAATGACACCTTCTCTTTCGATCGCCAGGCACCGCCTTCACCGTCGTCTGGGAGAATGTCACGCTGCAGGATAAGCCCAACTATGGCAAATTCACGTTCAGCGCTACGCTGCATCAGACTGGAGACATTGTGTTCGTATACTATCAGCTGCCCACGTTGATCAACAACATACAGGATAATCAGCATCCGGTCAAGGTCGGGCTTTCGGATGCCTATATAGTGGACAAGATGCTCCTCTGTATGTAGTGCACAAGTTCTTTGATTTAATCCCAAACTAATTTGTATTTCGTTTGATCTTAATCAGTTGCCCGCCGCAAAACCATCTATGAATATCATCGCGTTACATTTACCCAGCAGGAAATTACGAATGCAACAATTGTCGTGCTCACTGCCTTGCCCACATGCCTCGGCTATTCGGACTGCCAGGCGTGCATCAATCACAATACCACATTTGAGGTGAGCAGTCATTGCATTTTGTATGCTGTAGGATTACTATAATCCTTAATTCTCCTTAATTCTTGCAGTGCGCCTGGTGCCCCACACTGAATCGTTGCTCCACAAACACTGGCAACGATCGCAAAAAGCAGGAATGGCAGCAAAAGGGTAAATCTTAACATCAGTTAAGGGGAATGAGAAAGGAATTTGATATAAGCTATAAACAACTACGCAATAGGCGTTCTCTTAGTGTATATGAATGTTGTTTGGATTACTTTTCACACAATATTTATATTTATGTCACTTATCAGCAAATATTCACATTGCACATTTCGTTATGGTATCAAGAACTTAAATACTCAATGATAAACAATATTTGTATGACAAACTGTTTATCAATCAGTATGCGCATTAAGGTTAACAAATGTTGCTTAGAGATTTTTATTGAATTTAATCAATATGTATTCCAAAATTAATGAGTTTTTACAAACTCAACTACTCAAAGATTATAAAAAGGGGTTTAACAAAACATTTATCAATCTTTATGCACATTAAGGTTAGCGATAGTTATATTCATTAATTTAAGAAGCAAAAGAAAGAGATGAGCAAGACGAGAGTGAACTTAAACATACATAGCTTGATTAAGAATAGTATTATATGTCAACAATATCATTAGCCAATCCGGATGCCAGATATGTCTAAAATTAGAGCCATAAACGGTCTGATATTATTGAACTATGATAAGATAAGAAGTTTAAACTTGGAAAATGAATCATGGAGTGACTTAAATGTAGTGATAATACAAGCAATGAGTGTTTATCAAGAGTAAAAATGAAAGAGTAGTAAAATTAAGAACAGCGAATGACAATGATATAATATGGAAATCATTGTGAATGTTATTGATGTTAGCAGAGCTCGCAAACACCTATTAACGTTTATTTTACTCATATTTTGAGAACAAACTCAAAAGCAACCGAAGCAAAAATTCATTTCTGTATGTATTGGTGTGGCGAGGCGAGTATTGTCTTCCCTAAACACATCAAAGAAGCTAAATAGATGTGAAGACCGTTTGCATAGACTCTTTTGAGTTATGTTCTTTTCACTTACTGACTCACATTGTACGGACGTCCATCGTATAGCTCCCTATATGATGTTCGTTAAAAGAGCATACCACGAATAGTTCTATGCAAGTATTTTAACCGAACCAAAGTCTCCTGCTCACAGTGCGAGAGCATATTTTTCGATTAGATCTCGTGAACAGAGTGTTAACTGGGGGTTAACAGTCATTGCGAGCTATTATGCCAAGTTATCATTATATGATATGCTCAATCACTATCGATAACAATAATTTTTATAAATAAATAAAATATAAACTCTACCCTAACTTCCACTTGCAGGATGCGAACGTTCGCTGATTAGCAGCAGTGATGCTTGCCCAGCGCTTGGCCAGAAGGGCAACAATGCTGCACAGGAGAACAACAACAGTAATAACAGCAACAACAACAGTAACAACAGCAGCAATAATAGCAACAACAACAATAACAACAGCAGCATACCCAGCGGGTCGCCCGACGCGAATGGGTCCGGAGGCAGTGCAGCGGCAACGGAGCCAACAATTAGCAGCACGCAGCATCCGGCAAGTGATAATTCAGCTAGAGCTGCCGGTGCAGCCGACGATGGCGTCAAAGCCGAAAAGAGCGAACATCTCGGCGCCGTGCTGCCGGAGAATAAGAATGTAGGCGTGGCCGTTGGCTTTATGGTGCCCATTTGTCTGGTGTTTGCGGTCACGCTGTGGCTCTTCTATGCGTACCGAAATCCACACACACGGAGCGGACAGCTGCTCATCCAGGTAAGTCGATCAATTAGCCATTTGCCAATGTATTGCAAACTAAGCAATTTATGTATATTTACATGCAGTCCAAGCATTTACATCAGGTTTGTCAACTAACAATAACAAATTGACCAACCCATTGTGTCTATCCATCTCAGTTTGATTAATCGATGCACTTTCCTCTCTTTCACACAGTTCCGTCCCAGCCAGTGGTCATGGCGACGTGGAGAGGCGCGCTATACGGCGGCCACGATACACATGTAGTGCAGTGAGGATATCTAATCATGCATCTGTTGCGTGTCACTGGGGCGTAACGCGTCACAGTCCAGACTAAATATCACTACAAATCTTTGCCCGCTCTCCTCCTCGTCCTCCCTTCTCAACTACCATAACTCCCGTCCGCTCTTACCTAGCTTACCTTATCTAGCAGCAATGGCAACTATGACTTTTCTTTATACATCAAATTGATTGAGATACTAATCCGGGCAGCAATTGATAATTCTCTCTGTGTAAGCGTCACAGTTGTCACTTGCTGAGTCGCTCATCTCCTACAAAAATTAACGAAAGCGTGTCTAAAATCAATTGCAGTTGGAATGATCATATAGGGGCAGCTCGCAGCTCACCTTGTAGCTACCTAGTGAAGACAAAAGCTAAGTAAATTGTAGCAGCAGTTCATACAGTTTTAAGAGCACTACGTAAGCAATGCAAACTTCTTTTCCTCAGCACAACCAAAATTTGAAGATCCTACAAAAAAAAAAAAAGACAACTACATTATTATCTATTATGCCTAGGGGAAAGAATAACTTTATTTTATTGAATTCAAGCAAGCTGCTCTTCTTCTTCCACTTCATTGAGTATCCCTGGCTTAGATTCCTCTCCACATACACATACACACACGCATACACAGACACAGACACGGGGCACAGTGCTTTCAATATAGTAGTTCAATTGTAAAAAAAAAACTTGTTTGTTTTTTTTTAAATATTATTATTTTTTTTTATAAATATGTATGAATTTGTTCTTTTGTGGCTCTAAATTTTCAATATGTTTTAATTGCAAATCTAAAGTATAAAATTTTAATTGTATTTCCCTTCATATTTTTTTTTTTTTATATTGTATTATATGAGTACTTTATATGGATGTATATGAAGTACTTGAATCTATATATATATATATATATACATACATATATATACATTTGCCTATATATATAAAAATGGATATATCCAAGACGACCTCTTCTTTTTGTTAGTATATTTTCTATTAATTAATATTATAAATATACATAAATAAATAATAAATTAAAAAAAAAAAAAGTGCGGTGTGCAAATAAAAAAAAAAAAAAAAAGAAATATAAAAAATAAACTAAATACATAATTGATTAAGCGAAATATTAAAATCAAGCAACTAAAGATCTATAACAAAACGTAAGCAAAACAAGCAACTAAGGAAATTGTATAACAATGTATTTTGATAATGAAATTAAATTTGTATTATAAGGTCTTATTACATATACAACATAATTTAAATAAAAACAAAGAAAAATCAAAACGAAACGTTTTCTATTATTTAAATTTGGATTTAAACTTTATGTAAACTGCCAGCAGCTTAACAGTTTCTGTACAGTGGGCTTAGCAGGCAGTAATGTTATTAACAGCAGGCTCTTGACTTAACATTATCAATTCGAGCCTAACAGTGAGTGCAAATAAAACGCTTTCTTTGCTTTAAGTTTTCGTTTTTATTTTTATTTCGAACTAGTTTTGGTCATTAGCTTAACTATATGCATTTGCTAATGTTGTAAATTGTTGAATACTTATTAATGCTGTTACATTTGCTAATACATTTACAAGGTGGATTCAGCTATTTGGACTCTAAGAAAAACCGTTGGATTTCGTTTCTGGATACAGATGGGAGGGGAGTAGTAGCTCCTCATTAACATTTAACAGCTGCAACAACAACAAGCCTGGTTGGTTGGTGGGGTTTTTTTTTTTTTACTTTCTTTCTTCTCTTCTTCATATGTGTGGCTCTCTCTCGCTTTCCCTTCTTTCTTTCCTGTAAAGTATTTACAGTTTCTGCTGGGCCAGTTCCTCGATGGTGCGCGCATTGGTGAGCGTCACCCACAGGGGCGACTGAATGCTGGCCAGCGAATAGCTTTCGGCGGCGTCCAGTGACTGCGATTTGCGCATGGCAGCCGCCGATGAGCTTTTGTTGCTAGGGTCGGCGCCGGCGCCGCCTCCACGACGACGCTTCGAATCGCGCTTCGAGCCGACGCCAAATGCGATGGCCGCTTCGCTGGCCTGGCTACTGCTTGCGGCACGCAGCTCCTGCAGCCGACTGCGTCGTTTGGCCAGCGCCACGGACTCGGCCGATTCGCGCACGCTGCCCGCCTTGCGCAGCGGCGGCGTCAGCGTCAGCGTCGTTGCCATCGAGCGTGGCGGCAGCAGCTGCATGGCCATGGCCGCTGTCTGCGGCTGCGCTGTCGGCGACATCGAATGCTGCTGCTGCTGTTGTTGCTGTTGTGCTGCTGCTAACTGTTAGCTCGAAGAGAAGGACATCTTGTAGGAGGTGGTATCCATGGGCGATTCGGGATTTATGATTTCGGTTTGGGTCTGCTCCACGTCGCTGCAGCGCTCCTCCAGCACTGTGTCCAGCTCCACTGAGGTGAAGCCCTGGCTTAGGCTTCGTTCAGGACGTAAACTGATAGCTCGCGACGATCGGTAATCTAAAGCAATCGAAGCAATCAAATGGAGAGCAGAACAAAGTAGAAAAGAAGTAATTAAGATTAGTTACAATGTCCTCAAAATGACGGCAGCTAGCGAAATGGAATATGGAAAATGTGAAATGAGCAAATGCTTTTGTGTGTGGACAAAAACAAGTTGAAAACGTGCGATGACCAGATCGAGTTTAAGTTTAATATGCATGTCAAAACGTGCAGAATACCCACACCCCCCAACACCAGCCACACCACCAACGTCACCCACAAAATATATTCTCAACTGCTGTTTAAAAAAGACGTGCGCACAGTGGGCTCAGTGAGCATATTATGTCCACTACTTTTATTAACAGCTTCATGTCACTGTACATCTATGTAACAGAAAGCGTATGTCAACAAATCCTTTTCTGTTAACTGCAATTTATGAACAGCAGTTGCTAAATGCTAGGGTTATGCAAAGAGGTCTGTTAAGTTAACAGTGAAACGCCACACGGGTTGCGCGCGCTTAAAATTGTATGAAAATGAGGCAATTTTGGTACTGTTAACTATCTTAAAACCAGCAGATTAAAGCGAGTCAAGTGGCGAATTATAGGTTCTATATAGATTCACAAATCTGATAATATAAGGGTTTTTATATTTTTGTAATCTAAGCCGTTTTCTAGGCAGTTATTGCTGAAGGTAATTCGATCAACCGCCAATGCTTTCGTTTTACTTAAATTAAACTTTATTTTAAACGGCTTTATTTGGCAAAAGTAACTAGTAGTGACATATACTAATCGTTTCCCATCAATCCACATCATTATGTGTTTCAACTTCATTCATCATATTAGAAATCTGTTAGGTTCTACCAAGATTTTTGGTTCAGCCAGATTATCTGTTTCAGCGCAAGCCACTGCAGTGTTAAGTGCACATCTACGCTTGTCAAGCTGCAGCTTAAAGCTATGCAACATAATATTCATCTAATTGAAATGTCTCAAAAATGTCACAAGCACAATTTCGACTGTTTATTTATTTTTGCTTCGTTTTTTATTGCTTAATTTACATAGCGCACACCACTGTGCGCTGTCTGTTGCTACTGTTACTGGTGGTGTTCGTTGCCTTTTGCGCAAAAGTTATTGTGGTTCTCGTGCGGTGCTTGCGGTTATGCGTAATTGTTTTCAAAATTTATGCAAAAACGTAAATTTGCAAGCATCAAAACATTTGCCTGGCTGAGGAGCACTAAAGTTCAGGGAGGAGCTAAACAAGTGTAATTTGCGGTTTGTCAACGTTTCGTTATCGTGTCACCTACATCACTATAATCATCATCATCATCATCAACATCATCATCATTAGCATCTGCAGCAACGACAAAAGCTTCATCAGCATTTGTTTTTGTTGTTGGCCCTTCTCAAAGTGGCAGCAAACACCCGCAGCCAGCTGCCAGGCAAACACAGAATATGAAATTTACAGTTATAACAAGTTGAAATGCCATCAACAAGGATGCACGACTAGAAAAATACCCTGCTATTTGTGATGATTGAAAGCTGCAATGAAAGAGTTTGTCTTATATATCCTTAACGTCTCTCTGTACTATGCCAGCGAGAAATTGTCCATAGGAGCTTGTACAGTAAAGTGAAATTAGTAGAAATATGATGCATGGAATCTCAATTTCTTTGATCTGACTAATCTTCATCTTAATTTGCAAATGTAACTACAGTAAAGCCTGTCTAGTGTGATATTCTTATATATGTATATATCTGATTTATGGTTTTTGTGTTTCCATTCAATTTGTCTTTCTTTAATATTAATAACATTTATCTTAAATGACAATTGAAAGTATATATAAATATGAGTTATAGAATTAGAATTCAAGTCTTCAAAAATACTAATCTTCATCTCTGCTCATCAACATTCCCAATATGGAGGCTCTACTGTACTCTAATTGCTATTATCTCAATTTCTTTAAATTTTTCATCCCTTAATCCTAATCTTTATTTACAATTATAGCAATAGCAAAATCTGTCTAAAATTAAATTAGTAAAAATATAATTTATAGAATTTGCATTTAATAGAATTTCTTATCCTTTAATCATTATCGTTTTCTTTCCCCATTCAAGGCTCGCACTGGAGAGGCTTTACTCTACACTTCCTCCATTAGCCTAATCGGAATTCCCTCAAGTCACTGTCATCCTTGCTCCCACATACCCAACTATAACCCTTGTCAAACTAACAAGTGAAGCATATCTACCTCATAGCAAGCACGTGCGCCTGATTCGCATGCACAGCTAGCAGATACCCTTTATTAAGTATATATTAAAATATATATTTATATATATGGAAATAAAAGAAGAAAAATTTCGTTGTGCACTGTGCATGCGTGCATGAAGGCGACTGGGATTTCTGATTAAGGTGGACGTGGGACAGCAGCGGAAGATGGCGTGCTGGGGATACAGGACGTGGCCGGGGAGGTGAGGTGAATGGTAGGTAGGTGGCTAGTTGCTCGAGTGAAAAGACGGGCTTTCATTTTTGTTGTTCATATGCAAACGAGGACGAGCGCCCAAAGGTATGCAATGCAAATGCAGGCGCCAGAGTGAGCGGCCAGGGGGGGCGTGGCCGGGTGCAGAGCGGCGCTACAGCCTAACAGCTGTGCTTGACACATGCATAACAGCATAAATATCTCCTCGTGAGCGCATACATATGTGTGTGTGTATGTGTGTGTGTGTATGTGTGTGTGTGTGTGGCGTGTCCGCTTGCTCGCTTTCATTGAGTGCCACCAGAGTCGCAGCAGGCACTCAGCTTGAACTTTGACTCGGGAGTCGTGTACCATGTGCCACATACGCCCCGTCTTGCCCCATCTTCTCGCCCTCTTTCGTTTCATTTCGTTTCGTTTCCTGTTGGGCCATGTTTATATATCCTATTTATTCATGCAACACACTGGGTATAATGGACTGACTGCAATGTTGCTGCTGTCTGCTCTCGCATGCAAGTGGGTCAAGTTTCGTTGCATCTGCCCCTACCTGCCTCTACCCCAACCACTTCCTTTACCTGTACTCACTGCAGTAGCAACCCAACTACAATTTTACAAAAACCTTTATATATTTGCCGTTAGTTTGGGCTTTTTCTTTATTTCTAGTTTTTAGCTCTTTAATGGACTCAGCGTTTGTGACAGATGTCAGCAGTGATTGTTTGGCTGCAGAGAAAGTTTTTATTTTTATCGACTTTTCGTTGTTACTGAAAAGACCCTGGGTTTTTAAAGATTTATATAATGTATATATGTACTTATATTTATATATCAATTCTATGATAAGCTATGCCATGAAATGTCCCATTTTGATTTATCTAGCTGAAGATTTTTTGAACAAAGAAAATTATAGGAAATTTCTCACATTTAATTTATCAAGCGCTGCAGAGAAAGTTTTTATTTTTTATGGACTTTTTGTTGTTACTGTTTTATTAAAGATCCATTCTGCTTTCAAATTTTCCATTTTGTTTAATCTAGCTGAGAATTTTCGAAACAATGAAGGAGAAGGAAATTTCGCATATTTAATTTATAATATTTTTATATTTTTTTTGATTAAGTTTAAATTGAATAATTAGCTTATTTGCATTTGTAAATTAAATGAATTTTTGTTACTTCTATTCTAGCTAATCGGTAATAAAAATCATTTGTCTTATTATATTACAAGCTTTTTTCTTTAGTTGACGATATCAGTCCCAAATAAATTTGTAAGTTTGTATAAATTTGTATATGTCGAAGAAATCCCGCCCAATATGTTGTTGCTCAATATAAGTTGTTGGAAGAATCTCTAATCAATTTTGCTAAATTTATTAGTGATTCTTCCGACAACAAATTTCCAAACTTTAATATATTTGTATACCAGAAAATTTTCTATATTTTCTCCTTCTTTATAATTTTTTAAATTTTCAGTTTTCTATTTAATAAATTAATTAATTTTTGTAAATTTAATTTTCCATATAGTACGAGCTACAATCTCTTTATAACTGAATTGTTTCGGAGCATATAGAGATACGTTAAAAGCGCTAAATTTATAACATTTAATTTGTAAATCCTAAAAATTGCATGAAATTTATAAAAACGTATGTAATATAAAGATGTATAAAAAATATATTTTAGGAAAATTCCCAAAGATACTTTTATATTTCGGTTTTTCTTTCAGATATTACACGGAAATTCCCATTAAAAAATTCCAATCGCTATTCATGGCGAATGCAGAGCCTAACAATAAATAAAGTGTTTCAGTTGAAATATACGAACGAATTTTTAAATATATTTCTACAAATTTTTTCTAGGAATTTTGTTCATAAATTTGATGAACTTTTATATATATATATATACATGTTAAATTGCATATATCAGCATATAAAATATTTGAATATATTAAAGTTTTTAAGTGGAATACGTCGAAAACGTGAAAACTCAATTTTCCATGAGGGCAAACAGCATATATTGTTGTGTGTGTGTGTGTGTGTGTGTGTGCGTGTGTGTGTGAGTGTGTGTGTGTGTGTGCGTGTGTGTGTGTGAATGTGTGTGTATGCATATGTTTGCCCGCATGTTTGCTTGCCAATTTTAAATGCAATTTATGCAAGAAAAACAAAGCGGGAAAATTGAAAATTGTAGGAGGTCCAAACGGATTGAAGTTCGCTGCGATGAATTGCGGTTAAGTTTTCATTTTGTTGTTGTTGGTTAAAGTGCGAATTGTTAAAGATAAAAACTACTAAATGGCAGACAGGCACATCGAGATTTAGATATAAAAAGTAAAGAAGAGTGGGAGAGGGAGAGAGAGGGAAACTATGTGTAAGTGAGTGAGTAAGGAAGAGAGAGAGCGAGCGTGTGCTATATGATATGATATATACGAATCTATGTATATGCATTTATCCTTTAATTAGTAATCGATATTTCGAGCTGTGAATAAAAATTTCCAAAAAAAAGAAAAAAAAAAACTTCATATTGTAGAAGAAGAAAGAAAAGAAGAAGAGAAACTATGAAAATTTCGTACACACATTACAACATTCAAACTCACTAAGCCTATGAATTGGACTAAATCTGACCAGGCTGACAGCATGGTCCTGCATATCATAGTTGCGCCGTCTGTCCCGCTCCCGGGCCAGCTTGGCGCGACGCCGCAGGCAACAGATGACGATCAGCGCCAATATCGGAAAGCCAAAGATGCACGAAACGATGGGAATGACAATCGATTCGGGTGAAACTGCAAGTAGATAAGAAATGTATAACAGATGTTAATATATAACATTAGTGTTGCCAACAGTCATTGTATGGGTAAAATATGTCTGTATATGTTACTATATCATTAAAAAAGTTTGTTAACTTCAAACACTGTCCCCATTTGCCTAAGCATTGTGTACACAGCCGTTGCTCGAGCTCTATAAACTGATCATATATAGAATGTAGAATATAAAATATGGAATGTGAAAGAAAGAATATAGAATGAAGACGAAAGAAGGTAGAAAACACAAGACAGGTGATAACAAATAATAAATAATAAATAGAAAAGGGAATATAGAACAAATTAGAAAATATATCCAATATAAAATAAAAGTTAAAGATACAAGATACAAGATACAAGATACAAGATACAAGATACAAGATACAAGATACAAGATACAAGATACAAGATACAAGATACAAGATACAAGATACAAGATACAAGATACAAGATACAAGATACAAGATACAAGATACAAGATACAAGATACAAGATACAAGATACAAGATACAAGATACAAGATACAAGATACAAGATACAAGATACAAGATACAAGATACAAGATACAAGATACAAGATACAAGATACAAGATACAAGATACAAGATACAAGATACAAGATACAAGATACAAGATACAAGATACAAGATACAAGATACAAGATACAAGATACAAGATACAAGATATTTATATTATATTTATATTTATAATGTTCTGTTCAGATTTCATCAATATTATTTATTATAATAATATTTATAGATAGATTACAGAAGATAAGAGACAAAATATTAGAATAGATTTAGAATTAGAATTTTTAGTAATAGTAAATTATAATTTATCACAAATTTATCAAATACTATATACGCCCTTTGGGCGCGGCAAATGAGAATAGGCTATATCGAATATCTAATATCGTAGTATCCGGCTATAACGACACTCACTGGACCGTCGTTATACGTGGAAGACGCCATAGCTAAAGGGTTGACCATAAAAATTTGTATTGCGGCCGGAATTTTCGTCGCAATAACCGCAAGAACTCTAAGCTCAGTCGTTAAAGCCAGATTTTACTGTATTTAGAAAAGGGTTTATTTATATATTAAGGCTTACTGGGAACATGGCAAATCAGTAGAAGCCTTCGAATGTGAATGAATGAATGAATGAATGAATGAATAGAATAGAATAGAATAGAATTGAATATAATGAATGGAAGAAAGAATATATGTATGTAGAATGGAGCAGATATGAGATAGATAGATAGATAGATAGAGAGATAGATAGATAGATAGTAAATACACGATACAAGACAGAAAGCAGCCAGAGAGAAACAAGCACATATTTTCCTGCTAACTTTTCCCCTTTCGAAATTTTTGATATCTAGTTAAGTTTATTATTTAAACTTAGCTTTCGCATTACTAAAGCTGAACATTTCAGATATGCTCGTTAGCTTTCTCTGCTGTATAGCGCTCTATTAAATACCACCTCTCCCATGTTCAGGGTATCTGCTAGTCAAGCACTCTCCACTGGAGCACTCTTACTTGTTCTTGCTCTAGCTAAATGCTTAAGTGGTATCCGGAAATGCCTGAAGGAAGTTGAAGTTAATGCAGTGCAACTTGAACTTATGGTCATTAAGCTGAGCTTTATTGAATTTAAACTCTTTAATGTAGAATAATCAAAATGAACTATGAAGCTTACTTTGTTTATGCTTAGTTAAAGAGTTGGCTGTAGATAAGCAATTGCTTCATCAATGCAAGTCAATCAATGATAAAGTCTATCTGTTGGCCTTGTTGATTATTATGAATGATTCCATTCACAATAGAACTCAGCTGCTGCTCTTAGCTAAGCTTAAGCCGTAAGCCAAGCTAACTTGATTCTTTGCTAGCCCTAATCTGAGCTGAAAGACCTCGGCTCACATCCAAACTCGAACGTTTCCTTTGTCAACCGCACGCTGTTGGCCTTTGTGCATATTATAACAGTCTATTCAATAATTTTTAATGACCTGTGCAGTCGTCTGAAAGTGGGCATCGCATGTTTTCTCTACTTTTTTATTTTTTCTTTCTATTTTATATTTTTTGTTCCCTTATAATTTTTGCCTGCCTAATTGCTGTGGTCAAATGCTAAAAGCCAGTGGTTTCCGTTTGCTACCAGCGTAAACATAATCTCTAAATTATTTATGCATGACATAGGCACGCACACACACACACGCACACACACAGACGCACACACACACACTTGGGGCTGTCAGGCGCGCTGTAAAGTAGGCAACAGAATTGATCGCCTTTTTTTATGCGCGCCGCTCATCATTTGTAGGCCATCTTTTTGTCATGGAAGCGCCCCGAAATGTGGGCAACACTTATTTACGCTGACAGGCAGCGGGCGCGAGAATGAGGCTGGCTGCCGGGCTGGCGCGCTGCCTGCCGTGGCGGGCGTGGCCAAGTTATGTGGGCCAAAGGGCTTTTGCATTTGCATTTGCCCTTCGCCAGCCCCCAACGGCCCAACGTCGCTGTTCCGTTTCTGGTCCATTTTCATTTTTATATTTCCGTTTCATTTTTTTTTTGGCTCTCTTTTTTTTTGTGCTTTTTAATTTAATTTTCATCCGGTCGCGTGCAGATTTTAACCTGCTTTCAACTCTTTTTTTGTTTGCTGTTTTTTTTATCCCAATGATAAAGTGGCGGCTCGGCGGCTCGGTGGCTCAGTGGCACAGCGAATCGCAGCGCGCTGCCGGACACGTCCAGCACCGTTGTCGATTCCACTTTCAATTTGTCTTTTGTTTATCTCCACAGCCCAAACAAAGCTAACAAATTTGTTGCGATCCTCTCAAACATTTTTATTAAGGTCCTTAGCCGATAAGCCACAGACAACAATATATCTTCTAAGTACTCGTTCTACACGTTTCTATATGTGGATGTGTGGGTGTATGTGTCGAGGTGTGTGCATTTTGTGTGTGTATGTATTATGTATTTTTTAGTCATTGAAATACTGCGAGATGACTTTTCGACTACACTGAGCGAAAGTTTTATAGAAATTGAGAGAAGTCTTTCATGTTTTGTTAATATGATTTTTAGTAGTCCTCATAAGCATTGTATATAAATGAGGGCTCGAAAATGGGAGAGAGAACGACTCAGATGGAGTGAAGAAAGTGAGAAGGAAGAAGAAAGAGAGAGATATACAGAAAGGCAGAGAGAGAGAGACAATCCTATACAGAGTACGATATAAGATAGAGAGAATAGAAAGAGAGAGGGAAGGAGAGAGGGAAAGAGAGAGAGAGAGAGAGGGAGAGGGAGATAGACAGAATAGAAAGAGAGAGGGAGATAGAGATAGAGAGAGAGAGAAAGAGATAGAAATAGAGAGCAACAGAGATATAGATAGATAGAAAGATTGAGAGAGAGAGAGAGAGAGAGAGACGCAGCGTGATACATAACAAGAGACTGAAAGTGTGAGAGAGAGAAAGAAGCAAATAGAGAGAGATAGATACAGAAAGAAAGAGAGAGAAACAGTTAGAAAGAAATACAGAGAGTCATACCGAGAGGCAGAAAGAGAGCAACAGGCATACAGAGAAATATAAGGTGAATGAGAAGGAGAGAGTGAAAGATACATATAGAGATATATAGATACACATAGAAAGAGATACAATGATAGAGAAACATAGACAGAGAGACACAGATAATTTCAGATATACAATGAAAAAGAGAGATGAAGAGAGAGAGAGAGAGAGAGAGAGAGAGAGAGAGAGAGAGAGAGAGAGAGAGAGAGAATGAAAATATCTATCTCTAGCTACTTGCGAATCATTTGCTCATATAATTCTCTCCAATCGACCATAAATTTCGCTCAGTGTTCAATGCTGACAAAGTGTTTGCTACTGTGGCTGCCGACACGCCCACAATCCGGCTAAAATCATGCCAAGGCGGCAAAGGCCCACCACGCGGCATTGCCCCGCCCTCCTAATCTAAGCCACAAAAATCCATGGCCCCAAAATGTTGTTGTGTCGTGTCCTAAATATAACTTGAAAGGGGCTGAAGGTGCGGGCATGGTTGGCGGGATTTGTGGATGGGTGTTGGCCTTAAATGAATTTGGCAGCAGAGACAACGCCATGGCCAGCTGTTGATGCTGATGCCGATGCTGATGCTGCACTGGCTCCAACTGTTGACGCCGCGCGCCCTGCTTGACATTTATTGAATCCAATTAACGCCTTCAAAGTGACAGTTCAAATTTACACAAATTGATGGCTGAATAGGGGCAAGGCCAGGGCTAGGGCCATGGCAAGGGCTGTAAGATGGTTACCAAGGGCTTGGGCGAAACTTGCCAAATAGAGGGAAGCGCAAAGACGGCAGCTGTGCTTCGACAAGCATTTGTTGTTGTTGCCCTTTTCAGCTGAAGCCTGGAGCCTGTCTTTATGCCTGATGCGACGCTACACCACCCACCACCCACCACCCACCGCCCATCGGCCATCGCCCAACTCCTACCGTTTGTAATTTCATGCTAAGTCAATGGGCGTGGCAACGTTTGATGCTCGAAATATTCAATAAATACAATACAAATTATGCGCCTCCACAGGCACTAAATCGAAATTGAATGTTTGCATATTTGAAGTCGACCGTGGAATGCGCTACAACAACAGCAACAACAACAACAACAACACAGCAGCAATTCAAATGTCAGATAAGGGAGGTAGAGAGAGAGAGAGAGAGAGAGAGAGAGAGAGAGAGAGAGAGAGAGAGAGGAGAGAGAGACAGAGAGACAGAGAGAGAGAGAGAGAGAGAGAGAGAGAGAGAGAGAGAGAGACGTGACTTCCACTCGCTCGCATTGCTTAGAGATGAACGCGTGTTATAAAAATGGAATAGGAGGAACGTATAAAATAAATATATAAAAAAATATAATATAAGAAAAAAAAGTGAATTATATAAATATATAATATAAATAAATATAAATTAAACTGAATTTGATGACTTTAAATAAAGTATAAATATTCATTAAATTCAATTTGTATAAGATAAAAATATTTTAATTATTTAATTTATATAATTTATATTTTTCATAAAATATATTTTGTACTTTTTCAATAAAAAAAATATATATTTTATTATATATTTTGTATATAAATATTTTCATATTATTTTACGCCTTCTAAGTACTAAGCACTAAGCACTAAGTACACAAAAATATTTACAATTTTTGAAAAATTCCTTCGAAGGCACGCAAATTTATCCAGCTATTTAATTACATATTCCAAATATATATTTGGGTATACTATATTCGAGAAGGCATCATTAGCATTGTGTATAATTATTGGTTTATTTTTATACATGTCAATCAATATCAAAAACAAATTCAAACTATTTTCTATATCAACAGTTCGTGTTCGATGAGTCACGCACGCACGCATCCATCCTCTGTCCATAGCTCAGGCTCAGACAAGCTGTGCCCTGGGCGGCACAGGGTTAGTCTATGCTGAGTTCAAGTTGAAGGCTCGCTGTTCGCGTGCTGTTTGGCGAAGCTTTTAAAGCAGTTGTTGCTAAAAGTTGGGAGGAGTGCTTCAGGCTTCAGGCAAATGCTGCAAGTGAACTGCTTAGTTGTACTTTCCTATTGCCCAGGGCACACTGTACTTGGAATAGTTTGGCAAACAGAGAAAGAGATGGAAGCAAGAAAGCAAGAGCCGAGCCAAGCAAAAGTGTAAGCCACTTAGTGAAAAGTGTTGGGAAGCGCTTAAAGGAAAGTCAATCAACTGTCAACACTTGCTAATGGTGCGGATAACTGTTGGGATTGAGTACGTGACAAGCTCACGATTTCACAGACAAATGCAAGTTACTTTTCTTACAAGAAAAAAAAAAAAAAAAAAAAAAAAAAAAAACAGAAAGAAAGGAAAAGAAATAAATAAATGAGCACAGTGTTGAACAAGTGTGTAGCAGAGCCGCTGTCCATTTTTCATCAATTGTGCAACACTTTATACAAATCTCAAAGCTCATTAAATTAATCTTGAGCCGGGTCTGGGCTCAGCTTATAATTGATTGCTGCAGTTTGGAAAACTTTCTAAGCCTTAAAACGTGCTTTCAACTTTTCTCATTTAATGAAAAGATTTTTCGGCCAGCATCAAAGCCCTTAATCCAAATCAAATGCAATGTGTTTTCGATTTGTTCTTTTTTTTTTTGTTTGAGCTAAGTGCTTGAAAACAAAACTTTGCTTTGAGAAATTTACATTTTGATTGACAATATAAATAATGTAAAAAAAAAAGAATTTATATTCAGAATCCATTAAATTGGATGCCAGCAAAATAAGAGGAGCGCTGTGGGGTTTAGTGCAGCTGTTTGACTGACTGACAAGCAGACTGATTTACTGATTGAATAATTGATGATTGAGTGCCTGACTACCCGATTTACTAATTATCGGAATAGTTTAATTGACAGACAATTTGGCGGCCTCATTAATTGATTGATTTACTGATTAACCGACTGGTTAGCTGAACGATTTGTTTGCTGAGTAACTGTCCAACTCATTTTATAATTTACTGACCGCATTGATTGATAATGAAATGATAACTGATTGATGAATGATTGACTGATTGATCAACTGTCTACATGAATGATTGATCTATTGACGGACTTATTAACGTTCTAACTACCTGATTGATTGTATATGATTGCATTATCAACAACGCATTATCTGACTGACTGGGTAGCTGATTTATTTTCTGATTGACTGACTGACTGATTGAATGGTTGATTGTCTAATTCCGTGAATGAGTAGTTGATTGTTTAAGTAATTGATTTGTCGATTTACTTGTTAATTGCTTGATTGACTGATTGGATTGACTGGCTTATTAATTCTCTGATTGACTAACTGCTGTCTTACTGTGTGGTTCCATGATTGACTGACTAAAGTGACTGAAATGAGTAAACTGACCAACTACTTTTCAAATTCACTCACTGTTTCATTGATGAGCTGTTTGACTGACTGATTGACTGATTGAATAAATAAGTTTATATAAATATATAATATATCGTTTGACTGATTGATGAACTGATTGACTGTCTGCTAAACTGATTAACTGACTGTCTGATTGACTAGTTGGTTGACTGATTGAATAAGTTAATGATTGTTTGATCTTTGTTTTGATTTACTGACTGACTGCGTAATTGACTGTGTGACTAAATAACAATTAGCTGACTGCGTAAGAGATTAGCTCACTGGCTGCCTAAATGTTCGACTGGTTAATGGACGTCTGATTAGCTCATTAACTGAGTGATTTAATAACGGACTCATTCTTAGTTAGGTCTATGCACTAATCTTTATAGTTTTTTTTAGAAAGGCACGTCATGCTATTCAAATGACACTTTTACTTAGCTAGAGTTTATTTTCTGAGCAAACTTGCGCTTTAGCGAAACTATTTGTGACAAGTTTGCATTCGGCCAGCAACACAATCTGCTTGCCAAGAATCCGATAAACATATTTTGCGAACTATCTAGCGCAAAATACTTGCAACATATTCGCCTGCAACATGCTGCAGCACTGGCCGCTTCAGGAATTGTTTCATGCAGATAGTTTTTGTGGCACGTATGTAGTGGTATGTGGCATGGAGCAGTGGAACTTGCGCCCGGTCCAAGGAGTGGAACAGTCGGGCGGTTGGTGGGCTAAGCCATTTCATTGAATGAAATTTACGCACTTCGCTTTTGTTATATGTATTTTTATTGTTATGCTGCTTGTCGCATTGTTGCTGTGGCAATGGACAAGTTTTGTTGGCTTTTGTCGAAAAGTATTTTTATGTCAGCCTCGTCGTAGCATAAAGATTGCCTAGAGGCGCATGAAAGCGCTGACAATGTCTTCGCGCGTTGCTGATATAAACAGATAAGCGCCATGATTAGGATATGAGATATTAACGTTGTCGGCGATGATGACGTCTCTCTGATTTGCCCTAATGGGAACAAGCTGAGTCAGCATTCAGTGGTCCCATTCCCATGCCTTCCTTTGGGAACGTCTCAAGTTTTTGGAGCTTAGAGCCAAGTTGAGAGCTGATGGCGCTTAAAATAATCAACGGTTCGAGTCGCGTTAATAGTCGACCAAACTCTGCAATTAATGCGACTTAAACTTGCCTAATTGCTGCATTAGGCCCAAGGGCCGTAAGGTCGTAAGCTCTTCCCCTATGCCTGTCTTTACTCTTCCAGCCCCTACCTCCCGCTCTCTCTCTCTCTCTCTGTCTCGCTTTCCCTATCTTATTATATGCAGCTCGCTGTCTCTGTCTCTCCATTACACTTGCCCCAATTGCCGAATGAAGCCTGCAGTGCTACCATAAGTGCAAAGATAAGTGCTCGCGTCTTAGACAGGATATGCTCAACTCGCGTTTATCCTGTAGCAGCTAGAAGATGTCCTGGAATAAGCTACTCTCAGCTAATACTCAGTTGATGAAGCGAGAATTTGGCAGGAAATACGAATGATGGCATATTTAGTATTGAATTGCCGGAACTACTTAAGTTTCTCATAGTAATACGTAAATTCGATTAGTGTTTAGTATAATATTTGATATTACAATTATTATTTTATATTATAATTATTTTGGTGGCACTTAAACTTAGAGCTAAGTCAGAGAGTAAGCTCGAAAAACTCTAGAGTACTTTGAAGACCTAGAAAAAAACGAACAAATATATTTTTTCACATGCAACCTGCATTTTTATCGATAAATATCGATTGTGAACTAAGAAGGAAAACAAAATATATATGTATACAAACTTCCATAATCTCTTCTCTATTTACAAACAACCATTCTCTCTTCCTTATTCTCTTTTCTACCAACTGATATAGTCACTTCCAGTTCTTCTATTGTATCTCCCTTTAAATCCTCTTCTCAACTCCATTATATATAAATAAGTTACGGGGAATGCTGCGTTATATTTCTAGTCGATATTCACACTGATTAACTGTATACACATATATACGAAATTATATCAGTCAACCGACATATATATGAATATTTTCATATACATCCACATGTTGAAGGGATTACAAATGCTTTTCTACATTGCTGCCCTCATTTAGACCCACCACGCAGACAGGGTATATGAAAAGAAGTTAAGCATTCTATGATTTAAAAAATTCATGCAGGAGGCTATACTGTCTACCGCTTGGCGCTTTTGCTATCGGAGCTATTGGGGATAATGAGCGAGCGAACGGCATTATGCAAATTAGCTCCTAATTGGGGTTGGCACGCGACTTCGTCTGTCTTCGTCCGTCTGTCCTATCGACACTACCGACTTGCTGTCTGTTCGTCAGCCTAACTGGCTGAGTTGATTTGATTATTGAAGAGGCGTCGCCGCCAGGGACGTGGCAGGGGGCTAGCTGACAGAAATTGATGTGCGGAGCGTGTTAATCAGCAGCCAAGCGAATGGCAACTGCCGGCTGTCAATTGGCGAATTCGAATTAGTTGACCACATTATTAAGCTTTGCGCCGAATTGGACTTAAGTCACAATTATGATTAACTGGCAGCTGCGTTGACAGGCCCCAAAAAAGCGTTTGGCCGTGGACTTAACAAATGAAGCGTTCATTGATCTATTAAATTCATTGTATTAATACATCAGCGTCTGAGTGAAAGTCCGATGGGAATCGAGACAGTAAGAGAGAGAGAGAGAGAGAGAGAGAGAGAGAGAGAGAGAAAGTACTTTAACGAATAGGTCAGCGGCTTATGTGGGTTTTAACTGGGGCATTATCTTTACTGCGAAATGCGAATTTTACGATTTTACTAGAAAACTATTACTAGAAACACAAGCTTATTAGATATGAAAATTGTCTCTCCATAAGCCGCAATGTCCCAGGGGACATTTGCTTATGGGCAATGCTGTTAAGTGACTTTCATTTGAATAGGCGTATTAATGCTTATGTCAATACGCCATATAATTCTATGAAACGTCTCCAACTATATAATATTTATAAAAGCTCAAAGGTCATTTGTCATTATACTCCTGCACAACAGACAAAGACCCATTTATGAAAGCCCCAGCCCAGCACTGGCCATAGCCATCATAATGAGCCGTCAGAACAATTGTGTTGATAGTTTCAAATAACAATGGCAATATAAATATATTATGTCGCTGTTACTGATAATACAGTCCATTTAGGGGGCCAACGTTTTCTGCCAAAGTTTCATAACTAAAATCCAATCATGTTTGGCTTAAAGCTCTACAGCTTTGTAGCCAACAAATATAATCATCTGTTAAGCTTCACTTCAGTACAGTTCAAAGAGCTTTAGTGTTAAATACGATTTTTAAGCTTGCCAACTGTCAGATGGAGCAGCCGGAGCAGTAGATGCTTATGGCTATGACTCCTGGAATTATGATACCTGAGGATAGTTTATGTTTTGTGTAAGTCAAAGTCATTCAATTTCAGGTATCGAACAACACTTGCTGCGTTCTATACAATTTAAGAACGAACACTTTAGTTGTTAACGACTGACTAGTAGATACCCTGACTAGAGCTGCTTTATCAAGGATTTCGCTTAGAAACAAACTCAATATTTATGTGTATATGTACTATCCACACGATTAAATTGCAGGTTTGCAGGTAGCATCATTTCGTAGTTTTAGTTTTCAGTTGTATATCTAGGTAACTAAACTATAAATATTTTAGCTCAAGATTCTTCAATGTGTTGTATTTTATAAATTGATAGGCCATCAAGAGACATATAAAAGACTTTATAAATCAATAGAGGAACCTTAGAATAAAAACAATAGCTCAGTTGTTGAATTTTTAGCGCTGAACCTATAGAAGATACAATTTTGACCCTTTGCAAATATCAACATAGATTTATGAATATATATATTCATATATTTTTCAGATTTAATAGTAACTTTTGGGTTTCAAAAATATATCTCTCTATATCATATGACTAGTGAGCGTATTCAAACTCCGGGCTACTATATATATATATACAAAAATGCTTTGCATTCAGTCGAATGAACTGAAGCAAGACTCTCAAGCCACATATAGCCTATATACTTATTCACTTTGTAAGCGATTATAAACAAGTAAGAAAGCTGTAGACGAGACGGCTCGACTACGAGATACCCTGAACCCTGCAAAAAACTACGTTAAGAAAAAGAATCTACGATTTTGTATCGATAGTCTAGAAATGTGATGAGTTATCGAAAAAAAAAAAACACAAGTAACTCGAACTGCTTAACTAATATACGAGCATTCATGTGATTCATGCTCTCTAGCTTTTATAGTTTCGGACGGACGGACGGATAGGGCTATATCAACATATTTTTTGTGCTGTTACATACATATTATACATTATACCCTGAACCCATTGAAAATGGGAATAAAAATGGGCCACTCAATATGCTACGAAAATATAATATTTCATTCGCCCTCCAACGACCAACACTGCCAGAGTCAGTGCAACATTTGCTATGGAAATGCTAAAGGCATAACTAAAGTAGAATGTGACATAAATAAAGTTCAATCGCATTTGCAATTCTATTAATAGAGTTCCAAGAACTGTCTGAATAAATGCGGTCAAACGGACCAAGTAGACAAATGGACGGAGGAATGAATGGATCGACAGAGGGCAAGACGGAGTGAAAAGATGGACGGTCGAATGGAGAGATAGATGAACAGGCGAAGGGATGAAATGATGGCTGGACGTAATGAAAAGCGGTTGCACTAATGGGATGTCGGATGGACCGACATGCAGATAGGCGAAAATTACAAGACTGCTTAATCAGATACCTTTCTAAACCATAACTAGAAATCGCATTTGCAATAACTTTGAACTATATCTATTGGGAAGCGACAAAGTGGCAAGATATAGCTAAAATATCAGCTAGCTAAAGAGGAACTTAGCGAATGAAAGTTATTACAAATTACTTTAAGATTTTAGATTTTGAGATCTTTCAGTTTTGTGAAAAGAATTCTACTGACTGTCGAGGATTCAAATATGTTTTTAATAAATATCCAAGTTATTTTGAAAAGTCTATTCTGCCTGAAGTCAAGATCTTTATAATAATAATAATAATATAATATAATATAGATTACCTTTTATTATTATATATTTATTGAATCTTGAAAATTGAAAGAGACGTAATATAAAATATAATTATGGAAGTGTAATGTAAAGTCACTATATAGTTGGAAACATGTTTCTTCATGTTTTCTTATTATATATAATTAATTGGAATTATCCGACCAAACATGGATTGATTGAATAGTAATTGTATGTTCATCATTATCCAACAAGTGAAGTTTCAAGTTTTCTATACCATATCAAATGGTATGGGAGTTGTCTTTACCCCATAGCTATTTTTATGGCATCATGTGTGAATGCTTTATAGGATTGCACCTCTCTCTCTCACCCTTTCTCTCTCTCTCTCTCTCTCTCCGCTCACCGCGTTAAACACAAAATCGGTGTCAACGAGCATTAGAATAGCCATTAGCAAAAGCTGTAACTGAATTGTGATTTGGTTGCGGTTAGTGGAAATGGTTTCGAACTCACCCGTTGGATAGAGGATAATGGTGGTGGCTCGATTCTTGTTGCCGGCTGCTATGATGGTGGCCATCGTCTGAGCTGGGAATGTGGTGGCCGGGCCACTCGTCGTGGGCAGATGGGTGATGGCGCTGCTCAGCACTGTGCTGGCGGCCGTGGTCGAGGATTCGATGAAACCGACAGACGACGACGATGACGACGCCGCTGCCGACGATGTGACATTAAATGCATTATACATATCCTGGCCATGGCTGTCGCTGTCGTTGGCCGTGGCATGCATGCTGCCATTGGCATGGTTCAGTTGGCGTATTCGCTGCCCGTTGGCCACGTCCGTGCCCAGGCCGCCATGGAGCAGCAGAGTGGTCAGTGTGCCACGCTGGCCGCCCATTGTGGCCAGCGTGCGATTCAGCAGCGTCTTCATATTGCCCGTTGTCGCCTGCAGCAGTTTGGACGTTAGATTTGTGGCCGTCGTGGGATTTGGACTGTCCGTTCGTTCCGCTGCTCCGGCTGTCCCTTTTGCCCCGCTCGCCAGATTATTAATGATGCTTGCTGTTGTTGCGGTCATATTGTTTAATAATTTCGCAGCATAATCGTAAATTTCAATGAGCATTTGGTGGCGCGCCCCCTTGATTCCCTTCCGCCTACTTCTTGGCACGCCCCTGCCTGGCTGCTGCTGCTGCTGCTGCTGGTGTTGCGGTTTTGGCTGTCTGCAAAGAGAAATTCGCAAAATTGGAGGCATTGGCTTGACTGCTAATTGCTTTAATGAATCATCCGGCTGACCTCTGGGGCTTTATTTGAGTGTTGGCAAGCGCCTAATGAAGCCAGTGCCGCTTAAGGCGCGCTTACCCACACCGCCCTCTCACGAGTTGACAACTAGCTTAGTCTGTCCGCTGGGAATTCCCATTCTCCTCATATCAACCTCTTAGCTAGTCCGTTTCTGCAAGTCAAGTTCTCCCGGCTGCTTATCTTGTGCCTTAAGAAAAATCTTCTTTTTTTTTCGTTGCCAAGACGATATCATTTATCTTCAGGTCTAATTTGTGAGGCAAATAAAGTAAAAGTTTTGATTGTTTCTATTATAGATGAACTAAATTGTCTTGATTGCCTGTTTAGTCGATTTAGATCTGGAGATCATAATCGAGTTATATACGATATAAACATACAATGAAATTATTAAGTTCTTATTTATAGTTTATATTTTATAATTTATATTTTATATTTTATATTTTATATTTTATATTTTATATTTTATATTTTATATTTTATATTTTATATTTTATATTTTTAGTTATAGCTCAATATATTTATACAATAGTTTATGTCAAATAAAATTACTTAATTAAATAAAAGAAAGTTTTAATTCTACATTTTTCACTAATATTAATCAATTTGTATTTATATATCTAATTTACCTAATTCTTAGCACATTCTTTTACTCGATTCCATTATTAGCATTGAAATGGGAATATGCAAATGGAAAGCAATTTGCATTGCGAGCTTATCAGTTATATTGTAATAACACATGCCACTCATCATGAATAAAATATATTTTTGTATATTTCTAAGAAAGAGAAGCATAACATTGCATTGCATTGCATTGCTTAGGGTATCTGTTAGTCAACCATATCTGCTTAAAATACTCTTATTTGTTTTCAACTTGGCTTCTTTTTTTATACTTTTATTTATTTACTTTTTGTTTGTCAGACTCTGCATGGAATCTGATTTATTTTCATTGCACAAAAACTGAGCAATTGAAAGTTTGCAAGTTGCACGCGGCTATATACATACATATATATAGATTGGTTGAGTTCCTGTTTGGACTTAGTTTAGTGGTCGCACACACACACACACATACTCGAACAATGGCATATGTGAAGCGGAACATAAAACGTACCCCTAACCCACCATCATATAGCGCTCTATCTCCCTGCTCCACTACTCCACACTCCCCATTTGAGGGGCCAATCAAGCGGGCAATCCACAGGCCGCCAATAGCCCCGCCCCCCTCCCCCGCTACCGTTTCAATGACCGCTGGCAAATGGCACTCGAAGCTGAAGTTGATGCTGAAACTGGAGGACACTTTGGCGACAACGGGGCCATAAAAATATGTTAACTAGTATTGTATGAGAGACAGAGAGAGAGAGAGTGTATGAGTGTGAGTGTGTGAGTGTGTGCTGGCCATGGCCAACGCCAACTAGCTTCATTAGCAGCAAAAGTGAATTCGATTCAATCGGAATGTAATGAAACGAAACGCAAACCAAAAGGAAACGAATCCAATCGAAATGGAAATCCAAACAATGTAAGAAAACTCATTCAAACACACTTCCTCTACAGCACACACACACACACACACACTCATGTACACATAGACTCATATACATCCCATTAAATGGCCTGGCCCAAAACATGGATTTAATGGCAGCCACCTTCAATATGGCCAAGGCGCAGTCCACATCAATGAACTGAACGATTCGGGCCATGATGACAGCCAGGCCATTGGCACTCGGCACTCATATTTAATTAAGCTATGAATGGCATGCAATTGACTCTTAAATTTATAATTGCTTACATTATTTGTTTTATTTTTATTTATTTTTTTTTTCTAATTCTTAAAGTGTTTATTTAGCTACTTGCAATTGGTTCCAATCCATTCCATTCCATTTGTGTATATTATTTTAGGTATTTAAACAATTATTTTAAGCATGCACTTAATTATGTTATATATATTTATAAATATGTATATATACATTCATTAAACAAACTTTTTTTTTAATGTATAATTTGAATAAACTCATGCTTATGGCATAAACTGAATTATATATTATTTGTAATTTTTTTGTAAAAATATTATAAAATATAATAAAAACATATATATAATAATTATAATAATATAAATATAATAATAATAATAATAATAATATATTAATCATATTAATGACATAATAATATTATTAATTATTAAACAAAAATATTTTGATTCTTATTTCTAAGCATATAAATGCTTAATTTCAATAATATTTATTATTTTTGTATTTTCAAATATTTATTTTTTATTATTTATTTTTTTTTTTTTATTATTTTGGTATTTTGACTAATTTTTTCTCATTTATATTATTTTATTTATTGTGTTTTATATATATTTTGCATATATTTTTATACCTTTAGCCCATTGAAAATGGGAATGATCAGCACAACAAAATAAGCTGCTATAGCCATGTCCGTCCGTCTGTCCGTCTGTCCGTCCGTATGAACGTTCGGAAACTATAAAAACTAGAGACCTGAAATTTCACATGAATACTCCCTGCAAACATTTTTGATGTTAACAGAGCATAAATGAGTCTTTTATGAGTCACGCACTGATCGAAAATAGTTATATATACGCTCATTTTCTGATCATAAATGACTCCCCCCCGCGACTCTGATGAGTCGCTTATGACTCGTCTTTTTAATCATTTATGACTCTTTTTCGAGTCTTTATTTATTTAATCATATGTTTTTGGTATTCTCAACCAATCATATTTTAAGCATATAGAAGTGCCAAGACTCATAGTCTTCTTTCAATCGCTCATGAGATTAATCATTTTTTAATCATTAACGCGACTCAGAAAAGGCTCCTCAGGGCGATTTCTGATAAAATAGTCTTCCAAATGCTTGCAGGGCTCGTATGTTACTTAGGCAGTACGAGTTTATTTTATTTTTTTTCGATAACTCATCCCATTTCCAATTTGTCGATAAAAAATCGAAAATTCGTTTACTTTTTTAAGTTTTTTGAGCATAACTTCTACACCATTTGAACTAGAGACTTTGAATATATATATTTAGATAGTTATTATGGCTATATTGGATAAGCAGATTTTGTAATTTTTATCTGGGTCCAATCAAGAGAGTTTATTTATTTGCACTTCAAAATTGGATTATATTAAAAATTGATTTTAAATAGTTGTTTTTTGAAATTGTAATTTAACTTTTTTACATAGAATATAAATGGCTTAATGCTATTATTTATTTTTAATATTATTAATATTAAAGCATTTTAAATTCCTCGCTTATCATTCATGAAATGAATATGAGCTGTAATTCTTACAGTTTAAGCCAAAACATTTTAGAATTATATTAATATGACTTTTAAGTTTATACTTTTTGTATTTATTTAGAACTTGGCTTTAATTTAAAAATATATGTTATTCATTCATGATCAAAATGATCTCAATTCCCCTAACAGATGCTGCCAAAGGTCTTTACAGTTTGAATATCGCACTAGCACTTAACAGTTATTCAGTTTTAAAATGAATACAGGGTACTATGCAGTCGCTTATGCCCGATTTGGAAATTCAAAAATAATTTATTAACTAATTAGAAAACGAGCTCTCTTTAAATTGATTTCATATTTCAGCAATGAGAAGAACAAAAACTTTTCAAGAGCGTTCAGGAGAAGCTGCCACGGCTCAGGTAACAGGACTCGTTGCTCTACTATGTACGTACCGTTATGTGGCCGCTGGCTGGTACTATAGTTGCTGCTCCTGTTGTGCTGCTGCTATGTGCTCCTGCTGCTGCTTCTGCTACTGCTACTCTGGTGTCCGCTCAATGTGTCCACACTCTCACATGTGCCACATAATTTTGCACTTTTATTGCGGCAATTTAAGCACAAGAACAAAAATAACGAACGCACACAAACTCAGCGTGACAGCCACGCGCACGCTAACAATTTGCATAGGCGCCTTGTTCGGACCGTTACTTTTGCCTAACGATTCTTAACGTTTTACGTGTTTTGGTTGTCGCGCGCACTTACGGTTCTGGCTGCTTCACTTCGTGGCTGCTTAATGCTGTGGCAACTGCCGCGTCGCGTTTGCCGTCGCTTTGTGAGGCGCCGCAACGCTGGCATCGCGCTTTTATAGCCGGCTCCT
Organism: Drosophila borborema; assembly: GCA_030914335.1. Lineage (NCBI taxonomy): Eukaryota > Metazoa > Arthropoda > Insecta > Diptera > Drosophilidae > Drosophila > Drosophila borborema. The sequence goes on from JAUESP010000311.1 coordinate 1,004,740, forward strand.
TGCTTAAGGGAAATTTTCGTTTGTCCATTCGGCGACGTGAAGAGCGCAAATTTCCCACACAGAGCACTGGAAGGCCACTGTTAAAAGACTCGATTACTCAATAGTGCTGGAAGGCGAGCAACAGTGTTGCCAATTTTTGTTTAGCAAAAAAAGCTGTTTTTAGTGGGAACATACTTTAAAAAAAGCTGAAATTTCGGGAAAAAAAATCTGACAAAAAAGCTGAAGTTTTGTTGCCTTATTTTAAGGTTTTTTTTACGAATAGTCCACTTTTTCGTCTTATTCGTGACAATTATTATTTTTATCGCGTTCTTCCATAGTGCCAATTATATTTTAATACATTTCACATGAATACTTCTATGTTAGTTACACAGTACGAGTTTTTTTTGTATTTTGTTATTTTTTTTTTTTTTTTTTCTTTAACTCATCCCATTTCCAAATTATTGATACAAAATTGAAAATTTGTTTACGTTACGTTTTTTGAGCATAACTTCTACACCGTTTCAGCTAGACTTCAAATTTGTATATTTAGATACATATTATGGATTGTTACGCCCCTTCGCCCCAATTAGAATAAAAACGCATCTAGAAATGGAGTTTCATAAGGATCGTCCATCTAGAAATGGAATTATAAGCGTCCAAAATATAGACCAACCCAACTTGGTCATAACTGTGCGGTTAGCAGAGCACGGGTTTTCTTTTGGCAACTTATAGTCACGACAGCATTCCTTCTTAATGTTTATACGTTGATTCGTCAATCAGAATGGTATATTTTGTTTCGCCAATATCGAAAGCAAGGTTATACAAAAAACGTTTCTAATAATGATTGAACATTTTGTTTTCTGAAACTTCACAGAACTCTCAAATCTATTACAAAAATATTTCAAGCACAAATTGGTTATGTGATCAACTGGCAGCTATACTATATTTGCAATGACTGCAATATACAAATCTATTCTTGTCTTATCATTTAAGTCCTCGCAGCCAGCATTTGAATTCTTAGCTGTTAAGTTACACATCCTGGTATTTTTGTTTATACTGAACTATTTGGTTTTAATTTTACTACAATGAACATCACTTCATTGTACATAAATTCTCTAAAATATGTTAAATTGCTAAGTATAAAAAAAAAAGCGGAAAAAAAGCAAATTATTTTCTAAAAAAGCCAGAATTCCCGCTTCCCGCTGTTTTGGAAATTTTCCCGCAATTGGGTTTTCAAAAAAGCCAGATTTGACGGGAAAAAAGCTGATTTGGCAACACTGGCGAGCAATGCCTTGCATGCGTTGCGGTACTTTTGCTCTTTAATGGAATGCTTGAAGTGCCTCAAAGCATGATTTTTGGCTGCATAAACTAAGTCTTAAGCACTTTGTGAACCGTTTAAACTTAAAATTCATCAAATATATTACAGATAGCCAAACAATTTTCTGTAGTATGTTTTAATCATGCCGATTTATAGCCGACATGTTGCTTATAAACTGCATAAATTTTCTCAAACTTCATTTATTTATATATCATTTTTGTTGCTTTCTTTTAATACTTTTCATTTTGGTATTTTTACTTTATTATTAATATTATATTTGTATTATATTTATATTTATTATTAACTTTTAGCCGAATCTAACCTCACTCTGGATGGGCTCATCCCCTTTTAATGCATTTTATACTCGTTCAGTTAATATAACGAGTATATGGGTTTTGTGCATTATACTTATTTATATATATATCTATTGATTCAAGGAATATTGAACATTTGGACAATTCTTACATTAATATCAACATCTTTTCAAGATAAACTCTGTGTGTTAGGCAACAGTTGGTTTCAATGCTAGAGTATTGATTTTTGGTATACATATAATCGGGTATATAAGGCTTAGATATACATACAGTTTTATTTAAATTAATTCAAATTAGGGAAATATAATATTGTGCAGTTTTGCTTTAATTTTATTATAATATATATATATTTATATATATGTATATATTTTTCTATATTCATAAATTAAGTTTTTTTTCAAATTTTAAATTTTTTAATTGTAATTTTTTTTATATAAAAGTTTTTCTAAATTACAAAAAATATATATATGTCGTATCGGTGTGATATTATGATGTTGTGATTGACAGTTGCAGTAGTATTAAAGAGAAACTGACAACTAGCGCTAATCGAATGAGTTAGCATTTTAGTGACAATTAAAGGATGTGTCATTAGAAAAGAGACAACCATAGGTTTTGCTGAACGTGGTCTCGGATGTCGCAGAGTGAGAGTGAGAGGGATATGCCCTTCACACAGAGTTGCTATGATATTGATGAACGAGAATATGCAACCAAGACAGGGGAGTCGAATTAACACACTTAATCAGACACAGTTAAACGAGAAAGAGCTTGGATGATAGAAGTCGGCGACTTCGAGAATACGTTACTAGGCAAAGATACCATGGAAGGCGAGAGTAATAATTATAACGCTACGACATATATATATATATATATATATATATATATATATATATATATATATAATTTTTTGCTAATAGTTCTTTGAATTTCATTATTTTTTTTTAACTTTTTTTTTATTTAACTTTTATTTTGGCATTATTTATTATTTAATTTGTTTTTAAAATTATACATATTTTTATATCTTGAACCCATTGAAAATGCGAATTCAGGGTATTTGAAAATGTACAAAAAAAATGTACGAAAACTTGTGGGCGGATGACAAAAAAAAGTTTCTGAATCAACTAATATAAAGATGATTTGTGAAGTCGTTCTTGAGTCCTGGGCTCGAATGCCCCTTAAACGATGCCAGGACATGGTTGATTCCATGCCTAGGCGTTGTGCAGCCATAATTTCCAATTAAGGTAACACAACTAAATACTAAATACTTAAGGAATATGTTAATTTGCATTTGTTATTAACTATTAGCTAAAGTTTGTTGCCTATTTTTATTTTTTATTAAATCATTTTTAGCGCAAAATGAAAAAGTGTTGCTATTTTTTTTCGTAGATTTTTCGACTTTTTTCAGAATTTTTGGAATTACATAAAAACGTAAAGTATTTTGGTGATAATTATTTTTTGTAGCAATAATTAATTGTTTGCTGCTTTTATAAAAGTAATCTGTAGACCAATCCATTGATAAATGTATTCAGGAGAACTTCTTAAACTTTGAAATTCAAAGTGGTGCTGCGGGCAGAAAGAGAGGTTCCAGACCCCACAAAGTATATACATATATTCTTGATCAGCACCAACAAATAAGTTTATATAGCCATGTCCGTCTGTCCGTCTGTCAGTCTGTCTGTTGCAGCGTGCAGGGTATCTCGTAGTCGAGATTTACAAAATAAATTCGTTAAACTGATCTGAATTCTGATTGAGCAAGTCAATTGGGCATACCATAGATCCTCAAGTTGGTTGAGCTGATCTACAGCCAGATCTTCAAATTCGATGCCTTTATCATAGCTTTCGATGCCCTTTGCAGAGTGAACGAGCAATTTGATATCAATAACACCCCAATGCAGACATTTTGCCTATTTCTCGTTGTTTGTTCAAGTCTCATTTGTTATTTCGCACTTGGACCATTTGCGCCTTTTAATGGATTGTGAACGGAAGCTTTTGCTTTTACTCAAAGATTCTTCAGACATGACACGAAAGAGCTGGCTTTGTGTTGGACTGAACGAATTTTGTATACCCTATCTTATGTGGAATTGAACAAAACTAGACAAATCTAAAGAAATTCTGATATCAATACAAATTTTTCATTTACTTTAGATCTGCTTTACTTTAGAAAGTTGATGCCCATTAACTAACTCAAACGCTTTTATTTACAGGGTATTCTAGCCTTTAATATTCGTACATCAATTCATCTATGCAAGCTAAGCAAACCATTTGCTGCTGTTTACAGGATATTCGAGGTGTTGTTTGCAAATGCTTTGAAATGTTTTTGTTCTTGATTTTTTTTTTGCTCGCATTTCAGTCGAGCTGTAAATATTTTGCCTTTGATATTCGGTTTGATTAGGTCAAGGCTGGGCATGGTCTATTTCACACACTCTCTCACTCTCTCTCACACACACACTCTCTCTCTCTCACACTCTCTCTCTTTCTGTTTACACACACTCACACTCACAGACATTTATTGCATTTGCCACGATTTTATTTGAAACAAATTGAAACAAGTAAGATGGCTCTAGTCGAGACGGCTCGACTACGAGATACCCTGAACCCTGCATTTTTGCACTTTTTTTAGTGATACTCTTCTTCTTTACGCACTTATAAGCACGCGCTCTGCTAACTGCGCAGTTGCTGCCTTGGCTTGGAGGTGGGTTGGGCTGAACTTTGGACGCTTATAACTGCATTTCTAGATGGACGAAATGAAATTTTCAGAGTAGATTAAGGGTATCTAAATCTACCTATGTGCCAAATTGCAAGTCTCTAGTATTTGAAATGCGTTTTTTCCAAATTGATGGCGGAGGGGGCGTCTCTAGCTAAAACGGTATAGAAGTTATACCCAAAAAACCTAAAAAATTGAAACGAATTTTCGATTTTTTATCGATAATTTGGAAATGGGACGAGTTATCGAAAAAACAAAATAAACTCGTATTGCGTAGCTAACATACGAGTGTTCATGTAAAATTTCAGCTTTCTAGCTTTTGTAGTTTCCGAAATCTCGACGTTCATACGGACGGACGGAAGGACGGACGGAAGGACGGACGGACAGACGGACGGACAGACGGACAGACGGACGGACAGACGGACAGGGCTAGATCAACTTATTTTTTTATGCTGATCAAGAATATATATACTTTATGGGGTCTGCGACGTCTCCTTCTGCCTGTTACATACATTTTCACAAAACCATTATACCCTGAAATCCCATTTTCAATGGGTTCAGGGTATAAAAATTTTAAACGTGCCCCGCGATAAGTTCGACACTTGGCAGCTCGATGCGATGCAGCTCTATAATGTTCCAGATATAATGCAACAGCTACACAAATCGATCTCCCTCTCACCTATGCATGTCTCTCTGTGTGTGACCGCTGTTACCCTACCATAGAGGCATATAGATTTTAGTGAGCTATAGAATCCATATCCCATATGGGTCCATTTTTTATTGCACTATCAAAATCAGTTAAATGCAAAGAATTTTTAATGAATTAATCTAATAATCTAATTGAAGATAAAACTAAGATGGAATATCAGAAGTAAACTCTTATATTTAAAAAGAAATTTTCTTATATTTTTAGGTAAATAAATTTGCATGAAAATAAATATTATTATTATTATTATTTATAGTATTAATATATTTTTTTTTTTTAATTTTATTTTATTTATTAAGTTATAGGAAAAATTTGAAGTAAAATAAAATAAAATTACCTTAGATTAATTTTAGCTTTTTTTTTTATAAATATGCTTGAAAATAAATATTAAATAACTAATTTATAAATAATTATTATTATACATTTTTTAATTTTTTTAGTTTTTAGACATATAGTATTATATATATTTTAATAAATGTATATTTTTGATAAATTTAAATATAAAACAAATAAGTCAAATATTTTTATATTTCTTTCCAGAGTTATGACATTTTCTATCTAATTTGAAAGTAAATATTAAACTATTTAACGTAATACAATAATAATTTTCTCAATTATAATTTATTTATTTATTATTTATTTATTTTTTTTTTTTGAATTATATAAAATAAACAAAAGATTCGCTGCAAGCTCTTAAGTAATATAAATTATTTGATGATATATGATTAAAGCATTAATATTTTTTAGTCGTTTTCCTAAGTAAACAAATTGAATAGATTAAGGAAATGTTTTTTATTCTTATTTTTTAATTTTGTAAATATATTTGTGATAAATAAAATAGAAAACAGTCAAACAGTCATAGCAATTGCTGTCACTGAGATTTTGTTGAGCTTACGTGTATCGAAGCACTCTGCTAGAGAAACAACCAAATTTTGTTGAGAGTTAAGTGAGCCTTGGAATAGCTGTCACTGATTTTGCCTAGGATGTGAGGCCAGTTCGTTCAGAGCTCAGTCTACAAAGTAAAATAGAAACATACACAGCTCGGAGCAAAATTATTTAATATCACATTTTTTTCACATTTTTTTCACATTTTTTTTTTCTACATAATTTTTTCACGCGCAATAAAATACGCCGATTTTGCGGCTATTTAACTATATCTGGTGAGTATTGAACGTGTGAAATTCAAGCATATTTTGTTGGCAAATCGAAGTTTCAAGTGGTGCAGTGGTTCGCGAGTAAAAAGTGTTGTAATCTCTAAGTAAATGTGAATTTTGTGGTTAAAGTGAATTGAGAACAGAGATGAGTTAAGGAGCTGACGTGGCCTTGGACTGGGGGTTCGTTTCGTAATAGAGGCGCGTTTGGGAACAGCTGCGAGTTTGGTATCGCGGATTTCAGAGTGAGGTTGTGTTTTAACGGTAGACTTGAGGTGAATTGGGGGAGGAAAATGAGCTGGTTATAGAGGTGTATATGTATAGGGTAGATGTACCAGATTAGAGATGAATTCGGGATAGATGCAAATTTAGTATGGAGATGAGTTCGGGGTAGAGGTAACTTGGGGAATAGCTGTACATTTGGAATAGAGGTGATATGGGAATGGAGGTGTGTTTTGGGTAGATGTTCATTTGGACTAGAGGTGAATCTGCGATAGAAGTGAATTTGGGTATAGATGTACATTCGGTGAACCCAGGAAAGAGGTGAGTTCCATATAGGGAAATGTTTTAGGTAGATATAGATTTGGATTAGAAATGTATATGCTATAGAAGTAAGTTGGGAATGGAGGTGTGTTTGGGTTAGATATACATTTGCATTAGAGGTGGATCTGGGATAGAAGTGAGTTTGGGTATAGATATAAATTTGGAATGGAGGTGAATTTGGGAAAGATGTGAGGTCCGTATAGAGGTATGTTGAGGATGATAGGTGTTGGTTGGGATTAGAGTTGCATTTGGGGATAGAAGTGAGATGGGTATAGAGGAATGTTTTGGGTGGATGTACATATGGATTAGAGGTAAATCTGGAGTAGAGGTTCATTGGAAGTAGAGATGCATTTTGAGTTGATGTAGGTTAAGAGTGAAGACACTCTAGAGTAAGATTTAGATTGGAAGTTGGGTGAGTTGAAATAGACTTTTGGTTTGCATAGAGGTGAATTTTTTAGTTCTTAACTTTTTAGATGTTCGTTTTGGTGGAAAAGCTAGCTTGCAGTTGAGGTGAACATTGATTGACGGACTTATGAAAGGAATTGCTATGGGGCAAGGTGGTTCGATTTCGAAAAGGGAAAGACAGTGCAACTGCAACTAGTGGTTCAGTGAACTCTTATTAAATATTTATAGTGGATTGTAGGAAATATCGATTAGGTCTGGTCAAGTGAAGTCAGGTGAAGCACAGATGATTCAAATGGCCAGGTGTGCTTAATGCTTTTGTTTTGATGTAGAGGCAAGGCGACAAAGAGTCGCATATACCGAATGTTCGTTTATGCGTGCAAATAGATATCTATTTTCCATCTCTCTCTCTCCCTCTCGCTCTGTCTCTCTCTCTCTCTGTCTGTGCGAGGGTAAAAATGGAAATTGAATTTCTGTTTTTGAATGCATTGAATGAATTAAAGCATTAATTTTTTTTAGTCGTTTTCCTAAGTAAACAAATTGAATAGATTAAGAAAATGTTTATTATTATTTATTACTTTTGTAAATATATTAGTGATAAATAAAATAGGAAACAGTCAAACAGTCAAAGCAATTGCTGTCACTGAGCTTACGTGTATCGAAGCACTCTGCTAGAGAAACAACCAAATTTTGTTGAGAGTTAAGTGAGCCTTGGAATAGCTGTCATTGATTTTGCCTAGGATGTGAGGCCAGTTCGTTCAGAGCTCAGTCTACAAAGTAAAATAGAAACATACACAGCTCGGAGCAAAATTATTTAATATCACATTTTTTTCACATTTTTTTTTCTACATAATTTTTTCACGCGCAATAAAATACGCCGATTTTGCGGCTTTTTAACTATATCTGGTGAGTATTGAACGTGTGAAATTCAAGCATATTTTGTTGGCAAATCGAAGTTTCAAGTGGTGCAGTGGTTCGCGAGTAAAAAGTGTTGTAATTTCTAAGTAAATGTGAATTTTGTGGTTAAAGTGAATTGAGAACAGAGATGAGTTAAGGAGCTGACGTGGCCTTGGACTGGGGGTTCGTTTCGTAATAGAGGCGCGTTTGGGAACAGCTGCGAGTTTGGTATCGCGGATTTCAGAGTGAGGTTGTGTTTTAACGGTAGACTTGAGGTGAATTGGGGGAGGAAAATGAGCTGGTTATAGAGGTGTATATGTATAGGGTAGATGTACCAGATTAGAGATGAATTCGGGATAGATGCAAATTTAGTATGGAGGTGAATTCGGGATAGAGGTAACTTGGGGAATAGCTGTATATTTGGAATAGAGGTGATATGGGAATGGATGTTTATTTGTACTAGAAGTGAATCTGCGATAGAAGTCAATTTGGGTATAGATGTACATTCGGTGAACCCAGGAAAGAGGTGAGTTCCATATAGGGAAATGTTTTAGGTAGATGTACATTTGGATTAGAAATGAATATGCTATAGAAGTAAGTTGGGAATGGAGGTGTGTTTGGGTTAGATATACATTTGCATTAGAGGTGGATCTGAGATAGAGGTGTGTTTAGAGGAATGTTTTGGGTGGAGAGAGAGAGGTAAATCTGGAGTAGGGGTTCATTGGAAGTAGAGATGCATTTTGAGTTGATGTAGGTTAAGAGTGAAGACACTCTAGAGTAAGATTTAGATTGGAAGTTGGGTGAGTTGAAATAGACTTTTGGTTTGCATAGAGGTGAATTTTTTAGTTCTTAACTTTTTAGATGTTCGTTTTGGTGGAAAAGCTAGCTTGCAGTTGAGGTGAACATTGATTGACGGACTTATGAAAGGAATTGCTATGGGGCAAGGTGGTTCGATTTCGAAAAGGGAAAGACAGTGCAACTGCAACTAGTGGTTCAGTGAACTCTTATTAAATATTTATAGTGGATTGTAGGAAATATCGATTAGGTCTGGTCAAGTGAAGTCAGGTGAAGTCAGGATAAGCACAGATGATTCAAATGGTCAGGTGTGCTTAATGCTTTTGTTTTGATGTCGAGGCAACGCGACAAAGAGTCGCATATACCGAATGTTCGTTTATGCGTGCAAATAGATATCTATTTTCCATCTCTCTCTCCCCCTCTCGCTCTGTCTCTCTCTCTCTCTCTGTCTGTGCGAGGGTAAAAATGGAAATTGAATTTCTGTTTTTGAATGCAATCAATTAAAATTTATAAATACAAACAGAAGAGATAGCCAGGTGGGCGGCTAACCGGAGCGGTGGGCGTGGTCTGGCTTGGTTTGGCTTGGCTTGAAGAGAGCCTGGGGAATGGTTTACAATTAAATTGCATTTGTTTTTATGCTGCGTTGAGTGGCTTTCAGTTTTGAAGCTATTCGCAACAATTTGGTCGGTCAACCGCATAAAGTTGTTTAGGCAAGAGCGTGTGAGAGAGAGAGAGAGAGAGAGAGAGTGAGACAGGGGCGAGGGAGAGGGATAGACTGCACTGTGCTTGCAACCAATTGAAATATTTATTTAGAAATATATTTCAAATAGAACAAATATTTGTATACATTGGTGCAATTTGTTTGCATTGCAAGCGTTGCCAGACTGCATTCATTCATTCAGCATTCATTCGGTTGGCTTGGAGCCTACCCAAGGGGGGGCCTCAATTGAATGCCTCAATCTATTTATAATGCCAACAATCTAATAATCCTGCTTCTACTCCTTTTTTTTTTTTTTGCAGATTTTGGAAACGCATTAAATCCAGGCCTTAGCATATACTAGTCTAAAGATATAGCCAATTGTAGGCATTGGCATCTATATCAGCTTTCTATATACATATATTTTGGATCATATCGGATGGAAATTTAGAATGTCATTTACTTTTTTATTTTGATACGAGTTTTTAGTACTACATCATTTTTTTTTTTTTTTACCTATAATAGTAATAGAGTTTTAGGGAAGTAAATATTTGTGAACCTTTTCGGACCAACACTACAAGTTGCGGTGAGTACAGAGAGGGAGTAACTGAATGAATATATTATATATCTCCTATGTTCCCTAGAACTCAAGGATTATACGAGCAAACTTTTGCTCCTCGAGTATCTTGCGAGCCCTTACCATTCGCCTAGCCTAGATAAGATCTATTGGTTTATATGGCAACTCCCAAAATGATGCCCTCCCGTCGTTTTAGAGCGACAAACGTGGTGTGCACCCGCGCCTCGAAGCAATTCTCACGCAATGAGATTATCTCATGGATTAACGATACGCTGGACAGCGAAGTGCTGAAGATTGAGGATCTTTGCACTGGGGCTGCCTATTGCAATCTGATGGACATTTTGTTCCCGCATGTCGTGCGCATGGGCAAGGTGAAATTCGTGTGCAACCAGTCGACGGAGTTCATCAAGAACTTCCGTATACTCCAGCAGAGCTTCAATTCTGTCAACGTCAACACGCCCATCGATATTGAGTTGCTGGTGAAGGGTCGTTTCCAGGATAACTACGCCTTCGCCCAGTGGTTCAAGCTCTTCTACGATACCAACTTTGTCGAAATGCCCACCGACTACGATCCAGTGGTTGCTCGCGGCTACATGCCAATTGTGATCGGCCAGGCTAGTCTATTTAGTTCGATTCGGGACCGTTCCACTTCGACGCCATACAAGCCGCTCGAGCCGAGATTTGTCAAGTTGTCGTGCAGCAAGACTCATGTGGTGGATGTTGGAAATGAAGAGCTACCGGATGGACATGTGACCGAGTACCGTCAGTCTCCTGGTGCTAGTAGTGGTGCTCATGCTGCCACTGATGGTATTGGTGAGGTTGTCGTCACCCGATGCTCGAGACGTCGTCGAGAGAATACACCGAAAGCGTATATGGACACACCGAGGGGAAGTGGTGGTGCCAGTGGCACACCAACGGCTCAGTCGGAAGGATCGCGCGGACCGCGTGCAGTACGCAACATTTCAAAGATGCCATCGGCTCAATGCCGAGTCCAACCAACTGTGACACGTGGGCAGCCCAAGGATTCGCTCCTCACAGCGAAGACGGTGCCGGCAACGAGGCCAAAGCACGAGTGCTGCTCGCATGGACACCATCAACACGGCTCAGGCAGGGCCAAGGGCGAGCTGCCAATCACATCGCGGGCGACAGGGACGGTCAAGATACGGCAGCATCAGGTTGAGCATTCAGTTAAGCAAACGCGGCCAAAATTACAACGTTCAAAATCCCTTTTAGATACGGTAAATGACCTGAGGGGGCTGCATTTTAATGATTTGCCGTATCTGATACTGCCCATCCCCGACTCCCTGTCCCCGCGAAGCGGCGCGGCAAGGGAGTCACCTGGGCAGTCAGATACGGAGGAGGAGAAGGAAGAGGTAGAGGAGGAGGACGAGGATGACGATGTAGGTGATGTAGTGGAGGATGATAAGGAAGCAGCGGCAGCTGACATGGAACCGGCCACGTCTTCGAAACTTTACCGCATTCTTGAAATGCTTATGCTGAAGAAGACTCCACGCAGCGGAAAGAAATAATTAGCCAAGCAGTCGGCGGCTTCAGTCCTGCGATGACACAACATCGCATCCCGAAAACTGACAACATCGCATCGTTTATACCGTCATCGTTTATACCGTCATCGTTTATATATCACCATACCCTCACCCCTTCCACTCAAATGAGTTCCATCTACACAGCGTTATGAATAAAAAAATAAACAAAATCAAAATTACAAATAGACTTTAGACTGATTCTGAATCGGGATGAGGGAGGGAGTTTCGTGTAGCTCAGCTTTTAACAGCATTGCCTGCTTTTTATAGCAACTAGGATCTTAGCCACGTCTTAATCGCGGCGAATTGCTTAGCTTAGACATCAACCAACTGTTTTGCTTGTTGGTTTTTAGAACAGCTCTTGCTTGCTGATTATTATAAAAGGCATTTTGTCTTATAAAGTGGGAAGAATTTTGTAAGCTCTCAAGGAGATGTATACACTTTTATATTAATATTAATAAAATAAGAATAATAATAATACAATAATACATTAATACAATTATTAATAGATTAGTTGCAGCCATATGCCTTCTACATATACTGTTTGTATACGTGACAATAATTTCATTTATGAACCCGACATTCAAAATAGTATATGAATTAAGGAAATTCTGTTTTAATTTATGACTGTATCGAAGGATTTTTTAGCATAGCTTAGGTGCAGCTACTTATAAAATCAATCGCTCTACTGCACCTATGTATTAATTATCCAAGTGCTTTGTATATTCGAGCATATTTTTTATATATTTATTTTGTATCTTATCTATACAAAGTACATAAATACAAATAAGTAAGAAAATTATATTGATGTACTTTCTAACTAACAGTTAGCACAGACACACACCCACTTCTGCATAACTTAGCTACAGGATATTAATCTTCTACATTTATTGCCCGCTTGGTTTGTGTATCTGAAAAATATGTTACTTATAAATAAATATAAATATAAATATAAAATATATAAATCAATATAAAACAAAATAAATAAATAATCATATATGCATACCTTGATATACAATTATATAAAACATATATTAATAAAGGAAAGTTCAAATCGCAGGGTCATATTGAGGGACTTTTTTAACTAGTAACTAGCAAAGACAAACACCTACATTTTACATGTTTAATTTAACTACAGCAACTACGCATATTTGTTTTTCGCCTGAATTCTTTCTGCTTATGCTAACATATATTTTTATGTATATTATATGTAGGTATATTTATCTATATAAATTTACATATATTATATATTTTATAAATAAATTACAAAAGTACAAATATTTAAGGAAATTCAGCATTGACGATAAGAAGGGATTTTCCAAGTTACATTTATCTAAGACACGAACCGTAAAAATGCCTTATGTATTAGAAGCTAGCATAAGAGAATAACTGAAACGAATGGCAAATGCGTGGGCACGAATGCTCGTGTTTCGCCAAACCGATTTTATAATTGCTCTTTTGTTGTTGAGTTGAGTGCAAAGTCATGTAGATCTCTAATTCAGAGCTCAGCTGCTGCTCTTCTAAGGCCACTCTTATACACTTTTCTATTTATGGCAGGATTAGTGATGCTAGCTAAGACACAAACCAACAACTATGGGCAAGAGCTTGGCTACAGCTCTTATCAAAATCAAAGCAGTTTGGTTTTTGTATTTGAAAAAATTGCATAAAATTATTTAATTTAATTTTACGATATAATAAATAGTTAAGTAAACTATGGAAATTAGTTTTTATTAGTATATCATTTATATATTTACATATTTTTTATTGTCATATTTGACATTGTCTAAGGTACATCCTAAGTAGCTTTATGCTCCAGCACACGCTTGGCATACTCGGATATGTGAAGTACACCGTATTTGGGAGAGGCAACATGTAGATTACGGCCATTGCAGTAGACGTCATTGATGTGCGGATTATGTAGCTCGGTGATAAGCGTGGAGCAGGCCGTGGATGAGTCGCCCGTTGACTTGAGCATTTTCTACAGAGAGAAAAGAAAGATCGTTGCGGATCAAAGGAGCAGCAATGACTATACTTACCATCCAGAACTCGTTGCCGGGCAATGCATTGCCATCCCAGGCATAGGATACAACGAGCAGCATGTTGGCATGCTCGGGCATGGTCAGCTTCTGGGCCGGATTGCGCTTCGACAGATGCACGCGAACACCGCCGTCCGGATGATGCGAGGACTTGATCACGGCGCCATTGTGAATGCCGCCACAGCGTTCCAGCTTGAACCAGGAGAAGTGAACGACACCAATGTGCGTGAGCTGAGCGCTGAGCACACGCAAACGTTGCTCAAAGGTCTCGAGAAAGATTTGCTCCTGCTGCGGCGCCACCTTCCAGACGCCCAGGCCGAAGCCAACGACATGGATGTACGCCTGCTTGCCTGCACGAGCGGCGCGTGCCTCCGCCTCCAGCAGCAACATGTCAAAGCTGATGGCATAGCGCCGCTTCATCACAAGATTATCGAACACATCCTGCTTGTTGCCCGACACTCCGAATCGTTTGCCATCGATCTGCACATCGTTGCGCAGGAAGTCGCGCGTCTCATAGAAGCTGCGCCACACCCGGCGATAGTCCTCCGCTCGATTGTTGGCAGGCGCATCCGCAGCATGCCCGTAGCCATGCTCCGTGGTGTTCTGGGTGCGCGCTATGACAATGTCCTGGAACTCCATCAGATTGCGCCGCGAGAGCCGCGCTCCGATCATGCCCACAATAACGCCATCCGGTTCGAGGCTCTTGCGATTGTGGGTCACACGGCCGCAATTGGTGCGCTCGCCCTCGTTGATGAATTCCGTATGGGAGCTGACCGAGAGTAGGGCCGACAGCTTGATATCGTCATAGCTGAGCACATGCTCCAGCTGTAACGGCGCCTGCTCCTTCGGGCTGCCAATGGGCTCAAAGCCGCTGGCGCCTCGTTCGCCCGTCAGCAGCAGGAACTTGTCGTTGCGTGCAAAGAAACTGGCGCAGCGCTTGCTCAGCAGACGCTGCACAAAATCCACTAGCGACAGCTGCCGATAGACGCGCAGCTCCACAGCGTTGCCTGCAAGCAAATGGAGAATCTGAAACGGGAGAACCCTTATGGGATTCACTCGCTCGCTTACCCCACTGTCCCTTGTGCTCCAGGTAGTCAAGGTAGAGCGCCACAGTGCGCTCATGTATAAGCGGATAGACTGAGGCAATCTGCTGCCCAATCAGTGCGTGGCGATCCTTTGGCTGACTCTGCACGCGGCATGTTTGGACGCCGAACTGTGGAAATAATTGATTAATATAAATTTTATACTTATGGGAATGCCACGCACCTCTAGTGGAAACTTGCTCGACTTCTGCATAAAGGAGCGTATATCGGCTGTTGCCTCCGCATCCGGCTTCTGCACGGATTTACATTGCTCCAGCAACCGTCGTCCGAATGGAGTCAGGGGTGGTGCTTGAGATTCCACTGGTGGCCAAATTGCATCGACTTCAGCTCCAAATGTGGACATGTTGTCAATCACTCAATTTCACAATTACATTTAATTTCAAGTTCTATAGCGTGCGGCATTTTATAAACAATGGATACATGCGCTGTAAATGCAGAGCTTATAACGGGTATATTGACTTGCTTGATAGCTGCAAGAGAATGGCTGTGAGCACTAATGCATTTGCTTGTATTAAGTTAACTTTGCATTTAAATGAAGTATCAAGCATATTTTGGTAACTTACTTATTAAATAAATTGTATTATTGCAGCTAATTTTATAAGTAAGTATGAGCTGTTTTGCAATCAAGGGTATGGCTTAGTTGAGATCTATCGATATCGATGATTTCCGCAGTGTGGTGAAATTTGCGGCGACTGTGAGATGATAAGCAAATAGAGAAGGTATAGAAAGTTTTTTGTCTTGGCTTCTTTAATGATGTAATACATACAAGATTTTGAAATTAATAAAA
Source organism: Drosophila borborema (assembly GCA_030914335.1). Classification (NCBI taxonomy): domain Eukaryota; kingdom Metazoa; phylum Arthropoda; class Insecta; order Diptera; family Drosophilidae; genus Drosophila; species Drosophila borborema. Next base: position 1,020,287 of record JAUESP010000311.1, read on the forward strand.
CTTTAAATTTATTTAATGTTATTAATATTATTCATATTACTATTATCATTATTAATATTACTACCCTTAGTAGTTTATGATAATAAAATTTGCTTTGCACTTTTGTTTGCTGCGCTGCATACCAAGCTTAAAACACAGCTGCGCTGAACTCGCTTTCCAATACTATAAGAGCGTGCCTGTTTGTAAACAAAAAGTATTTAATTTTGTTGTTTTGAATTCTGTAATGAAGGAATACAAACAAAAAAAAGATTATGAAATTAATGAAGCATTAAATTTATTTATTATTATTTTTTTTTTTATTACTATTATCATTATGTATTTATCTAGAAATAGTAGTTTATGATATTATTAAACATTTGATATGCACCTGTTGCTTACTGCGCTGCATGCCCGGCTTAAAGCACAGCTGCAGCGGCGAGCGCGCTTGCCAACACTGGAGCGTGCGTGTATTATTGTAAGCATTGGTCAATTCACCGCAAACTAACTATTTATATAAATATACCTATATATATGTATATACATATAAATATATGCAATCATGTACATTCATGTAAGCGCCTGCATAATTTAGTTCTTTGCTTTGATTTGGCAGTTAGTTTCACAGTAATCACAGAATCACACAGACTCTAAATCGCTCTGCGCAGTTGTTCGCAAAAATCTTGCCAAAAATGCAGAAATTCCTGAAAGTTTTGAGTAAAAAATTGCATTTCAGAAAAATGAGAGCAATTTGTGATAATATTTCACATTTGTGGCCTAATCCGTCGGCTAGACATTTGCCGGTGCTCAGCGACTTTGCCAAGCAACAGTTGATCCTATGCCAGGATCTCGCCAAACCCAGCCAGCAGCCCGATGCCGTCGACTTGGAGGCATTTATGGCAATCTCTGAACAATTTCCGATTCAGGTAAACAATGGAATTTTGTATATAGATAATGTTATCGATTCTCCTTCTGCAGTTCGGCACGGATGCCGGACGGGTGAAGTCGCAGCCAGTGGAGCGCAGGCCTCACATGCGCCAACAAATAGCCTCCGCCTATCCCATCATACACGAGCTGACCCTATTTCTCTATTTGAATTTTCTGGAGCACAAGCGGAAGTTTGGTTCGTCTTCAATTGAGGGCAATAAAGAAGAAGATAGAGAAAAAGAGAGAAAGAGAGTTTTATCACTCTCTCTCTCTCCCTTTATATATCTAATCTCTCAATCAATCCGCAGGCAATTCGAAGGAGCTGCGCGTCTATGAGCATCTCACGCTGCCGGAACTTGTGCAGCGTCTGCTGGACAAACGCTGCGTTTTCTTCTTTGGCTCGACGGATAGCTTCTTACTCATGGACGGCAGCAGTGGCTATGGCGGCTTCGAGCAGATCGGCACCAGCAACGAGAAGGCTCCACTTGAGCTGAGGCACGTGCTGAGCTATGACGAGATAAAGTTGTCGGCTCTGCTCTATGCCTCCACGCACTCGGAGTTCATCAACAATGGTTCGCGCTCGAATGCCGGCCATGTGGAGCAGAACAAGTCACGGATTGAGACAGAGGGTGTAATTATGGGGCTGATCGGGGCGCGCTTCGAGTGTCCCAATGTGATGGAGTGCGAGGATATCTTGATAACGCGAGAGCAGAATACGGCAAAGCGAGGTTACGGCTCTTCGGGATCGGCTGGGAACCGTGCGCAAGACTATCGTCGTCTATGGCGCGAGTTCTACGAGGAACCCAAGGACTTTCGTTATAGTGATGTGCAGGCGGATGGTAAGCGCTTCATACAGCTGGACAAAGAGACGAAGTTTGACAAGCTGATGATGAGCAAACGCTACGCCATTAGCTTCGACACGCTGCTCCTGGAGGCAGAAGCGCGTGCCGTTCGTTCGGGCAAGCCGGCGTACATCCATGTCGTCGGCATTGGCCTGGGCGTGTGGAAGGTGACGGAGCAGCAGGAGGAGATCTTCTTCGAGACTTTCGAGCAGCGTTTGCGTGCGCTTAGCGCTCGGCTCACACACATTGGCGTTGTGCATTTCTCCTGGTTCCATTTGGACAAGTGGGGCGGCATGTACGATGGCGCTTGCATAGAGGAGCTGGCGCATCCACAGGGCGGCATACGGGTGCACATCTCTGTGCGCAATCCGGCCGACAAGCTGAAGAAGGATATGCTGCCCATTGTCACGTACGCCTGGGATGGCAACGCTTTGCCGGGCAACGAATTCTGGGCGGTAACTAATGCGGAAAGCTTTAAATTGCCTTTAGTTGATCAGCTCTCTCTCTCTCTCTGTCTTTAGAAAATGCTTGTGAGCACTGGCGATCCGGCTGCTGCCTGCTCCACGCTCATCACCGAACTGCAGAACCCGCACATTAACAAGGACTACATGAGCGGCAATAATCTGCATATTGCATCCATGCAGCATGGTGTGCTCCACATCTCCGACTATGCCAAGAAGCTGCTCGAAGAAAGCATTTCAGAATAGCATTTATTAATGCATATACTCTATTGTTGTTATACCTATATATATATCTACATATATATTCTTTATATATATATATCGCTCTTTATCCTATGCTTATCTTTGTCATATTTGTGCAAAGTCCTAAACAAATTACGTTTATTGTTATTCTCTTATCTACTCATATTTAACTGCGATAATACATATATTATAAGTATGCTAAATATTTCTAGCTTTAACTAAGCAAGATTGAAAACAATTTAAACAATGTTTATTGACTGAAAAAGTTATGTGAATTGTAACTTATCGTCTCAATTTAAACTACAATTTTATTTATTTTTTTTATAATATGAATTGTTAACTTTAGCTGTGAAAGCATTTGAATGTTTACATTTTTGTTGAAATTATATTTTGTCGAATATTTATAACTTGAAATGTTTAACATGTGAACATGTGAATGTAATATTTTAATAATATATATCGTAAATAAATATTATTGCAACTTAAAGTTTCAAATGGAACTATAAATCATAAGCGTCTGATATGGAAGCAAATCGAAATTCTTTCATATCATATCTATTCTCAGTCCAGCTTGGAAGTTGGAAATCCCTTAAGCTACGCTGCTGCTATTCGTATCATGTCAAGTCTTCAAACAGTCTACAATGGAAAGAACAGGCATATATACAAAGCTAGTTACTCATGCATGAATCTCTCCTCTTCCTAGTCATAGAACATGAGTATATCTAATGGGCACTATGAATGCCTCAAAAACAAACAAAAAATAAGAGTCAGCAAATTGTCGCGGACATGCACAATTGAAAATGAATTGAAAAATTGGATGTTTAGCATGTTGCTTCGAGTTTGTTACGAAAGAAATTATTTAATTAATTGTATGTAAAATTAGGCTGAGACTGCAAAAACACATTCGCTCTCTATACACGCACGAGTAGTAGTTGTTGGTATTACACCACGCGCTTGACCTCGAAGAAGCGCTTCAGATAATACACCTGGCCGACGGTCATCAGGACGAGTACTAAGGCCTCGAAGGTGGACCACAAGACGACACGTGAGTTGGTGCTCTCGTTGACCGAACGATGGATCTTGTCGCGCACCTGGAAGCGTGCAAAGCATTAGAAAATGCAACACCTTTCTAGCTGCTAGCTAAGCGCAAAGGGTACTCACGTGCATGTATTCCTGTTCGTGCTTGACACTGGTCAGCGTGCCGGAGAGCTCGCGGATCATGTCCTCTAGCTTGGTGTGGCCCACCTCCTCTTCGCCGGGTGCGCCGGGTGCACGCTGTGGCGCATCACCCATCTCGATGGAGAACATGACCAGCTTGGGTGTCATGCTGCTGCGCTCGTTGTTGAAGCACACGGTGTAGACGCCCTTAGTGGGCGCAACGAATGTGTACTTGCCTGAAGATTCTTTTTCGCTTTCGTGCATAATATGGTGATCGGGGCCGGTTACTTTTATGTCCACATCGAGAAAACCGCCCTCGATCACCTCGAATGTAACACCTGCAAGCATAGAGCGTGTACCAAGGGAGTGTCATTTGCTTGTTGGATTTGACTTACCGAATTTGGTGCCACCTTCGACATTCTCGAAGAAACATTCCTCATTGTGCGCATCGACACTGACGATGAAGGCCTGGCTGCCTCTTGATAGAAGCAATAGACCACATAATGTTAGCAATATGTTGGCTGCCGTGTTTTGCATTCTGGCGTCTTTGTTCAAGTACTGTTTTTTTTCGCTATCTTGCGTGGAAATTGACGTATATTTTCTAAACAGCGGCAGCCACGTAGTTGTACTTGTGTCGATTGCCAATTGTAATTGTGGTGCGTATCGTGTTATCGACCTGTTAACTGATTGTCGAGAAAAATACCACAATAAAATACTAGTATATTAATGTAATGCGATGTGGGCACACATAAATGTGCAAACATATGCGTTAGCTTTTAAATTAAATAATCAAGTGCAAGCATCGAAATGAGTTAAACAAATTATGAGTTTATACAATTAACATTCTATTCAAAATATTTATTGCTTGAAACTATTATTAGAAAAATTTGTCTCTATAAATGTAAAAATATCAGCTGGCAATTCATAAACTTACTTTTTTTAAATATTATTATTGTTAAGCACTAAATTAAACAAATCATAATATCCTATCATCTTTATTGTTTTTCAAATTGCACAGTTAATTTCATATAATTTCAAACTTACAGAGTGCGCCAAGGCATAACATTCCTGTAACAGCTAAATACCACTGTTATATATCGATATTATAGAAAAATACTAAATACTATTGATGCTAGCAGGTATTTTTGGGATTTTGTGATGTTGCGAATTGCGAAGGATTCAACTTGATTTTGAATCTGCTAAATTACAGTTAGCTGTAAACCTCTACGCCAATCGGATGCTGCGCACGCAATAGCGAAATAAATAATCAACACGCCTAAATCTAATACACAAGACTTGCATCACGTGCATATTCAATTATTGTTATCAATTTTTTTTGTTTCTGTGCTCGAGTGTGACAGTGCAGTGTCATAAACATAATTCAATTAAATTAATATTCCTGTACTAGTGTCATCTAAAGTGTCCAACTGTGGGCTGTGGACAAAACGAAATTGAGCCGAATTCATAAACAAAAACAAAGCCTGGCCGATGCCATGGCTACTGATTTGGACGCCACGTGCAGACGGCGTCGCCGCCACAGTCAGCGACTATAGTTCCGCACACTGACAACATCAACACTAATTATAAGAATAATAATCATAATAATAACAACAACAACAAAAGCAAGAGCAGTAGCAACAACAGTTGTTGGCCATAAAGCCCATAAGCCGAAAGCGGCGCCGCAGCATCTTAAAGTGTTTTGGTCACACCATAAATCAAGTGACAGGCCCCGCGAACGGCGCGCATAAACAAAACTCATTTGCACACGTTGTCCTTAGCGCCGTGTCCTTTTCTCGCTGTCCCCCGCGGACGACAGCAACATCAGCAGCAGCAGCAGCAGCAGCGGCGACAGCGGCATCAGCAGCAGCGCATAAATTTGCCAACAGTTGGCAGCGCCGCACGCACACTGTCCGCAGGCTTTTCGGGTAAGTGCCTACATTTAACATGCTCCAAATAACTTTTTGACCACCGCGTGCTCGCATTGGATCACACTGTGCTTTCACATATTTAAAATTGTTGTCCAAGCACCGTTAGCTAGAATTTAATGAGAAGGCGACAAGCGCTTGCAGCAGCGGCAGCGAAGTACCGTTAGCTGTGAATTGCTTTAGACAGCGATGGCGAAATAGCCGTTAGCCGCGAACGGCATATGATCGTGAAGTTGGTAACGGTAAAAATGTCACGCACTCCATTCTCATTTCGTATAATTGGCGATATAATGCGTTGGCGTATATTAATTAAAACAGATTCAGCTTGGGCGCTGTAATTGGAGGCTGCCGAAGGGTAACGGTAATTAGCATTAGGCAGTGACACGAACGCGAAACGCAATGTTGCAGCGTTTGGCCCTTTTGCTTATTCTTTGTTCTGCTTATTTTGTGCTTAGCCCTATTTAATGTCGCCTTGTGGTAGCTACAGAAATAAAGCCAAAGGCTAAAGGCAACGACAACAGCAGCAGCAGCAGCAGCTACAACAACTATAGGCAGGCTACACAATCCATTCCCCTCTCTCCGTCTTCCATTTCTTCTTTCCCCTTTGCCTTTTGCCTTGGCTTGCGTCTTGGAGTTTTTGCATTTTCGCCTGATTTATGCCAAAGGCAAAATAAGAACAACAACAACAAAAACAAGAACAACACCAGCAAAATTATGATAAATTGTTACAAGTCGAAAATGTTAAGCGAGAAAAAAAGAGAAGAGCAAGAAGAAGATGAGGAAAAAAGACGAAAAAAAAAAATACATATATAAATAAATAAGTAAAGCGAGTAAAGCAATTGCCATGTTTTATCCATAAATTTCGTGTATATATTTTGGCACCGTTATTCCCTTGTCGCAATTAACATATATACAAATTTCGAAACTACATGCACATAAATTTACAAAACATCGACTAAGCGAAATGTTATAAATTTTAACGGTTCGCCTGGTCATAACCTTGCTTTTCGGCTTTACGATCTCGCAGTGAAAGGGATAGGACGAGAGAGTTAGTGAGAGAGAGAGAAGGAGCGGATGACGAGTGAAAAAAAGGAGGAGTATCAGAGAAGTGGGCAGCACAGGTGTTCAGGCGGATGGCATAGAGAGAGAGAGAGAGAGAGAGAGAGAGAAAGAGAGACGGAATGTGGAGGGAGACGGAGAAAGTGTGACAGACATAGAGAAGGAGGGTAGGCTAAGATTGAGATGAAAAGAGAGAGAGAGAGTGACAAAGCGGACGGGGAACAGGTGGAAAGGGAGAAAGAGATAGATAGAAAGAGATTGGAAAGTCTAGGTAGAAGAGGGACAAAGTAATGGCGAGATTGCGAGAAAGAGAGAAATGGAAAGAAAGTGAGATAAATAGATAGAGGTAATTGACATATAGAAATAGATAATGGTGTGAGAGAGAGAGAGAGAGAGAGAGAGAGAGAGAGAGTAACGCCGAGATTCAGATAATGAGAGAGACCTAGGAACAGAGATATAGAGAGAGTGAGTGTTCAAGCATGAACATGCCTCATAAATAAACATATTAAAAAATAGGCAATAGTCGATAACCTGCGCGTTATCTGAAGCCAAGTAATAAACATGTCATCCCTTAGCTGCAGCGACCAACGCAGCAAGTAATAAAAATGTAACGCGAGACGTGAGAACGGCTTAGCGATCGAAAAGGGACACTTGACAAACATCTGTGCACTTGTGTGCATGGAATTAATTATAGCCTTCCAGTGCCTGGAAGTATTTTTAAGGTATATAAGCACTAGGATTTTAAGGAATAAACAGTTCAAATCTTGAATTCGGTAAATGTGGAGTGTTTCATTTCGACTCTCTAACAGTGAGAGAGCAGCAGAATTAGGATTGATAGGGATAGGAAAGTCTAGAGTAACTCAGAAATAGAGACAGACAGTAAAATAAATGTTTTATAAGATTTTAAACAATGTTCGAAAGAGAAGAGAAACAATTAATAGTAGCAAAGAAAAGTAGATAAAGCGAGGTCTACATATATCACTGATATTGCATTAGGAAATGTGTGGGAGAGACTTAAATATATCTACAGTGAACGCACAAATCTTGGAGTTACATATGCTGGAGAGAGGGAGTAAGAGAGTCCATAAATCATGTATAAGTCTGATATGATAGACTGGAACAGAGAGAGCAAGACAGAGAGATAGATAGATAGACAAATAGTTATCATCATGCAACCAATTTTCAATATGAATGCATTTTGATATGTGGTTATTCATCACATGTCAATACCGAATGTAATTGTGACAGGAAGATGTCGCCAAGCTAGCAACGCCTCCTCGACTGGCGATTAGGGTGAGTTTTTATGGCCTAGGCTTTATGATTTTAGCGTTAGGCTTTCACTCTGTAGGCGAATGATGGCTAAAATGAATGTTAATGCATTGTCGGGCAGATTAGCAACCGTTTGCAATTGACAGTTGCTGGCAAAACAAAGGGTTAACCCGTATTAGCATATTCAGGCTTTTGTTCGATTGATTAATTTATCATAAAGTTGAATACGAAATGCAGTTGCAGTTCGTGTGAGAAAGTTAAGTCCTGGCTTAGTTTGCATGCTCTGCTGAATGTCGCATTTGAAAATATATTAAGGACATGATTTTGACGCGTTTACATGCTCATTTGGGCCAAAAGTTGTCATTGGTTTGGCTCATTAATATGAAATGGTCAGCCAAAACTGCAGCAATTAAATATGCAAACTATGGTCCCCTTAAAACTCTGCTACATCACCGACAGCGACAGCGAGAGAGCAACATAGCATAGAGAGGGAGGCAGTAAGAGAAAGAGAGAGAATGAGAGAGTGAGAGTGATAGAAAAAGACAGAAAGCAGGACAGTGTGGGCGGAAACATAGAGACAGAGCGTTGGCAGAAGCGAGACAGACAGCTGTACCGCAAAGTCATGGAGCTCAAAGTGGCCAACGCTTGACTGATTTAATGCATGTCAAAGTGTCAAAATGTGAAATGCACAAAGAATATGGTCACGCCCCTTCCGCCATCCGCTATCCCCCATCCTACATCCGCCCTGCCTCCCAGTTCATTGCGCCAAGTGGGGAGAGGAGACCGCAATGGCCAAATGGTTGACACACAGCCAAACAATTATAAATGATAAATGCCAGACCAATGAAAACAGTAGCATGTAATAGTGTGCGACAAAAAACTGCTCAACTAGAAGATACCCTGTAACAAGCTATATCTGTTGCCCAGCTGTTGTGATGCTTCAATTGCCCAAAGATTGAACATGATATATAAAACTTCATTTTGCGAGGTATTCGTGTCTAATCTTGAATTTTGCATAGGGTATATCTATATGGAATTTTGTATACCGAATGTAGAGTCTGTAGTTTTAATAGCTCTCTGGATATGCAAAGGAATACTGCATTTAATATATATTGGTCAAAAATACATATTGACCGATATTTATCGATAAGTAAATAAGGAATAAGTAAAAACAGATATAATTGAAATAATAAATTAAATATATTGATCGGGAAAATAGACGAGTGGATTTTTACATGCATCAAACCCTTACATATACATCGATATTTATCGACAAGCTGAAAAAAATCTATAATTTATATCGAACATAAAGATGGAGGCTTAGACATTAAATAGATAAAAGGATAGAGAACAGACCCATATATATATATAGCTAAATAAACTCGCCTCTCTATTATGGTGCAGATGCATTTCTGATAGTTAGCAACATACTGCAACAATATACACCTTGCATGCCGAGCATATTTAATGAGTGCAGGGCATCAAGAGTGAGGAGTGGGTATAAAATGGTATACACTTGTTCAACATTTAAACACACACATATATTAAAGTTAATTTGGCTCAGCTCATTAATAAAACAACACCCCAACCACACACACACATACACACACATACACACACATACACACACATACACACACATACACACACATACAGACTCATGCACACACATATACACACATACACATGCGTACACACTGATACACACACGTCAACAGTTTCTCAGTGATGTTCAAACTTTAAAATGCTGTTGTCCTTGTCGTCCTAGAGCAGACAAATGACAGGCGCTTGCATAATTTATGCAAAATAATACCGAAGCGACGGCAAAATCAACTTATTAAAAATACGCACAACAAACGAGCAACAACTATAAATAACTGCACAGAGCTGAACAGAGAGAAAGAGAGTGAGAGTGAGAGTGGGAGAGCTAGAAACAAATAGAGAAAGAGAGGTGGAGAGACACTTATTTAGAGTAAGATAAAGCGAGTGGGAGCGAGCAAACCAGTCGAGTATTGCACTAAACTAAAGTTGCACAAGTTTTGAAATACCCTGTAGTCCATTTAAAATACTAACAGGTATTCACATTTTGGAGAGTTGTTATAGGCAGTCTATAAAAGAAGTCTAGTCTTGTTAGTTAAATAAATTTATTTATTAGTTTAGCTATATATAGAATGTCGGTAAATATCGATAAAAGTAAGGTTTCTTAGAGCGACTTACTTGATATAAAAGCATTCCTAAATCACGTGCACTTAGAGTTGTTCACTTGCATATCGATATTTTGCAATAATCGATAACAAGTATTATCGATCATGAGTAGGTGTAGCTACAGTAGGCTTTCTTAACCGCACGAAACGAAATATAGTGTCGCGCTACTAGATATACATTCCTATTTTACACTATTTAACGATATCTTTAATAATTGAAATCGATAAGTATCGAACGAAAGTTAGGCCACTTATCGCAGGTTTTCATAACTACAAACAACGGAAGATATATTCTAAATGTTACATGTGAATGGGATAGCTGCAGCTTATTGCAGGCTAAAGAGTATTTGCTCGTCGTCCATTGGTGGTCAAAACACTTTAACTAGTTTTGCAGAAGTGCCTGAGGAACTGTAGCGCGAGTTGGTCGTGCTGTTCACGGCCAAACAATTTTGGTTTCATTTTCGTTTAGTGTCAAGTGGCAACAACAGCAGCGGACGAAGCAGCAGCGGCAACAACAACGATTACAACTAACGGTAATCGCTGCACATGACAACCGACTAAAACTGTTGGCATAATATCAGCAGCAGCTACAGCTACAGCAACAGCAACAGCAACAGCAGCAACAAAGCCCACAACAACTGCTTGTCAAAGGCAGCTGCCAGTTGCTATGCATTAACAAGAAGTCTCACAACTTTCTCGATGCGTTTGCAACACACACACACACACACACACAAAGAGGCAGACGTCAAGCACTTGGCAGACGTTGAGCTTTGCAGCTATAAAATTTAGTTAACTCGAATCTTAACTGTAAGTTGCAGAGAAATCAAGGCCCAAATGTTCCTTTTCAACTGCAGGTAAATGCAAGCGCTTACGAATGGGAAGCAAAGCTTACGAAAAGAATGGGGGCAAAGACTCTATTCGATTATCGTAACATATGAGCGATGACTTGACTTGGACTTGACTTGCTGTCAAAGTTAGCAATAAGTTTGACAGGCGTTTAACATGGTAAACTCTGTAAAATTGAAAATATAAGCTGGTATTAGATTATGCAGAGCAAATGAATCTTGGGATTGCTAATTGAAGGTATTCATAAATTAAGGAGTAGATTCTTTATTCTATATTAAGTTAACAAGAAAAGTTTAGTTACATGTGAGAGATATAGGATACCTTTACCTATACTCTAGGGGATACCTGAGATGAGAAGACAATCTGCTTGAAGTTTCGGGAAGTTGTTAGCATTATAATCGAATCATATTAGAGTCAAATTTTCTCTTTAATACTCATGATTATAAAACCAATTATATTTATTTCCTTTTATCTTTTGCTATATTCTACTTTTTCACTGCTTTTCGATTTTCATTTGCGAAATATTTTCCTCTACGCTAGGGAATGCCCCTACTGAATTCAGTGTTCGATAGGCTGATAATCTGTCAGCCGCTACGTTTGTTATCGATTATATAACTTGTGTTATCGATTATATAACCTTTGTTATCTTATATAGTAGTAGATTCGCATCAAAGTCTAACATTTTACTCAATTCTGTTTACTTTTGAAAATATTTGTTACAGATATTTCTTGTTATTTATTTATTTTTTTTTTTATTGTTACTAAGAATTAATTCTAAATAACAATTTAATTTTTAAGCCAGAGCGACAGAGGCCTTCAGGCAGATATCGTATGCATTATTTACATTATATATATTATTTACATTATATACATTATAGTTCTATATTTAGTTTGTTGATTATTTTTATAAAGTTTTCTATATTTGCTTTATTGGGTTTTAAGATAAGGATATTGCGTGTGGGGGAATTGAGGGATTTCTTGTTATCTTGTGATAATCTGCTGACAGCTTCTTTTGTTATTGATACTAGTAGAATCGTATCTGTCCCGAAAATTCTCTTCAATATTCTCGATTTGCACAACAAATTCTTTGTTTTGTTTTTATTTTTCTTATTTTTGCTAAGATATTTCGTATTATCTTCTGATATATTGTGGATATTCATAACATTCATTTATTTCTTTTGTTATCGATTATGGTTGAACCATACTTTAGTCTGAGAAACTCTTTAATTCTTTCAACTAATATAAAATTTTCATTACTTTATTTTAATTATTTTTTTTTTTAATATTTGCTTAGAAATTATTTAACTTCTGATTTCTTCTAGATACTCTTTGCATACTTATTTTATACATATTTTTTGAAGCTTGATTAATTTCTTCTCATGCTAGAGTTAGAGTATTCAAGCTGTCGTTGTGTTGTTCCTGTTGTTGTTTGCTTAAATTTATAGTTATTGTTGTTGTGGCAGTCGCTGCTTGCTTAGCTAAGCGTTTCCCATTGCTTTGCTGATTTATGCGCTCAAAGCAGTGCACACACACACACACGCACAAACCCATATGTGTTGAAGCTACTGCAATGCTGCTCAAACTGTAAGCAGTGCACACACATAAATTAAGGTAAAGCAACTCCCGGGGTCGCTCTTATAAGGCGACTCAGCCTCAGCTCCGTCTCTCACTCCCACTGTGTCTGTGTGTGTGTGTGTGTGAGTGTGTGTGTGAGTGTGTGTGGGTAAAAGCTGCGTTTTCTTAACCTTATTTTCGTGTGCAATAAGCACAGACACACACACATTCACTCACATTTATATGCTGACGGGAGCATGAAGTTGCACCCAGTTGAATTTTAGCATTTAGCAGCTTGTGCTTGTGTCTTCTATCATCATCATGATGACCCTGATGGGCAGCATCATAATGCCCATTTCGCCGATAATCGTCTTGATATTGATAATCATGTTGAAAATAATATCGTCTATGACAGTCGAAGGAAGCCTCGGCGACTTCGATGGCAAAGCAATTTTGCAAATTGCACAAACATGCCAAAAAGACAGAGGGAGAGGAGGAGGAGAGGGAAAGGGAGAGCCAGAGGGAAAGAAGGAGTGGGAGTGGGAGTGAGAGAGCAAGGCTCAAGCTGGCTAGTGTAAGCGTTTGCTTTGCCGTTGCCTCTAGACGCACACACACACACACACACACACGCACGTGTGTGTTATGCAAGTAAACACACACACACAAACACACACACACACGGACGCATGGTCACACGGTGCGTATGATTAATTTAAATGCAATTCTATTTGCATAGCACAGTGCACACACACATGCATACACACGTTTGCTGTAGCAAAAGTTTCCATTGGGCGTGCTTCGCTTGACTTCGCTGCGCTGCACTCTAAGAGAAATTTTTTGTTTTATATTTTTTGTTGTTGTTGCTGCTGCTGTAGCACACCCATTGACATTTACGAGCGCGCTTGTGTGTGCGTGTGTGTGTGTGTGTGTGTGTCTTATGCTAATATGTTTGTTTCTTGAAGCGTGCGCTGCATTCAGCGTTCTGTACTCGCATCTGCCTTAACTTGAGCCCGATCTCCTGCACTCCCAGCCTCAGCATCCCAGCCGCCCAGCCGCCTAGCCGCCCGTTTGATTGGTTTGCTTTTCACTATTTGTTTGCTTAAAGCGCTTGAAATCAATTAAATGCATAGTTTCGAGTTGCTCGAGTGCCGTTTGCACTTTGGGCCACACACACACAAGCCTCGTCTGCCAACCCCCTCTCTCGTTCTCTCGCTCTCTCGCCCTCTGTTTCCTATATCCACTGGCATTTTGAGGCTAGGGCCAGATCGTGGTGGCCAAAAAACTGCTGCATACTTTTGTGCGCGTGCAAAAACATTTTTATGCGCCACGCTTGAATTCATTAGCACGCAAAAGTCAAGTTTACCAGCCGCTGCTATGCCAGTTGAGTACTTGCGCCTTCCACCTTTCAGTGTCCTTCCCCCATCCCCATTCCAGTCCAGCTGTCAGTGCGTCTGTCTGCTTGAAGTGTTTAGCTTATTGAAAAGTTTTCATTTGGCGTCGCGCTCACGTTTAGCGTAAAGTTGCAGAGCCTCAACTTTGAAGCCGGTTCTCGGGCAGCTGCGGGGCGTCTCAAAAATACCAAAATGACAAAGTGAACTCAACTGGCAGCAGTAGCTGCTGCACTGGCAGCAGCAACGTAGCCGGCAGATGCCATGCTAATCAAGCGGCATATGCAAGGGCAGCCAGCCAGCCAAGCCAAACCAGGCAAGGGATAGGGCTAGGGCAAGAAATTGCTATTGCAACGTCAACTACAAGTCCGACTGCGACTCTCAGTGAATGCAAAAGTTGCCTGAGTTATGTAGCGCGACAGTAATTAGAGGCAAACTTTGTTGCCCAAATAGTTTTAGACAGACTCGAGGACTCTACGAAATGTTTTCAGCGGACTGTTCATTATGTGCCCGGCTACAACTTGTTGTCCCATCGATCAATGTCTAGATCGCTGTTAGCTTTTACTATACACGTACACATGCATATAAATATATCGATAAATTGCCAGCCATATGACACACACTTCATTTATCGTAAGCTACTTAAAATCAAATGGGCTCATTCGATATTCTATAGCAAAAATCTGAATGATCAAACTTAAATAGTAAACTGGAATGCGAGTTTTAATGCATTAACAGTAATGTGATTGCTCCCATATGTGCTTGAGAGTGTGTGTTATCGACAAAATGTAATAATCGTTATCGACAAAACCACTGAAACTGATTTATGCGCGCTGCGTTGTTATTTTCTTGCTGTTGTCGCACAATGTGTTACTCTTTAGCGCCACTCTTAACATGTCTGCACTCCAGACTCGGGGACATGGGACACTCGCACACACACACACACACATGACCTTAGCTGACAGACCCGACCCTAATAAACCTTAACGAACGAATCGGCAACGAGTTAGACACCGCTAAGCCATTAAAAATGCCATCAATGCGAGTTGCCGTAAGCGAAGCAGAAGGCCCACAAAAAAAGAAGAAAGACGAAAATGTTAGCAACATTTGTAAAGTCGAATACTATATACCCTAAGAGTTGCGATCCTAGAAGAGAGAGAGAGGAAGAGTGAGAAAGACAAAGGCAGAGCGAGAGAGAAACTGGGAGAAAGAGAAGAAGCAGTCAGAGAAGACTGAGTCTGTGTGAGAGGGAAAGAGAGAGATAGTAAATGAGAGAATGAGAGAGACAAGGAGAGAGAGATAGCTAAAGAAAGTGTGTGAGCGAGAAAGCGAGAGAGAGAAAATGAGAGAATGAGAGAGACAACAAGCTAGAGTTAGAAAGATCAAATGACAGGCAGAAAGATACAGAAAAAAGAAGAGCGACAGAGGAGAGAGCAAGAAGCCAAGAAAGAGGGAGAGAGAAAGAAAGAAAAAAAGACACAGAGCGGATCGAAATTATCGAGCATTTGAAACATATCTTAACTACAGAAAGTGATCAAACAAGATCTCATTAAGAGTCTTAATAGTATGGGTTAGAGTATAGTATTTTTAGTCGCTAGCATAAAATCAAACCGATTGAACTTGGCAAAATGCCCAAAACGATATTTAATACAGATAAATCCGACTTCTTCAATGCGTTTCACATTTAGCGACATCATTGTGTTGCCCTAATGTAGGGCAAAGGAAGAAAACCCCCTTAACTGGCAACTGTCAACTCCCAAAGGCCAAAAGCTAGCCCCAGTTCCGTTTCCAGTTCCAGCCAAACCAAACCAAACCAAACCAAAGCAAGCCAAACCAATTCAAATCCAATTCCTATCCCGAATAAAGAAAGAAGCAACAATAACAACGTGAGCCAAATCCATTGTAAATGCGAATGGGCAACGGTGCGACAGCAGCAGCAACAGCAGCAGCATCGCATGGCATAATAATAACCGCCAACTTGTCACCTCACCTCCGGCACGGCGGCAACCTTTATTATGGGGCGGCCATCGGTGCTGATCCTGGACGCTAGCTCGTAAAACCATGTCGGAAAGTACAAAATTACGTGTATCCTTTTTCTAATCGCAGCTGCGTGCCACAGCATTTAGGTATGGGTTAGGCATCGTACGAGCGTAAGCGATACGCAACGAACTATTACATTTATTTCCTTTTGTGAGCATAACTTGGTCACATAGCCAAGGTCAAGGGGGTGATGGGGTTGACGGGTGTGAAGGGGGTGAAGGGGGTGAAGTGGAGGCACATTGGGGATTGACTGTGGGCTGTTGTCAGTTTGCGGTTTGGTTCGTTGGCTTAGTTCATAAATGTTGCGGGCTTAGCAGCGTTCGCCCGAGTTTCAATCTAAATTCGAGTTTTAGTTTGCAACCGCAAACCTTCACCCCCACCGTGTCGAAGCTACGAGCACCCCCCCACCACTACCCTTAGGTCTAGCAGTTCGTTCCATTTAACTTCGTTTCGCTGCGGCTTTTTCTTTTATTTATTTATTTATCGCATTTTTTGTGTGTCGCATACAAAGTGATAACGAAATAAATAAATAATAAATTTCATTTTTATTTCAACGCAGCGTCTCGCACGATTTTCGCCCAGTTCCTTGTCCGCTTTCCAGTCACGCCCATTCAACTCGACTGTCATGAAGTTTGTTAGCCGGTTAGCCATATATATATATCTATATATACATGCCATTGCCATTGCCCATGATAACAGTGGCTCAAACCCCGCTCTGAACGCTCCCTGCAGCTGGCCAGTTCAAATTTAATAACAAAACGAGTTCATAAATTCTGTGTGGGTCACAAAATGTACTTTGAAATTGGACTAGTCGTGACTATACACACCCAAATACACATATATAAATATACTATATGAAATGTATAAAAAATAGAGAGTAGGGCAACCCTACTGACAATTCACCCACTGAGTTATGGGCACCCGAAACTGTCTCATAAAATCCCAGCTGAAGTGTAGGTCGGGAGTGCTATCTGCTGGCAAACCAACCATACCGAACCGACCAACGAATGTTCCACTTAAAGTCAAGTGAACAATGAGTACTCATTGGATGACAAAGTGCATTCATTCACTGGACGCATAAATGAGCTCCACTCACATGCGAAACTCGCACTGAAATATTTTCAAGTGGACTTTTGCTGCGTGGCCAATTATTTATTATATTTGCAACCAACCGCAATCTTGACTACAAAAAATTGTAATCATTATTTTGTTGTTTTTATTTCTTTTATTTTATTTTAAATTTGGTTTCGATCTGACATGACTTACATCAATAACTTGTTTTCAGCCATAAAATGATTGATTTATATGCATATATGAAAAAAGTTGTCCGTTTGATAAATGACTATTAGTTTATGTCAGTAAAATTTAAGTTTAATAAAAAAAAGTTGAAATTGTTTAACAATAGTATAGTTATCGATACACTTTTTGGCAATATCTATCTGCCTGCTAATTATTAAGTTTTTAAATGTTACTATAATAAATAATATTTGTTAAGAATAAATAAATCTATACAATTATACATATATGTATTTATGATATATTTAGCGATACATTTGTTGGCAATATACATATTTGATGTTTGCTTTTTTGATTGGCTTTTATATTAAATTAGTCTTATTTGTTAAGTTTAAAATATATATCGATTATTTATCGATATATATTATTAGGCACTATGCAATTTCTTTTCTTTTTGCTGGCTCAACAATTAAATTACGCATGTTTGAAAAGCATTAAAATATATATCGATTATTTATCGATTGAATTATCAATGCACTTTTTGGCAATAATAATTTCAATAGGTGTTTCATGTATCGATTATTAATTGTATATACTGCTGATGTATTTTTGGGCAATATCGATTTATGTTAAAATTGTGCCTTTAATTAGTGATCAAGCAATTAAAATAAACATACATTATGTATCGATTAGTAAGTTATTATTATTAATTACAATATATATTTACTTTATAATACATGTACATCTATTGCACGTATTACTAAAAATCATTGGAGTATCGAGTACTTATCGATAAATCAATTTATTTATATAATAGTTGAACTTTTTGATAAAATATAAATAACTGCTATAGTTGCGATGTAATTGAAATTCGATATACATTATTTAAATTAAAATTGAAATCTTTATTGAGCTATAAATAAGCTTCATATATATTACGTTAGTTTTTGCTATTTTTGAAATGCGTTTATTTATGCATTTTCAGCTTAACATATATGTACATAAATATTTATAGATAATGAAATAAATCTCAATACATATCTACATAATATTCCATTCAACTTTGACATATTTAGTGCTCATCGATATTATCTCAGGTTGCGCACGCGTAACGTGGAAAAGCAGCAAAGTTTTAATTAGGTCTAAGTGTGTTGCGTAAGCTATATAAGATATTTCAAGCTAGCGAAGCGAGGACACTGTCTATATCTATAGAAATATATGTATGTATTAGAGGGAAACAAAGTCACGTTCTGGCCAAGTCCTCTGTGCTGCCGGCAATCTCCTTTGGCTTGCCGGGCGACTTCTCACTGTCTGCCAGGCAGACAACAATTAATCATAAACAGCAGATAAACCTGGAGAGCTGAGCCGTAAGCTGGGCGTCTTGAGCCATGGGCCGTGTGCTGTGCGCTGTGCGCCTTGAGCCGTGAGCCGTGGGCCGAGAGCCGTGCGCTGGGAATCCGAGCAAAATACATGAGCGGCCCTTTGGCACCAACACCTGAGCTGCCACAACCAACAGAGCTCACTGGCAGGCTGCGAGGGGAAAAGGGGTGCAAGTACTGCTATACAGATATCTGGCAGCTAACAGTTATGGCCAGACCAGTTGGCAGTTGGAGATATTGTCGGCCTCACACTGCTTCAAGCTGGACTATGTCAGGCTGTCACATTCGGTGGCCAAACAAATCCCACTGCTGACTCACTGGAGCGACGGCAAGGTGTGGAGTGCACAGGGGAATGCATAGCAGTGAAATAATTCGGTGAGCCGCAAGCTTGCTGCAAAATATTGCGTCTGTGCGTGCCTTACCCACGCACACCCACGCCCACGCACACACACACACACACACACTCACACTCATGTTGCTGTCACCATGTGTGAACACGTGCTGCAGCTGAACATCTTCTCCTTCTTCTGCTGCTGTAAAATACGAAGCAAATTGCTATATCATAATATATACATATAATATATATATATATATGTATATATATATATATATATATATACATATATATATATATATATATATATATATATATATATACATATATATATATATATATATATATATATATATATTATGCAATTACAGCTACTTCAGCATACTGTGCTCCAATGCCTTCAACTTGTATAATAAGTCTTTCATCTTTTACTTTGCATTGCCATATGTCGTGTCATTTCTCATTACTATTTCTTGTTTAATGTATTCCGTATATTTTGTATACCCTACAGATATGTTAACGTGTGCATAGGCTTAGTTAGATATAGATTTGATTGCAGAGTTTATGTTGGAGTTAAGCTTGCATTTCGTGGCATTGAGTTCTATATTCAGGAAGACAAATAGACTTGGTAATTCATTTTGTAGTTTATATAATAATTTACTAAAAGTGCGTTTGTCAAGTGCAGCTCGTCTTAGTAGAGAATCTTAACTAAACTATTTGTGTGGCTTTTTTGTCTGGCTTTATAATATATCTCTATCTCTTCATCTATCTTTTTGATATATATGTATCTCCTTTCAATATATTGACATTATGCTAACATCTGCTACTCTTCTATTATATTAACTATCTCATTTGTTTTCTTCTCTTCTTCATTTCCTATAAATATTAGTTTTATGAGCATTTTTTACCTCATTTATTGCTTCACACAATTTGTAATTTTCCTCACTACCTTTTGGCTTACGGCCTTATAGCTGGTTGGTCACATATCTTGGCCATATCATTATCTTTTCACGTATAAACATATTTATTTATACATTTAAGTTTTATGTTTTCTTAGCCATGCTCATAAGCATTTATTTTATACGTTCACTTACGACATTCTTGTCACCTGCTTCAAAATGTTTGCGCCCAAATCTGTGCTATATAATTTTGTAAATTATCCGCTTAAAGTCTGTGCACAATATGCAACAGGGTATATGGGCTATGCGGGAAAGACTTAGCAGCATAATATATATATATATATATATATTTATATATATTTTCATTTATTTGGAATCACTTTAATTATATTCTATATAACAGCCGAAAGTCATTGACTATATAATACCTTAGTAGACTGCTACTCACTGCATGGTTAGGGTATTTGCAAGTCGTGCATTGCACGCGAAATAACGCTCACTTGTTTATATTCCATGTGGGTTGCCTGCTGCTGATACCGACATATTTGAATTAAGTAATAATGCGAATGCTTATATTACATATCATGTCGCTGTGTGCGTGTGCGTGTGTGTGTCTCTCTCTCTGTTGTAGGCGTGGCAGCTAAACTGCATTTGCTTAGCTGGGCTTAGTATGAGCACCTGCCTGTACGCCCACAGTCGAGTCAATGCCTATGTTAGCTTGGGTCCATAATTTCACAAATAGTCTATACTATTTCCTGCAGTCTCTAACCCCGCAGGCTCCTTGGCGCTGCGCCTTTTCTTGTTTTCTTGTTTTCTTTCACTCTGTCTGCTGATTTGCATTTAAATTTGCCAATGTTTTGCCTTTTCGCTCGTTGCCAAAACAAAAGGAACAACAAGGAAGACGAGAGCGAGCAGAGAGGAGGAGGTTTTTTTTTCTTATGTAGGCGTTGGCATGGGGGCGTGTTATCAGAGCAAGTTGACAACTTTTGCATTGCGTACGCCGAGATTTGTTTAATATTCGCCCGCAGGATGCTAGGGCAAAGACAAAAAAAAAAAAATAAAATGAAATAAAAAAATTCCTACCCATTCCACACTCAAGGCCCTAGCCGCCTCCCAGCCACGCCCATGCGTCTTTGATGTTTTTCTGTGGAGCAAAAATAATAACAAAAAAAAAAAAAAAAAAAAAAAAAAAAAAAAACGAGAGCCCAAAAACAAAAGTGCCAACTTGGCTAAGTTGTTAGTGAAATATATTTACAGGGAGCGTCGCAGAGCTGTGGGGCGTCAGCGGGGACTCTCAGCTGAACTGTGAGTGGGCTAGACTGTGGGGTAGGTGCTCCAAAGCTGTAGCCAAATATTAAATAACCTTTCGTTTATTGGCTCAGACATGAGGCGCTCCACGTGCTGCGGTTCGCGACGCACAGTTGTTGCCCCTCCCCTCTCTCTCTCTCTCTCTCCCGCTCTCCCTCTTTCACTCTGTTCGTTTCTATTCCATTTCGTTTCGTTTTATTGCCACAAAATTTCGTTTGATAAGCCGGCCAACTTTTTACAGTTGACAGTTTTTGCCATGTCCGACTGTCCGAACGTCTGACGGCCAAAAGCCCACTCGACTTTAGCCTCAAAGTTTTTGCCGTCAAACCCTTGCGCCACGCACAGCACGACCCTCTAACCGTTGCCGTTGCCGTTGCCGTTCCGCCCTCAAACAATCCGAAAAATTTGACGTAAAAGCTCATTAACGTGATATAAATTAGATTTTGGGTGTTAGTGCAGAAAATTTAGATACACTTTGCAACACTTGGCATAGTTAATGGTCGGCCCTCGGGTCGCCGTGTCCTTTGGCCGGGCACAGCTCCGGTTTATGTGTGTCGCCGACTGACTGTGTGTGTGTCTGTGAGTGTGTGTGATTCATACTCGTTAGACATATTGTTGCCCCTTACCGTCAAACTGGAACTTATATAAGTCGAAGCCCACGCCACTTTGGCAGCTCAACTCAAACTTTATCACACATTGGTCGACCCCAAAATGTTGTGCAATTAGTTGGACTTGGGTCTACTATTTTTTTTTATTATTATTATTATCAGTTTCTTTTTTTTGTTGGGGTCCCAACGGCATTATATTTTATTGCTTATTTTCTAGCCGAGCGGATAATTTGAGTGCCCAAGCAATATATAGGTGATTTAGAATTATTTTAAAATTCCAATAAAAGACCCTTTTAGATTTATGTCTTATATGTCTGTCTATATGTCTGCCGAGTTCATGGATTGAAGTTATTCATTGACTAGCAGAAAAGTTTTAAGTAAAAGCTAATCGCTAGCGCCGAATTAATATAATTAAACTGAATCAATTTGGAAAGTTTCCTAAAGCAATTATCGCTCAGCTGACAATTTTCCAAATTAATCAGATTATCTGAGAGTTGTCAAACAAAGTACAGTGAAGAGTGGCTTGGATTCAAGTCTCACTACATTATTAGAAGTGAAATCCTATTGACAATTTGAATAAACAAATTCCTGATTAGCATTCCGTGTCCGCACTTCACAATATTCAAGTCTATAAGCCTCTGTATGATACGCAAAGGGAATTTATTTCCCTTCAATGTTTTCTTTCATTTGCATAATAACGATAGATAATACATATTTATTTTTATTTGTATTTTCTAAGCAAATCGGCATGAAGTCTGATTTGCTGGGTATTGTCAAGTCTATGTCAAGAGGTCAATAATATTTCAACAGTCTCATCCATTGAAAATGTGAAATTACGGTAAATTGATTTGGCTTAAATGAGACGCAGAAGGTGTAGTATGGGAGGTAAGTGCACATCAGGCAAAGATTGTATAAATTTAAGCAAACCCGACTTACCTTAATATCAGGACGATAAGCTAAGTTAAACTAGACATGTTTGTCTGTATATACCCATAGCCTGTAGTTATCGATAACTCTTATCGATAAAAATCAATAAGCTAATTTCTTTTGCTTAGCTTTAGATACCATGGAAGCTGTACATTTTCAGACTTACTCTTTTTTGATCTGTGTAGTAATCAAGATTTCGTATGTTGCGAATTTTAAATCTATCAAATTAAAAAATATCCTCTTCCTTCCATCTTCCTTCATAATTTAAATCCTCGAGACTTGTGTTTTATGCTTTCGAAATGAAGATGCATTTATAAGCAAATATATCTTACAATTAGGCTCCCCTAGTAAAGTCTATAAGCACATCCAAAGCTCAGCCCAAGTGCAGCCCTAGCGCAGCTTCGGCGTCGACTGCGCAGCAAGTCTTTCTCTCTCTCTCTCTTTCTCTCTCGCTCTCTCTTTCTCTCTCTCTTTCTGTACTTTGATATTTATATATATGTATATATCCTAGCCGGGCAGTCCCGACTCTTTCACTCTTCTCACTTGCTACAATAACAAATTTGTTTGACATTTGCAATATATATTTATTTTTTGGGTTCACTCTTAGCCTTCAGCTTTGATCCAGGTTCAAGGTTCGGTTAACAGTTAATTAAAACTTGGCCAGCTGCAGACTGAGAAGTTCGCCTCGCCTGAAAGCCAATTTGCAGCATGGCATTTAATATTGTTGCCATCTAAGCAGCACCATTCAGGCATTTTCATTTTCAAACATTTTCATTCCGCAAATTCCCCAATCCCATTGTGTGTGGCACTTACTTAACGAGCTGCGCTACCCCGGCCAACGTCTCGTCCATATTTTTCCCCTCTCTTGCATTGCAAAATAACTGTGCATACCGCTTTATCGCCATTGCGACCCATTGACCCATAGTTAGGGCAGCCGTCATAATCCTAAGCAAATACCATCATAATGTAATGTGGTCAAATATTTCATGCGACAATATTAGCTTTCGTGTGCCGTGCCGTGCCGTACTGCTGGCTCTATGCAATATATATGCGAAAATCTCGACAAATTGTTTCCGATCCAATGCCTAGAAGTAATCCCATTCCGAATGCCAAGTAATTTGACTCAATTCGAGTGGTTTGCTTTTAGCCAATGCACATTCCAAAGTTTTCCGATATCTGTGTCTTTATTTCATTCTATTCTTTTGTTATTGTTGTCGTTGTTGTAGTTGGGCCTTCTGTATGTGTGTGTGTGTGTGAAAGTTTCATCCCACTCATCGGATTGCAGCACATGCGTTCCATACACAGCTTGTTCACAGCTTGTAGTACGCCTCCACTTTTCGTTTCATAGAGTCAGCCGTCGCTCTCCCCTTCTCAGTCGCTTGAGTTTTTATTGTGTGCGCTTTGCTCACAGACCTTGCCGAATGGCCAAAAATGTGCGCCTGCTGCCGCAAAACCTTAGCAAACGCCACGCCGGGCCACGACTAGGTGCCGCATGGGGTGGCACTACGCTGCTGCCTCTAGGTGGCCGATGGAGGGGCGCCAGTGCGAGTGCGCTGGCTTGTACTTGAGCGCATTGTTGTTATAGCCATCTAATATTGGATTTGTTATTGTTATTTCTCTGTTCGCAGCGATTTTCTTTTTGCTTTTCATTTTTTTACAAGTGTGTGTGTGTGCCAGCTACTACATATACACATATCGTATGTCTATATACATATAAATTTATATACATATATATGCACAAACAATATTCATACGAGCAGCAAGCGTAGGGCGGCAGCCAAACCCGCCCAGAATTCTGCGGCTCGTGTCTGTTGTTTCAGGCGCCCAAAAAAAAAAAAAAAAAATAAATAAATAAATAAATAAATAAAAAAAAGTAGAATACAAAAAAAATCTCTTTTCTCTTGTTTTTTGCTTATTGTTGCTGTTGTTGTTGGTGTCCTTCGACATTTGTGCGGGGTTCTGTCCGCTGCTAAGCTCGAGATTTATGTACTGAAAGTACGTTGAAATGCAAAAAGAAGAAACAAAAAAAAAGAAGCTAAATAAAATAGCGAAAATGTCGAAAAAACACGAAATTTCTATATAGAAATAAAATAAAATAAAATAAATGTTATTATTTATATTTGTCGTGACTTCGATTTATTATATCGCCATGGCCTACACGCACATATACTTAAACACATAAATATACATATATACATACATATGTATGTCTATATATTTATATGGCCATAGTTCAGTTAGATGCGCAGATAAACTCGAACTCGACGCGACGCGACACAACTCGAGTTTTGAGCCTGCCAGACGCGTCGCATATGTCTATCGCCCCTCTCCCGTAGCGCCCCTATTTATGACACATCTACTGGCATTAAGTGTGCGTGTGCGTGTGCGTAATGGGTGTATTAGTTGCGTATATTTGGTACTTTCTTTTCAATATGTGTCCCCTCTTTTGTTTATAACCCGTTGTCAATACTCGAAGAGCCCTAGCGAAAGTTTTCGCCAAATGGATTTTTATTTTCGTCGGAAATTGGGGCTTGAATCCCCTCGTGGCGCTCCTTGTAGTTGAAGAAATTGTTCCCTTATTGTTAATGTGCATTTGAGAGGGCATGTCGTACCGCCTCGAACCATTTAAAATAGAGGCTACCATTTGCGGTTGTTTGCCCTATCCAATAACAGCTCACACTTGACTTGGCTCAATACCAAAATTGTGTACAGGATTTATTTCACTTCTTCCCAACAACCACAACAACAGCTCTAACAATGCCCAATTGAATGGCATGCGGAATGTCTTTATGGATTGTCTGCCGCTTGGATTTTAGAAATTGAAATTTGATCAATTTGCCAAAATTGATTTGAATTTCTATTTTATGCGACAAATGCATTGATTTTTTTTCCATTTTATTTGATTTTACTTTTTGTTCTCCTTTTTTTATTTATTTTTAGTATATTGAAGTTTTGTCAATTCTGCATGGGTATGGGTATTTAGAACCGTAATGATAGCAAAACTGAGATAAAAATAGAATATTTTAGAAGCTTTGTATGCTTAATGATAAAAGTCATAGTCAAAGGGGCTGCTCTAAGATTGAGTAGGAAACTTTTAGCTTTTTTTCTTTTAAAGTTCTGTTGTAACTCTGAAGTGTAATTTCTTTGCGAAAAGTTGCATATCATACTACTGGAGACTTGACAGAAACTATCAAGTAGGTATGTACATAAATTCTAGATCTTGACAATGAGCTTCAGGGCAAACTGGATCGATCTAGCCACGCTCGACTGTCTATCTGTCTGTTTCGTTCATATGAACTATAAGAACTAGAGATTGAAAATTTGAAATATATATGTTTGCAGATTATACGTAGTATAAGTTTATCGATAATTCAACCCATTTTCTTGCTATCGAAAAAATCGAAATATAGATTTGGGGTTTTGGATAAAGCTTAGTTTATATGACATAAATGTTAGATTTTCAATATTAGAGTGGAGATTGTTCTAGTAAATATCTAGAAAAGAAGTATTTTAGATATTTTTAATCCTTCTCCTGTCTCTTGAGCGTTTCTCAATGTCTGCAAATAAGTTTCACTCACTCACAGTCTGAGAAAACCCTCAGAGAGTAAACGACTGCATTGGTTCTTTAACGAGTTCGTTCGAGAGCGGTTAGCAACCGTTTGTTTTCTTTTTCTCTAGTTTTTCCCGATCGTTAAGCAAAAAGTCTTTTGTGTATGTATTGGGGAGTATGCGAGGCTTGTCTATGCTAAAAGTTGACTGTGCGCATATGTGTATGTGAAAGTGGAGATCATTTGCATAGACTCTTTGAGTTAGCTTCTGCTCACTGACTGACTCTCATTGTACGAACGTCAATAAGCATCGCTCTCCTAACGATGTTCGTTAAACGAGCATCACACGAACAGCTCAACACAAAGCGCTCAACCGAAGACCAAAACGAAAACCGAAGGCTCTTGCTCATAGCGAGAGCGAGTGATCGGTTGATCTCGCTAAGGGAACATGAAGGCTGAAACACTAAGAAGTTAACATCATTGCAATTTGCATTAGGAAAATATAACTAGAAAAAAAATTATTAAAAAATTACTCAAAGTGCGGCCCAGAAACGCAGCTCAAGCGCTGTCGCTACGTAGACTGGGAATATGGAAACTTGCAATGAATAAAATAGCAGATCTTGTATCAATCCTCAACAGAAATTTTATTTTTTTATTCATTAAAATATTTTTCATTTAGCAAAAAAAATTATAAAACCTGAAATCAATCTCTCTTTATAGCCAACTTAAATACTTAAGGCCTAGGACAACCTCAAAACTTTTCAAATTTTTCCCCTACTATAGTATCTATAAGTGATTATTATTTGTTAGGTTATTTTCGTTTACACTTAAGGAATTAATGATTAACAAGTTAGTTATTGCATTGAGTCCACTGCAAAACTGTCGCAAAAGGAGCCAAACTCAACTGTAATGGATATTTAAAGAAAGCCTACTGCTATTGTCAGCTGGATCAATATTCATTCTAACCAACTATCATTAATTGTAACCCAAAGCGATGCCGCATGCCCGTCAAATGATGCCCGAAAGAGCGTGCGAGAGAGGGAGAGAGATAGAAAAAAAAAGCAAACTGTACATTTCAATTAGAATGCCAAAAATCATGTCGAAAACAATTCTAATTACTGCGGGACTTTCAGTTTAATTCGAGTGCCGCAAACAACGATGCGCCCACACGCACACGGAAACACAAAGAGAGAGAGAGAGAGAGAGAAGAGAGAGAGAGAGAGAGAGAGAGGAGAGAGAGAGAGAGAGAGAGAGAGAGAGAGAGAGAGAGAGAGGAGAGGGAGAGAGGGAGAGAGGGAGAGTGGTAATGGGTGTCCTTTCTGGTTGCTCCTGATGTTGGCCTGCTGCCATTGGAGTCTAAGCTCATTAGACCGCAAAACTTTGTCTAACGCTTAAAGCTGCTCGACTTGCTAATGACAACAAAAGCAATAACAAAAGCATCAGCATCAGCAGCAGCAAAATATTACATAGATATACTCAGAAAAAAAAGAGGCATTTCCCAAAAAGAAAAAAAAACAAAAATCAAATTCAGCAAATCAACAAATTAGCGCTGTCAAATCCCAAAGTGCAGAGGGTGTGTGTGTGTGTGTGTGTGCGCTCTGGACTGTGGCTGTGGCTATGGCGCTGTGGCCATTGTGCGGCTCCGGAGCCAATAATGTAATTTGAAGTGACCCTCAGCAAACACAGGGACGGCGCACAGTCCATTCAATAAGTCAATATTTACGCATTTCATTTAGTCAGTTTCAATTTATAACCATTAAATGTAATTTCTGTTTTCACGCTGCCCAATCGAGGATAAGCGCGCACCAACTGCCTACCCACGCAATCACAATATCCCCCCCCCCCCCCCCCCCCCCCCAGGCCTTCTCGGAAGTTTATCTTGGGTGGAGTCGAGTGGAGTGGGTGGTCATACTGGTGTTCCTCCACTCCCCCTCCCTCCCATGGGAGAGTGTCCGCTCTTAAGCAGTCTCGCTTGCTCATTTGCGCATTCGCACGCATTTGCCACTACAATTTTTCAGCGTTAATTTTAGCAGCTACTTATGCGTCGAAGAAGACATTTGACAAGCTACTTGGCCCATAGCAATGCCCATTCCATTATCTCCTGTTGCCCTTCAATGCCCTCTTCAACTGAGTCGGCCTAAACTTTTGGTAATTCATCCTATTGTTAGAAGCAACTTCATGCATGACTTTCAGTCGATCATATTCGCTTTGTCGTGCTGCTTGTGACATTAGTGACCAAGTGCTCTAATAAATAAATAGATGCCAAATCAATGAACTTGCTAATAAATTATTGTGTTTTTTATACTTTAATCATATGAAATTATTAACGAGTAACTTAATTACTCTGCAGCTAAGTTTGAGTTTTATTTTAAATAAAGTTCTAGTCAACATCTTATTTGATACTACTAAATTCTACTTAATATTGAGCTTTCGAATAGAGCTTTTCAATATTATATGTTATGTTTAGCTTAACTTAAAGTGACCTATTTAAAAATGTTCGAGATTACCTTGAAAAGTTATTTGTTATCAATCTTAGGGCACTAATATAGATTTTGTACAATATAATGTATAATGAACTAGTTCATATATATATATTTTGAATTCTAAAATGTGATTTATTGTTATTGGTCGCAAAGTATCAGCATGTAAAAAATTCAACTTCCCAAAGCATACTTCTAAAGTGAACTAGATTATAATAATTTAAAGTGAACTAGATCATATTGATTTGTATAATTGGACTCCTAAGTGAGCTAGCTTAAATATGCTTGGTCAAATTATTATAATACTATGCTTGATTCTAGTTCTATTACTTATTATTGAAATGAACTAGTTCATATATTTTTTTGTGCTTTTTCTTTTTAGTAAAGCATTTAGTTCTCTAGTGGAGTTTTTCTTTTATCTAAAATTATCAGTTATAAACTCGTTACTTATAAAAATAATATGATAATGATTTACAAATTATAATAGATCTAGTTCAATTGAGTTCAAGGGTTCTGAAAGGCATTTATGTATATATATAACCATTGGCTATCTGTGGCTTGACTTAATGAAGGAACCTGTTGAAATCATTGACTTTCATTGTTGAAATTTAATACAAGCTCTATATATGTATTTGCATATCATCTTTTACGCACATCAATTTCTTACTCATCATCTCCGCGAAATTCTCCTTCCATAAAGTATGCCTCTAATTTCGTTGAATAATTATATGAAAAGTTGTTTCTATTGCAAACCACTAAACCACATTTCTGTCATTATCAAATGAAATATGTGCCGTAACTTAACCTTGACTTAGCTGCGAATCAGCTTTGAAGTGGTTAACTTAATAGCATATTTTATACAAAATATGTGACTTCTTCTGACTGCTCGCCCATCCCACTTGTTCAGTTGTTCCCTTGTGAGGAGTGTGAACCTGTGTTGTGAGCCGGCAAGCCACAGTTGTGTGCTGAGTCCTGAAATTCATGAAAAGCATTTAAAGAATTACATTTTATAATGTAACTCACACTGATACATTTATGTACATGCACACATACATATATTCTTTTTTTCTGTATAATGTGGAGCTTCAACCGCATCGACATATTCAGCGATTCGCAGAATTTCCACGCAATTTGCTCGATGCGAATACCGGCGAACCACTTGCTGCACCACTTTAAAATCAGTTTCACAAGAATTGTCTTATACACAGACAGACACAGAGAGAGAGAGAATGAGAGAGAGACGCAGACACTGGCTCATAAATTGAATTAAATGCAGCGAAGCGTGCTGGCAGTAGGGCATTTAGAGTTCGTTGTGCTTTAGTACATTGAACTTGTTTGAGCTTTTCTTTTTGAAATTCCGTTTTAGTTTTTATGCTGACGGCAGCGTCGGCGGCATTTTTAATGGTTGCCATTTTGTTCCATTTTGTCAGTGGTTGGAGTTGTCGTCGATCTGCACACAAGTTGTAAATTTGGTTAGTGGCGCCCCAGTCCAGAGCCGCGCGCCCCATCCCCCTCCCCAACCGCCTCGTCCAGTATCCTCGTCTAATGCCTAAGCATCCCAACTCTCCACGCCTAATGCCGGCGGCTCTTTCAATTGTTTTCGCTAGCCCATTGTCATCTAATTTTTTCCTCTCTCTCTCTCTCTCGCTCTGTGTGTGTGTTTGTGTCTCTGTCTCTCTGACTGTTTTTAATACTCTTGCCACGGATTTTTACCACTTCGTGATGAAATGTGTAACGCATAGAAACAGACGAATCTCTAAATGCTTAACTTGAAGTGCCTTATAGATTGAAATATGTTTATATTCATCTATCTATCTAGCTATATATTTCTAGCTAATATCATGAGATTCTATAAAGTATCCTATGTTCTCAAGCAATTATAAATAGAGTTTTTTCATGGAACGTTTATACAGATTAACAACATATTTCGATTCTTTATACATATTATTAACTATTGACCTATTTATATATATATTGTTGAAGCTATTATCATGAGTAGTTTTTCAGTAAAGTCTTTTAGATTACCAACATATTTTGGCAGAAACGTGACATTTCAGACATATACATATATGTATATATAGCTCTAAAACAGAAATTGATTTTAGCATCAAAACTTGTTTTCTTTAAATATCTTGTCAATTCTCATTGATGTTTCATGTGTGCTAGCCACACATAGTGTTGGCATGACTACAAAGCTGCTCTGCTTAGAGACACTGCCAAGTTTTAATGCCTTGAAGGGTATTTAGAGTTCGTTTGCACTGCATTTCCGGCTTGCCTTCCGTCGAATATTATATCTATTTAATATAACTGCTTTGGGCATTTTGTCCAAAAAAGTTTTTGCTTGGCGCTCAATTAACGCTTAGTTTTATGGCCAAGAAATGTTGTTCAAAATGACGACGCCGTCTATCTGCCAACACTTTTTGGCATAACTTTGTGTCCGGGCTCTGAACAATTAGGCAGCAGCCACACCCGCCGCCTCTCAACTTCCGGCTGCCGCTTAATAAGGCGCTCTCGCTCGGTTACCTACGCAAAATAGCTTCATTTTGTCTCGGGACAACACGAGCAGTAGCAACAAATCTCAGTTGTTGGCTTGTCTGTTTGTTAGTTTTACTTGTTTGTCTTTTATTTTATTTTATTTTTTTACAGCCTATTTGTAAATATATGTATATATACATAAAGAAAGAGAGAGACAGAGAGAGAGAGAGAGAGAGAGAGAGAGAGAGAGAGAGAGAGAGAGAATGAGTGAGGATGTGGCACCCAACAGTCCGCAATGCCTGTTTTCTACTTCCCCTAGTTTGTTGCCTTGTTCTCATTTCTATTTTTTATTCTTTAAAAGAACTGCCCCCTCCCCATCCAAGTCGAACAAAACTTTTCCACTTTACAGTGTTATAGTCAAGCTTCCAGTCTTGCTCCCACTTCCACTCTCTCTCTCTCTCTCTACTTCTCAACTTCTATTTTTCATTCTCAGCCTAATCTTAGGGCTGAGCTCTCCTGCCACCCATCAAAGCATACACATATATATGTATGTATAGTGAAAATCTATTTTCGAATGTCTGTCAGTCCAGTCTTAGCTTTGTTCTCTAACTGCCCTCCCAATGGCCCACTTGCCGCCCATCCACTCTCCCGCTCCCCATTCAATCATCCTCAGCCCTCTGCTCTCGCAATGTTGTGCGCATTACAAAAAGTATTTTTCATTACATTCGCCAACAATTCAACGCACAGACGCACGCCCGCATGCCCGCCTTGCCCTCTTAGGCTGCCGCCACTGCCACCACATTTACCGCTCGGCCCATTCTTCATTATCCCTAGCCGTCATGCTAACCGCTTCCATCTCTAGCTTCTTCTGGCTCGGCTCCGCTGCTGACCAAAGTCGACTTAATTTATAATTACGATAATTTGCGCGCTACGTTTTCTTTTGTTGCTCCCACAGATCTAGCGACCACACCCACGCCCACGCCCACGACGCAGCCCCCTGAGTAAAAGTTTTGTTGGTTAGTTGGCTGCTGACTTAGTTGTTGTCGTTCGCCGCTAGGGGGCGCTGATTGGTCACCGTCCGCACTGCTTCTGTTTCTCCTTTTGCTTCTGCTCCAGCTCTGCTGATGACAGCAGTCGCGATTTTGCTTGCCCACGGCGGTAGCTGGCGCCGCCGCTGCTGCTGCTGCTGCTATTCTTTCAACTTCTCTCTCCTCCTCCTGCTGCTGCTGCTCCTGCTCCTGCTTCTTTTGCTCTGCCTCTAGCGGCTGCCCATCAGCTTCTATGTGTTTTTTTTTTCTGTGTCTCTGGTGCTTCCTTTTGGCGTTGTCCTTGCGGCTTATCAATAATGTTGATTTCTCTCTGTGTCGCATAATTGAATTCTGAAGTTGTTAAGTCACAGCGCAACCAAATTTACGCGCAGCGCATTCCCTAAACATCCTGACCTCGCACTCGCCCCCACCCTCGCCCCCCACCCTAATTTCCACTCTGGGGCCGCGTCGCTGATTGAAAATTTGCCAATTAGAAATAATGAAGCGTGTGACATTAAATGCAAGACAAGCAGCAAATCGTTCGAAGGCCTCTCTAGAGGCACTGCGTGGGTGGGAGGGGGCGTGGTTGGTGGCGGGAGCAGGCGCCACTACTTATACGTAATATATGTACATAGAATTTTCACTTGCCCGCCTGTCGCAGCGATAACAAATTTTGCTTAGACGGAAGTGGAAGCTCTTAAAATCTCATTGCCGCCTAACCAGTAGCTATACTGCCTCCGTCTCCGCCTCCGCCTTCTCCTCCTCCTCCTCATACTGCTTCTTCTTCTCGTCCTTCCTCTTCGTCTTGCTGCGTGCTGCTGACTCTGTTCGCCGGCAGTCGTTAGGCACGGATATCGAAAATTTTCATGTCTTCCTTTAGTTTGTCTTAGTCCTGGCTCCTTGTTCAATGCTGCAGCAGTCGCAGCAGCAACCATCATTAGGCTCTTTGCCACCCAATGCGCGCCCATCATTCAGCTACCCATTCCGCTGCTCTGTCGGAAATTTATAGTCCTGAGACGGTGGCCATCAGGGTCGTAGGTAAATGCGCATTAGCTGTGCTACGATACGCAGCAGCATCCAATCAACGCCTCACTCCTGCTCCTACGAGTGCAGCCCACTCTGCCTACCCTCATTCGTCTGCTCAGCCCTGCGCCATTTGCACGTGATGCATTTTTTCCTTCTTTTTTTTTTTTTTTTTTTGTTCACTCTCAACTTTGTTTGTTGCCTCGTGCCCGGACTGCATTTCAGCGCTGTAAGCAGCTGGGCGTGCACACACTACTAGCTCACCTGCACACACACACCCACCCACTCACATACACATATAGATTTCCTTTAAGTAGCTCATTATATTTTACCTTTTTTTTCGTAGACGATTGCTGCCGACGTACATAAAACTCTTGCAGCTGGCTAAGCAGCCGTGTTGCTTCCCAAAAAAAAAGCTTGTTTCAAATTGGAATCGAGCTAAATGATGATGTCCTTAAATAGATATTGACAAAGTGAGATTGAGGTAATGTCTATTAACGCATCGCGTGTACTCAAAAATAATTGTTGAAAAAAACCAAAAAATACAAGTCGAACTTTTACATTGAGCATTTGCAGAGAGCGAGAGAGAGAGAGAGGGAGAGAAAACGAAGTAAACTAAATCTAATGCAACTGTATTAACTATGCTTAGCTTAGCTAAGTTGCTATTGGTCTACTATGTTTAACCTTGTAGTTGGATTGAGACTAATTAAGTTCTTCTATTGTTTGACTGTTAAGTTTTCATATAAAAACCTAAATGATTTTTATTTTATAGTCGGTCATCTACGTTCATTCAAGACTTAAACTTACTTCAGCATAATTTAAAGCTTATATAATTACTCACCTTTGCTGCAACTCGTACAAAAAGTAACTTTCAAC
Source organism: Drosophila borborema (assembly GCA_030914335.1). Taxonomy (NCBI): domain Eukaryota; kingdom Metazoa; phylum Arthropoda; class Insecta; order Diptera; family Drosophilidae; genus Drosophila; species Drosophila borborema. The sequence goes on from JAUESP010000311.1 coordinate 1,054,300, forward strand.
TAGTTCCGTGTTGGCAAATTATAGAAGTCCCTGATTATTAATATATTAAGACTTTAGTATTTGAAATATAATTACCTCTCTGTTGCAGAAATCAGACTGACGTTTTAAGTTCTACAGAATGTAAAATAATATCTTACATAAATCTGTAAAATAACAAGTAAGAAAGCTGTAGTCGAGACTGCTCGACTACGAAATCCCCTGAGCCCTTCTTCGAACGAATCATATTCCGAGAATGTTTCGGTTCGATTCTCTACGCGTAAGAAACTATACATGCAAAGACACGAGCACACACACGCTTGTAAGCATGTATGTGTGTGAGCAATGCAGGCGGCTTGCTGTCTCGCTGCCTTTGTTGCTGCGCCACATGGGTTTTGATGAGAAAAGTTTGATGATTGATAATTCTGTTTCTAGACGCACAATCGTATTGATTTCTCCAGATTATAATTATGATATTCATATCTATATGCTAAACCAAACTGCATGTCTCTAGTATTTGAAATGCATTTTTTCACATATGGGGGTGGTGGGGCGAAGTGGGGACCGGAATCCAAAATCTGACAAAAACCGAAATTGTATTAAACTAGTATCTATATATATGCTATCTCTTAAGATGAATTAGCTAGAATTTTATAACTGTCTCCCGATAATTTAATTTATTTTAATTAGACGGACATGGCTATATCAACTTTTCTGATCAAGAATATATATACTTTATGGGGTCTGTCACGCCTCTTTCTGCCTGTTACATACATTTAACAAAACCATTATACCCTGATTTCCCATTTTCAATGGGCTCAGGGTATAAAAATAATAAGTAAGAAAGCTCTAGTCGAGACTGCTTTACGTGGGCTTCGCTGCGAGAAATTATTCGATTAATAATTCTCTAAAGATGAACGATATATAATTTTATAACTGATTCTCGATAAATGTGTTATCGATAACTATGGAAATATAATAGTTATCGATAAGTTATAGATATACGCGCATTCACACTCGCGTACGCTCTCGATGTGCTTAGCGAAGAGCACCCGCGCTTACATAGGCCAACGAGTTCGTTGAATACCCGATGCGAATGCTCGAATTGAGTTTTTCTCAAAGTGTGAGTGAAAGACACTTATTTGCAGACTTTGAGAAACGGTCAATAGTTATTTGCGAACTCTGATTTAAATGTATTCAGATAAAGATTTATAAACATTTTTTGCTATAAAATTATTCAATTAGGTTTAGAAATTTTAAAAATTGATATAATTTCTCTGATAATATTTTATTCTATTTGTGGGATATAAATGAATTGATACCTTGATATAATTTATTTTAAAAATCCAAGTTTATCAACTTATATCTATGGCTACACCGAATGGACACAACAAGACCATTGGACATATCTATATCGAATGCTAGTATACGTATTAATAATTTGAACAATTTGAAATAATTTTGTGAACTCGAATTGCTTATCCCAATGTATGTAGCATGCAGTAAAAAATTTGGACAACAAAAAATCCTTAATTTACTCTTATTCGTAGTTTGCGCTGATTTCAGGGTATCTTTGAGTCGAGCATTCTTCTCTCTCTCTCGCTCTCTCTCTTTTCGAGGGTAAACTGTTTCACGGCACATCAAAATTTGTTGTAGCAAGAAACATTAACAGCTCAGACGCTACTAATGCAGGCGTTCGCTTTGAGTTGTTCCCATTTCGTCTGCCTTTGGGCAGCCATCGTCATCAGTCAATTGGAACCGTTCAAATTGATGAGCAAAGCGAGATAATAGATTTATTTTGATCTTTAAATAGTACTTGGTCTGTATACTCGGTCATTTCATCTCTGTCTACATAGCACCTTCACTTTTGCCTACCCCTCTCCCAGGCGGGACCGCAGCGAATGGCAGACTCCTTATTGCTTTTGGGGGCGATGTCGGTGTTGGAATTAAATTAGTAGCAACTTGTCTTGTTGCCATTCAGTAGCCCAATATCTAACCCAAACCAATTCTAGTAGCTCTTGTGTATGTATTTGCTAGGTATATACGACATTCATTGGGAGGCGTTGAGACGGGGCGTGTCTAAGGCATCGCTTGCGTTAAGCACATAATTACAATTCTGCTTTATATTTACGTGTATTTATATTACCTTTTCCTTTATAGTCATGGACGCGTCATTGGTGCGAAAACTTTAATCGAATTATCTGGTCGAACTTTTGTTACTCTATGGCAATTCAAGGATGTTTATTTTGGAGCTTGTGCAAAGAGCTTTCTAAGAGAATAGCTGATAGCATCATTATTTCTCTGTTCTATTATGGTCTTTAGCTTAAGCTAGTTGTTGGCATATTCATACATATGTATATATGTAGATAAGTTCTATTCGCCCGCATTTTTTCTGACAGGTCTCTCTGTAGGCGCACTCCATTCACTTCTGGTTGTCTGTCGCAAGCTTGTTGACTACGTCATGCTACCTCTGATAAAAGTTTAACGGCATTCAAGTTAACACACACATATATACATATAACCATTCACACACATAGAGACAGTGAGAGACACAGAGACAGAGAGAGAGAGAGAAAGAGATACTAACTGGGCTCGTCGCCGTCGACATATTTCACGTTGATGTATGGTTTAATTACATTTGCGTGGCGGCAATGCGTATGGGAATGAAGAGAATGGGAATGGAAATGGGCATGGGCATGGTAATGTGGTGGCTAGGGCAGAGTGACGGGTTAACGTATATCAAGTCAAGAACGGGGCACCTAACCCCAATTCCGACTGCGTTTATAATACCCAGCGCAACAAAGGGGCGTCGGCATAGATGATGAGGGGAAGCTGCTGAGATGTCTCTCAGCGCTTTTGTTTAGCTGTCGTCGTTGCTATTACCGAGCGATGTCTCAACAGAAGCACCAGCAACAGCAACAACAACAACAACAACAACAACAACGACTAACATCAAGATAGGCGACTGCCTCAAGCTTATAATTATCAAGCGGGTAAGGCGAAACTCCCTCCACATCCTGCTAGCCCGCACTTTGTCCAGGCAGCTGCTTCTTTTATGACTTTTAACACGTCTGCCGAGTAAAGTTTGCCACTACAAGATTTTTAGCGCAATATATTTTACTCTCTCTTCAGTCTCTCTTTTGGATTCTCTCTCTCTCTCTCTCTCTCTCTCTCTCTCTCTCTCTCTCTCTCCTCTCTCTCTCTCTCTCTCTGTGTCTTATGCCACCGCCAGTTGTGGGTTAAGTGGGCATATTAGGTTAGGTTATAGTTGCTGTGCGCTACTTGCGCCAGGTTTCAGTTGGCCAAGTCACATCACATCCAATATACCCAATCTGTTTTAAGCAGCTGGCAAAGATTGCGGTTGCTGTGCGGGATTTTTCATTACCAGCCAAACGATAATTTCAATTGCACTGAGCTCATCAGCTCGACAGCTCGACAGTTCGAGAGTGTTCCCGAGCTCAGCAGCTCAGCAGCTCAGCAGCTCAGGAGCTCGGCAGCTCGGTAACTTTGGCCAAAAACTTTAGCTCATTAAAACGATGCCTGCAGGAGCCGTCTGGCAATTGGTTAGGATTGCAAAGAAGCCGCTGTTAAAGATTCTATAAAGCCTGCCATAATAAGCGCAGCGCACACCTGAGACATTACCAAAAAGGTGTTAATTTTCGTTAAAAACTCTTTCGCCTGCCGGCGCCAGTCCCAATGGAAAAGTTGAAACTTACTTTGGCCAACAAAAAAGGTTAATCCGAGCTCTCACATGGCATTCCATGCATTTCCCTAACAACAGCCATGGGTATTCAAATGGTGCCCACAGTCATATTAATAACATTCTCTTCCAATATTTCTCAGCCATTGTTGTTGGCCAATACGCAAGGCCTTTGGCCATTGACCGTTGAACGTTGCACGTTGACCCTTTTGGCTATTTGTGCAAACTGTAGCAAATTTGAGCTTATAATAGATGGTGCTAAATTTCACTATTATAGATAACATCGATAATACCATGCCAAATTTTGTGTCAGCTGTAAGTTGACAGCTGGTTCTGCCAGTTAGTTGACATGAGCTTTGACATTAACGTGCTTATGGCAACACATTACAAGAGTTACGAAACTAAAGCTGAACTCGTTGAATGTGGAGTACATACTGACATATATCTGCTCCAGATATATAGTATATTTATATACCATTAGAGCATACAGAAAAAAAAAAAACTAAATAATATCATATAAATATATATAATAACAAGTCTACCCATAAAGAAATATCAACCCAAACTTAACAAAAAGCTAATATTAACTATTAAATGAATTTTAAATTCAAATTAAATGCAGTGAAAAAGCACTAAATACATATTTTTGATTAAACTTTAGGCTTTTTTCTTGCTCGAAAATGTTACGAGTTTGTCAATACAGAAGGAGAAGAAATTATCTTAATTATAAGCAGCAAATCGAAACTTTCTTATATGCATAAAGATTTAGACTCTCAAAGAGTATTCCGTAGTCGGTTAAGCGCGCCTATAATACTATTACTTACCACACACAGTTCATTGCTCACTTATTTAGAAAATTAATAGTTCTTATTCTCATCACTTCTCTTACAGCTCGTTAACGTCTCAAGTGCAATTTGCAGGCTGACAGGATTTGCATGCTAAATTACGCATAATGTAAGTAGAGAAGGCCAAGTTAATATGGTAATTGTGCACATAATTGACAATGGCTCTAAGAAAAGATTAAAAATATACACACATACATACATACATGATAAATATTTATCAGTTTGTGCTTTAACGTTAACTTGTCTTGAAGCAGACTTGTGTTCTTTCGCGCATTACTGACAACTTTACTTAAACTTTGAGACTACATCGCCCATACCTTTAAGATATGTTAGATGTTTACAAAGGATCCCTCGTTAAAGTTGCTTTGAAGTTTCACCATTCTGTCAACAAGAGGTTAAATGTCATGCATTAAAAATGTCTTTCAATTAAAATGAGAGCACATCGAACAGCTTTCGTCATTCCTCTTTGCTCTTAATATTCTTCTGTCAGCATCAGTATCAGAAGACTTTAATTTAACATGCGAGACGAATATATGTAAGTATATATATATATATATTTATTTATATTTTTCTTTTTTTCAAATTCCGTTTCGGCTAACGTAGAGTCAACAAGCAGTTAAATAACATGCATTATAGATGTATTTCAATTAACATGCCTCTTAACGAGCTTGTCCATGCGAGACCCTGCAACTACTTTCCTCATTTTCGCATCCCCCAACATTTTATGTATACTTTCCCTTCAGGATATTACGCCCAAAAACTCCAAAAAAAAAAAAAAAAAGAACAAGAATGTAATATATTTTCAATTTACATTCCACCCAAGTTGCTTTGAAGTTGAAAGTTTCAGCATTAGGTTAGCATGAGGTTGTTGCGCAACATGCATTAAACATGTGCTTCAATTAACATGAGCCTTATAACATGAGCGTGCGAGGAGGATATGCAACTCCTTTTGTCATTCTGTTGCTCCTTCTACACTTTCGCTTTTCCCCATTCTGTCTTTGCTCTCTTAACTCTTTTGTCAACATTTAACTTTGCCTTCGAGGCTATTACGCTCGAGCTCTTAAGAATTGTATGTATTTTTAAGTGAAATTTCATTAAAGTTGCTTTGATGTTTTAACATTAAGTCAACAAGATGTTGGATAATCAACATTTTAAATGTCTGACCAATTCGTCATTCTGTTGCCATAGCCTCTGTGCTTCCTTGATTCTTCTGTCAACATCTAATGTGGACTTTAACCAAGCTGCACAGCGCACAGTTTAGCTCAGCTCAGCTTCGCTTCAGGCTTCTGGTTGCCTAGAAATCGCGTTTATCAACTGCTTGCCACCAATTACCTAGCATTCATTAAGGCTAACCTCAATTTGACCACACTTCAGCTTCAGTCAAGCATTGCACAGCACACACACACACACACACACACACACGCACACGCATACACATTCAATTGCAGCACTTTCAAGTTTCGCAATATCCAACTCGACCGCATGTCCTTTTCTCAGTTTTCCTCATTTCCAGTGCGTTTCCATTACGCGCTTTGCTTGCCTCATTAATGACCGTCGACGTCTCCTGCCCAGACTTTGCTTCGCTTGACTTTTTACCACTTTTCACTCCTGCTGCTGCTGTCGTTGTTGTTGTTGTTGTTGTTGTTGTTGTTGTTGTTGTTGTTGTTGTTGCTGGGTTCGCTTTTCAGCACATTTCATTTAATTATGAGTAACTTGACTTTAATTAATGTATTTATCGCTCCAATAAGCCGTACATAACTTTCAGATAGTCTTTCCATTCAGCAGGCCAAGAAATGCGCTTAAGTTCAAGCTATGGGCTTTATTGCTTTTTGACATAGAAATGAAACGGATAAATATATGTACATAGATATATGTATATACACATACATATGTATATATATTAGTTACTCTTAAAAATGTTTTGTTGTTCACAATATATAATCCCGCAAGCGTAATTGCTTTTGAATTTATTTTTTTCACAATTTATTTGTAACATATTTTATAAAAGCAAAAGTTTTGGGCAGAGCTTAGTGCAGATTAAAAAATATGATAATATTTTAAATGTAGAATATTTTATATATAAAATGTATATAAAAATAAAAACAAACTTACAGAGCAATTGTTGGGCGCTTGAATATCTAGTTGGCATTTGTTGGTTAGGGTATTTGAAATTCGTTCGCTTTGTTTTGTTTCGCTGTTATTCGCAATAACAAGCTTAGGGCGCTCTGGCTCACGAGTTGTTTTCGCTCTTTTGTATTTGGCTTTATATTTGGGACTTGTGGGCGTGGCTGAGGCTTTTTTGTCAACCATCTGTCTGTCCCATTGTCTATTTGTCATTCCGCCCGCCTGCCAGCGGATCTGTCGTCTGTTAATCTGTCCGTTTGGACGGTCATTTGCTTTTAAGTTTTTGGCTCATTAGAAAATCTTTGTAATTCCCGTTCGCATTGTGTTGACGCGAAGCCGTTGCGCGGACAAACTTTGAGCTTAGCTCCAGCTCCAGTTCCCAGCTGTAGCTCTTCTCTACTTTAAATTATATTATTATTTGTCGGTGTCAGTTACTTTGGCTTTTCGCATGTCCTTCAACTGCTGGCTGCCTGCCTCATGTCAGGGGCTGGAGGCAGCGGTGCTGGCCCCCATCCTTCAGTCAATTAGATATAGCAGATACCTGCACAGTTTACCAACTTACTGAGACTGTAGCTCCTCGGATCCCGCCCCTGCTTCAGCTGCTTGTCATCTCGTTGGCTCGTAAAATTATGCGCACTTTACATTTTGCGGCTTTCGGGATCCAACAATTGTGGAGCAGACAAACTTTTGGATGATTATTTACTTAGTTCTCTGAACGTGAATTTAACGAAATCATTTTGTATCTTAAGCACAAATGAATTACTTAAGTACAGGGACAACAGCAGTAGCAGCAACAACGACAACAACAACTGAGACAAAGGCAACAAGCTCTTAAGCTAAAGCAGATGAAGCTGCCAACGTGTCTGGGAGTTGGCAGTCGGAATTGTTTGTGGCCAGGCTGGAAATTGCAGAAGTTGCCAGCGAACAATTGAAACAATAACACAGATAAGAAGCAGAAGCACAAGTACAAGCACAGAAAGAGACAGCAGCAGCAGTAGCAGGAGCAAGCGTCCACCTAGGGTCCTTGAGGTGTGCTGCGGAAGGAGGCGTGTTTAGTGGCCAAGACGCTAGCTACCGCCTGTAATAGAAAAGCGATAAGCGTTTCTCTGCCTCAATTCCATAGAGAGTCATTCAAAAAGGTCGCAGGCAGACTGCCAATTGAGACAGAGAAAGAGTGAGTGAGACAGAGAAAAGGAAAGAGAAGGAGATGCAGATGAAGAAAGGGGAATATGGATTATATACAATTGAAGGTCAAGTTTAGCTCAAGAAATGGCTAAAAAAGCACCAAAATGGCCCCAAAAGAAGCAAAAACTGCATATAAAATAAGGAAACGGATTCGCTTCGTCAAACAAGGGGTAAAGGACGGCTAAGGCTCGAGTGAACGTGGCCCAGGCAGCGGTGCGTGCAAATGGTACGAGTGGAAAGTTGGCGGAAAGCTGACTATCGTGAAAGCAGCAGCGGTCACATTAATATGATTAAAGGCAGCTCATAATTGTGGCAGCTCAATGCGTAAGAGAGGGGTCACAGAGGGAGAGAGAGAGAGAGTAAGAGAGAGCAAGAGAGGGAGAGAAAAGAAGTAAAGCTACCCCAGCTGAGCTTTTGGCCATTAGAAGTTGGCCGCGTGTGCGTCGATGCGATAACTGAGCAAGGCAAAAATGTCAGGTTGTGCCCATAATAGGTAAATGGAATTGGGATTGGGATCGGGCGCACAGAGTCGATTCGCAGCCCCCGAGAACAAAAGAATAGCAAACGGGGTTAATGAGAGCCTGCTGAATAGACAATCAGTTTATATTGCATCAAATGAAACAAAAAAAAAAAAACAAAAAATTGGGTAAAAAACAAATGACAAAACTTTTCGAAATCAAAGGAAGCAAGCCAAATAAGAGCCGAATCAATAAAAAGAGAGTTAAAATGGAAATCGAGGGGCTTCGAATAGTGTAATCAAGTTTGGGTTGATGCGTAAGCCAGAACTTTGAGCTACATTTTATTTCTATTGAATGTGTATTGAACTGTCCTAACGGGTATTAAGCGCTATAGTCTCGACATTTGACATACATATATGCCACTCAATGGAAAAGCGCTCTTAATTGTGAATGAACTGCGAATGGATGGGACGGGCAGAACCGGGCTATATGTGTATGTATGTATATATGTATATAAAACCTTATACATGTGTTGTTTTGTTTTTTTTTTTTTTTTTCTCTTTTTTTTGTTGTTGTTGCGTGGATCACGTTGGCTCGCTGATTCGGTACTTTTGGCCGTAATGCATGCCATAAAGCATTATCCATTATATATTATCCGCTATCCGCTATCCGCTATCCGGCTATACGTTATCCGTTTGCCCAAATTGACTGGTTACGTTCGGGCATAAAAGCTGCGCTTATTTCACTTTTCCACTTGGCTACCAGTGCACACGCTTGTGAGTAAGACAGGGATGCAGAGACAGACAGAAAGAGAGAGAGAGAGAGAGAGAGAGAGAGAGAGAATGATAAAAAGAGAGATAAAGAGCTTGTGTGAGAGAGAGAGAGAGTGTGTGTGTGCAAGTGAGCTAGTGACAGCGGGAGAAAAAGCACAAACCAAGCCAGTCGAAAATCCCACCATATAAGTTTATACAAATGACATCCGGCACACACACATATATGAACATTCATATATATACGCACACACACACATATATACACATTCACATTGCGAAAATCGTTCATTGTTGAATGATGTATGTAGCCGGGGGCGCCTTGCAGCTGCTTTAGCTTATGTCTGAAGCGTACCACATACATACATTCACACACACACACACTCACACACACATACACACACACACACCGCTGATACAATCACAGAGAACATACCTGTGCGCACATGTACCGCAAATGTTGTATGGCCGCTGCAGACGAGGTGTAAAATCGTGTTTTAGTATCCAACAGGCAACCAAGTCGAACACTCACACACACACACACACACACACACCGCAGCTCCCACACACACACGCTCGCCCATTTCTACACGCAGAGTGTATTGTAATTTATTTGGTACAAGCCTCGATTAGTTGGCTGGCTCTGGTCAGCGCTAGCTCAAACATATCCACATCGTCCGCCATGTATTCGAACGCCCAGCCACGCCCACAGGCCACAGTCCCAAATGCTTAAGCATTAACGGCCACAAAATGGCCCCAAAATCGCCGAGATTGTTGCTCAGTTAACGGTTCTATGTTAAATAACTGGAATTTCACGCAGCACTACGAATTAAATATGCTCTCAGCGTGTGTGTGCGTGAGTGTGTGTGTGTGTGTGTGTGTGTGTGTGAGTGTGATAAATGTGCTCCAGCTAAAGTCTGAAGAGAGTATGTCTAGAGGCGAGAGTATGCTCTAGGTTGTCTCTGCGAATTAACTTTGTGGCCTTCTCGCTGTCAGTTTTTAAGACAGAGAAACAGTGAGAGTGAGAGGGGGAGAGAGAGAGAGAGAGAGAGAGGGAGTGAGAGAGAGAGAGAGAGAGAGAGAGAGTGAGAGCAAGAGAGTGGCAATAGTAGTTGGTCTGATACCGATCGAAATTAGTTACAGAATCAGTTGCTGTGATTTCAAATATAACAAAGCAAGTTTTGTTTTCAGCTTGCAGCAATGACAATGTTAATAACCCAGTTGAATGGCTTTTATAAGCAGCTTAGGGGCTGACTTCAAATACCCGCTGCTGTAATTGTTGAGGGTATTTAAAAAAAATGAACAAAAAAACCAAGTAAAAAAAAAATGGAGAAAAGAGAAATTGATGCTCGTTACGGCAGAGCGTATCAATTTCATCATGCGTGTCCTTACTCTACATATACGTATGCATATGTGTGTGTGTGTGTGTGTGTGTGAGTGTGTGTGTGCGTGTGTGCGTGGGAGCGTGTGTTTGTGTGCGCTAAATGCCGCAAATTGAAATATGGTTTTCGATTTTCAGTTTATATGCAGTCATCTATAACACAAACGAAGCGAACCAAACCGTATTTATACGTGTCTGTGTGTGTGTGTGTTTGTGTTTGTGTGTGTGCGTGTGTTTATTGTGTTTACTTTATAAAATTTGAAGTCGTTTATTTTTATGCACGCTACACTTCTATTGCAACAACTGCGACTCCTTCAGCTGTATGAAAAGCTGATCTCAACGTTCACAAATCATAAATTTTACGTATTTTAATCTGCGTTTTTCTATTTATGAAATATTTAATAATTCATGACAGCTGAGTGTAGGGTAAACATTTGATATTTAAGTAATAAATTGTGTGTTGCTCAGGCAGTAAATGGTTCGATATGCATATAGTATATATTAAAAGATATAATATATATATAGGAATTTGCCTATTTAGTTAACATAGATATATTATTAGAGCTCAATATAGTAAAAATCATATTCACTTGCTCTCGCTTATGTGTTTATTATATTCTCTAATATATATTTGCGAGCTCTGTCTATTATATATTATATATGTTAGCTAGCTAGTACACGATATATTTAGCATATACAATATACTAGCTAATAAGAGATATATTTGATATTTACGATATGTTAAATGCATTGTATGCACTCATTTTAGTTAGTTACACATACTTAAATATCTACCATTGCAAAAATATATCGTATATCGTATAATATCATTTACTTAATACAAAATGTATATAATTTGAGGCATTACCAAGATCACTCCTCCTATATCATTTATAAGCCAACTGCATTGAAGCTTGCCAGATATTTTATCTTCCACATTTCAGAACAACTCACTTTTCGCTAACAAAAACTATACCTTGTAGAGATATGCTTGTAATTCTGCTTGTCAGTTAGCAGAGTATTTGCTGTGCGGCTTCAGTGATGTATGCGAAGCGATTTCAAAGCTATTTTGTTATTTTTAGATGCTCTGTGTATAGTTTTGTGATTGAATAAAGGCTTAGCCAGCCCATTGTGCACACACACATAGATATATACATACGTAAATAGAAATACAGACACAAGCACACACACATGCACGCACACATACCGATTTTGCATGCACAGCAGCAAACACATTGTCATATTAAATCATACAATTGGTCAGGCGCGCCCAAAATCGAGCAGAAAATTTGTGAAGCCGAATCTCGACCTCCGTGCGCCCAACGCGCCGCGTGCTGACACATTTTGCCATTCACTTTTCACGCTCGCACACAAGCAAGCATACAAATAAACAAACATATACACACACACATGTATATTATACACATGTGGACATACATATCCAAACACCGAAGCGTAACGATTTGTGTATCAGCTGCGCGTGAAAATAAAGCGAAAAATTTGCATGGCCCGCGTGCGTTTTGCATACCCTGTAAATGCATACATGGGCAATGAACAACTGACAGAGCTAAGGTATTTTATATATGTTATAAAAGTGACATCAGTGCTGCAAGTTGATTGTAATTTATGGCTAGCTAAGTGCATAGATCGAGCCTACTTGCGACTAAAGAGATTTGGGATAGGGTATTTATTAATTTTCATAGTTTGCAGATATTTTTTTTATATTCAAATATTTAAGCTTTCTTTTTTAATGCAGCGCTTAAATTTATATTGACAAAACTATCGAAGATGTTAGAAAGATTGTCTAGAAATTGATATCCTGAATAAGGCAGGAATCTCCTTTCTTCGAACTATCTTTTCTTAAATGCTGATCTAGATATCATGCTTTCATATTTTCCTTTCTTCGACATATCTTTTCTAGCTAGAGATGTTCATGCTTGAACAATAGATTGTCAATCTGATTGCTTGCCTTCCGAATATAGCGCCGTGTACATGTTCATGCTTGAATATAGCTATACATATATATGGAGCTATATAATATATGTAAGCAGTTGACTTCGATTAGATTTTCTATATTTTATTAAAGCAAATTTCTTTTGCAATTCTTTCGGGTTTTGGGTGTTTTCCTCGCATAACTTTAAAACTGAACTTTATTGTTTTCTTTTTAAATTGTTGGTCAACATTTGCCGGGTATCTGCTAGCTGTGCATATGGCACATATATTTTCGATTTTATTTTTATGAAAGTTCTTCTTTTTGTTGTTTGGCTGGGAGTTGCTTTATAAACTTTTCAATTTTGGTGCGTGGCGAGGGCATGTGCAGCTGTGTGTCTATTTGTGTCGCAGGATTCGGTTGTTAGTTGCTGTTGTTGTTTATTATTGTTGTCGGCAATAGGCGGCTTAGCTAAATTTGCATTTATTGTTAAAATGTTTCATTTCATTTCATGTATTTTGCACCCCGCAGCCGAAAATAAAAGGAAAACTCGCACCCAATGCGAAAAACTGCACACGTGCGTATGGGCAAAGCCTCGATTCGGTGACTCCGGTCGCTTTGCGTCATTCACATGTGGTTTTTCTTTCAGTTTTCCCATTTCATTTCATTTTTTTTGCGTTATTTTTATTTTTTTTTTCGGGCTTTTCGGTTCGCGGTCTATTGGTCGATTGGTCTATTGGTTTTTTGGCTTTGGATTATGACAAAGTTTGGGCAAGTGTGATGGCGACCAAAATGGCGTAGGTTAAGGGGAGTTGGTTGGGTTGATAGAGTGTTCGAGCTGATGAAACCCCTCGCGTGGGCGTCGTGTGAATAGAAACAGCTTAAAACTTGGGTTTATTTTTTTATTTGTATTTTTTCTTCTTGCATGTGGGTATGCTGTATGTTGACTTCTTTCTTTTGGGTTAAGTGAGATAGTTGCCGAAGCATAAGATTCAGCATTGTTATAATGTAATCGGCTTATATGCTTATGTAAAAGCAACGAAGGTTGCATTTCTATTATATTTATTATTATTACTTAGCACTTTTCAACTTTTATTACTTAGGTGGTTTAGGCAGTTGTCAAATTTGCAAGTGCCATTAAATAGATGAAAAATGTATATAAATTCAAGATTTCAGGCATTGAATAATGCGTTCTAATGGGCAGAGCTGTGAACAAATTTGATGCTGATAGTTCTTAATTGCATTACCATTATGTGGGCGGTAGGTGAAAATGCGATATTAGAGCGGTGTAGGAGTGCAGTGCTTAAGAGGTTTTCCAACTCGTGGTTCGAAAAGTGTGTAAGATATAGGTTACTCATAATTGCTGTCACTTTACAGTTCTGATCCCCTTTAATTCTATTTATCCAGCATTTTATTAGTAGATCTTATCCAAGAGCTTCAACTTTTATTGCATCTACTCCTTCAAATTATGTTCTGTTTTTGGGTATCTTTGTAGCCCCATTCATTGTCGTAGCTGCTTTCATTATTATTTTTCAACCACTGTAGTTAGTCGTAGCACTTCTTAGTCCTCTGCCCATGCGTTGTAATCAAGTTTATCGTCGATAACATCCATATTGATTTGAAATATATATATATTGTCATTGAATGTCCTACATCCCATTTCAAATTCAAATATATGTAATCGATAATATTCTGATCGAACAGTACTTACCATCTCCCACTAGAAGCTGACTTATAAGTAGATATTTCTTTTCTTATTCCTTTCCTGTAGTAGTACATAGATAACTAGTAGCGGCAGTTTGGTGCACGGTATACATATTGTATTATCAGTCAAGCTTGCCTCTAACTAGATATTGATTTACCTCCTTTTATATTGACCTCTGATAACCCTTATTATCATATCGAAAACTTGAATAGTTCTAAGATATCAATAAATGATCGACTGGGAATTTGCATAATTGGCTTGATCCCCATTCAGTGATGAGGTCAATTGGTTGAATCTTACACTCGTGTGGACGATCATCTCAAGAAAATGGTAAAAATTCCTGGTTGCCATATCTTATGATTTTATTTGTATGCCATTGGGGCCCAAGTAAGAGTGACATTCAAATGCTAAGCCTTTAAAAGAACGTATGTTGAAATTGTGTGACATGAACTCATAAAATTAATGAAAATATATGTATGCAAGTCAATGGAGCTACGTTTTCAATCAATATATTCATTTTTTTTTTCGCCTCTCGCAATATTCCAGCTAATAATATTATATTGACGAAGTTCTTGAGCCATTGAATTCGATTGTTGACAATTGCTGAGTACTTTATTAGGGGCAAGACTTGTTTCTTTGGTTGCCAATTTGTGCTGTGCTTACAATCCAGTCAGTTTACCTTTTTGTTTCAATTTTTGTTGTTTGTTTGCTCTGGCAAGCTACTTGACCTGTGGCTGTGCCGCCCTCAGATCCGTTACATGACGGGGGGATGAAAGGATTCGAGTATATATAACTTAATTTGGTTGTTAACAAGTGACCGAAACAGAACAATGCCGAAACAAACAGAATAAGCTCAGGCTATGCGAAACAAGAGGCCAAAAATGGCCACAGTGTCAACACGTGATGCGGCTGGCACACGCCCCATGCCCCATTACCTCTTCACCTGCCCTCTGGCCGTCCTGTGCTCCGGCGGCGTCCATTGTGTGGCAAGTTACAAAAACGTTGCATACAATTGGGCATTGCGCTTTGTGCCAAATTCGTTGCATGCTTTTTGTGAAACGGGCTAGCAGCGAATGAACGAGTGGACGAACTGACGAAGTGGCAAATTGACGACTCTCTCAGTGTGTGTGTGTGTGTGTGCCATTTAAAAAGGCATTTCAATTGCATTTTCATTCATCGCTCGTAATTGTGGTGTAAAAACGATCTGAACTGCCTACTTTTTTTTTTTTTTATTATTTTACTTCTTTTGGTCTCGGCAATAGGCGAAGGGCAAAGGCAATAACTGTCATTTCCTGGTGACCTACTAAATTGTGCCACTGTGCGTGTGAGAGTGTGCTCGAGTGTGTATAAAAACGCAGAGGCTAAAATGAAAATTTGCTGACCTCTGCAAAACGAGCCTAAGGCTCCACAAATGAGGCACAAGCACACGTTACGTGCGCTCTGAGGCGCCACCATAACTGACACACACACACACACATACACAGACATACATACACACGCACACTGATGTGTGTGCAACAGTGTGTATTTGTAACTAGAGCTGGATGCGTGCTGCGACTGTCAACTAAACACGAAGCGGAAAACGCTAATAAAAGCAATTCTAAGCACGAGCCTCAGACATGTTATCACACTGTTAGCTCAGCATGATGAATGCGATAAATATGATGAGTGCGATGAATATGATGTATACGGAATGGGATGAATACGATGAATATGATGTATGCGATGAATAGCATAAAGTATGATGAGTGCAATGAATATGTTGAATATGATACGAGTAAGTACGATAAACACGATGTACAGAATGGAATGTCATATTGAATGTATACTCGTCGTAAGTACGATGAATAAGACATATACATATGTTGAATTTGTTAAATATTACATTGAAGACGATGACCATAATAATATAATAATATAATAATATAATAAACCTTATGCGTCATATATTTTGAAATATTAAGAGAAACAAGTAAGAAGTCTCTAGTCGGGATTGCTCGAATTTGGGGCTGGTAATAGTTTCCGAGATCGGCGCGTTCATACATTCGGACGGACGGACCAACGGACCAACGGACGGACAGACAGACGGACAGGTCTATATCAACTTATTGTTTTGTGTTGATCAAGAATATATATACTTTATGGGGCCTGCCAAGCCTTCTTCTGCCTTTTACATACTTTTAACAAATGCATTTCCCATTTCAATAAGCTCAGGGTATAAAAATCACACATTTCGTGAGTCACGACTTCATCTCCAATTGTAATGCAAAAAAAAAAAACCAATTGAGATGTCGACCCATTGCATAATTCGTTATCTAAATTCAGGTTGTATGCCGAAATGGTTGGAAATGCTATACTGATTAAATTTACCCCTCACACACACACACACACATATATATATATATACAGACGCACGTCTAGAGATAAAGGACATGCGGCTCTTGCATTGAAAATAAAATCCTCCGGCTCCTTAACACGTTCCGAGGCATGAATAAACGTGTTGGACGCCCATACATACATATGCGAGAGCGCAGAGCGAGTACAGACGCGCGATACTCAATCCCCTTGGAGTCTTGGTTCCATTTTCAGTGCCCATTGCCCATTGCCCATTGCCCATATCCATTGCCATTGCCATTCCGGGGATTCGTGTCTGTGCAATTTTAGCACAGTTCGTTTGTCGGTCAGGCGAAGAGTCGCCTCAGTCAGTCAGTCATTGAATGGGCTTCTTGTTGTTTATGCATTTGTAGCGCCTGCGAACGCAACAGTAGCCGGTAGTTGTTGAGGCTGCCTTGCGTTCTGGCCTCGTCCTAGCCACGACACGTACTTCATTCGCTCTCGATGATGCAAAAGATTACCAACTTGCTGCCATGTGGTAAAACAACAGCAACAACAACAGAAAGTAATACAAAAAAAAAGAAACCAAAATGTGAAGAGAAAAGTTTTTCTATGCTTGTGGGTCATTATGCAGACAGGGCTGCCCCTGTCGCATCCCTGCCACAATTCCCTTCGCTAACGTCGAATCCGAGCACCCTTCCGGCAACGTTCCGTTACGCTTCCGAAAGCCGCTGGCACACGAACTGACGGCATCAGAGAGACGCGTCAGTTATGGCCGTGTTTGGTTTGCATCCATGACTGCCCCAAAAGATTTATTTATTGCGGCTTTTAAGTTCACTCCTTGAGTTGGGTCTGGGTCGCGGTTTCTGTTCTTCTGTCTCTGTTTCTGATTTTCGGCATCTCAGTTGCGGTCGGTTATCGTTTTGCTGCGGCGTCGGCCTCATCAGCCCGATGAGTGATTTACTTAACTGATGCACGTCCAATGCCACGGATAATGAGTGTGCAGAGCCAATCTGTAGGCTCTGTGTGTGAACAATTCTAAAGGCCCTGAAATATTGCAGTGTATCCGAGTCTGGAATGCGGTATTTGCCAACGCGTTGAGCTCAATAGCAATTTGTGGCTGCTCTCGGGCGATATAATAGCCGAACAGCGAAATATGATGTATGATGTAAGTGTGAATTGCACTTGATAAATGGGAATTAAATGAAGTGAGTGGCTAATTGATTGGGACTTATTGATATATTGAATAAAGTTAGGAATAAATAATTGATAATCTGTAGTATTGAGCATTCTGTAAGAGTATATAAGATAAGATCTCTGATCTTATAATGATATATTGAGTATGAAGTAGATTATGCTTAAGGAGTGATTTACTCCTTAAATGTATTAAATAATTCTCTTTGAGAGACTTACTGTTTAAATCGTTATGATGTACTGAATCAATTCAAAAGTTCTAATAGATGTTTAATAGACTCTATCTAGTGAGAATCGAATAGATTTAGCTCTGTTTGTATATGCAAATGTTGTATGTACTCTAATAGATTGCAATTGGCCGTTTGATACCTTAATTTGCTCTCGCTCTGAGCAAAAGCCTTTGGGTGACGCTCTTTTCACAAACACTGTATAGGGGGCGATACGATTGACGTTCGCGCAATGAGAGTCAATAAGTGAGCAAATAAGTCAATGAGTAAATTCAAACGATCTTCACATTCACATTCATATGCCCACAGCTCAATCGATGTGCTTAGCGAAGTCAAGCCTCGCTTATATACTCATACGAAGACTTTTTCCTTCATTGGAATGAATTGAACTCAACCAAAGGGTCGGAAATAGCAACGATTGCTAGCCGATCGCGCAAACGTACTCGGTAAAGAAACGATGTAATCATTTACTCTCTGAGTCTTTTCACAGAGTGTGAGTGAGTAAAAGACATTTATTTGCAGGCATTGAGACAAGGTTGAGCTATGGGTAACAGCAATTCAAGTTGATCTTCGCAGCGACACGAAGAGCAAAGTCTTTTGTATACAATTTTGAACAATAGACAGAGTAGCATATAGATTATGAAATGTTTTTCCTATATTTCATGCTCGGATGTTCGTTCGCTTACGCTTGAGCTTGAGAGCAGTCTGTCTGATGTTCTAAGAACTTGAGTGCTTATTGATTTGATTGATATGCCTTACAACCATATATATTATATCAATTTTTTATATTCATTGAATCTACATTTTAATATTTTCACAGCTCCAGTAACTAGTTTCCTGGCCTATGACAAATCTGGCTTTGTAAGCCTAACGAGCCTAACATCTTATCTGAAGATCTGTGAACTAATTTAAATCTTTTTTTCTGGTTGCTTCAGCTAAGCTGCGAGTGTCCTTGCTGATTAAAAATGATTCTCTGTCTAGTTTATTTCAAGCTTGTCAACAGATTTGGCAACGAAAGTCTTTAACGTGTCGTCTCAGCGCCAAATCGCAGCTAGCTGTTACGCTGCAATATAGCCATGTACTTAGTGTTTGGGCTCTTTGCCTTTTGTTTGGCGTACTGGTTGTTGTTGTTGTTGTTGTTGGCAAAGCCGCAGCTATTCAAACACGTACTTTGGGCAGCTGTCTCAATGCCAAAATGGCCGATTGCTAATTGAAGGCACTCGGTCATTATCTGTGGATACACATGCGCATTCTGAACATGCGCATGCTGAACAGCACTCGAGAGTTGCGAGCTTGTTAGAAGGGCGCCTGAAATAGATGCGAGATGCGAGCAGAGATGAAAATTCAGCACATCGTCTGGCCTTGTGCCAATCAACGGCAGCGTCAACGTCGCGTCGTCGCAGCGCCACTTGTGGCAGTGACCCAAGTTCCCAACCGCGCAACCGCCCAACCGTCCAGCCGCCCAATCGCCCAGCCCATCAGCTTAGCAACGTGCACCATGTTGTGCTTGGCATCTTTATTGTGATGCACACGCACGCACACACATCTTTATCTCCCTTTCTCTCACACACTATCTCTCTCTCTCTATCTTTCCGTGTAAGATGCAGTACGTTTGGCGAGTGCATCAAAATTCGTGGCACAGCACTTTGGACTTGCATCTTGTTTTGCTGCCCGTTTGAGTCTCAGCCTCAGTCTCAGTCTCAGTTTCTGTCTGCGTTTCCATTTCTTTTTCACTTAGTTTACCTTACATATTTCATGATTTTTACCAGCACGTGTGCCCGTGTGGTTGTATGTGTGTGTGTGTGTGTGTGCTGTGAGCTTTTCAGCAATTTCTTCTTCTTTTTCGCTTTATTTTTCTATTTTCCGTTTGGTATTTGTAGATTAGCAGAGGGTACTCTTAATGTGTAAGAAAGTATGAGACGCAAGCAAGGAAGTATTATTAATTAAATTACTTTCTGAACAGTGTCAATAGGGACTATATATGTGTATATATAACTCTCTCTTATTCAATTGATTATTTAACTCAACGATTCGTCAGGGCTCTTCTAATCTATCTGCTAGCAACAATTGAATGGAATTTACCTTAAGTTTAAATCAACTTTTAAAGCTCTCTAAGGGAATTGACTCTTCGGCTAGTCGCTCTCTTCTGTTATGTTTAGCACAACAATTTCATGTTGGTTTGTTGCCTGGCCGCAATGCCAAGATATCTAGCAGCCCCGTTCCGCCCCACGTCTCAGTTGTGCTGCTTTGTACGTGCCTCTGCTCTAGAAAAATGCACACAAAATTCTTCATTTGCTTTTACAGGGAACGTCAGCGGCGCTGTAGACGTCAACGTCAACGTCAACGTCGACGTTAACTTCGACGCCAGCCAAGCTCAGCCTGAGCTAAGAGTTTCAATTGAATTTAGAGCTGAGGCTTTTCCATATACACACACATACATGCATAACACTTACACACACAGACATGTGTTTGTGTAGGGGCATTCAATCATTGCAGGACTCGAAATTGACGAAGAGCCCAAGTTGGCTGGCTAGAACGTTTTCAGGGCTGCTCCGGGTCGATTTTCTTGCACATTTTACATTTTTATTTTTGCTCTTTCGCTATTTTTCTTTTATTTTTTACATACAACGCTATTTTGATACCCTAGCCGTGTGTACTTTATAAAACGTCTAACGCACTGAATGAGGCATTTCCGAGCCCATTAGGTATGCATATACGCTTAATCAATCAAACGAACCGAGTGGCTTTTATCTGGCACAATCTCGATTTACCTAACAGCTCGGGTTGCCTTCTCCTGGGTTGCTGCCACTTTGCTTCGCTTTACACCTTGCTACAGGCTCGAAAGAAATATGTATATGCATATATATTTTGGTAAATGAGCAAGGCTACCAAAACACCTCGACAGTTTATGCTAAGCTCAAATAACTATTTTATTTATTTAGCTAACAAGTTCATTAAGAGTATTTCCTTGTTATGCCACCCTTTAGGGAATATTTCAAATATCTTTTAACAGTATGTAAGGAATGAATTACATTCATTCTTAATGCGTATTAACAGTCAGCTCGATATAGCCAAATTCCTGTCTCTACAGCATTTCTTTTTCTTATCTTCCCCTGCTTACAAGTAAAAGAGACTTGATCATCTAGGATTATTTATTTGTATTTAATTTTTAAAATTACAATTTCTACAGTCAAACAGTGATAATATAATTTATATCATTAACAAATCATCGAGTTCCTTTAGCTAAGCTCTGATATCTAGTTTGTTCTTTCATCCGGCTTCAATTTATGAAAAGGGTATTCAGTTGTTCATGTTTCACAGTGGGCATTAGTTTTTTTTTTTTGTCTTTCTTTCATTTGTTCTTGCGTTTTCTGTTATTTTTATTTTTTTGTTTTCAATTTATTTGCTTGCCCTATAAAATCACCAGCAACAACAGCAACAGCAACGACATCAACAACAAGGAGATACTCTCTCATTGTCAGACGTGACTGCGTTGAAATAGTTTTTTTTTTTTTTTTTTTTCATTTTCAGTTTCATTTTGCCTCCCGGTTTATTTGTAGCACATATTTGGGTATACAACACTTTCACTATCAGCCCCCGTTTCTTTTCCTCTGCTTTTATTTCCATTCGGCTGCAAATTTTGGATAGAGCCACACCCACACACCCATATATGGGCACGCCGCTCGAAGCACTAATGGGTTAACTTGAGTTGGTTACAATCTAAACTAAGGGCCGCTCAACTGGGCAAAGCCCAAGCATTTGTCTGACGACGCCCCTGGCTCAATGGCCTGACTACTGGGCCACCAGGCTGTCAGGCCTTCAGGGTATGCCTGGCCTGGCTCAAGTTCAACTTGTTGGCCAGCAAATTGTGAGGCTTTTCGTTTCATTGTTGACCAATGTGCTGGCCAGTGCAGAGCTTCCAGCAGGAGGCTCCTGCTTCGAGCAGGATGAACAATTGGGCAGACTTATGTAAGCAGAATCAGACATGCATAGCTCGTTGCCAGTGATAGCTTAGCCGTCTGCCGTCAGAGCAAAATTTGTGCACTCTGCCAATGCTGTCGAGTGTGTGTAAACTTCGCTTCATTATTGTAACAAATCTTTTTCTCTCATGCCCTTGCTTTTAGTCGACTTTCAGCTCGTCCTTGGCAAACAACTGTCAATTTCTGAAGATGTAAGATGCTTTACTTCTTGGCTCGGTCTGTTCAACAGCTTTTAAGTGATTTTACTATTCGCTGCCCAACAATTGTGCTACAAAGTTATCATAGCAATTGAATAAAAACTTATCTAAAGCGTAAAGAGGTCGATGTACGGCTTGAAGAGTTATTTTGAATATTTGCAGTATTTTTGCTATCAAATTAATATTCAGTATTATTTTTTCTCTCTTAATCAATCTCACTATGTAATCTCTCACTCTCTCTCTCTCTCTCTCTATTTCTGTCTCTCTCTCTCTCTCTCTTTCTGTATCGCACTCTTCTTGCTCTTTTTTACCTATCCATCTATCTCTATCTGCATCAGTATCTCTCTGTTAGTCTAATCCACTCATAGCAGCTGTAATGTTTCAACTGGAGCCTGCTTTTGCGGCTGAGCTGCTTAATCCGCATGCCCATTCGCATTTCCATTGGCAATTGCATCTGCAGCTGCATTCGCATCCGCAACTGCCAGCAAATTCCTTTGCCCCATTTGGCCATTTGGCTCTAGGGTTTTTGAGCCTTGTTTTCGTCTGGCTTGGTTTGGTCTGGTCTGGTCTGGTCTGGTTTGGTTTGCTTTGGTTTGGCTTGGCTTGGCTTGGCTTCGCTTGGTTTGCTTTTGGGTGGCTGGGCTGGGCTGGGCTTGGCTTGGATTGGGTCTCGACTTGGCTTGGCTTGGCACCGCTTCGGTTGTCGGCCAGCCCAGCCTTCAGCCATGCTCCAATTTTTTGTGCCATTTTGCAATTGCTTTTTGTGTGGCTGCTGTTATATCTCTTTGTTGTTGCTGTTGGATGCCTTTTACCAAATCTGAGGCGTGATTTGCAGTTTAATTGTGCAGCAAGCTGCCAAAGACGAACCGCACAGGCTGCGAAAGGGATATTCCTGGATGCTTTGCAGTCCTTTTGCAAGCACACATTTCTCAACACATTTAGCCCTGCGGCTTCACAGCTCTATCAAATCTCTCTCTCTCTCTCTCTCTCTTTCTCTCTCTCTGTCTTTCTCAAGAACTTTTGTTGTTTAGCGCCTGGGATTTGATTTCGAGACAGCAGCTGCAATGCGAATGATTTTTCTGCCTGGAAGAGGCTGTGCCACAGCTGCTCATCAATAAAGCCAAAGGAAGTGAATGGCATGGTAACAGCTAACAGATACTCAGTTAGCTTAAAAGAAAAACTCTTTTTAAATCGTTAAATATTTGATAACTTTACAATGTAAAATGCAATGTGAGGCAACGCCAGAAAGCACTAGACCAGCAATCAGATACTCTGTTTTGAGTGTTAAATTTGCTAGCAGTTTCTTGATAGTTGTATAAAGCTAACTTTAAAATGTAAAGCGAATTAAAGTCTCTTTTGTACAGAATTTGTCTGCAGCTTGTTGAGCAACTGAGACTGATTGATGCAACCCCATAAACCACTCTAGATTTTTGAAGGAGTATTGCAAGCGAGACAGCGCTTAGCACTTAACGCAATACACAGAGTTTGCTGCAGCTGGAGATGCGGTATCAAAATGTTTTTATAGTTGTTGGTGGGACGTTCCGGGGCGACCGAAGGGCTTGCGTTGCAAAGATACTGTTAGCAGTCGCTTTATTTGATTTGCCATGTGGGGCAAATCAGTTGCAAGTTGCTATCAAAATTCCTCAAATAGTTGCTGCAGCTAAACGCTTGCGTGTCCTGTGCTAAAACTAACTTTCGTCTCAATCAGGAATATTGCGATGCCAATGGAATTTTGAAAAGCCAGCCAGTCGTCAGTCAGGCGGGCAGACCTCACGACGACGACGACGAGCACTCAAATCGACATGCAGACGGATAGACGGATAGACGGGGCAGCTGTGGGCTGTGTTGCCGTGGCAGGAACTGGCTTCAGCTGCGACATGAATTCCTTTCAGCTTTCAGCTTTCAGCTGCTCTCTCTTCCGCCTTGCATTTGATTAAGTGCTGGACGTCGTGTTTAGTGTGAAGAAAAGAACATATGAACTTTCTCATCTGACCTAATGATCCGTGTAATCTGCTTGAGCTTTTTTCTTCCTTTTCTTTTCTTGCTGTTGTTGTTGTTGTTGGTGCGTTCTGCTCGTATACCCTGGAAGCCGTGACAATGGATAAATGAGAATATAATTTGATATTTATATAGGGAGCTCATACATATACATGTATGCATGTATATTTAAATGAATATGTATATAGATAGTATGAGTATAGTATAGTATAAGATATATTGTTGATTTTTTTTTTAAATTAGTCTCATTTTGGTGCCATATCTTGGATGAGATCTTGAGTTGTATGAAACAGTTTTCAAAGATAGTAATTTCCAATGATGTAAATTGCTTCAGCTATACCCTAAACGAAACGAAATAAATATATATATGTACTTATATATTTTTCTATATATATCATCGAGCAGTAATCCATCGCGAAAATTAAACTACATAGATATTATAGAAGATTTCATTAGCTGTAGCTACAGGGTATCTCTCAATGAGAGATGTTACCTACTGCTAGAAGACGTTTACCTATTTTTCTTCCACACCTTCAGCGTGTGTCTCTGTGTAAGGTTTCATGACAGAGCACCCACAGCTCTGAGAAAGCGCTACATGGCAGGCAAAAGCTGCACATAATTGGCATAAGTTTGCACTTAAGTCAAAGGCAGACAAATACACGCACATATGTGTATGTATGTAGGTGTGCCGTTACTGGTAGTAGTATATGTACATGGCATTCAGGTGCTTTCTGCTGTGTGCTTACGGTAGATTTAACACAAGGCAAGCGTTCAATAAATGTCAGCAATTAAAAAGGTGCGATGAATGTGTATCGAATGTCAGAGGCGAGCACACTCAATATGCATGATGGTAGCTGTCTGGCACTGTGTTCCTCTCTCTCTCTCTCTCTGTGTGTGTGTGTGTGTGTGTATGTGTGTGTGTTCAAATGGGCTGGTCTATGGGCGTGATTAAACAGCAGCGACTGTCAAAAGAGTGCCGGAGCCAGAGCAGCCATATGGGCCAAGCGCAAATACTCAAGCGAGCTGAGTCGAGCTGCATTAAGTCGAGGCCCAGCAACTTGAACTCAAATGTGAAAATGAAATTGAAATGAAAACACTAATCGACATATGTGACGGGTGCTCATTTATAGAAACGAGTATTTCGGCAGACAAACCAACCGAGTGAGAGAGAGAGAGAGAGAGAGGGAGAGATAGATAGACAGGAAACTGACTGAAGTACAGAGACAGTCATTCAAGCGTCATAATGGCCCAAACGAAAATATCCAAAATATTTTTGATGAAACATGCCAAGACAGTTTCTGACTGAGCACATGTGATTGACATCTGTACTCGCAAACGCAACGCAGTCATTGAGAGGCAGATTAAATGAACAAGCCTGATAGAACCCTGAATGTGCCCACGCCCACGCCGAATTTTAAATATGCTTGCAAAGATGGCAGCGAGCTTGATGGTGGGTGATGTATAGAGAGAGTATAGATATCAAAGGAAGAATATTTGCTCGTACTATTTCAGTCCAACCTAAGCTATATATAGTCTATATATAAGCTCAACAATTAATGCTTCTTACAGCTATTGGCATTTCAAGTGTCACACTTTTGCTGACAAAGGCAATGGGCCCGCTTGCAAGCAGCACACTGCGTTAGTGAAATATGGCAAAGACTGTTTCTGGTTCAATGCATATGATTGACATCTGTAGTAAAGTGTTTTACAGGCTCTGCAGGATGGGCATCAAAGAGGACAAAACTAATAGAAAGTTGAAATATTCTTGTTTGCTGAACTAGTAAATGATAAAATGTAAACTATATAAATACACTCTCTTGAATATTCGACTATCTATGGCTGCTCTTCTTCGTGGCATAACTGAAGCAGCTCACAATTGAAAGTTATTCTTGTATTATGCAAGCTTTTCAATTGTGTGTGTGTGGAAAATATTTTAATTGGTAGGCGCTGCAATTGTGGCACACTTAAGGATTCGGTTTTACTATATATATATATATATATATATATATATATATATATATATTTATTTATATATGTATATATGTATATGCACATATTTGATAATTTTCCATTTCGTTGGCCTTTAACCTGCTGTCTTTGTCTGGCCATCAATGGCTGTACTCAGCTTTGTCTGGCAGCTGGCGCTTCAATCACAATCTGCTCTCCACTTCAAATCATACTCTGAGCACTAGTATAAATGCGCTTATATCAAAATCATTGCTGTCTTAACTGAGCGCATTAATTGACAGTAGACTTTAAGTGATTGTCGTGTTCGACTTCAGCGGCTTATAATTGTTATGATATTCATTATGCATATACATATATATAAAAGATTATAATGTTCAATGTACATAGAGTGCATAAAAGGTTTGGCTGAATGTCTAATATATAATTGATATGCACATATTTATATATCAAAGAACATGTTTGACCGCATATCATCTTAGTTAAGCATCATCTACAAAGGAGACAAAGCTCTGCTTGCATCAAGATCTCTTGAATGTGAACGAGTATCAGTCAAGCGGATTAACTGCAAAGTATTTTGTCTATTGTTTATTGCCAGAGCTTTAATGAACTCTCAATGAATTAAAAGCAAAATTCTATGTGTGTGTGGATAAAAGAAGTGCCTTAAGCGTTTGTTAATTCGTTTGATTCATTTAATACGTCTCGTTATAGCCTTAATTCACTTTGCGCATATCATTGCAATAATTCTCAAATTTGCCGCCGCTATAGAAATTGCGCTCTCTCTTTGTCTCCCCCTTCATTCACTCTCTGCTAGCTGTCTCTTTTTTCCCCCCTATTTAAGGTAAATGAGTGAATGTGTGGAAAACGTGACGTGATTATGCGTTGGAATTTTGTAATTAGCATTGCGAATGAGCCAGCAAAAATGCAAGTCATAAGCAAAACACACAACAGCAGCAGCAAATTGTTAACTTTCGGTCCTAATTGAAGTGCCATTGAATGAATGAAAATGGCAGCACACGTGCTCAGCAGCAACACCAGCAACACCAGCAACAGCAGCAACAGCAATTTGTGGGCAACAGCAACTCGACAACTTTTTGTGCTTGGCGGACAATCTTTAATTTAAATGTTGGCCATCTTCACGTTTATCAGATAACGCGTTGGCATCATCTACCCACGCAGACGGTCGGTCGCACACTCAGTTAACAAAAACAGAGTACATTTGTTGTTGCTGCTGTTTCATATACTCTATGAGCAGAGAGAGTATATTGACTAGGTGAGAGATATGAAAATATGATCATGGTATTTTGAGATTTGATTATGAGCTAGGCTAATATAATATATATATATATATATATATTATATATATATATTATATATATATATATATATATATATATATATATATATATATATATATATATATATATATATATATTTATTTATATAAATATATGGCTTAAATTATATAACTATAAATTTTAGCTAGCTAAATTTTTTAGCTTCAAATTTTAACTTGAAACTACATTCAAAAATTTTCAAAATAACGTGTTGCTAAGTGTTTATCAATTTAACTTCATTTATTTGTGTTAAATAATTCTTGAACAAATCCAATAACGTTTAACAGACAGATAACAGTTGTGTCTACTGTTAAAGTTAACATTGTTGTCGCCTTTAACGTACTCTAAGGTCTCTAATATTTCATCTTTCTGCCATAATTTTTACTGGCTTAACAGTTGAGTCAAAGTTAACATTTCTGTTACATTCTTCGTGGTTAACCACTGAGTCAAAGTTCATATTTCTGTCACATTTAATGTTAACATGCAATATTTATTAACTAACTCTTGGGCATATTATTATATTTTGTCTTTTATGCCATAACATAACTAGCAATTAACAGTAAAAGTTAACATTTGTGTCACATTTAACATTAATAATATAACACTAACATTAGTTTCATTAACTAACTCTAACTAAGCATATTATATTTGTTTTCGAACACATATTAAATATCTGTTAGTCACTCTTTTCTCTAGTTTCGACTTTCGAATGACAATTAACAGTCGAAGTTAACATTTCTGTCACATTTTATATGTGCGAGTTTAATCAACTAAGTCTAATTAAGCATTTTACATTTGCTCTTCGTGCACATATTAAATATAGTTAGACTTTTCCTTATCTAGTTTCGACGTCGTCAACTTCGTTTTGCCTCAAGTTCAACTGACAATTAACAGTCAAAGTTAACATTTCTGCCTCATATGACATTAACCTGTTCTCCTAACACATATTATATATCTGTTAGACACTTCTTTCTCTAGTTTTGACTTTGTCAAGTCATTATAACTTTCAATTGATATCGGAACTAACTGCTAAGTAGTTAAATATGTTGCTTGAACTGCTGTCATATGTCTACAAAGCACCAACACTTGCATGCATTGTGTTCATCATTTATGCTGCTGGCAGTTTGAACTATCAGGTGTGAGCTTGCTCATCCTCACCCTTTGGCATAATTGCAACTGAAAGTAATGTGATAGAGCCAAGTTGGCAAGAAGCTATGCAGACAATTTAAATGTCAGTCAAGTGACACAGTGAACCAGTTGGAAACTTGAGTTGTAAAATGTGCTATGAAATGTTGGGAATTTTAAAATTTGAATTTTTCATTTGACAATTTGATTGGACAGATAATAATCAATAGTTGATGTCAGCATTTCCTTGTAGATTGACAACTTACCCAAGCTATGGCTATTATGAATACTAAATAATCATTGTGTATTGTATAATATGGCTAGAGAGTGTCCTGTGTCAGTCTCCTTGAGAAACACTCATTGCTGTAGGGTATTAAATGTATCGGCTTAATAAGTCAGTTGTTGCTATAACTTTTACTCTCCGCTTGCGGCTAAGTCAATTACACAACATTTGCCATGCAATTTGTCTACACCATAGCCATCTGAATGTGTGTTAGTATGTGTGTGTGTTTGCATATGTCCTTTTTTGTGTGTGCTCCGAATAGCAATTTTCATTTTCATTTCGCCAGTTTTTTTTCACACAAAAATATTTTGCATTTGCAGCATCCGGCGACAATTTTTGCCCAAAAACATTTCCGCGCAAGAACGACAGTAACAACAGCAGCAACAGCAGCAACAACAGCAACAGCAGCAGCAACAGCAACAGCAACATTTTCATTGCTGTCGACAACGTTTTATGACGGTCACATAATAACGTGTTGCGACAAAAAAGGCGGTAAAAGCCGCGCGGGCGGCTGCAGGAGTCGAAGAGGATGCAAATTACGTGCCACATGAGGCGCCAAAGCTTTTTGATTTGATTGCAATACGCTGCATTCGCTCATTGGGTCATTCGCTCATTCGCTCATTTGGCCATTTGGTCAGTTTGGTCATTTGATCCGTTGGTCATTTAACCAGTTGCTCATTTGGCCAAAGAGTGGGCTTAGCCTGATTGATTGACTGGCTGGTGAGGTAGAGGCAGAGCATACGTTGATTGCCTCGTTTCGTGGGACAATGAACAAAAATTCGTCATTGCCCCTGGCCACCTTTCACATCAACAGCAACAACAACAACAACAACAACAACAACAGCAGCAGCAACAGCAGCAGCAGCAACAACAACAGCAGCAACGCCAACAACATCCCGAACACAGCTGAAAAACGTGGCTGGCAGTAGTTCGCGAATTGGTCGCCGGAGCGGCTCAAATATGTGCTTCCCAAGCGGCGCCACAAATGGCGCTCAGGGTGGCGCTAGCACTTCATCAGGCAGTGGTGCGGGCACCAGCGGCTCCAGCGGCTCATCTTCATCGAAGGCGGACAAGCAAAGGGACGGCGGTGGTGGCCTCTGCGGCTGCCAAAAAGCGCCTAAATCGCATTGCATATCAGCGACAGGTAAGTGGACCCTTACGGTGCCTCAAGTGCCGCACAGCCAGAGCTACGGCGGAACTATTGAAAGCCTCGTTGATACAACGAGCTGTGGAACAAACTGTAGTCAGTTCGGCCTAGGTACTAGTGCAGCTAGTCAGAGTGGAGCCAGCTCAAGTGAGCTTTAGGCGTAGCTCTAGTCCGTTTCGAGTGTACGTGAGTGTTTTGATTTTACCTTTTTTTTTTTTTGTGGATCACAGAGTTGATGTATTCATCTAACAGTTGAAATCTCAATTTATGCATGTAGTTCAATTTTAGCCAAAAAAGAAAACGACTTTAAATTAAATTCACTTTTATATGCGCTCACGAAGTGAAAAGTGTGTATTGGCTTCGACAGTTAATCATATTGTCTCTTTTGCAGTATATAGAAGAACGAAGTCCACAAAGGGGTTATTGTATCTCGTATGACTTATTAAATAAACAGAATAGAAATTCTATAGTGAGACATTTAGATAGGTTAGCAATATGATTAACCATCGATACTTAACTATAATATTATTATTACCTAACTATAGTGGCATCGAAACTCAACTAGAATATCATTAGGAGAAGAAGTAGGGAATATTCAATTCGAAAGGTAAAGCAAAAATATTAGCATCGAAAGCATGTGAATATAATAAAGCCTTTCATACTGTGTAGTACATATATCTGATCTACGCTTATTAGGGGCTTATAGCTATATCTCTTATTGACTGAGCTTTAACTTCTACAGCTCTATTTACTGAAATAAAACTATATATGTACATACATATATAAATTCTTCTATAAGACACATCCTTCACGGTAGTATAAAGTATAGTATATCTAAAACATATATCAGAATGTCTATTCGTGCCTACTTAGGGCGTAGTTAGTCGGAAAAAAGATTTTTAATAGGTTTAGACCTAAAATCAGAAAATTCGACTAATATATCTCTATAGATATGTTGGCATTTCTTTTTAGTGTTTAGAAATATCTGTTGGCACAGTTATTTATTTTATAGATAAGGACATTTGAGCACATAATTATATAGGATTGGGGAACACAAGAAGTAACGTATTAGGTATAAAAACATATGTAGCTCCGATTTAACTCGTTAGACAACAACTAACACATATTGTCTTCCTCTCTCCATCTCTCCCTCGCTTTTCTTAATCACTCTTACTTATCTGCCGTTAGGTGTTTTGCTTTTGGTACTGCTCTATACGGCCATGGGCTCCATTATATTTGTAACACTCGAAGGCGAACTGGAGGATGGGACAGCATTAGAGACAGCTGTGGCCGCCTCCAAGCCCTATCCACGCACCGAGCTGGCCAATGCCGAGATACGTTCCAGGTGAGTTTCATTTGGCAGTTCAATTAGGACGATAATCTATCGTTAATTATGATCGATTATGATTAGAACCGTTGATCGACTGTGGTCCATAACCGAGGATCTGAACATACTTTACAAGGAGAACTGGACACGGCTGGCCGCCCAGGAGGTGCAATTGTTTCAGGTGCGTTTACACTTCAATTAATAACGAAAATCATCCACTAAATCCATATGCGTGTCGTTCGCTTTGCTCTTGCAGGACACGCTGCTGCGAGCGGTGCGCCAATCGAAGGTCTATCAGCCAGGCGGTGTGCAAATGAATGCACCGACGCACAAATGGACCTACGCCTCGGCTTTTCTCTACTCCCTGACATTAATTACAACGATAGGTGAGTAGAGCAACTGGGGAACAACTGGACTCTCGTCAATACCCGCCCGGCCTTAGCACCCTTTGCCCACTCTTTCGCACATTGTTCCTCTCTGGGAGTCAGCTCACAATCGACAGTTGGGGAATTTATAACCTCTTCCACTACTGACGTTTTCCGTCTGCCAACTGCAGAGCTCAACCTCTCACTCTCTCTCGCTCTCTCTCTCTCTCTCTCTCTCTCTCTCTCTCGCTCTCTGCTCGCATTGGGTTCCGGGCCCCATCAGGCGTTGTGGGCGTAGGGCCTCAGTGTGTGCGTTTGAGACGTTGACTGAGCGCCTCAGTGCACAGCTGAGCGGCTGAGTGGATGACTGGATGACTGGATGACCAGTTGACCGCCGCCTGCGCAGCTGCTGGTTTTAATTAACAAACTGTCAACTGGCGGCAAAAGCCAAGTCTCGTCTATATTTTTCCTCTCACGCTCCGTGCTATTGTTATTGTTCTTGATTTTTTCTGGTATTTGTTTTATGTTTTTGTTTTGCCCGCCCACTTGACAACATTTTTCAATTTACGAGCGCGTTGATTTTGCAATTTCCCCCAAATTGGCGACACGAACAGCCAAGCTGAAGGGGCTCTCTGGGCATTGCTTATTGTAGGCCTGGCTCTGGCTTTGGCCTCTGCTGCTGTTGTTGGCTGGCCGCGATTTCAATAAATTATAAGCAGCTCGAGGGCTAAGCAATTTGGCTGACAAGCGCAGAGTGCTCGACTGGCACTTTGGGCCCAGTTTGACCCCGCCAATTGGCCTGAAGGATGCGCCAACAAAAAGCCAGAGACACGCAATTAAGATGTATGTAAAATATCATTAATTTAACGCAGACTCCTACTCTCTCTCTCTCTCTCTCTCTCTCTCTCTCTCTCTCTCTCTCTCACTCTCACTCTCTTTCTCTTCTATTCTAACAATGAGCATGCCTTTCTCTTTTTTATGACTTGCCCTCTTCGCTAGGGCATAAACAATTTGTTGCGGCAAAGAAATTACAACATGGAACGCACTTCGCTGCTGCTGCCTCTGCTCAATAACTTATTTATATAGCAATCGCATATGGTATATGCATATTAAGCGTATTTCGTGAAGTAGAATACAAATTTGATTAGCTACGAGCTAGTGATCCAGAAACGAAGCAATCGTCGCACAGTGGGGCCTATGCTAATTTCGCGTTGCAAGAATCATAAATTCTGAGCCAAGTAACATTTTTAAAAATTTAAAAAGCTTTCGACAATGAATTCATCAAGCTTTAAATTGGGGTGTATCACGGTTTTATATCAAACATGAAAAATGTGATTTTAGTCCCAGAATACATGTGTTTTTATGAAAAAATTAATTAATTTTTAAAAATTGTTGTAAATGACTTTTTTTTTAGTATTATTTATAAAAAAATATGACAACTAAAATTTTAAAAAAATTTGTTGGAAAAATAATTTTGTTAGTTTTTAAATTTTTGGTTAGTTTTTTTTTTTTATAGAACGCTAGGGCAGAGGTCATCTTCCTTAAGCCGATGCCAGGGACTCGGCGGCACTCAGAAGATGCAATTCATCAAAGTTCAAAAGAAGATTATAAAATTAAAGGGTTCAGTAGATTAAAGCAAGCTCTTAAATGACAAATCGTAATGACATAATTTTTCTTTTATTATATTAGAAATAAATCAATCTTTCAATCGCAACCAACGCTTCAACAATTCATAAAATATTTGTTTTGCAATCGAATGATTGACAAGCTGAGAATTTTTTTTTACAAAACTTTGCTAGTTTAGCCAACTTTGAAGAGCCATAACTACTACTGAAATTGATAAAATTTCACATTCCGTCCCATTGGACAATTTCCAATCAAATAACATAAACTTAAAAAAAATCACTTTCCATCTCTTTTCTGATTTTTGCCACGCGACGCCCCACTGTGCGTTGTAGTTGTTTGGCCGTTAATATGAATGATTCCATTGAGTTGATTTGCTGTCTCGTACACAATTGATTAGCTGTGCAAGACACGAGTCATTAATATGCGATTAAATGTGTCGCCGAACCAAATGAATTTGCGATTCTAATTAACAATAGAGAGTTTGGTTAGAAAAATTAAGCTATCTTGTATATATCTTGTATATTTTGGATATATACATTTTTGTTAGACATTGCTTCGCAACGTTATGTTGGCATTAAAAAAATGAATTTAAAAAAAATAAACAGGAATGCGGTTGAAAGATTTTTCTATATATACATTGTTGTTATATATATGTAGATATACAGTTTATGGAGAAAATTCCTTTTAAAGCACATTTTTAATTTTTCTTGCTGCAGGAGATATAGATGTTCACATGCTCTATAGTTGCGTGCTATGAAGATATATATACATACATGAAGAATGAAATTATTAAATGCTTAAAGCATAGAAAAAGTTGCACGCAGATAATGAAGCAGCAGAGCGAAACTTAAGATTAAGATTTGTAAGAGGTGTTTTCTTTAGAGTCTTATAATTTGAAGTTGCCAAAGTAGCTTTATTTGGCAACTCATTTAACAACTGATTGTTACTTTTTGTTGACTTGCATTGGAAATTTAATTTTGCAGGGACTTATAATAGAGCAGTGCTTGCTAATTTGTGAATATTTTCTTATCAAACTAATTATAGTGCTTAAATTTATTGTACACATATGGCTTACTAAGGTATTAACCTCTAATGATAATATGCATCCATTGAGCTGTGCGAGTGAAGTCATATGCATCTAAGCTATCTAGGGATCAAGATTGCTGTTTTTGCTTTATTTTATTGTTGCTGCTATCGACGTATATCGACATATATTTGCGATCCTCAGTAAGATAAAGTAATGTTATCTATAAAGTAACTTTGCTATATATTCATAGTTCTATGAAAAGCAACTGTGCTTTAACTTAAACTCAATCCATATGTGTGTGTGTGTGTATGTGTGTGTGTGTGTGTGTGTGTATGGATAAGTGTGTCTGTGTATTTGTGGCTAGGCTATGCAGTTCAGATCAATTACATGCGACGAACGCTGTAAAGTGGTAACTGCACATACACACATGCAACCACATATAGAGACACACACGCATATATATATATATATATATATATATATATATATATATATATATATATATATATATATATATATATATATATATATATATATATATATATATATATATATATATATATATATATATATATATATATATATATATATATATATACACACAGACATGGTGCTGTGGTTGTTAGCATTTCGGGTACATTAACTGAAGCTAGTCAAACGCAAAGAAACATCAAAAGCAGCAATGACCAACGGTTGGACAAGCAGCTGACCCCAAAGCATTTATATATATATATATACATCTGCTAGTGTGGCAAAAATCAATCGAATTGTGACAATCGGTGAAAGCTCGCCGTCGTCATTTGTCGCGCATCGCATTACGGGAAATTGGGTTTCAAATCAAAACTCAATTTCGGACACGCTCCGTGGCAGCAAGGTCCCACGATGGCTTTGGCTATCCAAAATCTGTCTCTGTCTAAATAACTCAACTCGCAACTCGTGGCATTTGGCCACGCCCATTACCACAACAAACCGCCTCTGTCATATGTGCTGAAATTATTTTGACATCAGACAGCGAATGGCCAAAACGATCTGCGGTTGGCAGCTGAGCCAAAAATTACAAAAGCAAACAAAACAAAACAAAAGCAAAATAGGAAAAAAAATATAATAAAAATGAAGCAATCCAGCACACATACGTTACCCTGTGCTAACTGTGTGGATGGAATTGTGCCAGGATCTGGTCAGGAATTGCAGCCCAAAAAACAATCATTGGAGCGGCCTAAGCTGTCCCGCAGACCCTTGCACATTGTATCATATATCAGACTGATTGTATCTGCGGACCTGTCTCTCTTTTTTCTATCTCTCTCTCTCTCTCTCTCTCGCTCTCTCTGTGCTTGCGTGCACATCAATCAATTATGAAACAATTTAAGCAAAATGCGTTTTTCGGGGGCACATTTTCGACGTAGGGATTTTGATTGTTTTTATGCTTGGCCCCGAGTCTCCGTCCCCAGGACCTATAAAACCGAGTTAATGTGTTTTCTATAAATATAATAAATAGCCAGCGTCTGGGGATTTGCCATGGGGGTCCAAACACACAGACACACACGCACACGCACACGCGTACACACACATTCACATGCTGCAAAAACTAAATCGAGCTTGAGTTATTATTTGCCAAGCTCCACTGTATATACCCCTCACCTGCCTCCACCTTGCGGTATTGGCCAAAGTTGCAGCTCAAAGTTTTGTTATTTGTTATATCCCATACCCAGTAATATTGCCTTGAAAGGGCATGTTGGTTTTTAAGTTTAAAGTATATATCAATATACTTTATGAATATTGAAATAATGATAACAATAGCTAAAATTGACAATTCGATAAATATCGTTTTTTTTTTTTTTATTTAATTTTTTTCATTTCAATTTTTTTTATTGGACAATATATAAGTCTCCAAATTATACATTTTGCTTTATAATTTAATATAAGGAAAAAAAAGTTAACAATTCGATTAAAATTAAACTTATCGATAACAAATTTGTTTCTGATCAAACTTTCTGCAACATATCAGAGATATTTTTAAAACAATTAAATTTCATATTTAATATAGTTCACTTTATATACCAAATTTGTAAACATTTGTAGATGTCAACTCTGGGAAGCCTTACAGCTATATACAGGGTATTTCGCCGTTCACCCCTGCTTGGACTGACAAACTTTCTACTGTTTTGCCTCATTCGTTAGATGTTGTTGTTAATGCGCTTAGCGCGCATTAGGGCAACCGCAAGGAGCCAAAGCTAAGCCGCATTCGAAGTCAATGCCAAAAACTGTAACCAGGGCTATTAGCCCGAATTGGTTAACTCAAATCGATTACCGTGGCATTTGCTCATTATGCGCATTTCCAACAAGCTGCTGACTGGCTTTAGCCAGGCTCTTGAGCTCTTTTTAATGGAGCTGCCGACTGACGAGCGAGTCCTTTTAGCCCGGATATACCTTTCAATTAAAATGTTGCTTCTGACAGCCGACGCACAGTCAGAGCCACAGTCAGAGCCATAGCTTGCTCTATTCTCTAATCAAATGAACGACTCACTAACTGTCTAATAAATTGTCTGTCTGTCTGAGTGTCTGTCTGTGTGTCTACTTGTCTGCCTGTCTGATTTGGCTGTCTGCCTAATGGCCGCTGTGTTTGTCAGCAATTGGCGCATAAAACAAATTTCATTGCCTACTTTTTGGGGCTGCCGCACATGAAGCATAAGTTATGGGCTTTGAGTTCGCTAGCTAGACGCCAAACAACTTAAGTGCAATGTCGCTGTTATAATACACACCAGCACACACACACACACACACACACACACACATACACTTACTCATAGTAGAATGTGGCACACCTCCTCCGCCCACATCCATCTAAACGCTGCCTGCATTTGCACGTAAATCCTTTCATAGATCAGATACGAATCTGTATAGGTGTCATGCCTCGACAGTTTTATACGCGACACGTTTTGTGGCAGCCACATCTAATGAGCCGTTTATGCAGTTTAAGAGCTTTCGCTGCCTGATTGATTGCACCCAGGTGGCAACGGCTGTAACCAGGCGACAGCTGTGCTCCCGTTTTTCTTCTCTTTCTCTTTTTTTTTTTTTTTTTTGCCACTAAATCGCTTAAGCAGCAAACCAATTTAATTCAATTCATTATTATTTGAGCTGCATTATGTGTTTGACTATATTATACTCTATCTTTGTTTCATTGAGAGCTTCTATAATTGTTGTTTAATATATAAGAGAAGAGCGCTTAGCTAAGCTGATATTACCTAGAATCTTTCATATGATCGTTAATGAATGCTTGAGGTTGCACTAGATCACGTTTATTAGTGATTTGATACTAATTCTACTAGCAATATATTTAAATTGTGGAAACATTTGCTGAATCATTATTCGGATATGGCAATATGAATTGAACGATTTTGGAATAAAAAATTAAAAAGCGATTATCCGCTTATCTAGTCATCCGATTAAATGACACAAGTATCGTATTGAGGACAAGCTTGAGATGGTAAACCCAGAGTTAATCAAGTAAAACTCTAGCGAGCACACACAAATCAACTGCTAATGGTCGGTGAAATGGACAGATTGAACAATGTGAAACTAATTTGATGTGACGCAAGGTAATTTACGAATGGCTTGTAAGAAGCGAATCGCTGGGCTGGGATCATGGACAGGCTCAGATGCCTAGAGAGGGAAGCATTTTGGCGATAGGTTGCAACATAATATATATAGTATGGGAGCTAAGTCATAGCCGACTTCATTAGGTTCTCGCTGTTCAAGCTGAGGGCCAACCTGTGATGCCTTCAACTGGCCTGAGTACAAGGAATTGAGGAATTTACGACCATTAGCAACGGCTGCCCAAAGAGTATGGATGCATAAGGAAAACACTGCTTTCCTATGCTACCTCATGGGAAACCATGACAATAGACACAAACAATAAGATTAGAATGCGAAATAAAATGCGATGACAAATCAACAAAATCTAGCGCTATACCGACCAAAACATATCTTTCACTTGAAGCACACAAATCTTGATCATAGCTGAGATACCCAACACAGAAATCTGCATTAAGCAATCGAATATATGTGTATTCGATGCTTTTCGATAAATTTTACTTCTTTTATTTCCCGCTTTCTCTCTTTCTCTCTCTGGTTTTGGTCGCATAAAAATGTCATTTGGTGTTTCAATAATTTTTCAGGCGGCTTTAACTAATGACAACACAAAGGCAATGCACGGACTTGGTCCGAATGCGGCATGAAATGAATATAATTCATGGACGTGTGTGGCAACAACAACAATGCCGCCAATAACAATTTCAATTTATTTGCGCTAATAAACGAGTCGAGATTATGGCAAATTAATATCGCGCATACGCCATGTAAACGCATGCATGCTGCGTGAGTGTGTGCGAGTGAGTGAGCCTTTGTGTCAGAGTGTGAGTGCGAGTATGTTTGAGTGTTTGTGTGCTTGCGAACGCCCACAGTGTTTGTAAAGTAATAAAATTAACACATATATGGGCATAAATATAAACATCTAGGCAGCCAGCAAATGCGCTTCTATTGAGTACGCCACACATACACACACTCTATTGATTGTACCCACACACACACGCGCACCCACACACAGGCACACGCACAACAAACACCCCGCACTGTCTCTTCCTCCTTCTATAATGTGTCGCTGTTTTGATTTATGTCTTTCAGGATTGCTGACAGCCATGTGTTGCGGCTTTAATGAGAGTGTGTGTAAGCTGAACAGAGTTGGACTACGTTCTGTGTAACTCTATCTACTCTCTCTCTCTCTCTCTCACTCACTCACTCTTTCTAGCTCCACAGGCCTGTTAACATAATGTAATTATGACTGTGACAGCGGCAATTCACTTATTGCCATTGCACTGCTAGCACCACCAGCACCACAGTTGGGTCCACAAATTTGTTTACCCTTCACCTGTTTGACTGCTTATTAAAAATTGATTAGAATTAATTTGCGTAGCTTCACACTGCGCTCCCAGCGCACAACGTCTTCCTGGGCTTAATTAGTCGCCTTGCGAAATGCAAATCTTTTAATTGATTCTTTTATTATTCATTCAGCCGGTGTCGTCGACATCTCTTCTTCCTACACTAAACTGTTCTTGCATCATCAGATTTCTTAGCTGACGACTAATTAATATTCAATTTGGCATGTTTGTCGAAAATTGTTGCTAAAGTCCTCCATGAATATCGTTGATGTCTTCACAATCAATTCACATGACTTTTACATTGACTAGAATCAGCGAAAATCCAATTTCTTTTCTGTTTTCTTTTTGGTTAACCAATTAAAATGAGATTTTTAAGTAGAATGATTTCATGAAAGTATATGTAACATACACATATACAATATACACCTATATTCATGATCAGGTTGAAGAGCTAAGTCAATTTAAATAAGAGCTTCTATCAATTCGTCGATCTATCTGTCAGTTCATCCCTCGTCTTTCCGTCTGTCTATCTGTCTGTCCGTTCGTATGAACCTTGTGATCTTGTAAACTACAACAGCTAAAAACTTTAAAGTTTTAATATATATTTCTCATATCTGTTGACCGATTCGCAATGTCTCCAAGTAAGTGTCTTTCACTCACACTTTGAGAAATAACTCGAAGAGCAACTCGATTAACTCGAGCGCGTTCGCGATCGGCTACTGTTCGTTTTTATTTTGTTTCGCTTTTAATGAAGCAATAAGTTTTTTGTGTATGTATTGGTAGACTCTTTGAGTTATCTTCTGCTCACTTTCAGGCTTTCGCTGTCCGATTGTCAATCGTGTCGCTTCCAAC
Organism: Drosophila borborema; assembly: GCA_030914335.1. NCBI lineage: Eukaryota > Metazoa > Arthropoda > Insecta > Diptera > Drosophilidae > Drosophila > Drosophila borborema. Next base: position 1,094,292 of record JAUESP010000311.1, read on the forward strand.
ACGATGTTCGGTTGATCACATTTACCAGATAGAGAGAGAAAGGCAGAGTTATAGTTTGTAATGATATCTAGTCCATAGATTATTTATTATTTCTCTGACCAAGGGTATGTTGAAAAAGATGGTTCTATTTGCTTCCGTAATCTAGTATTACATATCTACTATTGTATATACTACGATACCAAGTTTCAAGTCTCCTTTATTTATATGTTTTCTTTATTAAATTTTGTTATACAAATTCTTATCTCAATTTTAATGATATTCGAGTAATTCTACGCTTTTGGCTTGAATCTTCAGCACATTTCAGGAATTCATTACTCAACGCTGACATTATGCAGAATTTAATGTAAACTTGATGAGCAGAAATATTCTTTTCATGTTCTCTGTTGAGTTTCCATGAAAATGCGGAAGGCTTTAAGCATCCTGACCTATCCTTTAACAACAGTATTTATGCTTTATACCATCTAGATTTATTATTGTAAAACCAAAACTTTCTCTTGTGCTTTTCATGATATCTTAAACAAACTTGACACTCACATTTTATGCCTTGACATAATAAAAATTCCTTCAGAATGTGTCTGAAAACAACTTGATTAGCTGCATTAAACACTTTTGACACAACCCAACTTATGAAATGCAGTAACTAACTGTATGATGCCGAGCTCAGCATTCGAAGAAACAGCAAATAAACAAACAAATAACAAAAGCATTTAAGCTGTGGCAAAATGTAGATAAACATGTTTTCTGGGCGCCGCTGAACATTCACTCACACATTTCTTAAAGCGCATTAGAGTCAAGCCCGAATGCACAATAATTACCAAGCACACCCAGACAGACAGACACACACACACACACACACACATACACAAACACACACACTTGTGCATTCACCTGCACTTGGTATCTGTCCAGATTTTGAAGAATGCTTCAGGCCTTAGCAGACAACTCACCGTCGCACAGTGGAGCCTTTGCTCAATTTGCGTTGCAAAAATCAAGCGAAATCTTAGAAATTTGTAGAGCAATTCAAAAGAGAATTCTTTCGAGCTTAAAAATGAAATGAACAGGAAAAATGTGAATTTGTTCAACAAATATATGTTTGTATGAAGAAATAAGTTGTTTATTGAGAATAAATCAATAATTTTTTGCCAAAATTTTGTTCTTTTTTTGTCGTCATTTTGACATTATATATAATATTTTAGAAACCCATTTTCCTTAACACGTGTATTTGGAGCTCAAAAACGCTATGACATTTACAAGTTAAGTAGAATAATTTGCTGCATTATTCCCTTTGATCATCAGCAAGATAAAAATTGCTTTTAATAATTTATCTGATTTTTTTCGGCAGAGGCCCCACTGTACGCCGCCGCCGTTGTTGTTGTTGTTGTTCGATTGCAATTTTGTGCGTTTGTGATGCAATTAGCTTAAACACAGACACGCCCCAGCACTTCGGAGCGAGCTTAGACATGCACCAGCGCTTTGAGTGAAATCCTCTTGGTCAAGCCAACTCAATCTTGGCCAATAGACATGGCTTGGGCTTAATCTAAATATAAAACAAAATTGCATTGTTTCCAAAAATTGATTCATTTCGGCAATCGAAAAATAGCTTTGAGTATCTGCATTTTGTTGAATTAAGAATAGATGTTTATTATTATTTTTTTTTTTCTGTATTTCGCTTCGTTTTATTTTGAGAAGTGTAAATCTCCTTAGATTTTCTGTTGTTACTGGGGCGCTTTTACCGCTCTCTGCTGTTTTAACTCGTTCAAGCTCGCTTTTATCTCTATCAATTTCCATCAATTTAAGGTATGCATTCTTCGCTTTATTTGTCTATTTCTTTCTTTTTGCTTCTTTGCTGCATTCACTTTACTTCATTTGCATCTGCCTCAGATTCGTTCAACTCCGTCTACCTTTACTCTGCCCACTCGACTTCTATAAAGTTCTATAAGTTTAACGTTAATTCAGCTCTTTGGTATACTTTACTGATTCGCATTTCATTTTGATTTCGCTGGTTAATGCTTTTTTTTTGCTTTCCCTTTTTATCGTTTTTCAATTTAAAATTTTCTTATAGTTCGCTCATTTCATTTGATTTTTTGCTCACTTTTTCATATTTTAACGATATCTTCTAATAAATCTATTAACCTTTTATAGAAAAAATATGAATGTCGGGCACTACTGACTTCATAATACTCATTCTGGGTCACAAAACAGTTGAATCTGTTTTGTCAAAAGAGTTAAGAAAGAGTGTGCTCTAAGTTAACTGTTCTATTTTGTGGTTCTATATGTATATCATAAGCTTAAATGTGAGAATGCTCTAAATATATTTATCATAATTATAATAATATGATATTTTCTAATGTGGAATATCAGGTATATAAAAAAGAGAAAGGTTTACATTTTATCAGGCGAGGGTACTCAAGAATATATATTCAAGATTTCAGGTCTCTTTATAGAGATATATAGATATATAGATAAGCAGAGAAGAAAAAGAGAAATTTAGTTCAGTTTGAAACATAGTAACCGTTACGTCTCGTTTATCTCAGCTTATCTCATTATTTTTATCACTATTTATCCCACTCTCTATCTCTCTATCTCTCTCGAGCTCTCTCTCTCCCTCCCACACACACACTTTTGTTTTCAATGTCTCCTTTACTTAATTCTTTTCTATACTTTTACTATATGTTTTCAACAAAATTTCTATTACTTACTGTTAGGCTTCCCTTGATAGTATTCTTGTATTGTTAATGTCAGATACCATTAAGAAGAACTGCTCACATCGTCATGCTATGCTATTAACAGTATTATGTGCTGTTATTAGCATAACCCCCATTTCCGTTTTCCTATTGCTTCGCAATCGACGATTAGGATATTCTTTCTACATTCTGTATTTTACTACTACACCTAAGTAAGAGGAATTGCAACCACGATTTTGTATTTATCATCGGGCTTTCACTACAACATGTATCTTTTCCCTCTTGTCCTCTACTTTAGCTCTTTACTCTGTTAATATTACATTACATTTCTCTTTTAATTTTAACCCTATTTTCCTTGGTTTTTACACGTATGTTTAATAGACTTTTGTAGTTAATTTACCTTAATGCGTCTATTGCCTTGCACGCTCTCCTCTCCTCTTCTCTCTCTGTCTCTGTCTCTGTCTCTCTCTCTCTGTCTCTGTCTCTCTCTCTCTCTCTCTCTCTCTCTCGCTGTCGCTCATTCCATTGCCTTCGCTCAACCGCATAATCAACTTTGAGTATTGTTTATGTTGCCTACTTATTTGCATTGCAGCCCTCCGTCCCGCTCGCTCTCTGCCACTTGATATTGACAACTTTATTAAACATTTCGTTGTTGTCCATTATTTGAAACGATTGCCGCAAATGGACGCCAGCTGCAGCTGCCAACATTCGCAATTCATTCACCACCGTCGGTCGCACACATACGTCTCCTCACATTGCCATTCCCATTGCCATTCTCATTCTCACTCGCATTCTCATTCGCATTCTCATTCTCATTCGCATTCGCATTCGCATTGTCGTCAGTGTCGCCTGCCCCAGACCTGACCTATGACAGGCGTCACGTTTTGTTGTATGTAATATGTAATATTATTATTACACAATTTGTATGCGTTGCCTTTTGTTGTTGTTGTTGTTGTTGTTGTTGTTGCTGCTGCTGTTGTTATTGGTTGACTGGCAACTATAATTTGCGACACGTGCCGCCAAAATCTATGGCCGGACACTTGGGTCCGAGTGGCACCCACTGGGGGCATTGCCTCGGCCCAATTGGCTGTTGCGGCCTGTTGTCGTTCCCATTGTTGTGGCACTTGTTGTTGTTGTTGTTGTTGCTGTCGCATTGTTGCTGCTTGTTATATGTGCAAAAACGCGGCAGTTTATTTTATTTTTATTGCAATTCGCTGCTCGCCATTCGACATTTGACATTCTCACTCATTTTTATGGCCCGAACATTGCGTGGGTGGCCATTGAGTATATATGCTTGTCTGTGTGTGTGTGTGTGTGTTTGTCTGTGCGTGTTTGGGTGTGGTGTCAAATATAAAACAAATAATACCAAGAGCGAGCTCTAGCAACGGCAACAACAATCACAGATAAGTCAACATTTTGCTGATGCGAACAATTTCGTAGAACCAGCAACAAGGACAACGCCCACGCTACATTCTTTGGTACATGCTCAGACAGACACACACACGCACACACACACACACACTTACACACACACACACACACAGTTAGACAAGCGCGTAACGAACCACTCAACACTTTATGCGCTGCTGTTGCTGCTGCTGCTGGCCCCACTGCATGCATTTTTTAATGCCTTTGCTGTGGAGCAACGACAACGACAACAACTATAGCAACAACAACAATGAAAACAACTAGCAGCAGCAGGCTCAATATGTGTCACACTTACAAGGACTTACAACAACCCACATTCCATGCCCCGCTGCCCGTTCGTCTTTGTCTTTCGCTTCGACTCTGGCTCTGGCTCTGGCTGGACTCTGCAGTTTTTCATCTACAACGCAGCATCAATAGCAACAGCTGCAGCTGCTTCAGCTTACTGCAGCCCATCCATCTTAGCAACTGCTGCTGTGGGCAGCGACTCTGGCCGAGCGGGTGTGGCAAGGGCGGAGCAGAGACCGTTACGTATACGCAACAAATTTTTGCCAGTCAGAAGCAGCCGCTTTCAATAATATCAATGCTTACAAATGCCGAGCAATACATAAAAGTGAAGACGGCAATAGCAACAACAACAACAGCAACAGTTGCTGCTAGAGCTGCAACATTTAGCTTATGCTTCAGCAACATTTGCCACTGCTGCAGTAACAATAGCTGCCCTTGCAATAGCAACAAGAGTTGTAGCTACAACAACATTAATTACTGCTTCAACACAACAACAACAACAGCAACACCAACGACGGCAACAACAGCAACTCGTCTGCCTTAGCAACATTTTGCCACTGCTGCAGTAACAATAGTTGCTGTTTCGACATGAAGAAAAACAGTTTTTGGTGTTGCATAAAGGCGAACAACAATAGTTGCTGCTACGCCAGCAGCATTTGCTGTTGCAGCAACGACAGCAACAACAATTCGCCGCTTGCCGTTAGCATTATGAAGCACTGCGCCTTTGCCAGCGCCTTTTGAGTGGCCACTCTGTCACATTTCTACCAAACGCCCACCACACTCTTTGCCTTGCCTTGCCTCGACCTGCCCCTCCCTTCCTGGGCGCTTGCCCCAAGGCCTCTTAACCTTCTGCTTGCTGACAAATTGTTCAGAAAACTGCAAAGCGCAGCTGAAAACTATTCGTTGGCCGCGTCTCTCTCTCTCTCTCTCTCTCTCTCTCTCTCTGTGTGTGTGTTTCGGCATTAAAGAATGCGAACAATTTGCTGGCTAGAAAAGTGTTATACAAACACATTAACTAGTTTCATATCCAGGAAAAAGCACTTGCTCAATTGTTGTGTAAACACATGCTGTTATACAATGGCTGTATTAGTGATGAGCTAAGCACAATTCGTCAGTGTTATACACAACACATTTGTTCGATTAAGTGTCATACGTAAACTGTGCTACTATTAATATAGTAATATATAATATCTACATATATCCAAATTTTGTATTATTATATTTAGACGATCTTCCTTTCAAAAATGTAAGCTGTTATACAAACTATTATACCAGCAAGTAATCAGGCTGTTATAAAAACAGCTGCACAGACTATAATAAAAACTTTTATACAGACTGTTATACAAACTGTTATACAAACTATCATACATATATAAAAAAAATAAACACTCAGTTCTTCAAATATGAAATATGGACTTTATAGAAAAATTGTGAGTGAAAATTTGATATGAAACTGTTAAACTAGTTTAAATGACAGTTGTTTTTATTTACATAGTCAACTTACTGGCCAAGCTAATAGATATTGAAACAATATGCAATTGCAATTGATTACTGATTGATTGATTATATTACTTAGCAAACTGTTATATACGTGTGTATATACACATGTATGTACGTATGCACGTATCTAATTGCCACACACACACACACACACACACACAGAAACACACAAGTTTTATTCATTTCAATTTTCATGCTGTACGCAGCTGTTATACGAGTACTTGGCAAGACATTTCGAAATTAGTTCTGTCCACTAGACAAACTGTTTAACGGTGATTTTAATGACACGTTGGCTCGCGTTCCGCTGCTCCCGCTGTATCGCTATTTATGTGTGTATTTATCTATCCAAGGACACTTGTGTGTGTGTGTGTGTGTGTGCGTGCTTGGACATTAAATGCTTGCGCTCTGCCTCTTCTCGTTGGCTTTTATGCATGTTTCGACATGTTTATGCGTCGCTGACGTCACTTCACAATGTGACGAGGCGCATTCATCGTTTTACGAGCACAGCCACGCCCCATGCAGAGCAATGGGCGCTGATTGATTGCTGCAATGGCCATTGCGTATGAGTGTTTGTGTGTGTGTGAGTGTTTGTATGATTGCTTGTGCGTGCGTATGAGTGTGTGTGTGCTTGGCTTTTATTTTCATTTGCAGCGCATTTGTTTGCCATTTAAATGGCCTCTGCTGGCATTGACGTCGACGCCTGCCTCTGCGTCGGCGTTGGCGTCGGCGTCACCGCGTCTCGATAACAATTTTAATAGGCCATTTAATTTTTAATTAATTCCTCAAGCGTTTGGCATTTGGCAAGTCATAAAAATGTTTGCTGTTGTTGTTGCCTTTGTTGATTCTGTTGTTTTCGCAGCCTTTAAAAGGCGTTTAATGACATGTTTTACTGTCGCCTTTTGTGGCTGCATATCATTATGATGATTATATGTAATTTTAATGGCATTTACATAAATTCCAGCTTCACAATCAGCCGCTATCTCTCCTGCCTACCTCTCTCTCTCTCTCTGTCATTCTCTCTGTCTGACTGACATTATTTATTGAACGCTTGACTATTTATAAGTACGCAACGCGTGATTATGTCGCAATTCCAGTGCTCAAGCTTGCATACACGACTCACACACTCACACATTGATGACAATGTTTAAAGTCCAGCAAGTGGAGCTGGGCATGGTAGAGGAAGGCGAGCCACGCCCACACGCCTAACCAAAAGCATTTATAGCATTTATGCGAATTGTTTGGTTTTATATTTGAGCCATTTTTGTGACTCGCTCTTAATGGCTTTTTGTGAAAATTAATTTCTTAGCTATTAGAGACGTTTCGCAGTGGCCAGCAGGCCGGGCGCCAGGCGGGCCAACCTTCGTGGCCCCTTAGAGCCACAGTTTCAATTCGAAGTCCTACACCCGCACCACTTTCTTTCTTTCTCTCCTCCAGTTTCCCTCTCTCTCTCTCTCTTTCGCTCTTGTTCGCTCCCTCGGCTTCTGTGTGTATTTTGTAATTACTTTATGCTTGAAAATTGCCGCTGTAAAATATTTTATTATTTGTTGGTCGGAGGAGTTGTGCTCCTGGCACCCCAATACCCGGGTTAACCCCTCGGCTCCCGCTCAGCCTCGGCCCGTCTCTAGCTCCATTCAGCTCTAGCTGAGGCTAGGGCCGTCTTTGAAGCTGGAGGTCATGCCTGCGAGTCCGGACATTGCACGTTGTTTGCTTTGCATTTGCTGTTCCTGTTGCTGTTGTTGTTGTTGTTGTTGTTGTTGTTGTTGTTGTTGTTGTTGCTGCTGCTGTTGGCTATCGTAATCAATGGCCACTAATCAAATGAAACGAGTTGCGTAGCTGCATGCGCAATATGGCACTCCCTTCGTTACCCCCTGCATTTCCGCTTCCTGGACAATTGGAGAAGCCTCTGGCAAACGGAACCGGGCCACTTTCGCCATGAGCCGGAAACTCAAAGCCAGCAGCCACGCCCCTCTCTTCCGCCACCAAAAAAAAAAAAAAAAAAAAAAAAAAAAAACGGGAGTCCAATTTCCACAACAAACCGAAAAGTCGCTCATCCGTATGCAACAACAGGGTGCCTGGAGCTAGGCTTCATTCGAACTATCTGCTCGTTGTTTATGAACAGTGCGAAAATCATTTGAGAATTTCAATTGGGTTGGTTTAACTGTAAATTAACTGTGGTAGCTATGGAAATGGATTCAGCTGGCCCAAGGAGGAAAAACATCATATGTTGAATGCGAGAGAGATAGATATGGCATTTAATTGCTGATCAAACAGTTGTATAGTAATTGCTATAAAAAACAAAGCTGTTATACTGGTGTCCTCTTAGCTCATACCATATTTGTTACCTAAACTGTTATATGTAACGAAACTGTTATATTTTTGAATATATTACAAAACTGTTATACTTTCTTATATGCTACCCACTTCTCATATGTAACCGTTATACTGCCACCGAATTAAAAACTGTTATATTGCCATAATGTTTTACAATTGCTTAGTGGTTGCTTAGTGCCTGCTCTTTCGTTCTATTAAGTCATAGAGTAAGAGATCTTCTTTTCGTTCTATTAAGTCATATAGTAAGAAATCTACTCTACATACAATTTGCCCTCTCAGTCTAATAAACAACTTTGTTAGAAATATATACATACAAAAATAAGTAAATAGACATAAATGTAAAACATTTCCTTTTCAAATTATATTAAAATGTTTCGAAATGAATTTTTAATCTTTGGCACGAAACCCAGAGTCAACAAACAGTGAAAAAAGTAAATGTTTTGTCTTGTCACATTTGGCTCTTTAAATATTCTGCTTCAATCTGCATGTCATGTGGATGACTGAGCGGCCTTTGAAGAGGAGCAGCTCCTGTCCACACCCAGCCCAAACTCAGATCCAACACAACAATAACAACAACAACAAGAACAGCCACAATAACAACAGCATCAACTGGATGAGGTATAAAAACCATTTTTCAAATAGTTTTACTGGGCAAAAACTTGAAAATTGCTAAACATAATTGGCAGTTTTTGCAGGGCCTGCGGGTCGCTGTTGCCTAAACAGAAATCTTTATGACTTTTCCTCCCCTATGGCTTCCCAATTGCATGTGTTGACTGCATGGATGGGGGCGTGGCGGAGGGATGAGATGCTTCCTTATCCGGAGGCCGACATGTGCTCGCCGTTAGTTAGTTAGCTATAACCACATACAATTTTATGCAGACCATATTGTAAATGTTATAATTTTCACTAACAATTTTTGCCATGTGCCTCGCTATGGGTGCAAATTCATGAAATCCAAATGAAGGGGCCTGGCGCGGCAGGGCTGCGTGTGCAGGCTTGCTAGGTCTCTAAGGCGTGTTCTATACTGGCCCAACAGTGGAGCAGCAAGTAGGGCCGGCGAGGGGGGTGTTGTAGGACGAACTACGACATGGATGATGATAATTTTTAGCAACTTTTTCATAGCTAGTGGACAGAGTCCACCTTATCCCTGCAGGCTCAGCTTCTGCTATCTCCCACTCTCTCTCTCTCTCTCCCTCTCTCTCACTCTGCCTCTGTCTTTCTCTGGCAGATGTGCACTTAAACGTGCTTCGGGTCTTAAAGTATTATTACAAGCAAAGCATTCACTGAGCGTATGTGTGTGTGTGTGTGGGCGTTTTAATTTTTAATACCCTGTAAACGCAAGCTTGTAGTCTATTAAAAGGCAATTTGCAAGAGCTGCAATCAGAACTCTGCACTGCATTTAATATTGACATCAGCTTTTAATGAAAGATTCGTAAATGACTCCCTCTTTTACTGGAATTAACATCATTTCTTAATATTATAAACGTGCAATTTTTTAAGAATCTGCTTGGTTTTTATATCTTATTTAAAATATTTTCTAAAATGTCTGCCAGATTTTTCTTGTTTATATTTCTTTTTTATAAAATTTAGATATTAAATTTACATTATCGGCAGTTATTGAAATAGAGTAAAATATTGAGCCTGGAGTCAACTTCAGTTCAAATATATTCAAGCTTGCTTGCATGCAGTGCATTTTTATTGCCTGTCTCATGAATTTTGATGCTGATTTCTGGTATTCTTTTACACAACAATTGTCAGATGGCTTACTAATGGAAAGCTCCGAAATGCTGCACGGACTATTTGCGTGGCATTTTATAGGCGAAGCGTCGACCCTTAGCGACAGGCGCTTGTTTTTCTCAGATATTATAGCTGTCGCTATGCTAGCTTTTTATTTTTAAGTAATAAAATTTAATACATGGCTACATAGTCGTCTCACACACACACACACACACACACACACACAACCTCTCACACTCGCATACATACAAAGCCATTTATATGTATACGCACATTTTACTCAATTATAAAAGTTTCCACATTAAAAGTTCATTGCGGAGGCAGGCGAAGCGAGAGACGACGTCGCTGACGCCGCTGCCGTTGCCCGGGCATCTTTTTGGGTAGGGTTGCCACCGTGTTGGGTTAGGTCATGCCCAGCGGCTATAACGACTACAAGCAGAGTTGCCCTCTTCCTGCTGGGCCAACCAGCCAACCAGCCAGCATGGGCGACAACATCAAAAGACTGAGTCAAAGCAAAACGTCTGGCCGTAAAAGTTGCTGTTTTTTTTTTGTGGCCAACACAGGAAAAATTAAAAATTTTGTAGTTGGTATAACAGTAGCTACAGCAGCTAAAGCAGCAGCAGGAGCAGCAGCAGCAGGCAAATTACTATGTCTGACCCTCTGGTACTCCAATGGTAATGTAATGCAATGTAATGTGCAGATACAGGAATGTGCTATAAAGTTAACACGAAAAAAAAAGTAAATGAATGGAAAAAAAAAAAAAAAAAATAGTATAGAAACAACACTAAGCCATCAGAGAGCTGTAAAAATTGTTAAGTGATAGTAAAAAATATTTCATTTGTTATATAAATATAGCAAAGCATATATAAAACAAATATCTGGCATGCCACTTGAGCTGTGGGGCTCGTCTAATTGGAATTCTTACTCGAATGCTGAACTATTTTTAAGTAAGCCATATGTATATCTGGGAAGCACAATTACTTTGTTATACTGTTGTTATACTGGTCCCAGCTGGTCTCAAAGAACTTGTCGAAAATATCTATATTATATATGTTTATATACTTCTTGTCCATAATTGTGTTGAAAGCTAACTGTTATATATTGCAAGAAACTGTTCTACCTACGCTAACATTACATCGTAATGGCTTTTTGCAGTTTTCATTTCTATTTATAAATTCGTTAGTTTTTCTGAAAACTGTTATACACAGATTAAATAATATTCATACACATTAATAGATTCTTCTACTAAAATCTTCTTGAAAATGGGTTCTCAAATTTTCATTTGTATTGTGAGAGATATTCTGAAAAGTGTTATACAGAAAACGCTTACATCTATATAAAAGCATTATATATGATATACATAGAAAATACAAAATGATATCAAAGTATGCTACTGTTATACTTCTAAATGGTTATTCTGTTATAATGTTATACTTTTATACTGTCACAGTCTCATGCTTTTATGCTGTCGTTCAGTTGTATAGATATACACTGTTATACAATTATACATTGTATAACAACTCTATAGTGTTATACAATGAAAGAGTTAATATGAGCACATTCAAATCAATTTCGCCAACTTGATTACAGTGTTATACTCTGGACACTCTTGTCATATTGTCAGTTTGTTATACTGTTATACTTATCTATATTCCATTTTCATTACAGGCTATGGCGGCGTTTCGCCACGCACCCAGTGGGGCCGCGTGGCTGCACTTGTCTACGCTCTATTCGGCATACCCATCGTCTTGCTCTATCTATCCGCCATGGGCGAGGCCCTCTCGACCGGCATGCGCTGTCTGTTTCGCCGGCAGCGCGCCAAGGGCAGTGTCGCCAGTGGCCCCACTCCTGGACCAAGTGGCAGCCGCAAACCAGACAAGACCAAGGGCCAGCAATACGGACACTCGGGGACAAGCAAGATGCATCAATATGGCGTCCCGCCGTCCGTCTACCAGCAGCAGCAGCAGCAGCAACAACAACAGCAACAGCAGCAGCAACAGCAGCAGCAGCAGCAACAGCAGGGAGCTAAAACCGCTTTGGATAGCTCGCCCAGCGTACCAATCTCGATCTGTGTGTGCGTGCTCGTCTGCTATGTGACCAGCGGAGCCATAGTATTCCACAAGCTGCAGAGCTGGAGCGTGCTGGAGTCGCTCTACTTCTGCTTCACCTCCCTGGGCACCATTGGCTTCGGTGAGCTGGCACCCAGCGGCACTTTGACTTTGTATACGGCATCCGCTTACATATTGGTCGGCATGGCTGTGGTGGCGATGTGCTTCAGCTTGATACAGACGGAGATTGTTATGTGGCTGCGTCGGTTCAGTGTGCAGGATCATGTCACGCCCAAGGTGGAGGAGTTGGCTCTCGTTACGGTGGCAGTGACGCCAAAGCCATCCTGACAACGACCCAGCGCTGAGATGCTGGGTGCCAGCGGCAGCTCTGCCATCGGCACGGGCGCTCAGTCTCAGGCCAACAGTCTAGGCCAGCATCAGACCATGTTCTTTGGCCCGGCGCACAGCTTGACCCAGTACAGCTCGCTGCCACGTCGCAGCCACTTGCATGGCGGAATTGGCGGCGCCTCGTCCTCGGCATTTCAGCGGAACACACCTATACGTCGCTCGACTGGCATACCCGAACATCACATGGAGTACTTTGTGCCGCGCAGCATAAGCGAATTCAATTTGTCCGGCGTGGGCGACTTGGCACTGCCACCGCCGCGCCGCTTCTCCCCCAACATGAACGGCATGGGCATGCCCATGGGCATGGGCGTCGGCGTCAACATGGGCGTCAACATGGGCATGGGCATGGGCATGGGCATGCCGCACGGTCTGCAGTTGGGGCCGCCGCAGACGCTGCTCTGTGCCGGCGGCACACCATCCGCCCCGCCGCCAGCCCAATTGCAAATTGTGACCCTCAAGCCGCGCAGCGAGAAAATGGTTACGTTCGAGGATGAGTCAAAGTCCGCTGCTGGCGCAGCTGGTGGCACTCATTGTCCGCACGGTGTGCCCACCACACCGCGCAAGTCGAGCGGCGCCACCACGGCGGACATGTTCATGTGACCAACCACCTGACAGACGGCCGGAGCGGATATGCAGCCACGCCCCAATGCCAGCGACAGCGCCGACGACGAGCTAAATGCAGCGCTGCGACTGCGCGACAGCATCGACGATGCTCTCTGCCCGAAGCAGGCACCAGGGGAGGTGATCCGCGTCTAAGCTGAGCAGAGCAGGCATCTATAGCTGGCTCGCACTGTAAGTATGTGCACACAGAGTGACAGAGAGAGGGAGAGTGACAGAGAGAGAGGGAGAGAGTGTCCTGCAAATTGGGACTTACTGTAGGCTAATTAGGTGAACAGCTCAACTACAACAACAGCAACAACAGTGAATGAATGAACGTAAGCTAAGCTAATATTTATGAAATGAATGCGTGTAAACACGGCAAGCGGCAACGACTAGCCGATACCCTGTAGCCCACGATGAGGTATGCGAAAGTATTCGTTTATGCATTCACCTCAACAAACACGCGCACCACAACTGCACAGCCGTGCTTCTTCTTGTCATTGACGATACGGATCAAGCATATATATATACATACATATATATAGCATATATATATATATACGATTCGCGGAAGACTTCTATCACATTACCGTTATGCCCAGTTTAGTCCATTTTAAATGGTTACAGGGTGTAAGGAAAACAAATAAAGAAAACATTTAACGCCTGTTGTAAATATATATACAAAATAACCAAACAAATAATTATAAAAACATACATTTATTAAAATCCGTGTGCAAAAGCGAAAAAAAAGAAACAAAAAAAAAAAAAAAAAAGGAAAATCAAATTTAAATTCACAATACAAAATATAAAATGAAATGAAATGGAAAAAAAAGAGAAAAAATAAATAATTGAACGAGTGAAAGAGCAATTAATAAATGTGTGCAACATGCGACTAAAACAATGAATAATAAATAACTGCACAATCCCAAAATGCAAATGCAAATGCAAAAGGAGTCGTGGATGAGGGAGGAAGCAGGGGCGGAGGGGTTCAAAGGGCAAGGGCTAAGAGCAGCCCACCTCACCGGGGGCAACCAGCATGCAAATTGCAAATGCGAAATGACAAATTGTGCACAGTACGAAAATGACAAAGTTTATTTAAGCGATTTGTTCGTTCGTTTGTTTGTTTGCTTTATTTGCTTGCTTTGTTTATGTTCTTTTGCTTTTGTTTATTGTTTAATTGATGTAGCATTTGAATTTTATTTGAATAGAGCTGTGCAGCAGCACTCTGTGCATGGCTGTTAAGCTGCCAAAGTGCAACATAGCTGGTATAACAGTTTAACTGTTATACTTACCCACGGCTATTTTATTGAACATAATATAAACTGATATACAGAGCTTATCAAGTTTCACACATACTGTATGTGGCGCGAATGTACCAGTTTTTTGTATAAAAGTTGAACTGTTATACAAACTGTTATACAAACTCTTATACAACTGTTATATAACGAGTTTATCAATGCCAACTTGTTGCTCATAATGTTGTATGAAATATAAAAAAACTGTTATACAATATTCTGTGCTCTATAATTTGTGTATAACAGATTTGTTTGGACTTCTATCAAAATTTCAAATTTTGTTGTTTTGCCAGAATAGTTTTTAGTATAATCTTCTAGTCTGCAGCCTATATCTTCCCAACTAAATTTAGCTTGAAGAATTCTGATTGTAAATAGAGCAATCAACAATTTAATTTCACATTGTAAACGGACATTGCGCCATCGGCTATGGCCGACTGTAATAATTTGCATGAACATCTGTCCTAATTAGGCCAACCAATTGGCCAAATGGAAGCTAATTACGAGCTAAAACCCATTAAAAACAAAACTCGCCGAATAGAACAAGTGCCATCAATTATCAGGTTGAATAAAATTTGGATCACTTTGGATTTTGTATTTTTTATTGACATTTTGGCCATTTGTATTTAGTTTGGTTGTTCTTTATTTTTTATTAGTTTGGTATTAAATTAAATTTAGCGATTTGTTGGCATTGTTGTTGGCCAGGTTGTTCATGTGCTACGGCAATTAGGCTTAAATGCTTTTTAAATGTATTTTGATTGTCGGTAATTGAGCGAACGAACGCCAATATTTTTTGCTGTTTTTTTTTTTTATTTTTTATTTGGCATTTGATTGGGAGATGCCAACTCGTTTTACTTTCAGTTCGTAGCTCGCAACGCGTAATTCGTAATTTGTAACTCGAGGCTGTCAACTGAGTGGCTCACTTGATTTTTCCTTTTAATTGAAAATAAATTAAATTTTAACATCCAAGCGGGCCCCAATCGCATGTGAGTGAGTGTGTATGAGAGAGAAAAGAAGAGAGAGTGATAGTGAGGGAATGAAACAATGAGTGAATGGGTGTATGATTGTTAATTTTTTGCCACATTCAATTTGTGGTTTTAAATTAAAATAATCGAATAGTAGCTGAAATGGGATGCAAACTAAAAATAAATAAATACAAATAAAAACGAACAAAAAAAGTTGCTTTAAATTTATGGGTTGTGGCACAAACAGAAAAACAAATGAAATGAAATGAAGTGGAAATAAAAAATAAAAAAGAATATATAAAAAAAACAATATAATAATAATAATTATAATAAAAGAATCTACTAAAAAGCGCATTGTTGCATTCTATTTGTTATATATATTGCAATTGTGTCATACTGTCATACTGTCATACTCACTTACAAGCCAAATAGCAAACAATGCAAACTGATAGCAAAAACCAAATATTTAACATAAGTTCATGTAATTACAATTAAGCCGAACTTCAAAGTAAACTCTTTAATACTATATCAACAAAAGAGAGAATTAAAAAAATAATAATACCCAAAACAAAAAGAAGGAAAAGCAGAAACGAAAATAAATAATTAAGTAAGAATACCAGAAACCACTATATAGTAATAATTAAATAGAAAAGAAACAGAAATCAAACTAAAGTAATGATATACGAATTGTTTTTTTTTTTTTTTTATCGATTTCTAGCTGCATAAGTCGAACTTTAGCATTTAGGATCAAGTAAATATAGTATATATATATACTACATTTTAGTCAACTAATATGAGCAAATGTTAACTTTAACTGGCCGTTAAAAGACATCTGCATCTATGTATAACAGTTTATGTAATATGCAAGCATCTAAATCTATGCAGAAATATGTGTGTATTACAGTTTTTGATGTACGATACGCGCTACGCGAATTCTCATATGAATATAAATAAATATAAATACATATAAACATGTGCGCATAAATATATCTATATATATAAATATATTTATATATATACATAAATAAATATGTTTTTTTTTTTTTTGTGTATTACAACAATAAAGAAAAAACCGAAATTGAATGTAAAAGAAAAACCAAAATGAACAACCAAAAAATACCGCAGTTCGCATAATACATATATACATATATATATATATGAGTATATGTACTATATATATATATATATACATAAAATAAATAAATCATAAACAATTTAGTCAAACATCTGAAATGTACAAAAATGTGTTTTATTAAAGGCTTCTGGCATTCTTTGATCTCTATTCCCTGATGGAACATTTCCTATTTTGTCCATAGCTTTTCTGTTGGAAAAGCACATGCTGAATCTGAATCTTCAATAATTGTTAGCTAACAAAAATATAAGAAGATGAGGCGCAATCATTTTCTCTTTCACAGGTATTAAGATCCGTTTAACAAATCAGATTTAAGTAACAAAATTCATTCAGTTCGTAATCTACAAGTGAACTAAAGGAGAGTATTGATAAATTAATGTATATAAATGATGCGCTGATCGATCATTAATCATCATAGCTCGCAAATAACAATAATCTGCGTCACTTCTCTCATTCTACTCAGAAATAAACAACAAGAAAACATACACGTACGCTCTTATTCTGACCAGGAGAATTTCGTTTGTACCGTTTCTGTCTTCATCTGCCTGTTGAGCAATTCGACTTATACTCTTTTAAGAAGACTTATTCCACGAGTGATACAATAGACGCTCGCACACTGCGACTTATTCGGATGTGGTGATCTCAAAAGGGCAATGCGCAACGACTTTAAATTCATATATACATACACACATTTACACAGACGCATACGCACACTGACGACGTGTTTAGCGAAAACAAACCCCGCATAATAACGTCCTTGAATAAAGATTGCACTATGGGTAAAAAGCCCGATTTTTTGGCATAAATTGTCCCTGAAGAGATAGAAGCTTGAAATTGAAGCTGAGTATTTTATAATTTCGGATTTTTTTTTTCCAAAATTGAACCACGCCCACACCCCCTCCCCTTACATTCATTTACATTTTTTTACGTTTTTTTTTGGCATAACTTCTACAACGTTTTAGCTAAAGACTTCAAATTTATATATTTAGATAGATATTATGGTAACACAGATTTTGTAGTTTTCAGTTTTTGCATGCCACGCCCCCTTCGCCTCCAATTTGAAAAAAACGCATTTCAAATACTAGGGACTTGCAATTTGGCACATCTTCTACAATCGTTTGTAGAAAAACCCAAATGCAGATCGTTTGTATCTGCAAAGTTTCCATTTCCAATGATGTTCAGTTCAGCGTCAAAATTATCCTATGTATATCGGAAATATGTTCTATGCTCTATGCATTTGCATTGAGTGTCATAGCTCATTCACTTATACTATTCTTCTTGAGTATCTTTCCCAGATGAATGTAAAAGAAACTGCAATTGATTCAATTCAACGAAATCGATATACAGCTGTGTTTAGTTGGGAGATTGCAATTTCGAAAGTTTTTAATATCATAAAATTAATAATAAAATAATAATATTAAGGAGAATAATAAAAATTAAAGTTATTTAAAACTTCTTAGCATATTTAATTTGCCATTTAGTGTCATAAGTAATTTTCAAGACTTTGCATGGATTACAAGGAAACGAATTAAGTGCGCACCTAATGGATAACTCCTCCATTATCGTATAAACTGATTATATAAATATATGAGTTCGTAAAGGTATACATGTGTATATTAAATACTGTATATATAGTCAACTGCGCAAGTAATTAATGTATGCATAAGAACAATATGAATTAGATTATGCTTTAATTGCATATTTATGTCGAGCAGACGGCTCATCGGGATCAATCAGCCGCCATAATTGACAATCACAAATGAGAGAAGATTACAGACCAGACAGAAAACAAAATAAAAAAGAATAGCAAATCGTTGTAATTGTATAAAACTTATTTGCATTAATCTGAGAGCATAAAAATTAATTCTCGTTTTTTATTTAATGTTTATTTTTTATTTTTTTTTGTAATTTCCAATTTTTGTCTCGTTTCGTTGGCCTTTGCAATTTCGCCTCATCAATTATTTCGTGAATAATTTATAGCAAGAAATTTACATTTAATTTATTTAACGTGTTGTTTTTTCCCCAGCATATTAAATAAATTGTTTTTTTTTTTTTTTTTTTTTTTTGTCATTTCTCGTCAGTCATTTATTTTTATTTTATTTAGTATTTCGAAATGCAATTCAATTTACTTCTGATAAATATGCTCATCGGACGCTCTCTCTATGTGTGTGTGTGTGTGTGTGTGTGTGTGTGTGTAAGCAGGGGCAAAAAGCAATATAGCCTGGTTGATGGCTGGCAAATGCATTAGCCAGCAAATGTGCAAAAATTCTTGGAAAATAAATTTTGGTATCTGTAAGTAATAAAATAATATACAGCATATATGCACACACCTACATACATATACATATACATATACATATGCATATATATATGTATGTATGTTTACATATGCTCAAATGTATTTTTCAAAAAGGATGGCCGCCATAAAACTGAATTGCCAAAGGTGCTATAGATAAACAGTGCAAAGAGGCAAACCAATTGAGGCCGTATAGACTCGATACATTTTTAAGTGTTTAAATCAAGCCCAATAATTGTAATGCATTAAATATAGTAATCAGGAGCAACTTAAGTGTGCTTACAGCAAGCTAAATACAGGGTATTACTTAGTTTACTTGATTGCGTTTCTTGCTTTAGCTTGAAATGCAATAAAAAAACTCTAACAAAACAAATGATTTAAAGAAAATATTGAAACGTAAGTAAACAACTTTTAAATATAAAAGAGCAATTTTAATTAATTTTCCTGTCAAATAACTCTAAATTGAAGCAGGGAAGAGTTTCAGGTCGACTGGAAAATACACACACACGCATACGCACACACTCACATAAACACACGCGCCTTTAGGCAGCTACTGTAAGACTTTAGTATGGGAAATTAGTCATTGAATCATTTTGTACTATCTTAAATTAATTATTAATAATTTATAGGGTCTTAAATCTTTTCTGAGCGCCAAAATGGAGCACAATTTTATGATTTTGCCAATTCTCAAGTCTGAGTAGTCAATCTGAGTATTTATTACAGGAACCTTTGAAATAAATTTTGGATCTATAGCTTTTATAAACTGCTTGAAATTGCATAAAAATTTGCAGACGACGACAACGACATTATGAATATAATACATTATATACATATTTACATATATATATCGATTTAGAGTTCGTGTTCATCAGTCATGAGCGTATCGATCCCGCAACGCATAAGAAATAGACTGTAGCTTGGAGCCCCCAAGCAAGTACAGCAAGTACAGGTCTTCAAACAATCGATAATCTCTCTTCAACATACAATCGATTAAAAATGTTATCGAACTTAAATAACTTAGAGCAAGAGTAGAAAAGAAATTCTACAAGTTCGATATTATTTTTAATCGATTTTATTTATTTGGTTTCAACTGTAATAGAGTAAGGGTATTCTTTTCATTAACTCATTTAATTTTTGTCGAGCTGATTCGCTTCTCTTATTCTCTTGATAAAGTCAATATGTTCATGAATGGCTTAAGTCTCTTGAGGCACTGTTTTTCAGAAACATGAATCCCTTAATGCTGTTAGTGTTAGTTATTTTATATTGCGAGCTCGCCTGAGAAGAGATTCCTTAAGTAGTGGAAGTTATTAAAGAAAATAGTTGTCATATGGCAACAGAACGTGGCAATTAGCGTTAAGCCCACGTTTCCTCCATGCATAAGCACATACCCTTCAATAGGAATGCCTTTTTCGGGAGGTCTATGAAAAGAAACGCAATCTCGATTGAAATTTACTTGAGACGTCGTTAGCTGGCACTTTAGTTTTGCATTGCTCACGAGCAAAGGATGCTTTGCACTGACTGAGTAAAATGAGCTATTGACAAAAGCGTTGCGTAACTAGCGTAGAGCAGTCGGCTCGCATATTGACAGAGGTGAACTGAATTTCTCTTTAAATTTTGTTGCGCTGGCTTATATATATATTACTCCATTGCGGAGATACGAATAGAAGGGGTAGAATATACATATACATATACTCGTATATTTTATGGCATGTGTCTCTTTGATGTTTACGCTTTCATCAATTAGATTGTGTGTTTGCAGCAACAACAGCTCAGGCCGACGTAATGGTGGGGGTATCTGAAAGTCGAGCATTGCCAGCTCGCTGTTACAGTGGTTTTTCTTTCTTTTTTTTTTTTACTTTTATATTTGTGGTTTTCTTGTAACCCGCTCTCCTTCTGCGGAAATCTATAGCAGTTAATCGACGCGTCAATGAAAAAGCCCTGAAAGCATTTAAAATGGCGGAGTGTGAGTGAAAAGTTCACTTTTTGCAATGTGCACGCAGACGTATTAATTGCAAGTGGAAGAAGAAGACGAAGTAGATGAATACTGTGTGTCAAAGGGAAACGTAATATTTGAGAAAATAATATTTTTAAGACGAGAGAGGTAAAAAAACCTATTCAATTTGAGCAAAAACGGATTTTTAGTTCAATTAGCAATTCAGTCAAGGTAAACGATACTGAAATTATTTAGCTGGAAGCAATAAACGCAAGCCAGTTCGGTTCAAAGCTTTTTGCTGTTATTATCTAACAAATTTATTTGTTAGATATTTTTCTTATTGGAATTCCTCGTCAAAATCAATTACTCTTTGCATATTGGCTCCTCTGGCATATATTGTTGGAAGTTATTGCTACACAAACAATTACAAATTGATAAATATTTTTATTGCTAAATTCAGAAACAGAACATAAAAAAAAAAAAAATGAGTGAATGAATGAAAATGAAAAAGAAAAAGGTGAAGTGAGAAAAAAGATGAAATCTCATCGAGGCTATAAATTTGCTTAAATGCGCTTTGTTCGAGTCATTAAAATCGCATTTGGAGCTCAGTTAACTGACTTGCCTCATAATGATAATAATGATGTTGCATGTGCATGCACACACACACACACGCACAAATCTATGCATACCATACATACATGTATGTGTGTACATAGGAAAGACCGCGGCCGCAGTCACAGCGGCTGTCGTCAACAGCTGACATTAACGTTGAATGTTATTCGTTGTCAACACACTTGACATATAATTTGATTACGTATACGCATTTTATTAACTCATTTTTAGCATGCGAGCGGTTAGCAGCAAGGGAGGCGGCGACCTTCGGCCTACACACCATCACCGCCCCTCTCCCCTATCGAACCGCAGCCGCAGCCGCAGCCGCAACCTCTCCTCAATCGACCCCTCATTGGAGCCGTGCGCTGCTCATTACGGCTGGCTTGATGTGTATATGATATACTCTCGCGCCCCCATCTCCCAGCTGAAGCTGTAGCTGAAGCTGAAGCCGTGGTTGACTCAGTGGCAAGCACTTCACATTAACGGTAACGGTCCTTCGCTCTACGTGTGTGCGTGTGTGTGCGTATGTGTGTATTTGCCCCTACGCAAAACTGATCCTTCTGACCCAAGTCTACAGTTTGAAGGCTCGAAGCAGCCGGCAACTAATTTCTTTTTACAACTGTGCAGCGGTTCTTAAGCTTTATAGCAAAATGGTAAACACACACACACACACATACAGTTTAACACACACGTGTGTGTGTGTGTTTACATAGCCGCACAGCTGGCGCGCCGCACAGAATCCAAGTCAAACCAATATTCTAAAGAGACTCCTCGACTCGACACACGCACATCAACAACAACAACTACAGCAGCAGCAACAACAACTGTGTTTGCTTAGCACAACCATTTCTTATAAGCACACACACACACACACACACAGCACAGCAGGCAGCACACAAAACTTATGCCTTGCCTTGCTGGAGCCATTGAAAAGTCGTTAGCAAAACGACAGACTACAATAACAACAACAGGAACAACAACAACAACAGGAACAACAACATCAACAACAACAGCAAGAGGTACGAGAACCTTTATGGTCTTCAGTCTGGGCCAACTCTGCCCCCATACACTGGGCTGCCTAGAAAAAATATTGATGGTCAAAACTATTTCAGTGGCTGTGTAAACAGAGAATTAGTCAAATTATCCTGAAAGGCCCATGACACCCGTCCACAGAGACCTGAAATAGATAACTAAGTAAAGCATATGAAAGCTGAGCCACACTGTAAATAACTTTTAAATAGTCCTTGTTAGCTAAAACAACAGTCAAGTGACAGAGACAAAGAAAGAGACAGAGACATTGGCAGAGACGGAAGAGAGGAAGAACTTCAGCTGGAATTTCTGTAGTTGGATTTAAATGTAACAAAAACAATATTATATAGTATATGTACAAATGTCAAGTCCAAGTATGAATAGGACTTGGTCTATTTGTTATCTGTTTGGCTAACCTAAGAGCATTTATGAACTTGTCAACAGACACAGATGGAAACATAGATACATATATTAAAGTTAATCAAATCATATGAAAACAAAGAAGTTTCTAGCTAACATGCATGAATTAGACTATGAATGGATTCCGCATCCATCGTGGGCTCTCCAGACCTAGGCGTCAGATCCCAAGTGAATGTTCGCTGAAAAGAAATTTAGCACAGATGTTAGCTAAATAGGAAAGAAAGATTCAGACTTGGCAAAAACAAAATAGACAAAATAGAAATTGATATATGTTAATATATAAATTTCATTTCGATAAAATTCATCCTTTATCTGTCGTTTGTATTGCATTACGAATGCCATTTTTGAAAGAGAATGAATGCTTTATATCTGAACATGATACGGTTCGAGTGGAGTTATATCATATTCAAGGCGAGTGCTAGATGAATCGATTCTCCAAATATGCTCTGAAAATTTTCCTAGAGCTTTATTTCATCTGCTTTTGTGCCCGACTTTCTTATGCAACATCAAACAAAGCAAACAATTTCGCTGGCTAAATAAAGAATATCTTCTCAAATAAATTTCAGAGAAGCCATTTTTCTTTCAATCGATATCAAATGCATCAATATTAGCTTTAAGAGTCACTATTTACTCTTGCCCAGATTTAATTATCAATACAATTATCATAGAAGCAGATTGAAATGCCTTCTAGAACTCATCGTTAAATGCCACAGTTACTTTAAGCTTAAATTGTTATGCAATCCATTGCCAATGTATCGATAGTCGATAGTTTCGATACACAACTTTAAGCACAGCTGCAAAGCACACCGAATCCATTAGAGAACAACGTTGGCAATCTGTGTTTCGCACAGCTGCAGCCCCAATCTGAAATTGGAATGCTATTAGCCGTAAGCTAATGCAGCCACCTATACAGCATGCAGGCACCGATTCGCCCGCCTCCTTTCGCCCTCCCACTTTTGGAGCATCGTCTCGCATGGCCGTCACCACTCGAGCTGAGCCAAACAAATGGGTTGTTAAGCGCTGCAACCGAATTAAAAGTCCAGCCCCTGGAGATGCACCCGCGCTCTCCCGCTGCCTTTGATGTGCTAGCACGGTTTCCGGTTCCGTTTCCGTTTCCGTTTCGTTTGCCGTAAAGCAAAGTGCAGCCATTTTGCGTACGCCCATAAATCTATTAAGACAATTTGGCAGCGCCAAAAAAAAAAGGCGCAAAGTTTGCGACTTTCGGCCAACTGCTGATATTTTTTTCTCCAGTTTTTGGGGGCTAACGCAAACCGCACAGATTTCAAACGCAGCAAACAACGGCAAAATTTGCTGAGCCAAGATACACAGACACAAGCATGCACACACAGTGAGCGAGAGCGAGAGGGAGGGAGAGGGAGGGAGAGGGGGAGAGTGAGGCTGGCAAACAAAAGTCAACTTTTTTATCCTTGTTTTTTAAGTACTGTCAAGGGTATCGCTATCTATCTATATATGCATATACCATACATTCCCTTACCTAACTCAAGTAACGAGAGTGTATGTGTCTTTGTGTGTGTGTGTGTGTGTGTGTGTGTGTGTGTGTTGATTATATGACAAGATGCTGGTGCTGGCGCTGTTGCTGAAGCTGAAGCTGAAGCTGAAGATGCACATGAATCCGCAGCGATCCACTCGCAGTGGCGAAGACAACGACTAGATGGCAAGCACGCAGCATACGCTTTGCGTCTCAGTTTCGTCTTTATACTGCCTTGCCTACCTCCCTCCCTCCCTCTCTTCCTCTCACTCTGTCTGTCTCTCTCTTACATCTTATCCCAAAGCTACCTCCCCTTTTTCTTTTAGCTATTTGCTGGGTCCTTTAGCCGCAGCACGTTAATGTCAACTTGGCGCGTTTGCTTGTGCGGCTCGTAGATACTGTCACATTCTCGTTTTCTTTCGAGCTGCCATACACACACACACACACACACACACACACCCACACACACACACCCACACACATACACGCACCGTGCCACATTCTGTAATAATCTATCAAAAATTGTACGCAAACAAAATGTGATTTGGCTGCGGCTAGAATATACCCAAGTGGCTGCAAACGCTGCGCTGCTCTGCATAAATTTTCTTTCGCTTTTCGCATTTGACAATTGCATGGGAAATATTAGCACCGCTGTTTGTTTGCCTAAGGCCGAAGGCGTCTCTCGGAATCTGGTGGAGTGGGAAATTGGGTTAGGGTTAGGGTTAGTGCTGGGAAAACGAGCGGAATGCAACTAGTTGACTTCGTTATGCATGCAGATGAAAAGCGATGGCAGCGCATTGCATAGACTGCGAATTACCACAATAATAAACTCCACATGGGAGTTACAGTGGGACTTTAGCTGTTTGCCACTTTGCATATGAACTGGTTCACTGATTCGATTTATTGGGCATGCGAGTAATTGTTTTAGTTGGCATTTTGACTTGAGAGTGACTGTGAAAAAAGACCAAGAATGGCTAGATATATCTAGTTCTTTTGGCATTACTGCTCATGCGAGCTAGTTCACATTAACTAGTTTGCATTAAAAAAGTGTGAGTGGCACAAGTAGAGAACAGCTAGCAAAGTAGTTCAATTGACATTATCTTTTTCCCAAAGAGCTAGCTGTTCATATGAGCTGGTTTCCTATCCATTCAATAACTAAGTGAGTGAGAAACAATAGTTCAGAGACAACACTTAATTAACTAATTCAATTGCTAAACGTCAACTGCTCATATGAACTAGTTCACCAACTTGACACAAAATAAATTATTTTTACTTACAGTTGAATCTCTTCACCTGCCTAACATTTGCAGAACTAGCTCAGTTGTAGCTGCGAACTAGTTCATTAGACACGATAACAAGCCGTTCATATGTAATGAAATTTGAAAAGTTTTGACTTTGTTTCGTTCTGTGTTCGTTCGGACTTTAACTGGTTTACATTGCTAACCAGGTTATAAATTGAAACATTTTTCGTTTGCAACTATTTCATGTTCGATATAAAAATCTCTTTCAGAATTACTTTTTAAATCGTTTTTGTTTCAAAGTTTGTCTGTTGCACTGTTGTGTGTTGTGTGTGCAGTTGCCCACTTTCTCTGCCTCTCTCTCTCTCCCTCTCTCTCTCTCTCTCTCTCTCTCTCTCTCTCTCCCTCTCTCTCTCTCTCTCTCTCTCTCCCTCTCTCTCTCACACTCTCTGTCTGTCTGTCTCTACCTCAGCTGTAGTCGCATTTTTTCTCTGTCGCAATCTGTCACTCAATCTCCCCGGAGCCAGCCAGACAACAGCATTTCTTGTGTTCCACTTTTTCCAAAAGCGACAAAGTTCAAACTCAACCAGAACTTTACAGAACGTTGCAGTCAACCCCCCCTTCCCCCATGCCACATGTTGGCCAATCTTACACTCTGTTCAGGTTTTGCCTATATGCTATATCCTATATATTCCATGTATTTGCGGCGCTTTATGCCTTTGCTCGGGCTCATATTCGTTGGGCCTGGGCGTGGCGTGGGCGTGGGCGGGAGCAGC
The DNA here is from genome assembly GCA_030914335.1 of Drosophila borborema. Classification (NCBI taxonomy): domain Eukaryota; kingdom Metazoa; phylum Arthropoda; class Insecta; order Diptera; family Drosophilidae; genus Drosophila; species Drosophila borborema. The sequence goes on from JAUESP010000311.1 coordinate 1,120,495, forward strand.
TGAAACTGTCCTTGGCTTGGCAATTTTGCTTACACACAACTCGAATTGAATCGACGCGACTTTGCTTTTACTTTTGGCGCTCGGCAGACAAACAAACAAACAGTCGAACAACCTAACAGCAACACCAACGGCAACAACAACAACAACAATAACAGCGACAACAACATCCGAACGAGAAATTGCAAACAACAACACGATGAATTGCAACTGCTCTCAGCAATTGGGCGCAGCAGCAGCAAAAACAACAAGACTCTGGGCCAAGAAAGCCAGCAAAATAAATATAGTTAGTGCTAGACAGTGATCGACAGCAGAGATACCTCGCATTACCAGTCGAGGAAATGGAGCAAAGAAATAAAATAATCGAATCATTAGGGATTCTAGAAAATCGGGATTCACGAATTTCCTGACAATCGGAACAACTCTATACAAATTTCCTCTCTCTCACTCTCTCATCTCTCTCTCTCTCTCTCTCCCATTTCTGTTATTGTTAGCTAGATATGATCCAATTTGTGGTCAATGTATCCCTCAGTTAATCCATATCACTGAGCATAACAAAACATTGGCAAATCGTTGCGAAACGAAAATTGACTCGAATTACTCAAACAAGACGAACGAATGATGGGACAAAAGGAAATTGCAATTTGTGGCATAGTTGCATAGACGTTCGACTCGTTGCTTCAAACTTGCTAGCCGAATCGAGTAAACATTTCAGCCCTGGACTCTACGCCCCTGGCCTTCGCTGACCGCACTTGCAAGGCCGCCACAGTCCGTCCGGCTGGCCGCAGTTCCGTCGCGTGGCCAAATCCTATAGAAATTGCATTTGCGGCTGCAATTTGAATTGCAATTCCAGCACATTGAGGAAACACCTCTCACACCCATCCCGCGCCTCTTACTCTATAAACCATGGCACCCGGAGGCGTCCGCCATTTGCGATTTGGTATTCTTTCGCAAAAAAGTTTTCTCATCACCGTTGACTCGACTCAGACTTTTTTTCATTGTCCATTGGCCTGGCATTTCGATTTATACCCTCGACTGGCAGAGCCCAGAAACACAGAGCGCACTGACGCTGACGACCAAGAAGATGAGCAGAGCAGAGACCTGTGGTTGGTCTTTGCCGGCCAGCCAGAAGCGAGCTGCAGCTCGTTTATCAAAGCCAACGCTTTGAATTTCTGAAATGTCCTTTCCGGCGATTCGAGAACTGCGACTCTGCAGCGACGAGACGAAGCTTGGGTTTCAGTTACGATTAGGGTTTCGGGTGCCCGGAAATGTATTCTAGCAAATTACCTTGGCGTTGTCGCTGCCGTTTTTCCCGATCTGCGCGAACAAGACAAATAGATTAGGCTGGTCCACTGACAGCAAGCGCTGATGCTGGCAGTGTTGCTGTCGCAATTGCTGCAGTCCAGCAGCAGCAGCAGCAGCAGCAGCTCTGGCCGCCAGTCTGGCAACACTTGCAGCAACTCTTCGCATTCCCTCCGCTGCTACTTGCCCCAATGCTTCTATTGTGTGGGAGTCGTACAACAGGATATTTAATAATGACACGCCAGCTGCAATTAGTTGCAGGGGCGAGAAATTGAAACTGTTGTTGCCTTTGCGGTTTTTTTTCTTCCACTCTCACATTTGTTGTATACCCCGTGCCAGCTGGCGACACTGAGCAGCACGTTTTTGTAAAGCTGTATGCAACAGGCAGAGGTAGAAGCAGAGCCAGAAGCCACAGCATCTGGGTCAACTCGCGTGTCACGTTTAGTTGGCATCCACAGAGCAAGCTAATTGAACTAGTTCATTTGACACTTGCTGCTTGCACGGCATCTGCTAGTCGAGCACAACCTGACAACTGCAACAGTTTTATTCTTTTATTTATTTTTGTTTTTTTTAACGCTTGCAGTGCGAAACGTCAAACGCATGAAAAATTCGCAAGAGCGCAAAAAATAGACAACGGCAGCAACAACAGCAACAGCAACAACAGCAACAACAGCAACGGCAGCAACAGTGGCAGCAGTTACACCAAATCTAGCAGCAACAATAGTGGCTGCAACAACAACAATAACAATGTCAGACACACGTTTTAAATAATTAAACGCCGTTTCACAAAAATAAAGAACGAACCCAACACAAAACTGAAAAGAACAACAACTAACAATAGCATACATATAATTTCGCCCCCTTTACGCAATGTTTTCGTGAATGTGTGAGGCCTCGTGTAAGGGAGCGTTTTGTATTTGTACTCTATATTTAGGAGTTGAGCTACTATTGCATGCCACTTAGTCTTATTTCAGTGGTGAAGACCACGGTGAACGTTAGCTCACACTGGGGTAGATAAGACTTTTTAGTTGTACGCGAATGTCACAACCACAATTATATGTTATGCATAATACTAACTATGTTCATCTATACATGTAGTATGTGATATTTATTTAGCTAAATAATTTCCTAATTTATTTACTGAACATTTTCTACTTTTTTTCTACTTAAATTTTAATGTATATACAAATTTAATATATATATATTATATAGTATACTCATATTTCGAGTGGTATTTTAAAGAAATCGTTAAAAATATAAATATAAGGAAAAAACCAATGTGTATGTCACATTAAAAGACCTCTCTATAAGTACTTTTGGTTAGAAATTCATGAGCAACTGTTGACACAATACATTTGAAATACTTTTAACTTTGTAAGTGATTCCATTTTATTTAATTAATTTGCTGTAAGTCTCTTAGAAAACTATTCTTCATAAACTCTTACATATGAATATCATAAATACTCGTTCCATTTACGCTCCCATGCTACCTCTTTTGCTCTCACAGCGCCTCGGATTGATCGTGCTAAGCCGGCGCTTGTAGTTAGTACTTATCGCAATCATCATTAGTCTGAGAAATGCAGAAATGTTTCCTGAACGTTTTTACTCAATTATATGTATGCGTATATTCTATGTTCATAGAATAAGCTCTCTTCAGCTTCTTATCTTCAGCCAGCTACTCTTATTGCAAGCTTAACAAACATATACATATATAACACATATATAACTTGTATAGCTACCTTTACTTTGTTTTATTCAGTTATATTATAAGCTTTTGTCTACTCAGCCTTTATTTAGAATTAGCTGAAAAAGCGAGTCATCTGCCAATAATCTGAATCTCAATAATCAAATAGCACATCAGCTAAAAGCACTTGCTTGCTCGTTTATAAAAATAATTTGAAATGCTTCAAATACATGAAATCACTTGAATATATTCTATAGTAATAAGTAATTATAAGTAATTGGATTCGTAGCTCTCCCTCGCTCGCTCGCAGAAAAAATCCAGCAATAATACTTTGCGTTGATGATTCCGCGAATGAAGAAGCCGCAAATTGCAAATTAAATATTTCAGACCAGGACAGAGTACTTACAGGTTCCTCCTCATCAGCGGTAAATGCTTGAACTTTGCCTCATTGAACTCTTGGGTCACTTCTTAATCGCAGCTAGCCGAATTGTTATTCAAGTGGTTGTCATTAAGATTATTTCTCTCTATTTATATCTGGTAGAAAAGCTTTCTATTGAGCATGAAATGTTGCTAACTGTTTTCTATTGCACATAAGAATTGCATTTAATTTAATTAATTTTTATATATATATGTATATATATTTTTATTTACTTTTTAAATTTAATTAAGCTCATGCAATAAACGTCTTTTAAGAGTTTCTCAACCTTTTTTTATAGAGTATCTATCAGTCGTTTTAATGCGCTTGCCTTTATGTCTTTATGTTCTATATTGACCAACTGATAAAGTGGCTACAAGCCTGATCTATGAGCTTACTGCGAGCTCTGTTAAAGCAACAGAGTGAAAACGAGACAGAGACAGAGAGAGGGGGAGAGAGAGAGAGAGAGAGAGAGAGAGGGATGAGAGAGGTATACAATATATAGGAATTGAGTACACATGTGACCGCCGCACATTTATGGATATTAATTTTCATGCAACACTCCAAATTGATGGGCATAATTGCCAATCGCATGTGCTGCAACTAAGGGAAACCCAGGCACGCAAATGCCAAAACAATTACGTGGAATATTCTATATATAGAGAGCGTTAGGTGTCCATGACATAGTTGTGCAGCGTTCCGTAGCAATATGAACAATAAAATAATATTTTATAAAAAAAATTAAATGGAAATTCAGGTGAAAGATCGCACTATATTGTAGAATATATGTATATATACAGATATATACATATATATAAAATAGCTTTTAGAGCAATTTTTAAATAACTAATAGCTGTGGCAGAGCGTTGTTCACATCGCCCACAGCTGCATACCATCAAGGCATACGAATGGAAAATGAAATTCTTAAATGTTGATGGCTTAGAAATTGTAACGAGAATATAATAAAGTAGCAGGAAGAAGCTTAAATGTTGTTTCTCTTTTATTTAGAGGTTGACGACTTAAAGTTGGCAAAGGCAATCTATTTGATAATTCATTTAATAGCTGATAGCTGCATTCAGATGAGTTTGGTTTTAGTTTGGGCTCAAAAATAATAGTTTCATTTGCCAAACTTAAGAACAAATCGTCTTCGGATCTGCTAAATAAGTAAACTTCAAAGTATTGCTAGACTCGAGTATTTATATCATATATTTATATGATTTAGTTTTTAGTTAAATTTATGTTGTAGCTAAATTGTAAGTCTCTAAGCAACTCGGTACTGACCTAGCTGTTCTTTCAACTGTTTGCACTGATCAAATACCTATATATGCATATGTATGTCAATATTATATGGTCCTTTGACATATGAAACAAAGCTGGAAATGCTGACGTGCTGAAGTTTATCCAATTAAATCAAATTTCTGATAAACTTTACCCACAGTTGTTGAAGTCCCATTTGAGCCGAGGCTGAGATACATAAGTATCGCATTTTCTCAACTCATTATGAAAATGTCGACTGCCTGCTGATTCGAACTGCGCACCTTAGCCGCAATACGACACAGACATGCACAAACAGGCATACACACACACACACACAGACACAAACAGAGTCAGACACACTCGAGCATTCGCATCAAGATTCCAGGATCCGGCCACATGGAAAAACAAGACAAATACAATTTATAAATAGTTTTTGGCTTGAGACGAGAGAAAATTGAAAAACCAAGGCGAGGCAATGGAAACACACGAAAAGGAAGGGAAAAAAAAGCGAAATAAAAAGAAAAAACCAAAGGGAAAAATGCGAAAAGTAGAAAAAAAAATAAAAAAACGTAGCAAAAGGCAGAAATAATAAAATAGAAAAACTTTTAGCGGCGCATTAAGTAAACCGAAAAACTGTGACTCTGCGGTTGTCCTTGAAGCAGCTGCTGGGCGGTGCTGGAGCGGGGCCTTTGACTGGGGTTGGAGCTTGGCAGGCGGTGTGAAAATGTGTTGCTAACTTAAATTTATGCGACACGCCATCAGCCGTTCCCTCTCCACCCCAAATACCCTCGATCGCGCAGCACGTCGCATAAAAAAAAAAACAAAAACAAAAAAAAATATATTCTACATAGTATATATCTGAAAGCGGGAAAAACTCGCATAAAATTCAAACGCAAGCGAAAAGTTTTCTGCAACGCTCAACTGTAGCCAACGAACTCAAAGTGAGCTGAGAGAGCAAAGAGCCAACAATGGCCTTCCAGCTGTCGAAGCAAACCGAACCGCACTCCAAATGCGAGCACTACACCCAGACATCCATGGGACCGGGACAGTGCTCTAATGTGTCCACTCAATGGACCCTGGCCCAGGAGACATACACATGCATAACGACATCAACGACATTTTGATTTATATCTTTTGACACGCTGCAAACCTGAAATTTATTCATTCCTTGTTAAGAAAGAACAAAATGAATAAAGCTGTTCTGTCGGCCTCCCTTGGCGGGCTAATCTGACTGAAAGACTGCGCGGAAAGTGGCTTAATTAGGACACGTCGAGCACTGGCTAGAGGAGTGAGTATATCAATCAAATGATTTCAACTGGAATCAGCTTCACAGGAAGTCGCAGAGCTTTGAATTAGTAGTCAGCCAGCCAAGTTGTGAAGGGGATCATTGAACCTAAGCAGATTATAAACCTATCTGTCATGTCATCGAAGCACTGCTAATGTGAAAATCAATTCTCTTCACAGGCCAGGCACAGCTCAAAGGACAAATTTCTCTTTAATAAAAATGACACCTATTGCTAGCAGGCACCGTTGAGCTGTTCAACAAATGACAAGGCCTTTTTATCAATAAAAGCCGGTGTAGTGCCTGCAGTGAACACTAAACAAGAATTTCTTTAATTTAATTTTAGAACTAAACAAACACCGAACAAAAGCCAACTAGACAAACAATTGCACTCTCGACATAATACACAATTCATTTTGACCACTTTGCACACAAATGCATGTACAGAAATGCATTTACAGACAAATAAAAATATTGCTGTCGGCTGTACTCTGCTGCTTAATACTCGCTTACAGTTCAATCCACAAATTGTAGAAGAGAGCATAGAAATAGTAGTAGTAATAATTGTAAAATTTTTCCACTTAGAAGTAGTAAACTTAGTATAGTTAGTAGAAGGAAAGTAGAAATGAAAACAGTCATTGAATTAGTAGAACTAGTAGTAGAATAATTAGTAAAAGTAGTCGTTATGGTAGTAGAAGTTCTATTTAAAGTAGCAGTCGTAATAGAAGTCGTAGTAAAGTAGACGTAAAAGTAGTAATAGTAGAAGCTGTAGTAAAGTAGTAGTCGTACAAAATTTAGTTAAGGCTGTAGTAAAAGTAGTAGAAGTAGTAGTATAATTTTTAATAAAGTAGTAGCAAAAGTCGTAGTAAAGTAGTAGTAGAAGTTTTAGTAAATTCTACTACTTTACTTTAAGTAGTAGTAGTAGTAGAATTTTTAGTAAAGTATTAGGAGGAGTTTTAGTTCAAGTTGTAGTAAAAGTAGTGGAAGTAGTAGTAGAAGTTTTAGTAAAGTAGTAGTAATAGCCGTAATAAAGTAGTAGTAAAAGCCGTAGTAAAGTAATAGTAGCAGTTTTAGTAAAGTAAAAGCAAAAATAGTAGTAGAATTTATAGTAAACTGGCAATAAAAGTCGTTGTAACGTAGTAGTAAAAGTTTTAGTAAGGTAGTAGCAAAAGTAGTAGAAGAATAAGTTGTCCAAATTGTCATAGTAGAGAAGTATTAGAAGTATTAGTTAGGTAGTAGCAAAATAAGTAGAAGTACAAGTTGTAGTAAAAGTAGTTGTAAACGTTCTAGTCAAAATGGTAGTAGACGTAACAGTAGAAGTATTAATGGTAGCAGTGGTAGTAATAAATGTGGAAATAATCAATAAGAAGAGTAGTGGAAATAAAATTAGTATTCGGAGTAGTAATGGTAGGTAGTAGTAGTAATAGAACTGCGATAAATAAAGATTGTGCGAACGTAGTAAGGAAAAAGTAGTAGTTGTAATAACTATGCAAGTGCGTAGAGTAGTAACATAAGTAATACTAGTATATAAGCAGCATTGATAGTAGTGCACATTTCTAATTTGACTCTCTCATTCTCTCCCTCGGCTCGCTATGCACAACCGATATACCCTCTTTCGTTGAGTAATGCAGCTCACAAATGATTTATGTTCAGTCACCGCCCGAACGAGAGTTTACATTGTATGCTCTGGGCAAATTCGAATGTAATCGGCGACTGTTATCGATGATTCCGATCGACTGACACTGGCACACTGACCACTTTTACAAATGGAGAAAATTAATTGGAATTCCAAAGGAGAGCAGCCTTTAGGGCCAATCAGTGGGACAAGAGTAAACAAAAAGGCTTAGTTATGTTACTTGTTGATTCAATTTAATTGCATTTATTACAGCTTTATAAATTGATGTGTGACGAAGTCTCTCTCTCTCTCTCTCACTCGTTCACTCTCATAGTCTATTGAAATGTCCTTCAGCATTTCTTATATCTACAATTACATTTAGATCAATATCGATATAAAGAGAGAGAGAGAGAGAGAGGGAGAGAGAGAGAGAGAAGGAGAAGGAGGAACCGCATGTTTTGCAACTCTCAGTAGATCTTGGCTGAGACTCTGCTAAGTGATTCGATTTTTATGATGCTGGCTATATATGATGCTGGTGATATAAAATTTTTCTTTTTTTTTTCTTGGTCTCACCTGTTTGTTTTGCAACTTCCTTAGCCCAGACTGTGGAAACTATGAAACAAATCTATTTATTTACTATTTTTAGTGCAGCTGCTGTGGTGTGTGTTTTTTCAGATGTCGAGGAGACAGTCTCTCTCTCTCTCTCTCTCTGTGTGTTTTCTCTCTCTCTCTCTCTGTTGGGTATATTGGTGCGCTTGGCTAACTCATTTGGCTTTCCGTTTGAATTTCCTTTGCACTCAATGAAATTTCAACTTGATTTCCGTCTGACGTTTGTAACTTTTATTTTCAACTCAGGCGACAAAGCGTCCACACCCATCCACACACACAGAGTCACACATACACACACGCCCACAAACGCTGTTGTTGACTGAGTGTGAAATTGCAATAGTATTTGTGCATTTGCTTGTTTGTTTATTTGGCTTAATAGTCAGCAGCAGTAGCCGTATGGGAGCGCGTTTGACTGTGGGCGTATGTGTACTTGCATGTGTGTGTGTGTGCTTTGACCTCTGCCTGGTTTGGCTCGAATCATAAAAAACTACACACACACACACACACACACATAGTGAATGAACGAGGGAGAAAGAGTGATACGCATATATAGATGAAACATATAGCCAATTTTGAGAATCCGCTTAAGTGCGACATTGATTTCCGTCACAGATTCTTGACACTGGGCCAGCAGTGAGCCACAGCGAGCCATAGCGAGTAGCTGAGTCACTGAGCCAAAGCCAGAGTCAGCGCCAGAGCCAGAGCCAAAGCCAATGCCAACAGCAGCAGCAGCAGCTGCAGAAGAAGAAGCACAGCCGTTGCTCCTTTTAAGTTTGGATTCGTGTGAAACTGAAGTACAATCTATATTGAAATGCCAGCTAAAAGGCACAATCACACAAGCACACACACATAGTATATGCACACCATATTAGCTACGCATTTGAGCACACACACACATACATGAATTCTTTGAGTGTAGAATTAGGTATGCGAACTGGACCCCACATCCAGCGATCTACATCCGCATTCGCACGTTGATGTTGTTGCTATCGGTGCTGCTACTGCGGCTGCTGTTGTTGTTGTTGTTGTTGTTGCTACGACTGCCTGGCGCCTGTGGCACTTTGCAAATCTAGGAGTTTGTATGGCTGCCTGCGATATATATACGACACCCACACACACACACACACACACACAGATATATCTATGAAATATTGCTGCCAACCAATTTTTACATACCTTACAATTTGCGAGCGTCTTTTACGTTTCAGATTTTCCACTAGACTGTGTGCGTGTGTGTGTGTGTAGGTGTTAGATTAAATTCAACTAGGTCAGCATATAACAAACTCCAGCTAGTCTTGTGTGTGTGTGTGTGGGGGGAGGACAACAAACGACTTGTCATTAATAACTGAGCATTCGTATTGGGGCCAGCTGCCAGGCATGCCCCCGATTACCTTCCCATTATATCCGGACTGCCTGTCAATGGAGAAAGCCTCTGCCAGAGGCTTAGAAAGGCTTACAACTCAAATGGCAATGACACCACAGTGACTGACTGATCAAAATAATACTTGGGCCACAGTTGCTGTCCAAAAGCCCCACACAGTGGCCGGCCGAAAACTATCGAGACTAAATGGATGTTTGTTCCGAGAACCAGCAGTCCAATCAACAACAAACTCAAAATGAGAGATTGATAAGAGCATTAGCACAAATATAATATATATATATGTATATATATATATATACCAATATCAAAAACAAGCAAGAATGCTGCAGTCGGGCATTACTGACTGCCTAATACTCATTCTGGCTCGAAAAGCAGTTTATTTCATTTCATTTTAGTTTTTTGTTAAAGCAGGCAGTAAGAAGTTGTTAACTATTCTATTTTGAAGCTCTATCTCTACAGTATTGTAAGATATACATATATTTGGCATATATACATAAATGATTTACAGCAAATCAATAGAGGAGACAAGTTTCTATTTGAAAATTGTAGTAGATACAACTTTTGCCATTTTGCCACGCCCCCCTGTAAGCATGCACATATAACTTTTAGCCAGTACTTTGAAGAAGTTTTGCATTTTGTAACTTTATATTCCAGATGTGTGAAAAATACAGTGTATTTTTTATAGCCCTGCCCTCAATATGGCCGTGCGCCATGCCTGTCTGTATGAAGTAGGTCTTATGCAATGCAAAACCAATATCCTCACATTTAACTTGCTAAATGAGCATAGTAGAAACAAAATGACGCAAAACCCAGGAGCTAGATCTTCTCATCATCTTGCAGTCGTGCCAAAGCCTTTAAATTCGTTTATGTCTTGATGCAAATTGAACTATCTAAATAGCCTGCAGCAATTGATATATGTAAGTTAAGGTTGACGTCGACAACAAATGCAACATAGATTTGATATTTGCCCCGACATTCGATATACGTGGAGTAAGCAATGCTTGTCATATTCGATTTTTGACATTTCAGAACGCCCTGAGCATTTTGCATAACAATTTGCTGTCAGACATTGTTTTTGCTATTATTCACAGCGAGCTATTTATAGACTCGGACGGGCTCCGTCGGCGGTCTGGCTGGCCGACATCTTATTTGTTAGATGAACTTTCAATTAGAAGCCATTCGATGGCCTGATTCATGAGGTTTTGTTTCCATTTAAAGCATTTCGGGCAGCCAGCTTAGCTTTGACTTGATCTGCGGCGAGACCATTTCAAAGTTATAAACAAATTGTGTAAACAAGCCAAAGACGGCAAGCACCTGGGCTAGCAGCAGGACCTTTTCGGGGCCAGTCCAGTGGCTGGCTGCCCAGGCCTAATAGCCTATCCATCAATCTGAACGGTTTGGGCAATGACCCAAAAGCAATCAATGGCCATGTGTATGATACACAAAGTATGATGCCAGGAGGCAAATGTGGGTAGGTGTTTCATTGAAAACGCAACTAAATCAAGTGGGAAACACTGGCAGTTCCAGTCAGAGACAAGATGACATGCCAGAGGTCAATCAGCTGCAACATTTATCTAAAAAGCCAGACGAGAGTCAGCTCCCGCCTCCGCCTCCACCTCCAATCCGAATGCTGCAGGGATGTCAGTTCGGGCCTTGACAAACGCAAAGATTGGAAAGATGCTTTCAATCAGGGACGCCCGCTGCTTTTCCGGTGAGCTCCCTCGATGATTAATTGCCGGAGCATGGATTTTAAGAACGTTACCGTTTAAGAACGTTAATTTGTCATAAATGCGACGATTTATCCGCTTGTCCCAAAAAAAAAAAAAACAAAAAGAAAACCAGACGCAGAGCGCCACCAAGTGAGGGAGGGATGCTTGGGAGGGGGCGGATGGTAAGGAAAGCGACGTAAGAAAATGGAGGAACAGAAATCAAATTAAAAATGTATAATCGCCGGATACAGAGAGACGTGGAACTGAACTGAACAGAGAGAGAGAGAGAGAGACAGAGAGAGAGAGAGAGAGAGAGAGAGAGAGAGAGAGAGAGAGCGAGAGAAAGAGAGAGAAGGAGAAGGAAACAGAGAGAGACAGAGATTGTGGGTGGGGTTAAAGGTTATGTGTATGATGGCACAGTCAGAGCGGACAGACAGTAATCAAATCAATAATTCAGATTATGAGAAAGGGTGAGGAAGCGCCGAGTCAAATTTGGATTTGCCAGCTAAATTGCGGATGGACGGTGGGCGTGGCTTGGCGGCAAAACGAATGTACATTTTCAATGACAACGGTAAGTGCATGTAAATGCGAACAACAACAGCGAGAGCTAGAGAAAGAAAGAGACCAGCAGCAGGACACGAGCAAGGACTAACACTAGGAGTAACAGCAGCAGCAGCAGCAGCAGCCAGGACGAAGGACTGTTGGTATGCACAACAGCAAATGGCAGCTAAATATACAGCGAGCAGTCAGCCACACATACACACACACACACACACACACACACACACAAAGACAGAGCAACAAACTGCAATTCAAATAAATTTTCATCTATTTTAGTTTTTGGTTGATGCTCTCGTTTCTCATTTCTCGTTCTCTGGCCATGCCCGCAGAACTTACCACTTTGGCTGTATTTAAATACTTGCACGATTTCCGGTTGTTAGCGCTGTTAAGTTTCAAAATGGCTGTCACACACACTCACACTCGCACACGCATGCAGTGGCTGACAGGCTGCCAACAAAATTTCATAGCCTACAATTGAGCGTCGTCGCCAGTCGACATCGACACGATTGTCGGTCGCATTGTTATTGTTGTAGACATCTTCTTATTTATTAGTTGTTGTTGCTGTTGTTGATTTCTAAACTCTGCAATTGCAAACGTGCTGAAAATGAATTGCTTTAATGGGCGCCTCAGTCCACAGGGTTAACCGAGAGTCCTCTAACCGCTACCAGCTGTCACTTTAGAATGATGAATGATGCCTGCTGGCATCTAAGATAAGACAGATAATGTCTGTGTGTGTGCGTGTGTGTGGCAAGTGTTCAATGACAAAAAATAAACTGTAAAGCAAAACATTCAATTGGACATAGCTTAAGATCGATCGATAGACTCTGAAATGGAATCAATAATGAGTTTGTAAACAGCGATTGTTGACACACAAATTTAGTTAGCGCCAACAATATTAACTCAGTCAGTCAGTTAGTCTGTGGCTCAATTTGTCTCCATCTATTCGCTCTTATAATTATCTGGCTGGGAACATTGCTCAATTGCTTATGTCTGACTGTCACCCAATCAATCCATCAATCAATCAATTGCCCATGTTGCGGGCAAACTTTGACTCACACCCAAAGCCGAATCTATTGACGGCACTTGAGATGCTGCTGCTTTGGCGACTGTCTCAACTTGTACAGTATTTGCTTAGGCATTCAAATACTTTCACACACACTCGCACAAAAGCATTCGTATACTCATCAAAACTCGCATTTTTCTATAGTGCTTTCTTCTCATGGTTTTGCTCATGCTCTGTAGAGGTGTAAACTAGAAGAAGTAATAAATGCTATATTTTATATTATATTATTATTATTATTATTATCATTATTATTATTATTATCATTATTATTATTATTATTATTATTATTATTATTATTATTATTATTATTATATTATTGAAAAGTGATTTGATAATATATGTATAAAGTTTTTTAAAACTTTGTTTACCCTGAACCAATTGAAAATGGGAATTTAGGGTATAATGTTTTTGTGAAAATGTATGTAACAGGCAGAAGGAGACGTCGCAGACCCCACAAAGTATATACATATATTCTTGAACAGCACAAGCAAATAAGTTGATATAGCCCTGTCCGTCCCATTTCGGAAACTACAAAAGTTAGAGAGCTGAAATACTCAAGAATTTATTTAATTTTTTCGATAGCTCATTCCATTTCGAAATTATCAATAAAAAAATCGAAAATTCGTATTATAAATAAAAATATGCCGTATACTTAATATTTAGACATAACGCATACCTCAAGTAACAATACTATATCAAAGTCAACAAAATGCCACTTCAATATAATTGCCAGCAAGAGACAAATACAGGGTATCTCCAATCAGTCACATCCGCTCGATTGTCACCTTCGTTGTGCGTGTGTGTGTGTACTTTTTGCATGCAGTGCCAGCACTGGCATTGCTTACGGTATTTCGCAGCTATGCGAGTAGCTATCTCTGGCATGCTGCTTATGCAGCACACAGCTTCACCTGGCGTGCCCCTGCCCCCGCCCCTGTCCACAACTACGCCCATGCCTATGGCCCATGCTTATCGCTATTGCCGCCGTCTGTTGCTGGAATGCCATTGATTGGCTGAAATCGGCAATGAATAACTGAATTAAATAAGCCAATTAATGCGCGCATAGATTGATTTATAATGATTAATGCGACCAAGTTATGCCACAGCAACAATAAAAAAAACAACAAGAGGGAGAAGAAGAGCAACATCCAAATGACAGCTTCTGAGTGCTGTACACAATTGGCTGGCAATTTGGAAGCCCCACCTTGACGGACTACGCTGCGGTCGCTGGCAGTTAATCAGCTATTAGAAACAGTTCCAGCTCGCACACCTGCCGCTGTAGTCGACCGGTAGCAGCCAGGGTAGCTGAGAGCCGTTACAGAATTTTAAGCGCCTTACCTTACCGTACTTGCTGCTCGAGAAGTGCCAGCGTCACTTAGTGTAAGTTGCTTAGTTGGCCTAATGAGAATGTTAATAAGAACTCCAATTGGAATTCAACTGCGTGTGTGTGTCTGTAAGATATGAGCTTGCTTGGCCGCAAATATTTTCATATCTGTGCAGTGCAGTGCATAGTTTACATTCGTATTTCCATGCCATGGACTATGGCTCATACCCATTCCGATTACAATTCCAATTTCAATTTCAATTTCGCTGCTGCTTGAGACCATAAAATATAATTAAGTATTTTGCCCACTCGCCAAAGTGCAAAAATAAACTGTCAATTTCGTTGCCGAGTGGCTAACAATAAGCCACAACAACAACAACAATGATCAACAGAAATAAGCTATTTGTTTAACAACTGCAAGTCAGCAGAAAGAAGCAAGAGAAAAAAAATAATAATAATAATAACAGCAAACGTATGTATGTATGTGTGGTCGAGCACAACGAAACTTGAAATACACTCTAGCCATGTGCATAGATGAGTGAGAGCAATTGGAATAAAATGTATGAGAAATAGATGCTCCTCGCAGCACAGGGACAGAACTCGTCTAACGATGGGGGACAGCGCAGTCAATAGTATCGATGGATAAACTCTTACTCGATAGATTCTTGTTTGAATGGCGTTATATTTATAAAATACGAGATACGTTGATCATGCTTTGTTTTATTGTGGAAATTTCTACAAGATTTCAAATTGTCATACGAGCTCTAAGAAATCCCGCTAAAGTGGCTAGAATATTGAGCAGAGGAAACGCTATTATAGAGATGCATAGAAATTGCTTAAATCAATTATTTTAGTTAAGTATTATTTCATATTTATTTTAGTAAATAAATTAAATTAAATGACGTTTTATCACGTTTTATCTAAATATTTGTAGATCTTGAAATTTATTTTTTGTTATTCTTTTTTGAAACATCTGTAACGCTGGATCAACGAAGCTCAAATTGAGCAATAAAAAATTACCACTTTATAGCACGATATTGTAAGAAATATTTATTATTTATTTATTTATTTCAATTTTTGTGATAATCTGATTCAAATGTCTAAGTCTGCTGATGGAAACAAATGATAGCTCAATCCAACGAATCAAGTCACTATTGATGGTATTGGGCTGCTTATATATAGCTTAATAAAAAGATGTTAATTGCATTTTTTCTTTCATTTATTTATTATTTATTTAACCATTTTAGAACCCGTAACAATGTGTAGTAGACATATATATATATATATAAATTTAGCTATAAACATAAATCAATGAAAACATAAATCAAACCAAGTCAAATAAAAGTTAAAGAGTCGGCACGCTCGATGTTCAGTGTGTTCAAGTATCGCTGGCGCAGGTAGGTATATTATCTAATTAATATGCTGATTTCATCTGAAAGCAGATGATTGATTTCTGTCGTCCTTCCAAGTATAGCCCACATAAACCAATTAAAACCGACAAATTGTTGTGACCCAAGGAAGAAACATTTTGAAATAAATTCTTGGTATAATATAAGCGCTTCATTTAATCAATGCTGTCCAACCTGTTAGGGTATACAAAAAAGAAGAAAAAAATGAAGAGAATGAAAAGGAAATAAAGAAAACGAGAGAAGCTGTGAAAAAGAAAGAAAAATGACTGGACCTTTCTGCCTAGGTGCGATTGTTGCGGCGATTGCTGTTTGGTCGGAAACTGAAACCGCATTTATGCCACACACACCGCATACATATATATACATAAATGTGTGTGTGTGTGTGTGTGTGTGTGTGTGCAAGTACATAGCACGTATTTATATGTATATAAAAAGAGAGAGAGAGAGAGAGAGTGAGTGTGTGTGTTATATGAGTGGGTCACTGTTTGCTTTAACCGCCGCCGCCGCCGCTTGGCCAGCAACAAATTTTGAGTAGGAAGTTTCGCTATGGGCCGCGAGAGTGTGGCGAGCGTTGAATTCGTTTTAAATTTTAATGACCTAACCATTGCTGTAAAATTGTTGTTATTGTTGCTGCTGCTACTGCTGCTGTTGTTACTTAAACATGCAGCAGCAGCGACAACAACAACAACAACAACACGAGCAGCAACAGCATCAGCGTCAGCCACACACCAAACGATATTAAAATTCATTAAAAATGATTTGCGTAAAACGTAATTTTATTTTTCTACATAAAAAAAAAAAAAAAATGAGAGAACGAAAAAAAAGCGCGTGAAAAAATATGAAAAATTGCCCACGTTCGCCAGAGGCCCTGTGGAAGGGGCATGGCCAGGCAGGCGAACGGCCGGGAAATTGGTAAACTACGTGTAATGCACAGTCCGACGAGATGAAACAAATTCTGAACTCAATTCGACTGTGTCTGTTTGCAGTTGGTCAATTGAGTGAAAAGAGAAGGAATAAAATACAATAATATAAATTCCACTTTCAGTCTTACATTAGTTTAAGCGGAGCATATATTGTAGGGTATGCCGATTACAATTAGTAAATTGATTTTAGCTGGAGCCTGCCTAAGCGAGCACTCAGCATTGCTAGCTAATTTTTCATTTACTAGCAAACAGAAGATCTATTCCTTTATTTTAGCGATAATCAATATTGCGTAATCATAATTATTCATATCATGTTTACGCGGAAACTGAAGTATGAATCTTAGGCTGAGCTTTAAGGTATGACCTGTAGTTGATAGAGGCTGAGACCTAAGGCTGAGTCTGGGGCTGACCCCAGGGGACTGACGTTGAGGCTGTGGCTGAGGCTGAGCTCAGAGACAGAGTCTGAGTCTGAGACTGACGCTGAGGCTTAAGTCTCAAGCTTGAGTCTGATGCTGATCTAAGACTGAGGCTGAGTTTCAGGCTGAGTCTGAATATGAATCTGATGCTGAGCCCCAATGCTGACGCTGAGTCTGAGCTGATCTGAGCCTGACGCTTGAGTCTAAATCTAACTATTCATGAATAACTTGAATAACTTTTATCATAGAAAGACTTTCCTAGTCATGTCATATTCAGAGCTTGTTAAAGCAGAAAGATCAAATCTCTAGTAAAGGTTGCCCAAAATAGATAGGCAGACAAAAGAATCAAATAAACGAACGGACATGGCTTGATCGATCCATCTCACCGTCATTATTGTTTATATAAATACTTTAAATGTTGTGCCCCGCCTCCTGCTACCTGTTGCATACATCTTCACCAAAGCAATTCTACCCTCCAATCGACTACTCGATGGGCTGAGCATATTCAAGACTTGCTTATGTACTTTTATCATTGCTCAATTGCATTCCACTCAGAGCCGATGCATATAGATACAAAAAACTTTGCCCAATATAAATGAATTTGGTTCGTCGAATTATTTCGACGTTTTTCAGTTGCGTGTTCTATGGAAATGGCTTCTCGGTTTTTATTCCATTTGTCCATTTGGCGGACTCGAATGGGGGATTGTGAATTCAATCACTTTGTTGATATGCATAAAATATTATAGAAAATGCAATTTTTTGTGTCTTGCGTGGGCATCATTCGCGGTACCGTATTATTCCTTGTTGCGTTTTTGCCGTTAGCTCTGGTGCAATCAATTAAATTGTCTGCTCTTTGGCTCGCAGTTAATACAGTGAGAGAAAAAGAGTTGTATTATCAGCTATGGCTGTCGCTTTGGGCGCATCAAGCGAATAATCTCCATGTGACCCACTTGTATGCCGCGGTGGTGCAAGGACAGGGGCAGGGGCAGTGGCAGGAGCAGGAGTGTTTGCTGATGTCTTCTGTCTCATCTCTCCACATTCAATGGACACTAAAAAATTAATGAAAAAATTGGCACACACACACACACACAAACGCTTTTACATACATATAAAATTAAAAAATTTATTGCTTTCGCTGATAGGCATGCAGACCGTTGGCCTGTCCAGACTGCCGCCACGCCCCCTCAGCCTGCTGCTGGCAAATTAAAAAAACAAAAACAAAAACAGCAACGGCAACAACATCAACATAACGGTGACAAAAAGTGGAAAATGTATTAAAAAGACAAACAAAACAAAAAATAAATAAAACGAAACACTTAAAAATATTTCGCATCGCATATATATTTAACAGTTCATGCATTTTATATGGCGCGCGTAGGCGTGGCACGCCTTTGTAATTTCCCATGTAGACAAGACAACAGTCAGCTAAAAACAACAACAATAACAACAAGAACAACAAACACTTTCATCATGTCGCATTTTCAATTTTCATTTCCATTTGGTATTTTTTTGTTGGCTTGTGCAAAGTTTTTGTTTCGACTCGCCCTTTTGTCGCGCTTTATCAAGCAATAGAAAAATGGCAAGGACGAAGAAGCAGAAGTAGAAGAAGAAGAAGAGCTACAGCAGCAGCAAAGGTAAAACATCCAAATTCAGCTGGATTCGTAACGTGCAAAATTTGGTTCGTGCGCAATTTTGAGGCTCATTAAATTTGACAAAGATTTGCGCCAAAGTTTTGTCGCTGCTCTTCACTTGCTCGACTTGACAATTTTTATGAGTTTCCTTTTCAAGTCAGCTATCATCAAATTGATTGCCCCGCACAACACGAGCGTGTGCCTGTGCAGGTGCCACAGTCTTCATGTCTGTCTCTCTGTGTATGCAAATTGCAAGTGCTTTGTCAGCAGTCAGCAGAAGAGGACTTTGTATTTTTGTCGACTGAAGTCCAATTAGCCCTAAAAGGTGACAGAGCGGCCAAGCCAAACACAGCCTCCATTCAGGGAGCAACAGGATATCGAGCATTGTGCCACGCCCACACACAACACACACACTCACACACAATACCCATACAAGCAGAAAAACAGCAGAAATGTCGTTGCACATCGCCTGGCAAAGAAGTCGAGCAGCCAAAGTGCCAAATGAACCCAGTAAATCGAGCTGCAGCGAGGAGCATAAACGAGATGTTTTCGAACAATTTAAATTTGAATATGAAGCTAACTTTAAAACTCTAGCTGTCGATGGAAGGGAACAGCAGAAAGCGATAAAAAGAAACAATGTATCACTTTGAAGAGCAGAGAGAAAAGTTTAAATATATTTAAATTATCAAATATAATTGAAATAATACATGATTGACGATTTGATATATATCACAAGTAAGAAATATCAAATATTTCAGATTTCTAGTTAATTGTTGAACATTGTAATGCAGTTTCCTAACTAAATTTCTTAAAGAAAAAGTCTTTATTAATTGAAGTCATGGCTCTCAACTAAATGTTGTCACAAGCTACAACAGAGTAAATTTTACTCGCACTCGGAGAGAAGACTCAGACTGAACTAGTTGCATCGGTTCTGTAGTGAGCTAGCTCGCGATCGTCGTGTGAACTTCGGGTTTGTTTCACTCTGGTTATTGTTCTCCGATCGTTTGGCTGAGTCAAATGATGTAAAAAGTCTTTTCTGTATGTCTTGGTATGTATTCGCTAAGCACATCAATTGAGAAAGTACATTGAGTGTGGTCGTGTGAATGTGATTTGTGGCTGACTCTCATTAGGCGAACTTCAATCCTATTGCTCCCGAAACGAAGTTCGTGTCACACGAATAGCTCGACTCAAGGCGCTCAACCAAAAGCAAAAACGAAAAGATTTCAGCTCTTTTTTCTCTTTTGATCTACCTCTTACAGTTTAATTCGATTTACGAAGCCAAAACCCTTTGGTGTATGTATTGGTATGTATGAGAGATCAATGTGTGTATGATTGTGAAGATCGATTGCTCACTTATTACTGACTCTCATTGTACGAAGTCAAACACGCATCGCTCTCTGAACGATGTTCGTGAAATGAGCATCCCACGAAACTAACAGATAAGCCTAACGAAAACAAACGAAGACATTTGCTCAGAGAGAACGAGTAAGTATGCGTTTCTCGGTTGAGCTAACGAACAGAATCAATATTGTTAGCCAAATTTTTAGAAAGGTGTTTAGGCATCACATATTAAAAAGTAAGAGAGTCTCTGTATTTATTACAGTGAACTATAGATCAAATCTAAAATCTCTAGTTCTCTTAATGAGTTCAAGTTACAATTCAATAATTAATTGTTCAATTTAATTATTGATTTTTAGTGATAATAAGAATGTAAAAGGAGCTGTGAAAAAATAATAAGCTTATACTGCGTATACATATGTATATATGCGAGAAGATGGACAGATGGATAAAGCTAGATCGACTCGGCTCGTCGTCCTTATGATATAATATATTTGCTGGTCTCTAGCTTCGCTTCTTTCTGCCCGTCACATACACATCACACAAATCAATATGCCCACTTTCAATAGGCGCACGAGATAAAAACTATTTGATATTAAAAGAAAGAAATAAAACAATTGAAAAGGATGGGAAAAATTTATAAAGTGAATTTAAATTCATTACGATATTTTATATAAACTTTTCAACGTTCATAAAATGCTATTCGCCTAGAAATGATTTAAAACAATATACAAAACTGTATATAAGCCATTATTCAGCTGACCAAACTTTGCGGCTCGGCTAGCCCAGAGTCGAACTTGGAGCAGGAGTGGGAGGAGGAGGCAGGACGGCAGCAGAGCCCTGCGAAACATAAGTGAATAAAGCAGAGGCAACAAGCATTGGCTAAAAACAAGTATACGCAAAATACGCACACACTAACATAAACACACACACACACACACACACACACACCAACACCAGCACACACTCATAAATTTCGAGAGTAACAAGCGAATGCTGAGCTGGTTTTCTTGTTGCTTTTCCAGAGCTTTGTTGTTGTTGCTGTTGCTGGGCACAGGTAGGCAGCAGGTATGAAACGCCTAGGCAGGGCCAGAGGGAATTACGGGTGCGTTGTGTGTATATGGTGCGTCGTGTGAAAAGCAGCGTAAAAAATGCTTAAGCTAAAATGGGATTAGAAACAACATTGGCCGAGCATAAAAACAGAAAAAAAGGAACAGAAAACGAACAGAAGGCAAAAAGAAAAGGGCATCAGCCCACACGGCAGCTGAAAGCGGACAAATTGCGCAGGATGAACGCGGCTCGGCAGCGGCTCCAATGCCAGCGCCAGGAACTGCGAACTGGGAACTAGGAGGAGTGAACTGCGAACTGTGAACTGCGAACTGCGAACTGAAAGCTGGGAAACTAGGAACTGGAAAATGGGCATAAGCAATTGTTGGCCACGTTAGCACTGCGGCCATGGCAAAGTGCTCGGCTCTGTGTATGTGTGTGTGTGTGTGCTGCAAGCCTGTTGTTGTTATTTGAGTGGCCGCACAGCTGGTACACCAAAAAAAGTAGAAGAAGCAAATGAAATACAACAACAAAGCAAACGCACTTTAAAAGCAACGCTCCAAAAAATTTCTAGGCACACCTGGTGGCAGCAGTGCGAGCGAGACAAACAGAGAGGGAGCGAGAGGGACGCAGCGAGCGGGAGCTGCTGGGAAAGTTGCGGACTTTGACTATAATTGGAGCATTTGCGTCCTTGACAAAGTGGTTCAATAACAAGGCTTAGTTCTGTCCAGTCGCATGTCAACAATAAAAATTTACTTATTTTTATTGTTCTTTTCAGTTAATTTAAAGCAATCATAAAAGTTTTTAATATTTTCAAGAACTTTCAATTGTAGACAAACAACGTTAACTTAAAAACTCTCTAAATAATGAATTACGAGCATTTGAGTGAGTCAGAGGATAGACACAGCGAGATAGCTATAAAAAGGACAGCATTTTTTTGATCCAACTGAGGAACGATATCATTTACAGGGTATCTGCACAGATAGTCAACAGTAAATCAATTTGATATTTGCCAATTGTAGCTCTGAAACTAACGAAGATATCTTTTTATCAATATGCCACGCCTCCAATTGATATATGTACATATATGTATCATCATTAAAGACCGGCTTCAATTACTTTATTGAAAACATTTTTAACTATAAAACTGTATAAAATACGGCGTTAATATATACCATATTTTCATATATATTATGCAACGCCAATCAAATTTAATATATAACTGAATTACCATGCACTATAATAATCTGCAATCTTATTTATTTAATTTTTTATTTTATTTTCATTACTATGCGAAAAACTACTTCATTCGAAGTACTTCACTCGAATGTGGAAGGAAGAATATTTTAATCGACTTGATCAACAATGATTTAATACGTAGTATATTTTTAACTTGGCATAAAGACCTACAGAAAATCTTTATACATATGCTCAACATAACATTACTATATATATAATATCTTACAATACAATATGTATTTATAGAACCATAGCCGATTTCCTCTGCCTGTACTGCTGATTCGAAAGAATCATAAGCAATGTCTGGCCGCCTTGGCTTTCAGTTTAACAATGCCTCAGTCAGCAAACGTAGTGAGAGAAAGTGAGAGAGAGAGTATTTTGTGAGACCGAGCACAGAGAAAACAAGCAGAAGGCAAACGACATTCCCGCGCTCGAGATTACAAATTCAAACGCAATTCAAATAAAGCTCCCATTATTTATAATTATAACAGTCTAATGATTTTGTGACAACAGCCACAATTCCATTATATATATAGACTTTTCGGAATAGCTGTTGCAACTGCCAAGTCTATATCTATCATATAATACGTGAAGTCTATCACTGGTAACATTGCTGACAATAACAACTAGTATTGGAGAGCAGGATAACTGGAAAACAGGAGAGCAGAAGTCCCAAAAAATTCACTTTAAGTCTAAAGTTAAAATCAAGTCAAGTTCACATAAACACAAAGAATCAGGTTCAACTAGGTGCAACAAAGAAGGGCAGAGACAGAGAGAAAGAGAGAGAGAGACTGGAAGAGAAAGGGCGGAACAGATGGTGTGGACTTTGCTTAGACACTAAGATTACTTTTACCTTTCCGGCAGCTTGGCTTTTGATGTGGGCTTATCAAATATCAAAGCGCAAACTGATAATGTGGCAAATGGTGGACAACTCCAAAGGTAACAACAACAACGACAAGAACAACAACAAGAATACAGTAGCAAAAGCAACAGCTAGAAACAACAGGTGGTTATTTGTCCCAAGCCCAGATTTTTTCACTTTTTTTAGCAGCGCTTGTTCTGCTTTTCTACATTTTCTTTGGCGTTTCCCCCAATTTTCCGTCTTTTTTTTATCCTTGCACCTTTTTCCTGTGAACCTTTGACCCGGCCCGCTTGGACGGCCCACCTGCTGCTCGTTATTTGCCAGGCTATTGCCACATAAGACTATCTTGATTGGGTCTGACTGTGAGCCGACCTGCTGCAGCACTCGCTAGCAACAATGGGGATGATAAAAAAAGAACAGCAACAGATACGTACTCAAGAAAGATGAGAGCGCATCACTGATTGACTGGAAGATATCCTGTAGACCTTGCTTATGACTTTCATTATGCAAATTTCTCTTTTAATAGATTAAATACATGAAATATATAAATATAAATATAATATAGATAGAATTTAATGAAATTCAATCATAAATCAAATTAAAATAAAAGTAATTTCCCGAATTTAAAGCAAACAAAACTCGAAATATTTTCAAGAATTTACTGCTCATAATTTACAGGGCATCTATAAGCATGCCAGAGGCTTTCTCATTCTCTCTCCCTCTCTTTATCTCTCTGCCCACACCTTCTCACACCCTCTCTCCCTCTCTCTCTCTCTCTATGTGTGTTTGTGAGTGCTTTTTGCATTTCCAGGCTTGTGATTTTAGACATTTGATTTGTTTATGTTGATAATGATTACAATGTTTTCATTGTTGTTGCTGCTGTTGTCTGGACGCAGACTGGCCCTGCGGCCATGCAGACCCAAATAGCTAGCGCAGTCAATTGCCATATCGGACAGCGTGCAGCGTGCCGTCCGTGCTCTGTTATCCGTGTGCCTTCCTTTCCGTCTGCCACGTACCTCTTGGCCCCGCAGACTCTCATTATCGCGGCCATCTTTCAAATGTTGCCAGCATATGTTAGTTCTGCGTAAACTTGAAAAGCTGCTTTACATTGTCAGGGGCTGTGGCGAAGGCAAGCAAAGGGTGCCAAACACATGATCGCACACACACACACACATTCGACTTTACCTTGGCAACGGCAGCAAAAATGTGGCCTACATTTGTGGGCGGGCCACACACACACACACACACACGCACATAGTGACAGGCATACATAAAGATACGCCCGCCTGCATGTAAGCATAAAATGTGCTAAAACGTTACCACACTGCCAACACCCACACACACACACACACACACACACACACACACACATGCACACGCTGTGAGCATATTTATGCGCGCTGCTGAGCCACGACACAGTCTCCACACCTTGTGGCATTTAATATTTGTGTCGGCAGCAGCAGCCGCTGTCGCTCTCGCTCCCGCTCCCGCTGCCGTTGCCGTTGCCGTTGCTGCTGCTGCTGCTGCTGCCGGGACGCTGCCAGGACACTGCCAGCGGCGTTAAGTAGGCGACTAACGTAAAATGTTTTCCATTGCACTTTTACAACCCCCAGCCAAGCCCTGGCCAGCCATTCCCATGCCGGCTACACCTTGTAAAATTAAAGGCTTTGCGGGCAAATATAATAATGTCAGCGAGTCGACTTATTTACGCTTTATGCAAGCTTTCGGCAGGACAATTTATGATGGACCGCATGCCCTAACAACCGAAGCGTCCATATATCAGCCCTTTGACGATGCCGAAGAGAATCAGAATCGTTATCGAAGAGAATCAGAAAAAAAAAAAATATTAAAAAAAAAATAATATTGATAAACATCAATATTTTATCTCATTCTAAGTAAACCCCAGCAGATATTGTATACTTGTGATGTTTTTAATCGAATGTCATCCTTGCTTAGGCATTTCTCAGAACAAAAAAGGAGGCAGAAAAAAACAGTCAAAAAATAAATGAATATTTCAAATGGCCAAGCTTTGCGACAGTCGTAAGAGGCATAAGTACCTGAAGAGAAACATCGTAACCCATGGAAATTCAGCATTTCCGATATTTTTTAAGGCAACTTCGTACATATGATGCATATGGTATATACATACATATATGTGTATGCTCATTTAATTCCAACAGTTCACTTGCTGGAATTCCCTCATCGTTATTCTTAGCTTAAGATTTAGAGAGCCTCGCACTTCACAAATACATACATACACAAATACAGCATTGGCATGCGTCTTCCGGACGTCTCTCAGCTACGCACTCTATTTCTCTCATTCTCACACATTGTCATGGGCTCGCCAAAAAAAAATCACGTTAGACAAATAACACCAAAAGTAAGAGAAAAGAAGAGAATAACAGAAATACAAATTACTCAAAGCCTCTCGTCTGTTTTGTTGCCGCTTTTTTTAGAGATGGTACGTTACATTAGAGATCGCACTTGGATAGTAGCAATGGAACGTAACCATATAACGATGCGCTGACTATTTAGCTTTAAAAGCTGAAACGTAACTATTCAAAATAAGTGACAATGATAATGATAATCGGAATAATATTGACTAATGAATATGACTATGATAGTGATGATAATAGTTCTAAAGAAATTGTTGACAACAATGATAATGATAGCGTTAATGATATTGTCAATGTTAATAATACTAATGATATTGACTATGATAATAACTAAACAAAACTAGCATTGACAATGATATCAATATCGATTATAATTGCTGACTATATATAAATATCTAGAAGTTAACCTACTCTATTCTCCATTTGAAATGATTTGCTCCGATCCAAATGCGAATTCGACTCACCAAGATAATTTCCTCTTATATCTTCATCTCCATCTTTAACTCCACCTTCAACTCAATTGATGGTAAATTTAGCTAATCATTTATTTACACCTGCGCTTAGCTTAATTAAGAGATCTTAATTATATTTTAAATTTTTGCTTCTAAAATCCCGATCATATTTAATATTTCATATAAAATATTTCAACAGAAACATATTACTCTAAATTCCGACATTCAGCAATGTCAGAGTACAAAAACAAAAACACAACTATTGAATGCTCGAAGGTTATTAAAGCTATGTTAGCTCAAAGCATATTATGTTTGTATGTGTGTGAGTGTGTGTGTCTGTGTGTGTGCGTGTGTGTGTGTATGCTTGCATGGGACATGTGTAGCTGTTGTTCTTGCCACAGCATTGTCCTTTTGTCAGACAACATTAACAATTAATTTAATATTTTGCGCTGCATACGCCTCAGTTCCTTCTAATAAAGCCGCAACAGCATTGAACATGGGCGCTGGTGGGAGGGGCTATGCCGCAACGTCAAAGGACATATGAAACGCTCGTTTTGAAGGATGTGCCAAAAAGTGCAGAAACAAATGGATTTCATTGTTTGCCAATGTTGTTGTCATTGTCATTGTTGTTGTTGTTGTTGTTGTTGTTGCTGTCGCTATTGTTATTGTTGTGGTTGCTTTGCATCTAGTTAGCTGTTTGATCAATTTAATTAAATTATCATTATAATTGATTAGCTTGCAAATGCAATTGGGCATACACTCGAGTACCCCGCCCGCCGCCCCCTAAGCAGACTCGACTCAGCACGGTCCCGGCCTCTGCCCGCATTCCCCCCTGAACACATTATTTTCAATTTGGGGAACTGCATTTTGAAGCATCGAATACACGAGTCTCGTACAATATAAATCAAATTGCATGCCAATAAGGCAGCTGTGTGTGAGTGAGACTGTGAGTGTTTGTATGTTAGTATGTGAATGTGTGTGTGTGAGTGTACTTCACGCACTGAGAAACAGTCAGTGGGCGGCAAATTTGGTCGCCTGCTGGTTTTTATGGAGCCAAGTAGAAGCGGATGGTAGCCAGAGGCAGCGAAAGGGCTTGCGGCGGCTCTGGTCTTGGCCTGACCCAGAAGCAAGCATCTAGCAAAGTGGGAACAACAAGAAAATTGAGAATTGAGAGAGCAGAGGAGATATCACAGGGCACTTACAGTTGGATATGTCACACATATACATTATACACCAACACAAACACATATATATATATATATATATATATATATATATATATATATATATGTATATACATGTGTATACTCGTGTGTGTATAGTCAAACGCAGCGGGACAGCGCCATCACAGCAGCAGCCAAGGACAATGGACGGACTTATAGGACTGAACGACGCTCAGATAGCTAGACAAAGAATGGGATTCGAATAGCATTTCGTAGACAATATGCAAACATATACCGTGCTAGACATGCCAAAGCACAAAGTCTGCACACACACACACACAGACACTCGTTCTCACACACACACGCATTGCTGTGTGGATTTCCTTGTATTGTAAAAAGCTTTTTCACTTGCCGTTGCCGAGACAACACAAAAATCGGCAAACAGTCTCAAGCAGCTGCTTAAATTCTCTTACTTAGCTGATTTATATATACGTATATTAATAATTAGCAGTTCAAATAACATTAGGCGCTACTCAATCATTTTTCAAGGAAATGCAATTTATGCAGAGGAAAATGGGAGAGCGAAAAGCGGAAAAATCGTTTCGAATTTACACTCAATCAAAAAAGTAACAGAGATCTATTATACACTCAATTTATATAACAAAGGGAAAGAAAATAAAACAATAAAAAATAAAATCAAAAATTGAAAAAGAATTATAAACTGTTATGAAAGTAATGCAATTTGGACTCACTATTAACAGCTGCTATTAAGCAAGCTGTTGATTTGCCAGAAATGTTAACTTGAGACTGTTAATGTTAATGCTATGCAAAGTGCGCACTGCGCAGGTATTGCCTATAAAATTATTTCTCATTTGAAATCAAAATATAATTAAATAAATTTTAAATTCTTATTTCAAATTTAAATTTTGTAGAGAACAAATGATGGAAGCTTCAAAAGTCTTAAGTGAAATACAATGAATAAATACAACATTATTTAAAATATAAATATACCTATTAAATAAAAATATTAAATATTAATAGTAATAGTTTCTTCTTGAAAGTGAATAAAATTAATTTATTATATATAAAATATAACCATAATTCAATTCGTTATTTTATAAATTTAATATTTAATATTCATTTCATATTTGTGTGTATATATTTTTAGCCTTTGGCTACCGAAGCCTTAAGCTTCGCATAAGTCTAGCAGAGATACCCGTTTAAATGATGCTGACTCTCTGGACGGTTATCTACTGATATCTGTGGCATATGCAATCTACGTTTGAGTGTGTGTGCAAGAAATGCCATATTTATATATGTATCTATGGCAGTAGCAGGACCTGGCTTGGCAATAGTTGAATGTGGGTAATGCACATAACTTTGCCACGTAAATCGAACGTGGAAGACGAACAAATGCTCAGAGAGAGGACAGCAGCAACAGCAGCAAAAGCAGCAGAAGCTGCCATATCAGGCATATCTTTTAGATGACCCCCCACACACACACACACACATACGCCAATACAGATGCGTTAACAAGTCAAACAACAGCCGCAAATTGTCAGGAAACGCATTGCTAAAACACTTGCCTCATACTTCGAGATCCAAGCTCCAAGCTCCAAGCTTCGAGCTCCAATCTCAATGCAGCAGCAACAACAACAACTATAGTGACAGCCGCAATAGATTGATAAACATGGGCAACAGACGCCGCCTTCAAGAATGAAAGGGATAGAGAGAGAGAGAGAGAAAGAGAGAGTATCAAGGACATGTCGTATACAACTGAGAATACAGATGGATATAAAGATATATGTATATCTGTAGTTGTTGTAGATGCTTGACCCTTGATATAACTGTTGTTGCTGCTGCTGCTGCATGTTGCTGGCATCTCGCACATTGTTTGCTGAGCTGCTTAATGGCAAATAGTTGAGCAAATTCGATTAATAATATTTAAGCTTGGCGTCACTTAAGTTGAGGTATGCTAATTAGCAGCCACATGACTCGAAGCCGTTTGCCAGCATCGTAAGGGCCTGGCAAATTTGTGGCTAACAAAATTACCGTTATGCACGCCTCAAATAGTATTTAAAGACGAATTCATTTATCGATTAGCATAGATGGAGAGCTAAGTGCTCGCCACATTAGTGTGTCGTGTGAGCTGAGACAACACAAATACGGCAAATACGTCAAGTAAATGCAATGACAATATCAATATGAATTATTTGTGATAATAATAGTATTACGATAGCATCGGCACAAGGGTTTTAAATTCTTTAAAAGCTTTCTGGTTGCCAGGCGAGTTGTAATCCTTGCACAGAGAGGAGATTAGGTAATCAATTTGACAAACAAAAACCTCTAAGCAAAGACTCTCTGTTGACATATTAATATTTAACTGGGATATACGCATAAGTCGATGCTTGTGTTTATTCTATGATTTGTTAACCTGATGGATTCATAGCTAAAATCGTATAATTTAGCTACAATTTATGTTCATTCACTTTGCAATAATTCATTCAGCTGCTACTAAACGTTCCTCTAATTAGTTATTTCGATTTGTTGGCATCTCATTGTACTCATTCACTATAATGAAACGGGGTATATTGGTTTTGTGCAATGCACGTCTTGCTGTCGTTCTTCCATCTGTCTGCCCGCCCCATTCTCCCTTTTTGTCTCTCTGAAGTGAGATACTAAATATTTGGAATATCTACTCAAGTTGGAAATTGAAAATCTTGTTATTTTAATTGGCAGAAACTGAACATTTTCAACAAATTATTTATGCTGACATCTATAAAATATACATCTAAATCGAAATCTAGATATATTTTTAAAGGAAAAGTCCATATATTGCATTGTTATGAACAGTGTAAAATGCAGTCAGTAGTGCCCGACTGCAACGTTCTAACTTGTTTTAATTAGTTGAAAACAAAGCCTAATTCGTTTCAGTCATCATTTGTAACGATATTAATCGAAAGCCGAGAACTACAATGATCTGTGATATGAATGCAAGGGAGATAGCGAGAGTGAGAGAGAAAGAGATGCAATATATGCAACATACATATATATGGAGATGTAATTACATTTGGGGACTTAGCTAGCGCTTTCTGCTCTCTGAACTCGACTGCTGCTAATGCTGGTGCACTCAAGAATCACTTGCCACAAGAAATCGCTTCACTTAACAAGCAGTTGAGCTGCAACAACTTAATGAATTTCTAATCATATGTGACAACTGTCACATATGTATGTTCTCTCCCTCTCTCTCTCTCTGTGTGTGCACTAATCTGGCTAAAGTTGCAGCTGCAACCAGAAGTGGACCGAAATGTGAGTGCCCCAGTGGCAAACAGTAAACTCAGTTCTGCCATTGCTGCGGCATTTACGTTGCTAATTTAAAGCTCAGTTCGGGTCAAGAGCTGCTTCAGCTTACCTAGGGTTGCGACTGTGTGTGTGTGTGAGGTAAATAGTCAAATGCAAACTATTTGCCGCAAATTGAACAACAGTTGCATAACTAAGCATTAGAAAGCGACCAACAGCGGTCGCTGCTGACCGAACACAAGTTACCCCAGAAAGTAGCCAAAGAGAGCGCCCGCTGTGCATGCAATTTGAACTATGTCACACACACACACACACACACACACACACACACACAGAAGGAGAGAGAGAGAGGGAGGGAGAAGAAGACAGTCAGAGACAGTCAAAGATAAAGTCCCGACAAAAGACATGGAGCAGTCGAGTGGCACTCCATTAAGCATATAAGTATACCTATTAATGGTCAAAAAGGAAGGCAAGCGGAAGAGAATCGAGAGCGAATGAACGCAAAGGCGCGAGGGGAGCGGGGCGGGAGACTCAAATGGCATGCGAAATCAAAAGCACAATATTATACTTTATACTTTTGCAACATTACAAAATGAAATTTCCCATTCGCAGACAATTACAAAATGCTCAAGAAAATGCCTGAAATAGAGAAACTGAAAGAGACAGAGAGTGAAAGAGAGAGAGAGAGAGAGAGAGAGAGAGAGAGAGAGAGACTGTGTTATATAATATAACTCATCTTAAGCACATTAAGTGCTGGATCCAGACCCAGACCCGAACCGAAACCGAACCCAGGACAGTATGTGGCCAAAGATGATGGGCTGGCTGCCTGGTTGGCGGCCACAAAAGCACAGCCATTGCGGTTGCTACTCCAACTCTGTGAGAGTGTGTGTGTACGTGTGTGTGTATGGATTAAAAGTCCATCAAAATGTACATAAAAGTCATTGACTTAACAGGCAGCTGCAAGCCTGGTTACCAAGTTATGCGACACCTGGGCAAATCTTGAGGCATCATTCGCCATTTGCATGTAGCACAGACAGACTATATATATATATATATATTTATATATATATATGTGGGTCTATAATATACATATTTTGTATAAATATATTTATGTAACTCCCTCTCTCTCTCTCCCTCCCTCTCTGTCTATGTGTGTGTGTATGTGTGGAGCTGACGTATCGGCTGGCTGATTTCACATGCCGCACGACAACACTGGCGCTCGCGTGTGAAATTAAATTGTTTGTTGGTTCGCAGAAAATGAAAATAAAGTCCTTGCTGCTGCTGCTGCTGCTGCTGTTGCTGCCATCGCTAGGCCTGGAGCCCTGCCACATTGACAGTGAGTGGGACAGCTCTTGGCTCACAGCCCACGTGCGGCACTCGAGTGATGAAAAGCCGCCGAGCGGCTGTCACCTGGTGGTTGATGGTGGCTGCGGTCGTCTGCCACCGGCTGGCTGCCTGGAGGGTGGCCAACAAATGCTTGGCCACCATGCGATCAACATTCTGTGGCACGTTGAGCCTCTGAGGTTGTTCTGTGACTGAGTGAGTGAGTGAGCTAGCGCGGAATGCCAGCATGCTTGTCAAAATTATGTCAAAGACCCGAACTAACTGAGGTCACAATGAGTTGACAATCTGCTCGGCTTCGATCGCAATAACGGGGCCCGGAGAGCTCAGTGTCAAAGTGTTTAAATCAATTACAATAGAGTACTTTCAACACATGGCATAAGAAAATTTAGTCATCTAGCTTAGGGCATCAATACATAATTTAATGAGAGCAGTGAACCCAGCACAAAGGATAACATCTAAAGCAAACTCCTAGCCCAAGTTATTTCCATACAACAAAGAGGCTCTAGCAAACAGCAGCTCTTAGTTTGCTCAAAAGGATAAGTTTGTGTAAAGCTGGATCGAATTACTGAAACAGAGTTTGGATAGCACTTAGATGTGGCTCAAAAATTATTAATTGAGTCCGTACACGCTTTGAGCTACCTGCCTGCCTGCCTGTCGACCTGGCTGGCAGCCAGCAACAGCTGTGGCTAAAATATGTTGCAAGTACAGGCTTAACTCAATTAAAATGGAATTCTCTAAAATTACAATTTTCTAAAATTTCGCTATTCGATTGTCAGACGCTTGCCAATAAGCCTTTATTTAGCACCTGCTCCCAAATGCCAACCACAGCTCGCTGCATGCGCCACGTCCGTTAGCCCACCTGTCATACTGGGGGGCATGAAAAGTGCTTTTGTAATGAGTGGAGCATGATTTTGGTTGATTTTATGGATGTTTTCGTCAAATTCCACTGCGATGCAAAAGCAACACTCATACACGCACACACATACTAATGCACGCATATTTTATGCTGGTCATTCAATTTGTTTTAGCAATGGTAGCTTCAGCCGCGCCCCATCCAAAAACTGTCCCGTTTTGACGGTTCATAACAAAGTTCATAACAATTATGCCGTACATTTTCGTTAGCTGTTCTGCCTTTTCTGCGGTCGCTATCTGTTCAGGTCATTTGCATGGATTGCGGCATGCTTATGCCTACCGTTTACACTGGCACACCCACACCCACACCCACACCCTCACGCACGTACGCATTTCACAAAATATTCTACTTAGTTTCTTGGTCAATTGTTGCTGGACTTTGAATATGAAAACCTCAATAACATGCAACGCACTTCAATTGATGCTCGTGAGCATACAGAAATCACGACGCCTAACCACAAGAGTTGCCTCTACCCCGCCTCTACTCTGCCTCCACACTGCCTCTACCCCGCCTCTACTCTGCCTCTACACTGCCTCTACCTCGGCTCTACCACGCCTATACTCTGCCTCTACTCTACCTCTACCCCGCCTCTACTCTGCCTCTACACTGCCTCTACCCCGGCTCTACCCCGCCTATACTCTGCCTCTACTCTACCTCTACCCCGCCTCTCCTCTGCCTCTCCCTTCCCCCTTCTCTCTCACGCATCTCGCCTAAAGCCATAGACAGCAAAGTTTAAATACAAAATGCTTTTATTATTTTACAGCATGCAACACGTTCGATCTTCTAACGAATTCCTGCATGCGAATGTGTTGCAGCCATGCATCCATACCACTAAGTGCCATTGGTGCTGGTGCCGATTGGAGCACTGCAACGGCAATTGTGTTGTAGATACTTTTAAAATCATGTATTTACCTTGTACTTTCATTCAATTGGAAACTATTGGTAGGGAATTTGGTGGGTATTCCATGGCCAATTAATATAACGATTTACTATAGCCGAATGTGAATGCGAAAGAAGAAAAACAAGTAAGCGTGCTGCTCTAGGCGGGTATGTCTGACCAACAGATACTCTGAACTTGTTAAAGCAAAATACTTAGACTTAGTGGCATAAATAAAATCTATTATTATTTATAACAAGCTACTGAAATGATAAATAATAGCAGCCTATCGATTATCGATAGTAAGTAAATGGCAAAAGTTGTTTTAGAGGAATGAATGAATAAAAGACAATGTCAAATATATACTTGACAATCTTGCTTTCTTTCTGTCTTACAAGAAGATATGCTTCCCAGTCTCATAGTTTTGTGATAATAAACTATTATCAAACTATCGATTCTTATCGATAGTACGTAAATGCTAGCACTTGTCGGAGTACAATAATTAGCTTGCATATAAATGCATATGACATGTATGGAACATTTCAACATTTGAAGTCTAGCTATAATTTCTGGTTTACGGGTTCATTGCGTTCATACGGATGAACGGACGAGGACTCAGCTCGTCGCCTTGAGCCAGAAAATACATACTTCATGGGCTTTGCCACGTATTCTCCTTTGCTTGCTCCATATCACTTTAAGTGGTTCAAGATATAGCTGATAAAAGTCTGACTAGATGATACCCTGTCTTTGCCAAAAGTGAAGCGAAGGGTATTCATAAAAACATGGAATGGAAAACATATCTAAATGGAGAAGCAACACAATGGACCTGCCGACTGCATCTATTACAATTGAATTTCCGTTGCAGCGTTGTTACATTTATGAATGCTGAAATGTGCTCCAAACACACATGGCCGCAGATAAACACGCACACAGAGACACGCGCACACTCACGCACCCTTTGGCACAATTGCTTTGCATCTGTGACGCTTACATAATTGTTCGCAACGAACCGCAGAACTTTTGTTTAATAGACCCAATCACAAATGGCCTCCCGCCACACGAAAAGCGCCTCCAACAGCCTCTCCATGGGACCTGCTTAGGCAAAGCCACACACACACACACAAACACACACCCACAGCCACACGCACACACATGTGCACACTTAACTCAAGTTTCATTCAATTATTGTTAAGCACCTCAAGTTTTCTTAGCCACACGCCGCAATACACCCTCGTATACGCCTATGCAGTGCACAAGAACTGAATGTTACTGTGAGGCTTTGGCTGGGAATTGGGGACTGGGAGTTGGGAGGGTGGGTTGTTGGGGCAAAAGGAGAGACCTAGAACGAGGCCACTTGCTGGCAATGGCAACCCGGCAAGAGCCGCCAACTAACTACACAAACACAAACTAAACAGCACCAATAGCAGCTCATCAACACAATTTCGTGGCCCAGGGCCTGGAAGCTACAGCAGCTGCTTGTTGTGCTCTGCCCTATTGTTGTTATTGTGGTTGTTGTTGTTGATGTCTGCTTGGTTTTGCAATTTGACAAAAATGTTGGCGCACAATTTTCATGTTGGCCAAATGACGCGCCAATGTCTACACCAGCGAGCCGGCCAGGCCGAGCCAGACCAGGCCCGAACGAAGCGGACCAAGACCACAAAGAAAGCAGGGCCTAGACGCCATGGTGTGCACTCCCAGGGCGCGTCCCTACACGCCTGACACCAATACTAATGCGTGCGATTAACATTCGCAATGGTCCTCCGGCCACGAGGCAATGGTCCGCACAATTGAAGCCGACAAAAGGGGGTCTGTAGCTAAAGTTAAAGCTGGAGCAGGAGCAGAAGCAGGAGCAGGAGCACGAGCAAGAGCTGGTGCAGAAGCAGGGCCAAAGACTCGACGAAGACAAGGCCAAAGCCTGTTGGCCCGGGGCATGAGCATGTCTAGGTACATGCGGTGAACACGGCTAGAACATGGTCAGAAACAGATCAGGGCACAAACCAATATTACACAAGCAGACAGAGAGAGAGAGAGAGAGAGAGAGAGAGAGAGAGCGAGAGAGAGAGAGAGAGGAGCAAGAGGGAGTTGCATATGTTGTTATAACTCTGACCGGCAAAAATGTGCGATAAACTAGTTGGCACTTGTAGTGGCAACACCGGCAGCGGGTCAAGGAGTCAAGGCATGAACCAAAAATGGCCGCAGCACAGCTCGCTACGTGGGACGGCAACGCGTCGTCGTGGTGCCCCTACCGTCCCACAAAACAGGGCTGCAACACGACCGCAGAGCCGGTGCGCAAAGTGCTGCCAGGTGGCACGGGGCGATGAATGGGATTAAGCAAAGTGCGCGAAACAGTTTAAACTTGGCAACCAGATCGCAGCCAAAGTTGGCCAGCAGCAAGTTTTAAGCGCAGCTGCAATTGAGTTTCACAAAGTGTTCGACAGGCAAAGCATAAGCGGTTCAAGTTCACGTCAAACCGGTTCAATTCATGCTGTTGACGCAGCCCTAAAAGCCGCTCACGTTGCGCTCCCATAACTTGCCTACAATTTACGCCTATTACACACAAGACTCGCCCCCGTAACCCAAAGTCAAAGTCCAGATAAAGAGCTGCGCATCAGCTGACGCTGTGTGAGGTTTTGAGTGGGTGTGCCTGGCTGGCTGGCTGCCTCCGTGGCTGGCTGACTGACTCGACTGAGTAAGCCACATTGGGCGCCAGGGCGCGTCTTGAGTGGAGTTTATTTTCAGTGCGGTTTGATTTTATGCAAATGATTTTGCGACGAGTCGCCTGTAAAGGGAATGTAATGAATGCTGAATGCTCTCAACTTGCAACAACTTTCAGCCAAATCAATTCGAGCTTGCCAAAGTGACAAAACTTCACATACAGTGCAGTAACTAGAGCCAAACATACATATATGTTGCACACAGGGGCTACCGACTGCAGAATACTCGTTCACGGCCTAAATATTGACAACTAACTTGCAGATTATTGATTTATCGATTCATCCCTAATAACTATAGCAGGCAAATAGTAATTAATCTAAACCTGATTCGCGACGGCCCTAGTGAATGTAGACATATATTTTTATTGACAGTCATTAAAGACAGATATTACAGGGTATTTTTCAATGTGTTTGCGCGCATATATACTATAAATATATATCCATATACGTACTAGTTTAACTCCTTAGCACTTGCAATGACAAAGTTTCTGAGATTCTAGACCGTATCAGAGATATGTTGGCACTGACTTATACGAGAGTACTTATAAGTGGATGGATGGACAGCAGGGTGGACATTGCACGAAACCAATATACTTTTCTCACTTCTGAGAATGATTATAAAATTGAAATGGTGAGCGAAATGTGAAGTAAGGCGCCGAATTTGCGATTTGTGCGCGTCGCTTGTTCCTAAAAACCATGAACAATAACAGAAACAACAACAATAGCAACAATAGTAACAACAACTAGAGCAAAAACAATGGCGAACAAACATGTAAATGGCAAATGGTCGTTGAATGGCATGGCAGAGAATAGAATGGAATGGAATGCAATGGAATGGAACAGTGCAGAATATGCAAATAGACCAACAGTCATCTAGCTGCCAGACTTGACCTTTTCCACTGGGCTCATCAAGCAACATTTGGAAGGCTGGAGCAACCTTTGACCTTTGCAAGCAAATCACATCGCATTTAATAGTAAATTATCACCGATAGAGCATCTGCACCAGAGTCAACATGACTCAGTCATGCAACGTGTATTACTCAACTACCGTTTGTTAATGTTCCAATTAAATGAGGATTACGCACGTTAATCCGCTTACAGAAAGAACCAAACCGGTCAGCCGAGCCCAAGCCAGCCCGGCCACTAATATTCCATTTAATTTGATTTTACTTTAAAATTCGGAACATTTAAATCAATAAATTAATAAGAAGCCAACACTGTCCGTCGCAAATAAAATTACGTAATTTCGAACAGAAAAGTTGAAAGCAAATTACACATTAAAATGACTTGAGTTCAGATGTTTAATTAACAATTAATTTGATGCATATTACTAATAAGCACAATTGCATAAGCGAAACTCAAATTTCGAATTCCCAACTCAAGCTTCAAAAAACTAAGCTTCATGTTGGACTTCAGTTGCGCAACTGTGAATCTGCCCAAGTTGAAGCAAACAATTACTTCAGACAAACAATTTGCAGCTTATGTACATAAAATAATAATATGTGTATTGTATGTGTTGTGTTTGTTGTGTGTATATTGTGCGTAGCTGAACTTATGTCAGGCACTGTGCAGCTCTACAAGGAACTATTGTTGTCGCTGTTGTTTTACTCATTTTCGCTGATGCTATACTCATCTACCAAAGTGAAATGGGTATATTGGTTTTGTGCAATGTTCCGTATTGCTTTCCCTTTGTCTCTCCATTCGTCTGTCCGTCCGTATGAACGTAAGCTAGACACCTGGAATGTAAAATATATACTCGTGTAGAGTGTGATAAATTTATTCCCTATAAGCCTGGACGTATAGGGAAATCAGAAAATACATTTTTTTCAGTAATTTCGAAACCTAGAGAGGTAATTTTGATAAACTTGTATTATCTAGAGCTTTGCAGCTAGAAGCCTAATTAAACATTATTTTATTTCAGTTATTGGTGCAAGCTTTAACTTAAGTTAGTTAAAATTGGAATGATTATTAAATAGTATCAATTATTAACGTCTCTTTATAGGCGAGAAGTATCGAAATATACCCTGTACTTCTAGGCTGCAAAAATATAGAGCTACGATACCATAGACTCCATATAAGGACTGCCCACAAATCAGTCATATGTCGGCCTGCTCTGTTGATCAGCCTAAAATGATATGTACATATACAGCAATTGGGAACGTGACATATATGCAAAAAAAAACTATAGCTTCCAACATTTTGGATTTGGCAGAGTTTTGACCCTGACTGTTTGCTCTTACTTATTGTTATTTTCAAGCTGTTGTCATTTTTATTGGTCTGAATACGTGAGGTATGACTATTTGAAGGTCAGGTATGTCTATTAGAAGCATAAGACTATGTGAATAATAAATACACTATGTACATATGTAGATAGCTGGTAGTTCTTTAAGTATTACATATATACAGTATAAGGTAGAGGTAAGGCCTCTTAGTAAAACGAAACGAAATTTCAAGCTTGGTTTTAAAAGTTTGTCATATACGATATATAAGATGTATATATATCTATATATATATATACATATATATCATATAAAATGTGTTGAATACATTTTCTTCTTGAGTAGCATTGCTTTTAGTTATCGTTTCTTTATTAAAGTCGTATATACTAATTCCATTTCCAGCCGCACGCAAAGTCACCAAACCTTTAAACTCTCTGACAAAAGATAGGCATATGACTTTATCGCTCCCACTACTTATACGCATTCAGCACACATGCATGTATATACTTTATATACTCACTGTTATCTGTTTCTATGCATTACATATGCCTCCATCAAGGACATACCCTCCAAATACATAAACTCTTCTCACATGCCCGCACAGCCTCACACACACACACAGGCCAGAAGCACGTTTGCGCTTAGTTATTAATATTTAAACTTGAAATTTAAATGCAATGCATGAAACGCAAATGATCGAAGGCAAGGGCAACAACAACAACAACAACAAGAACAACAACAACAGCAGCAGCAGCAGCAGCAGCAAAAAGAAAAGAAATGAAATAACAGTTGCTGCTTTATCTCGCAGCTGCTGGCACTGCGCTCACACCAGCCGCAGCAACCGCAGCACTTACTGCTCGCCCAGTAGGGCTCAGTCGCAGCGCTGTCGCTGCTTCTGCTTCTGTTTCTGCTTTTTTTATGCTCTGTGTAAATAGTTTTGTGTGTGTGTGTGTTGTTTGTCCTTGTTGTTGTTTTAGCAATATATTAAAATTCAATTTAATACAATTTCAATTGTTTGTGCGTGCGAATACAAATGCCAGAACGAGAGGCACATAAACACAAAGAGCGTGAGAGTGAGAGAGGGAGAGAGGCAAAGAGATAAGGACAGAGATAGCACGGCAGATAGTTACACAGACAGCGATAGTCAAAGAGCGCATTCAACAAAATGGCAAAAGGTGTTGATGTATCTGTGTGTGTGTGTGTGCATGTGTGTGTGTATGTGTGTGTGTATGTGTGTGTGTGTGTCTTAGTGAATATTTGTGTTTTTTGCAGCGCTTTGTATGCAAAACGTGCGTGTTGCTATTGCTATTGTTGTTGTTGTTGCTGCTGTTGCTTTGGTTGTTGCAGTTGATTCATCTGCTGTTGTTATTGCTGTTGATGCTGTTGCTGTTGTCGTTATTTATGCAACGCCAATGTCCCTTTGCTGACAACTTTTATGCCAGTTGTTGTTGTTGTTATTGTTACCGCTTAATGATGAGCTCCAACCTGAGCCACATGAGCCAGAGTCGAGGTCATTTGATGTCATGTCAATTGCTATTCCTTGTTGTTGCCGCTGCTGCTGCTGCTGCTGTTGCTGCTTGTTGCAATTTGCATTTCATTTTGCCTTTGTCGTGCGAAATGTCATTATATTAAAGGGCCAGCCAAAAATCAAAATCCACAAAATTTCACATGAACGCAACACAAAAGAGAATGTTGTTGTTGCTGCAGCAGCAACATTGTAAAAC
Organism: Drosophila borborema; assembly: GCA_030914335.1. Taxonomy (NCBI): domain Eukaryota; kingdom Metazoa; phylum Arthropoda; class Insecta; order Diptera; family Drosophilidae; genus Drosophila; species Drosophila borborema. The sequence continues at coordinate 1,160,658 of JAUESP010000311.1, forward strand.
CTAACAAAATCATAGATCAAAATATAGACAGCAAAACAAGGAATACACACACACACACACACACGCACACAAGTGCAGTAAAAATGTAAAATAAATGGCCAATATATGCTGCATGCGGCCTCTGCTTGCCTTTGACAACATCTCTCTGGAGTTGTGTGTGTGTGTGTGTGTGTGCTCGTACAATAGAATCGTTCTCTCTAAAAATAAAGAGAAGAGGAAAAATGCTTGACCAACAATACAATTTGGCATATTAATTACTTCGTCTATGCAATATTACAAATGCAGAAAAGTTTTCGACTGGCACGGAAGCTCAAATCGAAATGCACAAAAGGCGCTCGATGGAGCCATTGTTGGGCGCACAAGCTGATTGAAAGGAATTCATATGAAATAAATTGCAGCAGGTGCTAATTAGGTTTGCAACGTGCCACAAAATTCAAGAAAATATAAATTCCATTTCACTTCACATCACAGAATATATAAGCAAAACTTGTAATTACAATCAGAGAGGCCAGGCCAGCCGGACTAAGCACTAAGGACTAAGGACTGTGCAGCTTAGACTGCAGTGACTATCGTGTATATGCAATTAGTTCTAGTAATTCATTTAGGCGGAATTCAATGAAAATTGTGTAAAAGTGCAGTTGGATATAAATGAATGAAGCTGATATAATTATTATATACACGATAGCTCAATCAATGTTTATACATTTGACCTCCACTTCTTCGAAGGGGAAGAGGTCCCAAGGACTTGTTTGCCAATCAAAGGAATTCATAGAACTTCAGAGTACCATTGCAGGCTTATTAGTTCCACAAGCAAACTATTATTGATTACTAGGGTATCAGCACTTCAGGCACTCGGGTTTGCTTTCGACTTGAAAAGAAAGCCGATTTTAGCACAATTTTCAAACAGAAAATTGTATTTTTAAACGAGAATTGCACAGGATATGAGTATGTGCAGCTAATTAAGCCCAGCAAATGGAATTTAGAATAGACTGCAGGCCACTAAGAGAAACAGAGAAAGCACAAAAAAAAACAGAGATAGAGAAAGAGAGATAGAGATAGAAAGTAAGAGAGAGATAGTGTGTGTGTGTGTGCATAGTTTAAACACTTCAGCTTCAGCTACTATACAATAACGTCTCCGACTGAGTCCCCATGTGGCCGCATTGTGAATCTGGTCCACTTATTCATGGCCCACAAAGGAACCGCACTGTTCGCACTTTGAGACTGCGCCCGGCAACTGTCAATCAGGGTTCATTTTGCTGCAGCCCTTTTGTTGCCACAACGGCAACTGCAACATAGGGCTGCACTTAAAGCCATACCCCAGTCAGGGCCCTCGAGTCGGAGACTCGACTATGTGCAATTAGTTTGGTTGCGGCACCAATCAAATGCTGCTGCTGCTGCATTGGGTCCAGCTACGAATGCGCAATTTTAAAATTGCAGCACACAATTTTTTGGGGACAATATATTCACACCTTGCCAGCCAGCACAGAGTCGGCCTGACAGCAACAATAACAATGAAGTCGCTTTGAATGGCTAAGTGTGTGAAGTCGACTGAATCCGCCAAACAGCCCAAAGGGTAAGCTTACAGTCAGAGAGAGAGAGAGAGAGAGAGAGAGAGAGAGAGAGAGAGAGAGAGAGAGAGAGAGAGAGAGAGAGAGAGAGAGAGAGAGAGAGAGAGAGAGAGAGAGAGAGAGAGAGAGAGAGAGAGAGAGAAAGAGGAAGAGAGGAAGAGCGTGTTAGCAGACAAGCGTCGGGCCCATGATCGTAATTTACTATTCACAAAATATTCAAAACTGCTGCGCAAGTGACACTCGAATGTCTTTTGGCAGTCCCAGTCACAGATACAGACTGTGCGACTCTACAAATGCCAGTCAGCTAACCAACTGACTAACATCATTATCATCATCAGCATCATCATCATCATCATCAGCATCATCAGCATCGGCAGCGTGGCCAACATTGTCTGGCAAGTGGCAAGAGTGCTTTGTGTTGCCGTCAATTTTATGAAAGGGTAGAACAACTGAAACATGAAGTTTGCAACGAACGTCAAACATAGGTTTGGTCGTGCATGTTGCGGTGTGTCTTGCTCATGGCTGATGGACAAAAGTTGTTTTTGCTCCCCATTAGTTAAATCTTGTCCATGTGTGTGTTTATTACGTTGAAGCACATTAAGCTAGTGAAAGCTTTGCAGCTGAGCTGACATTAAAGCTAGAAATAAGCAATCAAGCTAGACTTACTATGAGTATTAAAGCTTTCAGTTTGCTAAAAGCTCATTCACGATTTTGTCACTTTTTTCAGAGCGCTCAATTGAAGAATAAGAAGACGCATATTAAATAAATCAAAATCGTGAAATATAAAGCTCAGCCTAATCATTTGTATTTGAGTTTACAGCTAAAAGGTTAGTTAAAGCTTCGACTTGGCTTATTTAGGCTGCAAGCTTGCTTCAGTCTATAAGAAATTTATTTGTATTTGTAATGTGTTTGAATTACTCTGCCCTGAATAAGTTTCATTCTGTAGTGAAATGAACTTTCTCTAACATTAAGTGTAAAACTATTTATCTGGAATTGAGCAATTCCCAAAACCTGAAAGCTTCTTAATTGATAAAGCACGTGCAATTGTCAAAGCAATAAATGCTAAGAAAACTTCTATATGAGCAGTACTTTCAAAATTTAAAACATGATGACTTTAAAAGTCTATTAAAAAGCTCATTAGAGCTGTAATCTTTTGTAAGTCTAACGAAAGCATAAAGCTGAAATACAAGTTATTTATTTGCATTTAAGAGGTCGGCATAAAACGTTTGGTAATGGAATCAAATGTTCCTCTCCCCCTCTCTCTATCTCTCTCTCTCTCTCTCTCTCTATGGAAATAATCGTAAATGAAAAGCTACTTATCTGGCGTTGAATAGCAATTGCTTTAACGATAATAACATCTTTGCAGCTATTGTAAAAGATTTCATTTGATTTCATTAGCTAGACTTTAAGCTTGTTTTAATTCATACGAAATTGCTCAATTCCATTCAAATGCCAATTATGTTTTCACAGCTCCGGCTGTTGCCAGTGCCTGTGCCAGTGCCATTGCTGTTGCTGTTGCCATTGCTTTTTAGTGACGTTGTTCGGCTGCCTGGTGTTGCTAGTGACAGTGGCTGTTATTGTTGCTATTGTTAGAATTGTTGAATGTTTGAAGCTGCCGCAATTACTGTGGCCAGGAAGCCGTGCGCCACTAGTGATTGGTTTGAGCAAATTTCATTAGTAAATACATGGCCAAAAGCATTTCATTTTACCTTTAGCATGCGACTCAATTTACCACGAAAAACAGATTCGCCCACCATATATATCGAGACCAGACTTCCGATTGGCCTCGAGCCATTGATGGATACGGCTGGCAAACAGCATGAAAAGATACACCACCCGCCACTCGGCACCCGCAGCAGCTGGTGTCACCCACTCAAGCGGTTTTCAATAGCTCAACACACAAGATTCCTGCACGCGATTGCAGCAGCAGCAGCCAAGCACTGGCCAAAGGAGAGCAGCCGGAACATAATCAGCTTTGGGTTGTAAACAACTCAAAGCAACATCCAGAGCACAAGTTTTGCCAATTTTATCCAGCTGGCCAGCTGTTGCAGCCCAGTTGAGGCAAGAGGCGTCAAGTGAAGTGAGCCAGACTAGCTGAATACCCCGTATTTGATCTGTCAGTTAACTATTAATCTATCAATTCAAATTTTCAATCGATATTTATCGATTCTTCCTTCTGTTTCTATATTCGCAGTCCTTAGTAAATTTCCCCCAAAACACAAAAGATATCATATTATCCTATATACCCCTTCCGTTACAAAAAGAAATAGATAGTTGAAAACTATATCTCGCATCGGGCAAAGTTTCTACTTTTGCACACGTTAGCTGAGTGAATAAGGCGGGTACAGTAAGCACTCGCACTGCAGCAACTTGCAGCGCTATAAAACAAGCCAAACTATAAAAAATATGAAGAAACAAAAAACGAAAACAAGCAACAGCAGCAGAAAGCAATTACAAATGCAAACTACATGAACAACAGCTGCGGGACAGGTGGAGGCAACGGCGAGGCGTTCATCAGCCGTTTCAGCTCCTCAGCCCTTGGATCCGAGCCACGCCTCACACCCTTATATCTACGCGCACCCTTCGCTCTGGCATGCCTTGGGCCATGCATATGTTTATGATGCCACGCGAATAAAAAATCTTTTTACGACTTGCTCGCGCTACACATTTACCAAATCTGCAACACTCTGACAAACACACACACACAGAGCCTAGCCCCAACTGCACCTCCTGCAGCTCCTCCTGCTCCAGCTTCCAGCTTTTGTTGCCGCTCCTCAGCCCTCTGGCTCCACACATTAGTAATGCGGATAGCCGCTTGGAAGTTTTATAGCCGCTGCTTGTGGCATACAATACTTTGGTCGGCCCACGCTGCGTATGCTTGATATTTGATGCAAGTTCTAAGAGCAGCAACAGAGGGAGAGGGAGCGGGAGAGGCAGCGGCAGAGGCAACGACAACTTATCAAAATGTGAAGTCTTGGCAGCTGGTGCTTAAACTGAATCGGATGATATCGCACTACCTGTATGCTTCTCCATTCCCTCGTTCCCCATCATCAGCAATGAGTTAATTCCAGCTTGCAGCACACACACAGAGAGAGAGAGAGAGAGAGAGACAGGAGAGATCGCAAAGAGCTGTTGGCCATAAAGTGCAAGGATATGTAATGCAATATTTAGCGTCCTTTGAGCACGCTGCCAGCTAAGTGACAAAAAGAAGGCGCAACCAACGTCAGCTAAGCGACTCGCAACGTGCAACATGCAACGAACAACTGCCGCCTCGGCTTGTTGCTTGATGGCATTCGGTGCCTGCTGCAGATCCTTAAGCTGCTAGCGGCTGCCGCTTGCTACGTGCAACTCGACGCATATCAAGTTGCAACTTGCAACAAATATTAAATCAGTAAAATGTCCTTTAGGGCGCACTCAAATGTAATTGTTGTTGCAGCAACGTTGCTTCCGTTGTTGTTGCTGCTCCTACGGCTCCTGCTGCTCCTGCTCCTGCTTCTGCTGCTGCTGCTAGTGATTCTTCATCTTCAGTTACGAAACGCGTCAAAATTTGTTGCCAGCCCGCGAGTGTTTATGGCGCGTCGAGGAAAGTGGAAGCCCGCTGACTTTGCGCCTCCTCTCGCTTGTCCTCGCCACGCACAGTGGAGCCAAGCAAATCCGTATTCCCTCATAAGCAAAGCTTGACTACAAATGTTTAATGAAGAAAGGAATTCAGTTGCAAAACTATTTTGGAGTAACACATTTATCTCCATTACAGTTGGCGCCACAATCACTGCTAGATTCCAGCTCTGAAAGTGTTGAATTCTTGCAGCCCGAACTCTTTCGCAATGGGAATTTATTATTTTTGAGCACGTATATGTAAGGCGTGGCAGCGCCCTGTATATTTAAATCAGAGCTTGCAAATAAGCGTTGAATGTTTTATTATTCACGCACAGTTTGTGAGATAAACCGAAAAGAAGTCGCTCTGAGAGGCTTTCGTTTTGGTTTTCTGTTGAAGGTTGTTTGGGTTAAACTATTCGTGTGACACTCTTTTAACGAACATCATTTAGGTAGCGATACGATTGACGTTCGCATAATGCGAGTCAAACGATCTTCACACTCAATTCACGAGCACAAATGATGTTTCAATTACGTCTATAGCTATGTTCGTCTATAGCTATGTTCATCAATGCACTTCGTCTCTTAAACTTAATCAAGATATATTATATATATAAATACATCAACTTCCTATCTTAGACAGACATTAATATATTGAATTATGTTGTATAAGTAGCTTATGAAGATTTCTACCAGTCCTCTAACTAACCTAAAGTTATTCTATCAGAAATATTAAAAAATTTCACTATGATATACATTTTCGAAATCAGGGTAGCTTGCACCACTGTGCTAGTCGAGTCACGGCATTTTTTATTACGCACAATGAGAGGACATTGTTGAGCGTGTGTTAGTGATAGATACCGCTACTTAGGCAGCTGAAAGATTGTGCAAGTGCAAATGCTTTTCACGGCGTATGAAATTACGGCCACGCAGTCCAGTCCGAGCCGCAGTCAACTGCCTTGGCTAAGTGCTGCGACATGGAGTGGAGCGAAACTGCAGCTGAGACAGCAACAGCGACTGAGCATGAGACTGGGGCGCAGGTCGTCGGGTTAAGACTGCGGTTGAAGCTGCCAGTTTTGGAATTGTAATTTGATGTTGCGGTCCAGGTACATTTGTGCCTGGCAACGCCCGCTGCTGCGGTCAGCGGCGGCAGCTAAAGCGACAGCGCGCCTCGCAACTGCGGATATTCGAGTTTTGGCAACTTTTAGGCGCCTGCCGCCGGCAATTTCCTGTCTGCCAACCAGTTCAACCACATGTACACACACACGCACACACACACATGCATGTGCACATGCATGCATCGGTGTCATATGCATATATTTGTGCAATTTATTTATAGTTGTCGCTCGGTTATTATATGTGCGCATAAATATACCTGGAGAATTTATTAAGTTTTATTATGCTCGGGCGCACAGCAGTCGAGTCTGCACTTTTGACGTCGCCTACTTGCCAAACGGCGACACGCAATGCACCAGCTGCTGTTGCTTCTCTCTCTCTCTCTCTCTCTCGCTCTCCCTCTCTTTCAGCATCTTCGTTTGCCTTCACATTGTGCGTGCGTGGCTTTAAAGCAAGTTTGTCAAGCTTAGAAGGCTACAAAAAAGCAGACTGCATCAAATTAGACTAATGCGCTAGTGCAGCTCAAATATTAGATACCCTGTAATATATAGAAGAACTTGAAGGCTATCTTGACTGCTTTCACTTTTGATAAAATGAGGCTTCCACACATGAATATATCGTTATGACTTTACGATTTTTACAGGGTATGTGTGTACCACTTCTGTCACTGGGTATGTATAGTCTACTACTGCGACCTTCTTATATTACCAAACGGGAAACCATGCGAGCCTAACTACCTAGCATTGCTTTATAGCTTACAGGGTATCCCCGATCTACTACAGCCCCTAGGTTACACTCTTACATTTGTATTATTTATTTCAATCATCTATTTAGCAGCTGATTTCATATACAGTCGAGTCTCGATAATTCGTAATCGCAAGGGAACCGAATTTTTTACGAATTACAGGGGTTTTCGATTTACCGGGGTTTCCATTTAACGCGGTGTAAAAAATCAAAATACGAATTGAAATGGTCTTTATATTTCACGTCGTTTCAAACAATTAAGTTTATTAAAAATAACTGAAATACACATTCAATTCAATATTATGTATTTAAATACAAAATTAAGCATAAACAAAATCATATTAACGAAAAATTAAGATTTAAAAAAGCTTGTAATTTTGTATTGTTTCATGTTCTTCATAATTATTTTTTTATTTTTTTGGTTACCGAGCTTATTAAATGATATGAAAAAAAAACGCAATGAGAACGTTTGCTTGACATTTTTACGAATCGTCTTCACGCTTTAATTAAAATGAGCAAACTAATGTGCATACGTCCAATGAGAGAACAACGAAATTTCGCACATGAATCGACAAAAAGGCGCCATGCATAATAGTCTTCGAGACCTAACGGTAGTTTAACTTCCAGCAAAATCAAGAATTACGAATTACAAGAGGTTACGAAACGAAACTACGAATTATAAGAGGTTTCGAAACGAATCATAAGAGGCAAGATCATGGACGAGCATGCAGAAAAATTACGAATTAACGAAGGGACCAAAATGTATGGGATTTTTACGAATTAACGAAGTTTTTTCAAGGGACCAGCAGTTTCTTACGAATTATTGAGATTTTCGATTTAGCGGGGTACGAATTATCGAGACTCGACTGTAGTAACTTTATGTATTTGAACAGTTAGACATACAGGGCATACGGGAGGTGGTATCGACAACTATAGTCTTAAGTTATCAAAAACTGGGTTGCACAAGTAATATATATTACTCCCCTTTTCGAAACTCCTCATGCTCATCTAATTACGCATATTACAGGGTATTCGTCGTGTACTACTGCCTGTCAGCCGGCTGTGTACATTACCAGAAACTTATTACATATTTTTTTGGCACATACTTGGCAACAGGGTATAAAATACCCATAGACAAAAGTCAAGGCAGCGCATTAGGCACGTGTTACAACGGCCAAGCACAGAAGGACGAGGTGAGGCGTGGCAGGAGGCGGCAAGGGCTGTTAGATTCTGTCATATGGGCGTGGCGCAGTCGCCGCTTTGCGCATTTGACGCGCACTTTCCTTTAACGAGCCAAATTGTGTGCAGCAAAGTTTGAGTTTTTCTTCCATTTCAACTATTTAGATACGTGTGATTTTTTTCTCCTTGTGGCAAGGGGTAGACAGGGAAGGCGAAGGGGAGTTGGGTAGGTTCTTGAGCGAAGAACTAGAAAAGTTGAAGCCGCTAAGTGATTGATGGCGAAAAACTACTTGAAGCACAAGAAAAAGTAGTTGACTTGGTGGCGGCAGCAATGCCACAGGATGTGACAGGATCCTAGGGAAAAGGTTCTGCTGTGTAACGGGTGAACCGGTTCAACTATTGTGAAACCAGTTGCCAAGTTTATTTAATCAAACTATTCCTTAGAATTTCAGTTGTATCTAGGGGCAATATTTAGATAGCTAGCAATGCGAGAGAATGGAATTTTTCCAACTAACTGAAGTAGAACTATTGTCTAAGGTTTTCTGGATAAAGCAAATATTGTAACTCATAGAGAAAAGGAATTACAATATTAGAAACGGCCTAACTATAGTTTGATTTTGGCTGACTTCGTGTTTCTAGTTAAACGAATCATTGGAATAGAAATAGCAAATGATTACGTCTTTGCTTTTCAAGTCATTTCATCTTCAGCTTCTTTCTCAAATAAGCTGTCAGGTTGGACAGATTATACAATTTTGAGCAGGGCTTACACAATCATTAATGTTAAGTCCTGCATTGGACGGGCACTTACTGTTCAGTCTTTCGCAGCAGCTTCAATCAATGTGCTTCTGTTTGGAACACAACTTGAGGGCAATTCAGTTACAGTTTCCTCTCATCCATCCGCTTCATCCGCCTCATCCAGGCCATCTTATCAGCAGTTTACAATCGCTCATCTCTATGCTCACGTATTCCTTAACATTGCTCATCAAGTAGATACCGTGGGCGGGTTTGCCATTTCCGGTCTGCGCACCGGCTGCAAACTGCACCGTTGACAAGCTGTCTCATCAGCAAAACAACTACCCCACACACACACACACACACACACAAACCCCCCCCCCCCCCATTCCACCCCTCTTCTCCCTTTCCCTTCTTCCTATCTCGTACCGCCCCGCTAGCCCCGTCAGCGGTACAACAACTTAATTTGCACTATTCAGTGTCGTTGTCATCGTCGCCAATGCCATCTCCGTGTCCGTCTCCGTCTCCATCTCCGTCTCCGTCTCAGTATCCATCTCCGTATCCGTCTCTTTCTACGTTGACTATCTCCTCAGTCGCCGTTTCCAGAGACTTCCCAGTGCCAGTTGTTCGTGTTTGCCGTTTCTATTTTTTTTTTTTTTTTACTTTTTTATTATAGCTCGCTCTGCCAAATTGTATCCGAGCCATTGTCGTAAAGCATATGAAGTAGCTCGAGCCGCGGTGCGTATGTGTGATATTTGCAGTCATTGTTAGTCCTTGGCAGGGCTGGACAAGCTTACTTTTTGTAGCTGGAAGGCAACAACCGAAAGTTATGGCCAGCTGCAATTGGTACATCTAGCATGTATGTTGGGCTGGGTAAGCGTTTCTTATAAATGCAGCACAGTGTGACCATTTCGCAGTTTTATATTATGATAAAAGCTGAGATAAAACTGAAGTTTAGAGCAAACTGATTTGTAGTTGGTGAATTGGAATGTAATATTATGTGAGCGCATTCAATGTGACCGTTTTCAATCAACAATAGCTCAGTTATAACTGAATAATGTGACCGTATTCAGTAGCTCCATGTGAACATAGCTAAAACTGAAGTTTAGCCTGATAGGATTTGACTCTAATTACTGTGGATGCAATCTTATGGCCATATTCCATTGCTCACACTGAGATCATATATCAATATCATATTAGCATCTGTCAGTTATTACTGAAGTTTCGTATAACCAAATATATTTCATATATCAAATTCATACTAAGATCTGTTAGATATAACAGAAGTCTTAGATTTCCAGATTTGAGCTTGGCTAGTTGGAATCGAAAGTTATGTGACCCTATTCTGTGTGTGTTGATTAAATATTCATTTCCAAGAGAACTTAACTATGCCCGTATTTCTGCTCGCAATTGCATAACTATACTATACAATGTAACTGAAGCCTCTGTACGTGCTATATCTTCATCTTAGTATAACTGCATTTACTTCACCTTTACGTTCTCGCCCAATGTCTGCACACATATGTGAATGTATATGTATCATATATCAGCGGAACTGCCACGCCGTATTTCAGGGTGACCATTTATCGAATAAGTTATACATTCAACTCAATTGGATGGCTGCTGCGCGGACCATAAAGCCAGCCCTGATTGCCTCAGTTATGCTTGTTGCTTTTGCATTTTTTCCAGATATATATATATATATATATACATATATATACAGATATATACATACATATATATAATTTTATGGTGCGCTGCTGTCACTTTTGATTTGGTTTTCCTTCTGCGGCTGCTGCGTCCGTTTGCCGTTTTTCGCTCTGCCCACTGTCTACGCCCACTTTGTTTCGACCGGCCACGCCCACTTCGTATATCTCAAATTTTCCAACCTCATGGCTCGATGGCAAGACGAGTTGACGTCTGCAGCTATCAGAGTTTTCCTTTCATATTTTCCTTTATTTTCCGTTATTATTTTCCCTATTTTCATCTTCTTTTATTTTATTTGTTTTGTTTATTTTTCATTTTATTTTGTGCTCTTCATTTGTGTTTCGCATCGCGTGTGGCGTGTGTCACAGTTTTAGTGTGTAAAGTGCAAACAATCAGCACAAGCGACTTTTTTGCAACTGTCGCATGATGCACTTGCCAAGCAGTCTATATGTATCTGCTCTCCGCTCTGCCCACTCCCCACTTCATTCTCTTGGAGCAAGTTTGTCTGCTTCACACTGGTTACTTTGGCTGTTGCTGCTTACTTTGTGGCTGTCAAACGCTTTTTTCTTGCACTGTTTTTACAGCTAGTTTCTGTCACTATTACATTTCATATTTCTATGCTGTGCCACCCCCAACATGCCATGCCCCGCCCCTCAGCTGGCTAACATATGGCTGCAGCTGGTCTGCCTCCTGTCCGCCTGCCTCCTGCTGCTGCAACATTTTCTTTTCTTTTTTCTTTCACGATAGCCTGGTCACATTTGTTTGTTCTTTCTCTCTCTCTCTCTCTCTCTCTCTCTCTCTCTCTCTCTCTCTCTCTCTCTCTCTCTCTTGATGCGCATTAAGCTTAGCATGGAATTTCCGTCACTTTCATTTCCACGTCGTCCCGCCTGCTGACAGACCCGCTGGCGACATCGAAACACCTAACAATCTGTATGCACTCGAAAGCCAAATGATTTGTTTGGCAAGCGACTGAACGGAACGAATGCCAACTGAAATCATTCTTAGTCATAGATCAGCCAAATTGAGCGTGCGGTTTCAGATGACTGTCCAACGTCCACAGTCCGCCTTCTTGATGCCACGCCCTCAGCCCACTCTGTTTGCTACCATTTTGGCCAGAATAAATCCATTTCTTGCCACACGCAGATTGAGCACATGAACTTTTCTCAACTCGACCGCATTTCGCTAGCTGATTTAAAATACTTTGTATACAAAATTTGAGTTTATAGTTTATAGTTCCAAAATCGATTTACTTATATCTTAGTTCAGCTTGATTTGCTTCTGTTTTCAGTTCGTTTGGGTTAAAATACAATCACAACAATTCCTGAGATCTTTGTACATATATATGAAGAGAAATGTTTTTAAAGATATACATGGCATATACCAATTTCATGTATAACTCGAAGCTTTCGTACTTATGTTTTCGCGTTTTATTTCAAAATAATTTACTAGATAGCTTAACTTGAGACTCGGAGATACTAAGGCAGCATAAAAGCTAGTATAATAAGAATGCGGTTTATGAATTTTTTTTATAGCCTTTCAAGCGAGTCGCATGATTTGGATGTGAAGTATGCAACGCATTGTGAATAAATTTAAATACATATTTATAGAGAGAGGTGTGTATGAAACATCATGAGATATGCCTTCCTTACATTATAAACTGCTGTACTTAACATACGTCAGTTTATGGGAATTTTTGAATGAACTTATTTTTAATCAAATTGTATTAAAAATTTAATAATAAAATAAAATGATATTTCATTTTATTTCTCTGTAATGATTAATTGTATTGAATCATTTGAATGAATTATAAGGGAGGAATTGAATTTAGAAGAACTAAAGTGTTTTAATTGCTTTAATAATTAAAATTTAAAAAAAAAAACGCATATGAAGCTAATGTTGTAAAGGCGGTAATATCGGGCTACCTCTGATCGCTCTCCCTATGCTAGTGCTCCCTATATTCGCTCTCTCCCCCTCTCTCTCTATCTCTCTCTCTCTCTCTCTCTCTCTGCTCGCTCTACCTGTCCTCACGCTCCCTATGTTCGCTCTACCTTAATTAATCTCTAAAGCAAATAAACCGATTTTCATATCGAAGCATAGTTACTTAAACAAAGTGGAAGTGGAAGTGCAGTCATATATCAAGGGTATTTGACATTCGTGAAGGCCTTATGTTGTCCTCCACTTATTCCTCAGCCATTGGCCATTTCGCAATGCGTTCATTATGGACCCCAGTCAGTGCCATTTAAATTTTAAGTTCTCATTGTTGTGTATTCTGCTATTTTACTCTCCTGCTCTCAAGATCGCCCTCTCTTTCAGTTCAAATGTCAGATTTATGCGGAATGCACAGTACAGTAAAAAAGAGCATAAAGCAACAACAACAACAGCAGCAGTGGCAATAACAACTCCCCGGACAGTCCCAGAGTGAGTGATACGAAAGTCCCGCTGTCCCGCTTTCCCGCTATCCCGCTGTCCAACAGTCCGGCAATGCAGTCGCATGTGAAACAGTAAAACAGTCAACACTGAAGCGAAACCAACCCAGCTCCCATCCAATCCAATTCAATCCAATCCGCCAGTTCACTGCTGTCATAAACGTGTAGAACCGGAGCAGAAGCTACACAGAGCTATAGAGTGAACAACGACGATGACGACGAGGAGGAGGGCGGGAGCTCTTCTTTCCTTATTTATTTTTTTTTTTTTGCTACCCCGGATAGTCGTAATCCCAAAACATATACTTGCAAGTGCGCTTAAGCCAACAGGCAGGCAACAGACAAACAGACAAACAAACAATAAACAGGAAGCATAACGAACAACAAAGTGAATGCGGCAGAGGCTGGCACAAAGGGGAGGGGCAGCAGCAGTACCAGCAGCAGCTGATGGGGGAAGTAGAATGAAAAAAGCTGTAGCTATAGCAAAAACTGAATAAAAATAATTAAGCTGCTGCTGACGCACTTTTTCGGCACGCTAAGCACGTGACAGGCGCCAGAACTGGAGCTGGGCCAAAGGGTAGACACATGGACACACGGAGGGAACCGGATAGCCGTAGCATAAGACAATGGCTTCTAGCTGTGACACGTAACGCCATCAAGTAGGTGGCCATTAAGCATGAACTCTGCTGCAGCAGCTGCTTGAAGTTCAAACATGGCTCCGCCTCGAGCACAAGTTAAATACAATGCGCACCCCTTGCCCAAATTGTTTTTCTAATTTCGCAATTTAGTCGTATAAACATTTCGCTCATTATTAGAATTTGACTCTCTCTCTATATATATATATATATATATATATATAAAAGGGCTGTGTTTATGGCTCCTGCTGTTGTTGTTGTTGTTGCTGTTTAATGCCGGCATGTTTTATACTTAATTCGCGCTGCATAACTGGAATGCTTATCTCTCGTCTGCTCTACCAATTTGTCGCTCTGCATAACTGTATATTTTGATATTCTTTCACAGCATACGTAATAACTGATTCATTAGACCGACGCTCGCTCGCTCTGCCCTACGCCATTTGCATTCTGTTCGGGCACTAATTATACAGTCAGCATTTGTCGTTTGGCCATTTTCAAGGGTTCCACACTCTGAAGTAATTCCCCAAAAACATGACCCACTTTGAAGCACTTTGACCCTGATGCGAAACACCAACCAGCTAACTAATCCAAGAGAGATGCTGACGTTGACTGTCATTTCAACTGAACGCTTCTGGCTATTGTGCTAGCTGATTGTTGTTGCGTTAGTGTTTGGACTTTTACGATACCCTGCAATTGGTCAGCAATGGGTATAAGCTGATGCAGGGACAACAAGAAAGATTATGCATCTATCAGAGATCGTTCCTTTGCTTAAGCTTTATATTTGCTTTCAAATGCCTACAGGGTATCTCGCAGTCAAGCATGCGAATCAGCTGCATTACTAGTTTTTGAATATTGTTTTTTCTTGTCTCTTCATTTTTTGTTGCCTCTAATGAATATGAAGAGAAGTTTGCATAATTTACAATCCTGCAGACAGCCAAAAATGACAACGCTGACAAGGACAATGGCACAAGCAAACTCCAATTGCATTGAATGACATGCGTTTTGGGGCTCTATGCTTTTTTAGCCCAACTCCTTCCCCCAAAACATGCGAACTCATCTTGACTGCAATCAGAAACAAAACAAATACACATTGACCAAGAGATACCCTGTAAACAGTATGTTTAAGGCTTGCAGTGGCAGAGGGATTGATGGGATATATAGATAGATATATGTAGCTAATAATATTATTTACTCACTCTTCAAATCAACGACTTTTGTTTAGAATTCTTGTAAAACCTCTTCTTCAGCCATGGCTTCGCACACAATATAATTACATAAGTCATTGTATAGCTTTTCGTTCAGGCTGTCTGTCAATTCCTGAATTTGTGAAGACCTCAGGAAATTCCCGTCAGTGATAAAATATAGCAATACTAATAATAATATAAATAGTATTAGGAATAATAGAACTAGTTCATTATTCATCATTCTGCCGTGGATCAACAGCGTTGCTGCAAGAATCTTCTTTTATGCCGAAAGATTTTTATTTTATTTTATATTTCTTATTAATTTGAACAATTTTATTTTGAGGTTTCGTTGAACTGAAAACACTGATGTGATTGCTAAAGCAGTGAACTATTGAGGCAAATCGAATTTCACTTTTTCAAGGCCAACTGGGCTAAATATAATAAAACACATTATGAGGATATTGACCTTTCTTTCTACAGCCTTGACATTCACCTGCCTATGCACCTCCTGCTGCACTGCCCACACACAGGGTATCCACATAAAAAGTGAAAGAGATAAAAAAAAAGAAAAACTCGTGTTTGGCCCTTATAAAAGAGACAAATGACAGGGAAATGTGTCAAAAATTGTGCAACTGGCAAAACAAGTTTTTGCATAATTGTTAAATTCGTGGATTTGGTTTATTTTTGGCTTGTGGTACGCGGCGTATGCGCAACATGCCAACCACGTCAAATGAACTGATTAAAACTACAGTGGATATGGCAAGCAGAGCAACCGCAAGTGAAGCAAAAAAAAGCGACTGCCAGGACGAACCCATTCGGGCAACTGGCACGCACCTCTCCACGTGCCTCAATAAATAAATAAATAAATAAATAAATGCAAAAGTCAGTTAGCTGACGACTTTGACGACTGACAGAAGCGCTGCCAGACGGAATACATATGTACATGTATATATGTACGTACATATGTCCCGACACATAGTATAACAAGTTTACTTTTTTCTCGCTTTTTCTCGCTTTTTCTCGCTTTTTTTTTGCGTTTTAGCCAGGTAGCAGGAGGCGGCAGAAGGTGCGCATTTGTCAGCAGCAAAACGGACAAAAATGTTTAACGCTTTGATGGTTTGACAGCTGCGGCAGCAACGTCAACGCTGCCAAAAATCAAACGGCCCGAAAGACGCGCCACTCGATTTACCAGTTAGCAGTTAGCAGTTGGCTGTTGGCAGTTGGCAGTTCGCAGTTCGCAGTTGGCACTTGCCAGTTGCAAGTTGGCAGTTGGCAGTTGCCAACACGCAAAACGTCCTCGTCAATGGGACATTTTCACTTTGACAGGGCCCCCAAATGCGCGAAACGCTGGCGACAATTTCCGATGATGGCAACGACATCATGACCATGTCGCCAATGATGCCGCATGTTGATGCGCCATTTGGGGGTATATACCTTGCCTGCGAGTAGCAGGGCAGCCGTAGGCGACCGTGAAACATGTCGCGGCTGCTCCTCAACTTGCCAGCTAAGGCCAAGCATCTGGCCCAATGTCTGCGAGGAGCGAAGGCTGCCCCCGTCTACATCGGGGCGCACATAAATATATTTCACTGCACGTTCTCCTGCCACTTACGAACGCTTTTCGGTTATTTTTAATATGAGTACGTGACTTTCTTCTAACAAAATTTATTTGCCTTTCGACCGTCTTTTGCGTGCTAGCTAGAGCTGCCGTAATGTCCAGGCACCTGGAATTTTGCCCAAAAGTCAAGCCGATCGGCATAGCGCGCTTTGACACGGCAACAGAACTGAGCGCGGAACTATGGAGGCTTAGCTTTATGTTAAAAAAAGATTACTAGCTATTACTACATTATCGTATAAGCTTGAGAGAGTCACAGATCATGAGATAAATATTATTTTGGCAACTTTCAAAGCTTTCGTGTGATCAAGCGTGTGATCTTTTAAGAAAGCTAAGACAACTTTACACAAATTTGTGTATGCTTCAAAAAACTTAGAATCGATAAGCTAGCGATAGTTTCAGAAGATATTCAAAGTTTTTATTTTAAATATTAAATATGATATATGATATATCGATGATGATATATCTTATTTTAAATTGTAATCAATAGTTTCTTGTTAGCTATAAACAGCTAAAAAGCTCTCAACTTTTAACAAATAATGAAAGCTTTGTTTGTATTATATTATTTTTTATTATTATTATTTTCTATTATTAATTTTATTATTTGCTTATTATTTTATTATCTGAATTTTCTATTATCTAACCTTTATTATCTGAAAGCATTTGAATCCTTCAAAGCACATGAAAGCTTTCTACTGACAAAACTTAAGATCTGCAACCGCATTCAAAGCAAACTACTTATGACTAGAAGCTTTAAAATTAAAAATTTGAATATATGGCAAAGCTTTTTTTACACATTATTAAAGTCATTTGGCACCTCAAATTCAGGTTAATTTTACTGCGCTCGTCTAGCTTCAGTTCCAACATTAATTAATCTGTTGTAAGCTCTGCCCTTGCCGTCAAATTCAGTCGCTGTTGCTCGCTTCAGCCATTCGGCAGCTGTTATTGAATACAAGCTGATAAATTTTGTTGTTGTGGCTCTGAGTCGAATCCAACTGGGTTGCGACCAGCAACAATAACCACAATTGAAAGTATTCACGACGAGAGCATCACACTGTTAAATACCTGAACATATGTCGAGCATATTCAAGTGTTTTAGCTTCAGAGAAACCTATATCATACCATGCCATATGCAATACCATATAAACCAAATTTTACCTTGCCATACCAAATCATATCACATCATGCCATGCCATACCATTATATCATATCATACTGTAGCATACCATATCACACCATATCATACCATATCATACCATATCATACCATATCATACCATATAATGTCATACGGTATCATATGGTATAGTATCATATATCAAAGCATAAAATATCATATCATATCATACCCCACTATACCATAATATAATATCACATCATACTATGCAATATTATACTATTTCCATTTCATTCCACATCATATCATATCATATCATATCATACAATAGCATATCACATCATACCACATCATACAATATCATACCATGTCATCTTTACTATGTTATAGAAGCAGCTTCGTGTAGTTTCAGACAAGTTCGAATAAAAATATTCATTGATATATTAACAAACACAATTATAAAGAGAAATGGAAGCCGAAAATGTAAAACAAAGTATAGAACTTTCTATTTCAATTTTCTCGCTCCCGGATCGAGCTTTTCATACATGAAGATAAACAAATAGACGGGCATCGCTATCCGTATCATATCAACCACACCTACTCTGACATGTTACGAACGCCTTAACAAAATGATAATACCCCAAGCGGACAGTTTCTATGTAATGGCACAGAAGGAAGAGACAAACCACACATAAAGTACAAATGCGCCAATTGATAACATTTCTGGCCGAAAGGGTCGGAATCAACGCCGCTAGCGCATTTGCATCTGCAGCCGTGCCAGCAGGTATGCAACGCCTGTTGTAACAGTGTATGGGTGTGCGTGTGTGTGTGCGATTGCATTCCTTGAATGCTCATTTTGCCCTGCTTTCAATGCACTTTTGCCTCTCTGCCTGGCTGCCAAACTGACACGCCCCACACGCAACAAGCGAGCGTGGCACAAAAAAAAAAGGGAGAGAGAGGGAGAAAAAAAGAAAGGGATCTCTGCTGTGGTTGCTGCTGGCATTTGTATTGGTATTGGTATTGGCTGGCGCGTTGATGCGATTTTATGTATTTCCATGATGCGCTTATTCGACTTGGGTATTATGCCCAACCCGCAGCGCTTTCCATGCATACAAATTGCTAAATTATTTAAGCAGAACAGCAACAGCAACAGCAACAGCAATAGCAGAAGCAGAAGCAGCAACAACAACACCAATAACATGCAACAACCACAACAACCGCCCGCTGCTATTAGTTCAACTTGTCCCAAATCCTGTCCAGCAATTCGCCAATGTCCAGCAGCAGCTTAAGGTCAGACCGCACAGCAGGGACGCACAAAATGTACAACTGCGGCAGTTGCACGTATATCTGTGTGTATGTGTGGGTGCGTGCGTGCGCGGCTATGTGTGTGTGTGTGTGTGTGTGTGTGTGTGTGTGAGTGCGCCAAGCCAATAATAAATAAGTACCCAAAAACCGTAGCATACTTTTCTGCACCGTTCAACTTTTTACGTAAATTCTGCGTTCGGCGGCGCCACACGCGCATAACTCAGCACCACACACACACACACACATACACAGACATACGCGCGCGCACACAGCGTCTGCTGTTCACATGCGCATACGCATTAAATTCAATTTAAAATTCATGGCATTAACTTTAACTTCAACTTAAGTCCACCGCATGCAACTTGTTAAAATGCCAGTGGGAAATGGCTGTGTGTGTGTGTGTGTGTGTGTGTGCGCCTGTGAGTGAGAGAGACAGAGCCCTGGAGACGTGCGTGTGGGCATGTGTACTAAGTTATCTGAAATCTGGCCAGTTGCCACTGCAGCGCTTTTAACTTAGTTTGCTATCTGCAGCACCCCTGCGCCCTTTCACCCTACTCTTTCTCATCCTCTCTCTATCTCTCTCTCTCTCTCTCTCTCTCTCCCTCCCTCTTTATCTCTTCCTTTTCATTGATAGTATTCAGCGAGTGTGTGTGCCTGTGACTGTGACAACATTTTTGCTATTTTATAATTTGATTGCATACTTTTGAGACCTACATTAACACAGTCCGTGACTAGACGAGCGACGGGTGTGTGTGTGTGTGAGTGTGTGTGTGTAGTGGTGCAGCTTGTATGCATATGTGAAATCTTAGCTGAGCTAATTGCAACCACAGTGCAACTTTGTCGTCGAACAAGCCAAAAAAAAAAAAAATAAATAAAAATAAAAACGTTGCAGTCGCTCGCAACAGACTTTTTAAAACTGATTCACGTAATGAAAACTTGTTTTATTTAAATTTTCTTATATATTTGCATATGATTAAATGTTAGTTGAAAATATTTGTAGTGACGTGGTTAAACAAAAAATAATAGCATATATTTTTTTTAAGACTAAGGAAGCACATGGCTTAGAGGAAGAAAGAGTTATAGAGCGTAATTATTAAAGATCAGTTTTAAGGGAATATTTTATAAGCATTTTCAACATCTACATCTTCAGGGCAAGTAGATCATTGACTTGTACCTAGAAGTCTGTTTAGCTGTTTGGCTGATAATTGAGTCACTTCATGATGTTGCTGGCCATCTATTAGGATTAGGTCTTAGGTTGCGCTTAATCTCCCCCAGTGCCCAGTGATCACCTTGAAGCTCTAACTCTAAAACTGCCAAGAAACGCTCATCATAGGTCAATCAATTCGCGATCTCTGGAAATAAGTGTTTTTTGCTCACACTCTGAGGAAAGATTCAGAGAGCAATCGACGCCATCCTTGAATTCGTTCACGATTGTGCCGCAATCGTTTGTATTTGTTTTGTTTCACTTCGTTTGCTTGAGTTAACTGAAGTTTATGTATGTATTGGTATATGAATGCCACTTGTATTGTCTCCTTAATTTATTTACTCTCACTTACTGACTCTCATTATACGAACGCCAATCGTATTGCTCAATAAACGACATTGGGCAATAGAGCGTCAAAAGACAATGCAAAGCGCTCAACAGAAATCGAAAACGAAAAAAATCGAAGCCTCTTACTCAGAGTGAAACTGAGTGAATATAACTTTATTTTTCATAAAAATGTGTATACATTAAGTTTTACATAAATGTTAATTTTTGATAAAAAGAAAACATCAATGTTATGTATACTTAGAACATTTTTTATGTATATATTTATATTTCATATTTGCTTTCAAGTCTCTTGCAAGATGAGCAAAGCACAATATAAATATACTTTTCGCACTTCTCCAAATAATTGTGCTGAATTCGGCTCACATTCACTCAAACGATATATATATTTTTTTAATTATAATATAATGATTTTGTATATATTAATTTCATTTATAGGCTTATAATAATAAAATCAAAATCCTAATAGCGAAGATAACTTTTGTTGTATACCCTATTGATATATTTCACATTTCACATCGTCAATTATCGATGCTTGAAAACGGTCTTGCACACCCATACATCTAACTGGCCTTTGAGACTCACGATTGCAAATTGTACAACTGTTGGACTTTTCGTTTGTGAAATGGATCATATTGAATGAAGCGAACTTTGTTCTTTTAAAAACACTGAACTGTATCCTAGCCCTATGAAATGAATATCAATATTGCATGAATTAAACTTTAAATTACTTCAACTTCTATCATTTGCTCTATATACATATAACCCTCAGCGACTTTTTACTGTTCTCAGCCCAAAAGATGGAAATTTAATACCGATAAAGAGTACATCGACCTAAAATAATTCCTATTTTGGGAAATAGTACTGCAACAATTGAATAATAGAATTTAATTTCATCTAATTTAAATTTGGTTCTATGTTAGCCTAAGAACTTTTCAGCACAACTCTTTTGCATATCAGATATCCAATTAAATATCTATGAAAATCAACTCGAACAGAGAAACTACACGGCAAAAGTTAAACACATTGTGCATTAGGGGTGTCCTTCGAAAAAAAAATAAAATAAAACAAGTAAGAAGGCTCTAGTCGAGACGGCTCGACTACAAGATACCCTGAACCCAGCACGTATGAGCGCGCGCTTTGCTAACCGCGCAGTTGCTGTCGTGGCTTGGGCTGAACTTTGGACGCTTATAACTCCATTTCTTGGTGGACAATCTTCATGAAATTATATAAATAAATTTGAAGTCTCTAGCCAAAACGGCCTAGAAGTTATGCTCAAAAACCCTTTAAAAAGTCAATGAATTTTCGAATTTTTATCGATAATTTGGAAATGGGATGAGTTATCGAAAAAAAAAAATGAACTCGTACTGCGTAACTAACATACGACGAACGGACGGACAGACGGGCGGACAGATGGACGGACGGACAGACGGACGGACAGACGCACCGGGCTCAAACAACTTCTTTTTTTTTGCTGATCAAGAATATACTTTATACTTTATGGGGTCTGCGACGTCTCCTTCTGCCTGTTACATACATTTTCACAAAACTATTAAACCCTGAATTCCCATTTTCAATGGGTTCAGGGTATAAAAATACAAAAAATAAAAGCAACACACCCACTTAAAATATTAGAAACTAAACTAACTTAGTAAATGGCTGGCAGTTGTGTTTATGCAAAACTGTTCGGAGCGAGCTGTGAAAGTGCCAGCTGCATTTTTATTTTTTTCATTTTTTATTCACTGCGGACGGCACTGTGGCGTTGCTCTAAAAGCCAATTAGCTAATAAGTTGTCATAATAACAAAGTTGGCAACTTCATTAATTGCATCTGCAGAAGGGAAGTCTTTGAATATTAGAAAAATGTACGACAACTTTCAATTGAATAGAAGGTGTTGCCGCCGCAGTGCACAGCGTTAAAAGTAATTGAATTATGCTTCAGAAACTTAAATGCATTAAGTGTTGAGAGTCTGCTTGAAAGCTTGAAAAATAATTAAGATTGAAAATGGAAATGAGAAAAAATCAAATCAAAATATTGCACACATTTCGCATTTAAAGTGTTTGCAATTTAGGAATCTGTGCATATGTATGTATATACATATAATGAAATTGCCGCATATCCGAAGAATTCCTTTGAATTGCGTCAAGTGGCGCTGAAGTCATTTAAGACAACCTTCGGTCAATTAGCACAACCGCAAGGCAATTAACGCCAAGCGAAGGCTTTTTCTCTATGCATGTGCACACACACACACAGATGCACACATACATATATACATTCGAATACAATTGAAATTCTATTAATTGTGTTTGACTTGTCAGCTATTTAAGTTTAGGTTTTATTTGTCAGTTCAATTCCAAATAAGCTGTCAAAAATAGTGCATAATGATTGCAGAAAGTCGACTTCAAATTGAGACGGAACAATTTCTCTAAGTGCAAGAGGACAGAGTTTAGATCTATTGTTACTAAAATATATAACTTTATATATAATACGATATTTGAAACATCTATCTCTTTCACTCTTTTGCGCCCGCTTGGTCGAAGACCTGGGAAACTGCCTAAGCAGATAATTAAATATACATACATACATATGTATGTATCATCTGCAAGGTATTAATCCGTAGATCATATATACGTTTATATATGATCTAGCTCTTTTGTATCAAAACATATTTCAATTCCATTCAACTCAGTTGAAGCCTGGAGGTATCTCCCAGTCGGGCACTTCCAAGTCTAAGTTGTTTTTAAGATCCTAAATAATAAAGGGCTAAATTCAAACGGAGTTTGAGGTATTTGTAAATCGTGTCCTCTCAACTCTAACTAATTTTGTTTTGTATTGTTTGATTCTTAGGCAACTTGTTGAATAGTTGATAAGTTAAACTTGAAATCCGTAAATCTCAGCAGATGTTTCAGGATACTCCTTTACTCTAACTAGCTGTTGATATGGATTGGTTGATTCCTGAGCAACTTAATCTCAGCAGGAGTTCGAAGTATCTTCTGCTTGGACATTCCCCGTTTTTTTTGGCATTAATTTACGCTTTGTTAACTCATGGATATAAATAAGATTAAACAAAAGAAAACCTCAGCCAGAGTTTAGGGGTATCTGCCAGTCAGGCACACCCGACAATTATGTATTTCTGTTTGCATTGTCCGATTCTTGGACAACGCATCGCCTTGACTACAAATAAGTTTAAACAATGGAACATTTGCATTTGCATTCGTTTGAGCAGCTTACCCATTCCTTGCTTGCACCTGAGACGCTGCCAGTCAAAGGACCCGCATCGTTCAGCTTTATTTGCTTGTCAAAATATGAATTTAACTTAAATAATAAAATGAAAAGCAACAATTGCTAATTCAATTCGGGGCAACTGATAAAACATTTGTAGAAGTACAGTAGTACAACTGATGCCGGCTAAGGATCTAAGCAACTTCAAAAGCTTCACACAAACAAAAATAAAAGTTTTCAAACAATTCCTCAGCTCTGACGTGATACTGGCGACAAATGCATTTCCGTGTGCTGCGTGCAGCTTTTAGCCATGGCAGATGTTGATGCTGCTGCTGCTGCTGCTGCTGCTGCTTGTGGCTTTAAAAATGAAAAAATAAAAGCAGTTAAAATAAGATAACGTTGTCAATTTGAATTTGGCTTTGTAGTGCACTGTTGAAAGAAGGAATATTGGGAATGAGCCAAGGTTTGCTTTCTCTTTCTTGTCATATGCTTATCAAAGGCTCAAAAGATCTCTCACGAAACATGTAAAGCCTCTTCGGATAGAGATCTAGTCCGTCAGTTCTATGATTATATTCGTAAGACATTCCAAAATGTTATACAAGTTGAGATCTAAAGTCTCAGAACACTCCAATTAACAGACTAATATTATATACCACTCTAGAGTATTGCATATTCGTGCTGCTAGAGGTTTTCTTTTTAGCTTCTGTTCCTCTTATTATTATTTTTGTTTTTTTAATACCCTGTACCCATTGAAAATGAAAATTCAGGGTATACCGGTTTCGTGCAAATATATGTAACAGGCAGGAGGAGACGTCGCAGAGCCCACAAAGTATATATATTCTTAATCAGCATAAAAAAAAAAGGTTGATATCCGTCTCTCCGTCCGTCCATATGAGCATCAAGATTTCGGATACTACGAGCTGAAATTTTACATAAATACTTGTATGTTAGTTTATTTTTTCAATAACTCATCCAAAGTATAGCCCAACCCACCCCCAAACCACGCTTATACGTTCGTAAAGAGGAAAAGTATTAGTTTTTTTCAAGGTTCATGGTATCTCGTAGTCTCAACTAGAGCCTTCTTACTTTTTTGTTTTTTTTTTTTGCTAGTTTTTGGCTGTCATATCGAGCTCATAACTGGTGCCAATGCATTTGCTAAAGTACCTCAGGTAAAATAAACTTTCAGCTGCCCCACTTACCTTTTGCGCTGCCCTCCAACTCCTTCAGCTCATGCTGCTCATCTTTATCCCCTTGGCTGCAATCATGATTATCTATGAAAGTCAAGTTTAGAGCTCTTCTGTTGCCACTTTGATGCTGTGCTTGAGGTGCCTTAGCTCCATATGCTTGTGTGTGTGTGTGTGTGTGTGTGTGTGTACGTGTGTGTGTACGTGTGTGTGTACGTGTGTATGCTCTGGTTAAGGAACTTCAAAGAATTTGAAGCTGAAAACACTTTGGTTTATTAGTTCCCAGTTCTCAGCGATATACCATATAAAATCTAGCCGAAGCCTGGCCCAAGCATTGACGTTTATTGAATCAAAATCGTTTGTGCCCTACGACGCCTTTGCACCGTTTCCTGTTTCCCGGACGCCACGCCCCCTACCATTCAAACGCCTCTCACCCAGCGCCATTTCCCGTTGCATTGTTGCCGGCTGAGTGTGTGCAAAAATCCGCGCAAACTGGCAAAAGGCAAAGAAAAAAAAAAAGAAGCTAAAGTGCTGCACTCAGGCGTTACTAACTGGGCGATACCCTGTAGCCACTTGAGCAGCTGCAGTATTTATCACTAATATGGTAAAGTGTTTGACAAATGTTCTATATAGCAATGGATCTTATCCATTTGCAGCCAACATGATTCTAAACAATTTCTTGGAACAATCGATTGCCATAATCTAGAACACCATGAGAGCAATATAAACTCAAACTCCCAGAGTTAGAGATTTATGATTGCTTCAAGCATGTCCACATCGCCTTGGCTGCTAGTGATGATCAATCGAAGCACAACTCTTGAAGTCGAAGCAACTTTTCAGCGTCTGCTCTTAATCAGCATACCCATTTTTTGCCTATTCGCGTTTCAATGGGCTTAGGGTATGGGGAAAAAACAAAAGAGATTTCCCCATGGAGCGTGTTCAGCAACTGCCGAGCTTTATCGCACAACTCCATGAAGAGTAAAGTCAGCCCAGCCCATTCCCACGTCCACGCCTACATTCATGCTCACGCCAGCGACGACGCCCGCCCACCATTCGATTCGTCCACCCGCAAACACTCGACGCTGGGGCGCAAACATTTCAAATCGCCGGGTCATGATTCAAGCACTCAGTCAGCTGTATTTTATTGAATTAGGGTGAGGCGCGAGGGGAAGAGCGGAGCGTATCACGGGTGCGGGGAAAAAATTCAAAGTGAGGCGCCGAGAAACGATGCGCAAACCAAAGCGACGAACGCAGTGCAACAAATGCGACTCTAGGGTATGAGTGGGTGGGTTGTGGGTGCGGAACATGTTGCCTTTTGGGTTGAGTATGTGGATATAAGTGCAGCACACATGCCAAGCCTTCCACACACACACACACAAACAGACATAGTCAATAACTTCATAAATCAAAGCGTTTGCTCAGTCATTTTACGAATTTGCTCGCTGCATCGAATTGAAACTTAACCCGATCGACTAACAACCAAAGCCGCCCTCTAGCTCACACTCATCTCTGATAAAAAAAAAAAAGAAAGAAAAGAGGTTTTCCCCTTTTTGCGCTATCCTCTATCTCATTCGCCCTCTTCATCTCGCGTTCTCTTCATCAATCTCGGCATTGCTATTGGCTGCCAATATATATTCCTGTATGTGTGTGCGCGTATGTGTGTGTGTGTGACTGACAAGATTGCCTACAACCTTGCGTACGCTGTGCGTACCTAACGACAATGCACCAGACGAGTTGACCGACTTTACAGGGTATTTGGTAGCTGTGCCGCAGCTGTTGCTGTTGCTGCGGCTGTTGTTGACGTAAATGGCAATTGACATGGCCCAGTCGGGTCGTTGTGGCTGCTCATTGATTCGACATGTCGCTCGCTCACTTTCTGCTCTAAGCTTTATTAATGGCCATGAAGCAAAGCGAACAGAAACAAAAAACAAGATTTTTCGGCCCCAAAAAGTATGCAACAATTTTTGCTGTCAATTAAAAGTCGCAAGGGTAACAAGTATTGGCACTACCGTTGGTTGCATCCATTACACAAGTTTAAGCCACATTTCAAGCAACCTCTAGAGCTAGAGCCCAGGCCGGCCGCTGCCTAATTAGTTCGGTTTTTTTTTTTTTTTTGGTTTGTTTGTATTTTGAAGGCTCTCAGCAGGCAGCAACAACTTTAACATTAAACCAGCGCACACACAAAAAATTAAATAAAATAATAAACAAGGCCAACAAAAAAAGAGAGAAAAGGAAAAAGAAATACCACGAAAATAGCTAAGTAAATAACAAAGAGAAAGCATGCAGAAATGCGAAAGGAAACTCATTGAAAACCTTGCAAAACGGAACATTTTTCCCCAGCGTGCGGCGATCAAGAAAGTTTTCCAACTTATTTTTGCTCGCACAACAAATTAACCATTGTTGTTATCGCTCATATTGTTGTTGTTGTTGTTGTTGCTATAGTTGTTGTTGCCTTTTCTACTGCTTCAATTTATTTGCTGGTTGTATTTTTATTTACACGCCCGCTTTGACTTATTTGAGCCACAATAAATGCCACCTAAGTCTAGACATTGCCTTCGACATCGACTCACAAGAAATACCACCAGCAACAGCAACAGCAACAGCAATAGAAACAGAAACAGCAACAACATCAGGCAAGTCAACAAAGTTTCTTCCGGCTGTGGACAAAGCTATGCCACGAGCATCGAAGCCCTCGACCAGCTGGAGTCCTTGAAATGAAAAGGAAAAGCTAAACGAAAATTTGTGCACCTGCCCTAAGGCGCTCATTGTTGCGTGGGCAATGGCTCGTCAAAGATCTGGCAACGCCGACATGCACATAATTGTTAATGTGACGCTGTTAATCAATTTCTGTTAACTAACAATAACAACTCCGCCAAGCAGAAAATTCTGTTGAAGTTCTATAAATAAGTAAGCGGATAAAGAGTCTCTGTCGGACTGAAATTGTTTAACAAGAACTGTTCAAGTTTATCAACTAGAGTTTTGTTGTTGCTGAGATGCTGCAAAAGTTTTTATTTTACAGTGAAGCTGTGTTGTGTGAACTGTCAAAGTTAATTTCTAGTTAAGCTGCTAAGCTTCAGATTGTGCAGAGATTTCAGCGAGGGGTAGGCTGCTAAGGCTATGCACTTAACGACGAACTATTGGAAAAGTATACTGTTAAGATGTAGATGTTAAAGTTAGCTGTTAAAGTGCTGCTGTTAGCTTGTAGCTATGAAAATATTACAATTTAAGTGTTGCTGTTATAATGCTGTCATTGAGGTTTTACTGTTAAAGTGTTGATGTTAAAGTTTCGGAGATAAATAGATGTTACTGTTAAGATGATACTGTTAAGCTGCTGCTGCTAACCTGTTATTGATAAAGTATTAAAGTGCTGCTGGTAAAGTGTAACGGTTGAAATGTAACTGTTAAAGTGCTGCTATTCTAGGGCTACTGTCAAATTTGTGCTATTAAAGTGTGTTTGTTCGGTAAAATTCTGCAATTAAACTGCTGCTGTTAATGCGCTGCTCTTAAAGTATTATTATTACAGAAGTGCTGTTAAAATTTTACTGTTAAGGTTTTGCTATAAAAATGTTGTTGTTACAAAACTGCTGTCAAAGTGCCGCTGTTAAAATGCTGCTAATAAGATACTACTGTTAACGAGTTGATGTTAAAGTAAAGTTTTATTCTTAAAAACATTGTGGAAAAATGAAACTAAAAACTTATATTATGTTTGATGTTTTTTATGGTACGTTCCCTTTTGTTAAATAAGGACTTTTCAGCTTTTGATTCGATTAACTTGAAGCTTGTATTATGTCTGTCTATATGTAATATGTAAATTGGCCAAGTTATCAAGTTTTTTTTGGGTCTCCGTAAATAAGCTTCAGTCGACTTCTAGAATGAGCGCACAAAACAGACAAGGGTAATGTTTCTATCAATATAAATTACATACGCTCCATTGCAGATCATAATATTATAATAACAGTGAGTAAAAGTGAGCAACAGCTACTGAATCACAGCTTAATTTACATATATATACATATGCTTGTGTGTGTGTGTGTGTTTGTTTGTTTGTGTATGAATGCAAATAAAATAAATTAACAACAATATTGACTCATCTGGAGAGTTAGTTAAAACAGCAGCAATATATTCATAAATCATGTTTTTTATGCAGAGTTATTAAAGAAGTTTTATTCGATAGCCAGGCGAGTGTGAAGTGGGTGTGTGTATGTGTGTGTGTGTGTTGGATGAGTGTCTGTGTGCAATACATCTTTATGCAGACTTTTAGCCGCTTCAAAGTGCGCTTTGTTTGGCCGGGTCGAGAAACACGTGAGCGTTGAAAATGTAAGCAGAAATGTTAAACGCTTACTATAAGCTGCCGAATATGTGTACAGAATACACACACTTACCCACACACACACACACACACACACACACATACATACAAGCTCATATACACACACGTGTCGCCGCAGCTTTTTGGGCTGTTGAACTTTGCAACACTGTTGCATGTGCTGCCTTTTGTGGCAACTCCTGTTGCTGTTGCTGTTGCTGTAGCATTAAAGGATTAAAATTTTGTAAACAATTGCAAACTGTTAAAGCATTCATCGATAGCCGCTGACAGCAGGACATTTTACCAAAACACACACACGCAAAAAAAAATTTAATTTCAATGAAAATGCCTTCCGATTAAAGTTTTTAACGCTTTTGCTCATTTAGTTTATAATGTATTGCGAATTAAACGGGGTATAACGTTTATGAGTAGATGGCAAAAGCTGGACTCAAGTTGTGGAAAAACATATGAGATCTGAGATCGAGAGAGATAGATGCATATATTTATACGACTGTCATAGACTAGATCTGCATGCATTATTAACTCAACTTTGTCAACTGCAACTCGATTGAATCTTGGCAGATCTTCAACATTTTAATTATTTTTGTTCTTAAAGAGAAATTGATAGAAATTTCAAGTAAAGCACAGATCTAAATCAGATATTCATGAAACAAATCACATCATAGAAATTCTATGGCCCACGTATGAAGAGAAAATGCAAAGATCTTGATCAAATAATAGATCTTGAATTTGTTCGAGAATAAAGACTGTGTAAGAGACCTACCTGCTCGATTACAGCTTCATGCGACAGTTCTCCGTCAGATTTTCAACACAGCTTATAGATTTTATAGTTCTTTTAAGAGTTAAGCTCTGGCTTTAGATTTAAGCATTCCACAAAGCCATAAAAACAATATGAGAGCAGAGCTCGCAGCTGGGTATCTGCTTAGTCGAGCACTGCTGAGAGCTGCTTACCTTTGCTTGTTATACCCTGCACCCATTGAAAATGGGAATATGAGAGTATGAGTTGTATTGCAGGACTCAGGGTATCTCGTAGTCGAGCAGTCTCGAATACTTACTCTTACTTGTTTATGAATATTTTTATTGCTTACTATTATGCGTTGCGCATACGCTGCATTGCAAATCAGGTAATTGCTGCATTATAAATGTTAAGCTCTATTGTCCGAGTCGAGGCTGATGGCATTTCGATGCTCATGCCGAGGCCGATGCTGCTATGCGATTCATAGGCTTCCAGCTGTCATATACTATGTATGTGTGTATGTGTTAATTAAGCAGCATTTTTATATGTTATGCATGCTAAATAATCAGCACAGTTGTTGCCTTAACTCACACTGAGCTGCATGCAGAATCCTTTAAGCCAGCTACAGGTGCTGCTGTGCATTGCTTTGGCTTCGTGGGACATGACCTATGTAGCCATTCAATGGGCAATTGTCAATTTGGCCATTGAAACGCATAGATGCCAAATTGCACAATGCACGCCAGCAGAGCAAACTGCAGCCTGGAATCTGTGTAAGCTGTGAAATCATATTCAATTAAATCAATATGTCATTGAAATGCCATTTAGCCCGAGCAGCATTTCAGCCCAAAATGAGTTCATAACAGTTCAGCATTTGATGCGGAATTGTAAATGGCAAATGCTAACACAAAAGGCCAACGAATCTGCTACCTTTATCAGTTATTGCGTTGTGGTCGTTGGTCTGGTCAAATCGTTGCCTTGAGTACGCTGATCTTTGAATCTTGTGTTACTCTAAGCACATTGAATTCTTGACTTTAGTCCATTGTCGGGCTTAAATTTAAAACTCCCTTCTTGCTGCGACTCTCAATCATTATCCTGCCCACAGCAGCTCGAGCAACAACAATAAGTCGCTTGTCCAGCCAAACAACAATGGGCTGGCCCTGGCGCTAAATCTGCTTGAACAGAACCCCATTTAAGCAGACTTTAATACCAGCGAAATCCTTTGTCGTTCAACTCTTCCTCCTGCCCATCCTTTACCTGTTTACCCCCCTTCATTCATGCAGGCCGAGTCCTTGCTGCTGCCTCTGTTCTATGACAGCAAGGTATGAACGACATTATCTCAACTGTGTTTGCTTTTGTGTTGTGGCTATCTTAGCCTCGCTGCCTTCAGTTGATAACGATAACGATAACGAGAATGACAGCGATACGATGTAACTAGAGACAATATAGCCAACATGGAGACGGCGACAACAGTTGCGCTACACTTAGCACACACACTCTCTCTCTCCCTCTCTATCTCTCTCACGCACTCTCAATCCGTTTCTCTCAATTGTTATCTACTCATCAGCTTTATTGAAATTGTCGTAATCTAAAGAGTCTCGACGTCTTTAATATTCTGGCTCAAGGCAAGTCGCTGTCAACTAGGAAGTAATAAGTAAACACATTAGTTCACGATTCATTGCAAAGATTTGAGTGTTTATTCGCTGCCTGGAAGGATTAGAATACAAGGGATAATTATTAGGCATAGATATATGTATATTTTGTATAACTTTCTTCCAACTTACTTCCTTATATTCCTAATAGATTCACCGACCCTTACTCAGCTCATCATCTCTTTTTTGCCTGCTCCTCTCTTTCTCTCTCTCTCATTCTCCACTGACAACGCTCGCTTGTAAAGGATAACTGTTAGTCAAGCACTCTAACACTGAAGTCTGCCTATTAACCTCCATAATCCCACAGATCCATAGGACTTCCCCTATCCTTTTGCTATTCTCTCTGCTTCTAAGTCGAGCCCATTCCTCTCTCTCTCTCTCTCTATCTCTTGCTCTCATAAGACATTCTCTATCGCTTGCATTATTTTGCCTGTTAAGCATTTGGCTTACAGCTTTGACTAGCGATGAGTGCAAAACATACAACAATACAACCAACTACAACAAAATAATGCCTTGACTTTCAATTGCACAATGAGCAACAGCAGCAACAGACAAACAACAGGCAACGAGCGACGACAACGACAGCGACACGGACAACGACAACAATAAAAGTCTCGGCTGTTTGGTTGAATTGAATGCACGGGCAACCGTTGGAAGCCGCATCCAAATCAATTCAAATGCGGAAACTGCTGCAGTTGTACAGTTGAACGGCCAACAGAAAACAGAGCAGAGCAGAGCTGACTCCCACTATCTCCCTCTCTCTCTCCCTCTCCCTCTCCCTCTCTCTCTCTCTCTCTCTCTCTCTCGCTCTCTTCCACTCTCTCACACACACGCTCGCCATAGTAATTGTTGTTCATATTGTTGTTGCGCAGCTTTGGCCTTGTTCAATCCCGAATGGATGATGCCCCATTAGATGAACCTTTCGATAGGGCCAGAGGCAGTGGCATTGCCGCAGCAAGCGACCACAGCGATAAGCGGTGAACGAATACCGCAAACAGAATTTCACTTTTATTTAGCTTCATCCTTTATGTTTTGCTGCCATTTCAATAGCCGAAAAAGGGGAAGCTAAACAGAGAGATATAGAGGCAGAGAGGGTGAGAGAGGACGAGCGAGCATGACCCACAGCAGAAATCGCAGTTGCCTGAGCGAATGGTCAAGCATAAGAAAATGCCAAATTTTTCTTTTCACATTTTCCAAACACGAAATCTCCTCCATTTCGCCTAAGCATTTGAGTAGACAAAGTTGATGGAAAAAGATATTTAATTAATTAATAATAATTATTATAATAATGATAATAATAAAATCAAGATTCAAGCCAAGTTCAACTTCAGTCAATTCAGTGTACTCATTATAAATATATACATATAAACTTGTCTAGTCATTATCATGTAAACATTAAATCCAAATGAAAATGCTCTTCAATTCTTTGACCTCTCCTTGGACTAAGCTAAACATTTGAGCTCTTATCATTTCTCATCACTATCATTCACTCTCTCTCTATCTCTCTCTCTCTCTCACTCTCCACTTATTTCTATCTATCTCCCTCTCTGCTAAGCTAAGCATCTGAGTTCCTTTCATTTATATCTCTATCTATATCTTCCCATCTATCTCTCTCTCTATTTGTCTCAATCTCTCTCTCTCTTTCTCTCTCTCTCACTCTCTGCATAGCTGAGTTATTTTCATTTCTGTGTCTCTCTCTATATCTTTCTATATATATATCTGTCTCTTTGTCTCTATCTCCCTTTCTTTTTCTCTCTCTCCCTCTCACTCACTCTCTCTGCTAGGCTGAGCACCTGAATTGCTGTTATTCCTATCTCCCTATATCCTTCTCTCTCTCTCTCTATCTCTTTCTCGCTATTTATTATTCATGCAGCCAGACAGCTAGCTTCTCCTGATAAAAGCATTTCTTGGAATAAACTCGCAGATTTCTAAGGTTAGCGTTTTCTCGGAACACATTAACAAGGCATTTTTCGGGAGGAACTGCCACCAGTTGCCATCGATGGTCACATCTGATTAGAGTCTAATAAGTATGCGTGGGGCATGACCAAATGCCCATTGTTAATGGGTCTCCCAAGAGCCACACTCAGACACACGCCCACACATACTCACACACACACACATACACACACACACATGCAGGTGCCGCTGGAGCCATAAAATGAGCACAGCACGAATTCAAATTGAAGGCCAAGCCGAATCTTAATAACAATAAAAACGAGCTCAAAAAGTTAAGCACAGCAACAGCAGCAATAGCAACAACAACAATGGCAACATCAAAGACCAACAGAAACTAACCAGACATGTCGGCCAAGTTAACCACCCCCCTCCCCCCCCTCCCCAACAGAGTCATCAGCTGCCAAAAATCCAACGCCACAACCCTTTGCACGCCTTTTGACAGGTTCGTTTCGGTTACGTCTTTTGTGTTGTTGCCGTGCCGCACTTTGATTTTGACGTATTTATTTGCCACCAAGTCCTACACCCATTTGCAGTCATCTTCCATCTGCCAACTCTCATCATGTGCCGCTCCCTCTCTCTCTCTCTCTCTCTCTCTCTCTCCCACCCACATCCTTTGTGTGGGCTGCATCTGACGGATCTTTGAGATAAATTAAATTTAAACTGATAATAAAAAAATTTACGAGCCAATAAACGCGACCATTGAGGCTAAGCAGCTGACGCTCAGAGCAGCAAGCAGAAGCCAGGGACGAGACGAGAGCCAGCCGGCGACATGTCCTGGCTCAGGTTGTTGGCCTGGGAGGCTGGCGGACGGCAGAGTAGTAAACCCTTCAGCACAAGCCAAATAAATAATAACAAAAGGCCGCGCACACAACAATGACAGCTGAGAGCTGTTCTCTAAATAAGCGGCAAGGCGGCAGTCGTCGCCAGCTCAAGGAGCGGCGAATGGAGCTGCTAAAAGGAGCCACGACTTATAGTTCGAATGACAAAGGCAGGCAAAGGTCCTGTGGCGCAAGGAGCCGGCAAGGCAGATGGGAAGAGGACGCTTCTTGGCAAGTGCAATGCGAGATAAACAGAACAAACGAAGCCAGCACAGACAAGGTCACAAATACAGTTATTCCCACACATACACACACACACACACACACACACGCACACACCCACACTCGAATCATAAAGGAAACAATGAGAGCAACGCAAGAGCAGCAGCAGCAGCTGGAGTAGAACCTCTTGTTGTGGCAACTGCTTTGGCTATAACAGCAGATTCCAACTGCTTAGTTGATACTTATCTGGTCCAGCTGCACACCACGCCCCACATCCGCCCCCAAATTGCTGTTGTTGCTGTTGCTGTTGATGTTGCACAGTGCTTTAAGTAGACAGATATTACGTATACGCAATAAGTAAACGTATACGCATTATTTGTTTAACGTGCCCGCAATAACAAAAGCTAAAGGGATTACCCTAGAGAAACGAAATGACATTGGGTGGGAGCAAAAGCAAGAGAGAAAGAGAGAGAGAGAGAGAGAGACAGATGGGGAGAATGAAGTAATCCTTTACCCACTGTATCATCGATGATAGCAATGATATGCTTAATACCATATGCCAAAGTATTTATCCCTCAACAGCAGCTAACTTCACTGTGAGAATTTAAGCTACAACTACAATTTACTGCTGTATATATGAATATATAAAAATAAATGTATATATGTAGTGTGAGCTAATCCATATGCATACGCATAGCATATGAGTCTGGGGCTTAAAGTGCAAACCGATATATTAGCAAAGTCAACTTTAGCTAATAACTGCATTAATTAGTTTGCTAATTATTCTCCAACAAATTCTCTAACTTGATTGGCAAAGTTGAGGTTAGAGATACCATCGATTTAATAATATTTTAATTAATATATATATTTTTTTTTCTTTTTGCTGACTATGGAATGAAAATATGAAATATGATAACATAGCTCATACTGTTAATCAATAATAGTTTTTACCCATTGAAAGAAGCGAAATCAGGGTGTATAGCTATGCTAAAATGTATGTAACAAACAGATGAAAGCGTGGCAGAGACCATAAAGTATATAGGTTATATATAAATATATATGATATATGTGTATATATATACATATTTAAGTATATATGATATATATATATGTATATATATAGACTATACCATAGTTGTGAAAGTCGATCTAGCAGTGTTCATCTATCATTCCGTCCTTCCTTACGTCCGAAACGTATGAAAACCTACTTTAATTTTTCCTTTATAGATCCCTATATAATGCGAGCCTATCGAGTTAATTTCAAATAATCGATAACACTTTACTTTCCAATGTTATCGATTAACAAGTAAACACAACTTTATTTATTAAATTGCATTTATTTCCATTCAGATGTTATATTTTGACCACAGGCTAAAATTGTTATCAAAGTCTTTTAATTGTCTGTAATTAGATTCAAATATAATCAGTCTCAAAAAAATACATTAGAATCCGGTTATAACGACAGCCCAGGCACTGCCAAGGTCAAGAGACCGTCGTTATACCCGGAAGACGCTATAAACATATAAGTTTGCTCATTTGAGATTGTATGGCGGTCAGCATAACCGTACGAACGGAGTCGTTATTCTACTATATATACAAATTTTACTATAT
The DNA here is from genome assembly GCA_030914335.1 of Drosophila borborema. Classification (NCBI taxonomy): domain Eukaryota; kingdom Metazoa; phylum Arthropoda; class Insecta; order Diptera; family Drosophilidae; genus Drosophila; species Drosophila borborema. The sequence continues at coordinate 1,196,846 of JAUESP010000311.1, forward strand.
ATTCAATTGAATAGTAGTAGAGAAAATCCTAAAACCCATTAAGTAACTAAGATGTTATTATCGTTTCGTAAATTGACAAAATCGTCTTTCAAGCAGTTGGTGTTACGTATGAATTGTACCTATATATGTATGTGCACAGCTATTATTATATTTTAGAAACCACAATCGCGTTTAAAATGCCTTTGAATAATCAGATTCTGAGATACGAGTACTGGGTTTACTCTTTAGTATTCAAGCAGCGGCATCATCAATGGAGTTATGAGTTCAATTCATTGCATTTTTTTTGGCAGGTGCTCAGTATAACTGCAGGGTATTTCTTAGTCGAGCACTCGAGTTAGTCGCGCACAACCCTCTATTGTTGTATTAAAGTGAATTGGACTTCAACCTGAAGTGCGCATTTTTATGGCAATTATGCTTAAACACACACACACACACATATGTACATACATTCGATTATATATTTTTTTTATGTATGTATATAACTTAATTAAAGATGCATTCATTTCTCAGCTATTAAAAAATAACGTAACTGCTGGACGCCATTTTCTTTCACACGCTTCGACGCACTCAAGGAGCTGCCTTGCCTGGCGCTCTAATGGAATTCATATAACACACACACACATGTATATCTGAAACTTGAAGAGTTTCACTACACACACACACACACTCTATCTGAAACTATGCTAAATGATTCCAACGAGCATGAAACCAGAAGTAAAAATACGAAATGCAAATAAAAATAAAATGAAAATGAAAATGAAAAAAAAAAGAATAATAAAATAAAAACGAACCCCAAGCCGAATGTAATTGCAACAAATGAATATATGTGCAAGACAATCAAACACACTCACACACACAGAGCGAGAGAGAGATAGAGGGAGAGAGAGAAGGGGGGGTTGCAGTCGAGGACGTGGCCACAGCCCTGTTGGACAACTCCGTATGCTTTCAAGCTTAATGCAACGCATGTTGTGCACCTTCTGGACTCCGACCAAGCGAAGCAAAAACAAAAATTGAGTGAACAGCAAAAAAAAATACAAATGAATGAAATACAAACGAACTGTGCCAGAACGAAGCTGGAACACTCTGCTTTAAGGTGAAGAATCTTACATTGTGATGATCGATAATTGGATAAAGCTGATGATAAAAAGATAAAGATACAATTTAAGCGTTGCTCATTTAGATTAATGCCAGCTATATAGTTAGGCAGTTTGGAAGCCATATGGGATGTACGCAGATATTGATCAAGAAAGTGCATTTACATATATATATATATATATATATATATGTATATATATACTTGCTTATGCATATGCATTGAAAATACTTAGCTGTATTAGAATTTGTAGCCTCTCTTTCGCAGCCACCGTCTCTCTCTCTCTCTCTCTCTCTCTCTCTCTCGTTCTTTCTTCATGTGCTACATTACACATGACTATATTACAATACCCTCTCCACGGGCCTAACGAAGAAATACAAGCAGCAAAAACAACAACCGACAACTGCCAACTGGCAACTGGCAACTGGGCCAAAAAATGTTGATAAACCTCGAGGAACGTGAGGCCAGACGCATAGAAGGCATGGAAAGATGAACAAGCCAAAGGCGCAAACGAAGGCGAAGGCAAAGGCGAGCGCACAGAAAATGAAAATGAAAATGAGCAAAAGTAAGTTGATGATGGTTTCCTGTCCCCGTCCCGTCCCCATCACGTCCCCATCCCCGCTCGACAGTACCAACCGCCCACCAGTCAGCAGTAACCAGCTTCAGGTTCCCTCCTCTATTGCCCTTTTATTCCGGCTGCTGCTTCATAAATTCAAATTTGATTTTCATGTTGATTATGATGCGCGCCGCAGATGAAGATGATGATGTTGATGGAAATGTAGATGCCAAATGGCAGACGCGAGCCGCGGCTTACAAACAAAAACTGCCGCTGATTATTACCAGCTGTCCAGACTCCTTACCATCATCCAGAGTCACTCTCGTTCGCCGTTCCTCGTCCCCCGGTTGTGCCAGTAGTTGCTGTATTGGCTTGGCTTTTATTCACTTTTTTATGAGTTTAATGAAAGTCGCGCACGCCCCACGAACTACTACTCATAAGCATATATGTAGGTAAAAATGCGTACGTATTTCGAGCACTACTTCTGTGCCACTTGTGGCAAGGCCTCACTCCGTATATCCCACTCAGCCTCCTCCTCCTCCACCTCCTGCTCCGGCTCCTGCTCCTCCACCTTCTTTGCCCACTCAGCCGCTGCTTATAATACGCTTTATGGAACATTTGGCTGGGCGACATTGCCATTGCGATTGCGTTTGCCTGAAGCACTTCAAATGTCGAATGTCTGTCTGGCCGGTAGGTAAGCAGTTTTTTGATTATGCATCGCAAGTGCTTAAGATGTTGCCCAATATTACGTTAAGTATACGCAGCATCTGCTGCCAATCAATAAGAGTACGCCACTCAAAGCCGAGAGCGCACAACTCGACAAAATATATACATATATACCATATACTCGAATATCTCCCTTGGACGCAAGGCAAACGAAAAAAATTATATAAATAATTATTTTTTATTTGCTGACAAGGGAATAGAAATTTATATATCTAATATAAGCTAAAGTCACTAAGAATTGAACTTTATCTATTAACTTTATTCTATATATATATATATCGAATTAAAATACAAGAATAAAGTTTAAGAAATAAATGAATCGAATTAAATCTACTCTGAAGAACAATTTCAATGACTCTCCTGAAATATATGCAAGTGTTCTTAATTTATACACAAGAGTCCTCTAGGCGGGAGTGCCTGACTAGCAAATACCTTGAACTCTACAAAAGAGCTGTAAATCGAATAATTGTTCTCTTTTGAGCGGAGCTTAGGCTGAGGCCTGAGGCTTGAGACTGAGCTTAGGCCTGAGGCTGAGCTGAGCTTAGGCAGAAGCTGAGCTGACTTTAGACAGAGGCTGAGCTGAGCTTAGGCAGAGGCTGAGACTGAGCTTAGGCAGAGGCTGAGCTGAGCTTAGGCAGAGGCTGAGACTGAGCTTAGGGAGAGGCTGAGCTGAGCTTAGGCAGAGGCTGAGACTGAGCTTAGGCAGAGGCTGAGCTGAGCTTAGGCTTAGGCTGAGCTGAGCTTAGGCAGAGGCTGAGCTGAGCTTAGGCAGAGGCTGAGCTGAGCTTAGGCAGAGGCTGAGACTGAGCTTAGGGAGAGGTTGAGCTGACTTTAGACAGAGGCTGAGCTGAGCTTAGGCAGAGGCTGAGACTGAGCTTAGGCTTAGGCTGAGCTGAGCTGAGCTTGGACTTAGACTGAGCTGAGCTTAGGTAGAACCTGAGCTGAGCTCGAGCTGAGCTTGGGGTGAGTCTAGATTGGGCTTGAGCTGAGACTGAGCTGAGCTTTGACTGAACTTGGGCTGAGTTTTGGCTGAGCCTGAACTAAATTTAAGCTAAACTTGAGCTGAACTTGGAATGAACGTGAGTTATATTTAAAATCTTTACGAAAATGGGAACTTCATTATTGAATAACTTTTCTACTAGACTGCTCGCTTTGAGCAAATTTTGAAAGCAAATAAAAAATCTCTCTTAATTCAAATACATTTTCTGCGAATCAGAAAGAGAGTAAGAGAGGCATCAAAAATTTAAAATATGCACAATCTGTGTATTCATTACAGAAACACCCACAGTAAAATCTAAATTTCCATCTTGTGTGGCTTTCAAGCTACGTTTAGAAGAGGAAATTAGATTATCGATTTTTATCGCTAATAAGGAAATGGAATGTCATATTCAAATAAAATATGAAAACTTGAATCGGATTGAAAATGTAAAGATATACATACATTTAACATTTCAAGGTCGTTGCTTCTGTGGCTTACAAGGTCGAAACGAAGAGACGAACAACATTATGGCTCGACTTGGTTCGTCCTCACGATCAAGAATACATATATACCCCTTCCGCCTGCTACGTACATTTTCAGTAAATTAATCTACCGCGACCTTACATTTACAGTAGAGTATGAAAAAAAACGTCTCGTGATATATGCTCTCTATGAAATGGCATAAAGCAAATGTTTGCGATACAAAATCTTCTCGTTTTTCTTGTTAAATATTTATGTGGAGTGGCTCTCGATGTCTGTTCGTGTGCCTTTGCTACAAATGTTTTGCTGCTATTTGCTCAGCGCGGCTGCCGGCATTCTGGTCGCCTTTGCAATTCCCCATTTAACTTGGCTGCTTGATATTCAATTGATTTTATTGGTTGGCTGCGGCAAAGGAGTGCAAGATCTGTGGCCGGGCTGTGTGACAGTGAATGCAGCATTCATAAAGTCAACTGATTTTATTGCGACACGGGGCATGCAACATGCATTGAATCGGCTGCAACACGCTGCATTCGATTTGGTTTCGCTGTTGGGCAACATTCCGGCCAATATTCGTTAGCACGGTTAATGGCCAAACTGGCGACATATATACATTCCTGTCGCCCATTCTCATTCCCATTGCCATTGCCATTGCCATTGCCATTGCCATTGCCCGTTTCCATTCCCAATTGCCATTCACATTTCGATTGCCATTGCACTTGACCAAAAGACAGAGGCGAAAAGCGCTGCAGTTTTATAGCTGCTGGTCAAATGGCTGGCGACATATGGACGCGAAACAATAACACGAGAACTGACAGACAGACAGACAGAGGGCAAGAAAGAGAGGGCGAGCAAGAGATGAAGAGTGCCAGACAAACATGCAGACTTTGATGACATTGCACGGCGCCACTTGGTCTCCAAATCGCCGCAAACGCTAAACAACATTTTAGCCTTAAACTCAAAGTAGACAGACCCAACCGCTTTTAGCCCACCGAATCGGATGCTCAATTACTATTGTAATTGTGAAATGCAATAACTGGAGAAATAAACCTGAAAACATTTTCAATAGATACTTGACTGTGGTATACCCTCAACTAAGTAAACTGGAGGAAAAGAAATAAAATATTTTATTATTATTTATTTATTTATTTTATTTTTTATTATTATTTTTTTTTTCTTGTTTGCGAACTTCACATATCTTTAATTGTGTGTATTAAATATAAATCTTGCTTCAAGGAATGTCTAAAAATACTTTAAGAAACTAAATTCTGAACTTAAAGTCTATTTAATAATCCTTGAAGTTGACTTGTGATAGTCCTACCCAACATTTCTTTCTGTCTTTAAAATATGCTATTCTATGCATATCATCTTCCATAGACTTAAACAAAATATTTAATTAATTTATATTATGATTAATTTGCCCAACAGGTAGCAGCTTACAAATCTGTTAATATTTCATTAATTAAAAACAAGCAAATTAATAAATTCATTATTTGAGACCTGGGTAACTTTACATGCAATACTTAACTGGACTATGTAAACAAATATGTAAATATAAATATAAATATATGTAAATATATATACATATGTATTAATATTGGTTCCATCTTTGAACGAGCTGTAAGAAAACAAAATTTATGTACGCAGCATTTTGATACCAGCAACCCATTGAATATTACAAATCAGGGTATGATGATTTTGTTTATGAATACGTAACACAGAGAACTGGATGAGAAGCTGGCTGAAGTTTAGGCATCTCAGACTGTTCATCTGTCATTCCTTATAAAAACAGCGATTTCGTAGGCTAACAGTTATTAGTTAAAAGTTAACAGTTAACAGTTAACAGTTAACAGTTCCAATTTTACACATTAATGTTTTCATTACATTATTAATTTATTATATATTCAAATTATTTAAAAAATGTAATTAATAATATATTTGTCAATTTATTAAGTTACTCTTAAGCAAAACTCGCAAATATCCATTGAGCGTAGCTCAATGTCTGCAAATAAATGTCTTTCACTGAGGCTTTGCGAAGAGGCTCAGAAAGCAGCTGATTCTGCCATCAGTTCGTTCAACGAGTTCGTTCGTGATCGACCAGAACAATTTTTTTTTTGCTCAGTTCTTTTCCCCGAAGCTTGAGTTCTACGAAGCAGAAAGTCTTTTGTGTATGTCTTGATATGCATGACAGGGTTATCTTCTCTAAACACAGCAGCATACATGAGTATTCGCTGTGGTCTTCAGAGGCTCATACACACACACACGAATAAACATTCACATTTACGTCTGTTTGCATAGTCTCTGATGAATTTTCTGCTCACTTACTGAATTCTATTGTGCAATCGTATCGCACTCGAAATCGTTAGATGAGCATCACACGAAGAGTTCAACTGAAGGCGATCCACAGAAAGCAAAGACGAAAAGAACCGAAAGCACTTGCTGAGCTCTTGCTCTCAGCGTATGTTTTTTTTTTTTAATGGATAATAATGGATAATGGATAATTTTTAAGAGTCCAGCTATAAATAAAAGTATTCAACAAATTGTAGCGCTTACTATCAGGATTTATCTAAAATGATTTAAATTCACTTCATTTTAACAGCTCAACATAGAGTATTTCCTAGTCAGTCATTCCCGACTCCAGAACACTCTATCTTATGTTTATTAAGCTTTACATCAGTCTATAAAAAAATCAATATATCGTTATGCACTTACTTCTACCAACGATATCATGAATGTTGCTTAAAGAGTATTCAATTAGCCACCTGCGAAGGTTGAGCATTTATGTCCATTCAGCTGGCGGGTAGTGTATGAGCAGAGCGCTTGTAGCACGCACAAATTATGTTGCCGCCTGTGGCAGCTGCTTTGTAGCTGGCAAACAGGTGGGCGGAGCGGCCTACAAAAGGAACGTGGAGACCTGCAAGCCAGGCAAACAAGCCACGCAAATTGCTTGGGGATAGGCGGACGGGGAACGGTGGAGGATGGAGGATGGAGGATGTTGGATGGTGAGCTAAGGGCGGGGCAGCACATAGCACTGCAACAAGCGAAAAGTGGCAACAACGTTATTGACTTTGACTGGAAACAGCTGCCACTGGCGCAGCCTCGACTGGTGTCCATTATGAGACACAGAGAGGGCGGAGTCTGGTGTATCGTTGGCTTGTTATTGAAATTTGTCGAGCGTATGTTGTCGATTGGGTGTCAAACAGCAACAGCACCAGCAACAACCACCCCAGCGGGCGCCCATTAAGTATGCAACAAATTGATGCGCACGAGATGAAAAAAAACCAAAAGCAAAAATTCAACGGAAACCAGTTCCCTTATTACCAATCAGCAGTAATGTGGGAGGCAGCTGTTGCATGAAAGTGCTCGCTTCCAACAAAATCTTAATGAACTTGATCTCTTTGAGTTGGATTCATCTTAGCCGGAAGCGATTAAAAGCCACATTAACTAGTTCCATTTTCAATTACTGTCATATCATTGAAATCGCTCTAAAGAACCACTAGACTCAAGTAATCTATAAACATTGTAGTTCAGCATTTCATAAGCAATAATAAGTCATGAACGAATTAAACAATTCACTGGGTTTGATTTAATGAACTAACTGAGTAGTGAACCATAAACGGAGTGAGTGCATTAAATGAGTCATGCATGCTAAGTAAATGAACTAACTCAATTAGTCATGAATTAGTTCAGCAGTTGATAAAAGTTCATGAATATATGAATATTCCACTAGTTCATGCTAAAGGAACCATTTCAATTGATCATGAACTAGATCACCAGTGTATGCTACAGTTCATTAACCAAATGAACAAATGAACGATTCCCTAGGTCATGAGTTATAATGACTAAATTAACTATTTCAATTAAACATGAATTAGTTCAACATGATATACATATGAACGTTATACTAGCTCATTCTAAATTGACTATTTGATCATGAACTAGTTCATCAATCAATAATACACAACATGTTACAGTTAACTAGTTCAGTTGATCACGAACTAGTTCAATTGAACACTTCATGCAGCAGTTGACACAGCAATACGCATTGATCAGCTATTTAATTGTTCATTAACTAGCTCACTTGCTCACTAACTCAGTAATAATGCATACTACAGTTCACACAGCATTGAACGATTCACCAGTTCATTAAGAATACATTTCAGGTAAGGACTATACATTCAATACAGTCATGAACCAGTTCACTAGTTCTTCAACAATACATGTCGGAAGACCTGTGAACTTTAGTACCACAGTTCACATGAACTATGCGCTCTCTCATATCCATCCACTTAGCTGTTTTCTAAGCAACCAACTAAATAAAATTTAATGCATCGTTTAGTCAAGTTAACTAAGCGAATCACTCATCATCATCATCAAATTGAGCTCTGGTTCAAAAGAACAGTTGTGTTGGCTTAGTCTGCCTAAAAGCAAACACCCAAAAATTAAGCGCACTCAATGTGTGCAATGTGCAACTTCTGCCGCACTATTCTGGGCGCTGGGGAAGTGCTCAACCTAACCTAACCTAACTTAAGCTAACCTCAAATAATGAATAATTCAGCAGCTTAAGCTGCATTTAAATGTAGATTATTCAACGTTTGTGATTGCATTTGACTTGTATTTAACATTTTGTAGCTTTTAATACATTTAATCGCATTAGCCGGCATTCGAAGCTTCAATTTTATGATTTCTCTCAACAGTTTTGCTCAGCCACAGAAAACCAGTTCATTTACGGCAACATAAGCGCACAAATTGCTTCACATCCTAATAGTTAGTCTACATAGTGCTGGACGGGCTGCAAATTAGCGCTACGGACGGAATTTACATTTTTCACCCCCAAAAGGTTTACCAGAAAGAGGCGGAGGTTAAAAAAAAAAAAAAGAAGATAAATAAGAGGTAAGCAACTATATTAAACTTTGATCAATGCAGCCATAACTTTTGACCTATTGTAACGCATAAATTACGAACTTTAAATTATTCACATATTTTCCATCAACACATTACCCTTGCTAGTTCTATCTCATTTGCTGCCTCCCTCTCTCCCACTCTCTCTCTCTCTCTCTCTCTCTGTCTCTCTCTCTCTCTCTCGCTTAAGTAGCTGCTAATTTGGGTACTTTCGCCCGATTGGCGCCTTTCATTCTAGCTAACCTCATAGAATGAAAGGGCAAACCAAATGCAATTTAACCTGAATATCTTTATGAGTGAAGCACACACACACACACACATGTGTAAATATATATATTTATATATGTATACATATAGCGCTAGACATTTGGCACTCATAGGCTATGCACATACTATCGCCTAAGTGCGTAAAAGATATTTCGAGCTGGGGATAAGAATAAAATGTGGTTTACTGGCACACCAGCTGTTGCTTTTCAGTGCGTCACAGGCCAGGGGGTATTTATGTAGATGGATGGGGAGGGGGCGATGTTAAGCAAGTACACCTACACTTTCGTTGCTCGTACATCAAAATGCGCAGCAGCCGCCGCTGCCGCAAAAGGCTACAAAATTCAATTTACTATGCGCGCTTTATGCCCAAGTCCTGCCCTGTACCTACACACACACACACACACGCACAGTGAGTGAAATACTACCACTACCTGCCCCCTTGACGACCGTCAGCATCCCAGTCAGGCGCAACGAATCAGGCTTTATGGCTCTGAGCCATCGTTTGCCCGTTTTCATGCTGATTTCCATGCATGCCACACGCTCTCTCATTCTATCTCTCTCTCTCTCTCTCGCTCTATCTCTCTCTCTCTCTGAACTCTATCAGTCTCGCCTTCTGAGTGCTTGTAGCAGAAAGAAGCCATTACAAGTGCTTGCTTATTAAGTTCCATGGCTCATTAGGCGCTGACAATAAACGCTGTCAAAACACCAGAATCAACTACAACAACAACAAACAACAAACAACACGAGTAACAACAACAACAACAACAACAACAGGCTGCTGCCCCGCAGCGCCTAAATGAGCGGAGCAACAAGACAAGCCGCCTAATCCGGGGCGCATTATCTAATTGTCAGTCTTAGCAGATGATTACTGTACTAATTTCTCTCGCATAACCTGAGCCTAGCCAGGAGAAATCGCAAAACAACAAAAACTGCTCCCCGTGTGTGTGTGTGTGTGTGTGTGTGTGTGTGTGTGTGTGTGTTTGGCTGGCAAACGGACTAAGCCAACGCTTGAACCACTCGCAATCAGCGGAATTGTAAAACCGTAAACAACATGAGCAGGACGGAATGCACGCACGGACGGAGCAGTTAAGGGACGGAAGGACACTGGAATGATGCGTCGGGACGATGGCAACGGTCCATCGGGCCATCGAGCGGCTGCTTTGGGCAGCCAGCAGAAAGAGGCGCAATCGAAGCCTCAGCGCCACAATCGAAATTGCAAATGTTTACAATGTGTATGTCCCTGTGCGTGTGTGTGTTTGTATTTAGCGGGAAAATGTTGAGGAAATTGGAAAACTGGGAATACGAGTGCGTGCAGAATATGAAAGGGAGACGAGGAGATGTGGAGATGAGCAGATGAGGGTTCGGGGCCATATCACGCCAGCGGACATTGAGCAAAATATTTGCCCATGTCTTGTTTTTGTTTGCTCACATGCATGTGTGTGTGTGTGTGTGCGTGTGTGTGTGTGTGTGTGTGTGTGGTTGTGCGTAAGCTAGTAACTGTTTGCATTAGCGGGAATGCGTCGTGCTGATAAAGCAGCAAATTATCAAGTCATCCAATCTGGCCTAAGATTTATTTTCATTCATTGCTGACCCAGATTTCTTAGCTACTTAGTCGACATTGACTTGGGATTTATTTAGCTATGAAAAGTGTTTGATTAATTTCGATTTGAAAATTTTTTTATTTTTTATATCCAATTGGAGAATTGGTCTAATAAGATTTTGTAAATGGTTCCTGGTTTTCTCTCACCCAAGTACTTTATTTTGGTAGTGTTTTGTTATGTGTCTAACTAATATCTTCTTTTTTTCTAATAGTTGCTCTATTTTGGTATACATTTCTAAGATTTTACTTTCTATTCTTGTCATTATTTGTGTGATCCAAGGGAGATAATGGAGTAGAAAATGTCAGTGTCTTTATTTGATAAGAGTTCCTATTTCTATTCTTTCCTTCTTCTGACTACATTGCAGTAATGATAATGATTTAACTACGGATGTATCTAATTTTAATTTTTAAGACTATCCTTTCAAGTCTGAAGGACTTAAACTACTCAGATTTCCTATGTCTTCATTCCTTCATGTATTCTCCTTCTTAACTTATTACTTTATTATGCTATGAAAGTATCTAAGTAATTTATTACCCATTATTCTTTTTTATCTTAATTTTCAAGATTTTTATTTTCAATTCCTATCAAAGAATTTTCAATTGCTTCCCTCCTTTCTCCTACCTTATTACTATACTTAACTCTGTAACTATTTTCTCCCTCCCTTTATCATTTTTTTTTTTTAATCAGTTTTAAAATTTTACATTCCAGTCTGCGTTTGAGACTAAGAGTATTTCCAATTTGTTGTTTTCTTTTACCTTGCAATAAATAACTAAATTAATTAAAAATGTATCTAACTAATTTATAAACAGACTTAATCAGATGCACTTTTCTATTCCTTAATTCGTTCCTTCTTTCCTTCCTTTATCCATATTAAATTAAAGTAAGCAATGCTCAAACTAGTTTCTTAATTACTTGCTCGTTTCGTTACTAGTTTTAAGTTAATTGAGTTCATATTTTATTCAAGACTCAATCTATTTAGGTTTCTAATTCCTTGGCCAATGCAACTGTTAATATACAGTTCTGTACAACTAAACCCAATTTAATACTGTGCAGAAAAAAAAAAAGTGTACTCATTTTCAGAATGAATGATTCAATTGCCTTTTTGAATGCATTCATTCATTCGTTTGATTCCTTTCGAGCTGCTTTCCTCTTTACCCCATTACTTTCACGCCTTCGGTTAGGGTATCTTGCAGTCCATCACTGTAAATAGTTTTGATTTTCTCTAGAATATATTCTTCTTCTATTATTACTTACCTTTCAGCAATGTTTCCACTCATTTAAGTCTTGTTTAGCGCTCTCTCTCTCTCTCTCTCTCTCTCTCTATCTTTCTCTCTCTCTCATTCTTATCTGTAATTCTTAGATTCCTAACTTTATTTTTTTATAGTTTTTCTGCAACTATTTTAATCGGATCATAGAGCGAGCGAGCAAGTTTTGCTGCGCACTTATTGCTTCCTTCATTCAGCCGTTATTTACCTTTAACTTTCTCGATATCAAAGTTTCTCTCTCTCTCTCTCTCTCTCTCTCTCTCTTTCTTTCTGTCTATAATTCCATTGACTGTCTCTGGCTGCTGCTTTGCTCAGTTGAACCTTTGCAGCGCCTTTTTAATACCTTCAATTTTATTCGCTTGGCACTCACGCCAAAAACTTTTTGACCCCATTGCCGTGGCGTTGCACACACACACACACACACACACACACATACACAGAGAGACCTGCCAGAGCCACTCCCACTACCAAGCCCACACACTTTTGCAATCACCAATTAAGCTCTGTTTAAAGCACAATTAAGCTGCTGATCCACATTGGAAGGCGGCCAGGCAGGCATCAAGCTCATCATCATCAATGCAATTATTGACTACAAATCTCGACGCAGTGCTAAATGCCAAGGCAACAACAACAACAACAACAACAACCACAACAGCGAGCAGCAGCAAAAGAACAGCAACGAGACCAACGGGCACAACAGCGAACTGTACAACAAGAGAACAAATCGACGGGCGGTCAGACAAGGCGCAACATCAGGAGCAGGCACAGGCATTGACGCTGGCGCTGAAGCTGGCACAGACCCAGGTCGAGACCCAGACGCTGACGCAGGCTCAGGTCCATTGGAGAGAGAGCGAGAGGCCAATACAATGGCCAAGCCAAAATGTGGGGCACGCGCGCGGGTGGCAAGTGAAAAATTGGCCACTGATTAAATTCAACACGTTGTGGGATTAACTAACTTGTATTTTATTTGCGGCCAAATTGTGTTGTTAACTTGGCCAAAACACACGCACACGCACACACACACACACAGACAGAGGCGTACACAGGCCAGCAATTACGCTTGCCCTGTTTCTAAGCCAGCCTCGGTCACGCCCCCCCATCATCCCCCTTCAGTCCCTACAGCCTCAGAGCCCCTCGAGCATTCAGACAAAAAGTCTGCTGAGGCTCTCTCGACAGGCGGCGACGTCGACGGAGCGCAATTTTTTTCTTGCTTTTTTTTGTTTTTGCTTTTCTTTTTATTTTATTATTTTCAATTTTCCCTTTAGGGCTAGTCAACATTGGTGGCAGCCGCTGCCGATGCCCCCCGCTCCCGCTGCGTCATTAGCGACAGCGCAGAAAGCATAGATATATATAGAGAATATATAAAGAATATATATATGTATATATGTATATATATATATACATATATATATAGCAGTATAGAATATAGAAAAAATACTGTCTGTGCGGCTATACGACTGTCGGATGTCGCGGCAGCTGCCGGCCGGCGGCGCAAAATCGTTTTTGTTTTCCAAGTTTTGTCTCGGCAAACTGGACGCCGTCCGAAGCAACGAACGATTTGCTTCACGGAGCGAAGGGGAGGGAGAGAGACCAAAGAGGGGGCGCTTGGAGGGTGAGCGTGTTGTTGCCTGCATTCGCGCTTTGCCGCTAAAACCAAGCAACGCAACGAACGCGCATCACTTGAGGCGACTTTCTGCACTCATTTCGCACGTGCACACATACACACGCACACACATGAACACACATGAGATTCCAACACACACACACGCAGCACACAGTCGTAAAGAATGAAAAAAAAACTGTTTTTAGCACGCCCCCTCAGCAACAGCAACTACGCAGTAGATACTCTAGCTCGAAACATAGCAAAAACAATGCTAACGACCCTCTCTCTCTTGCTTTCGCTCTCTCTCTCTCCCACTCTTTATGAATGCAAGGTAAATCGCTTTAACCAACTATCCGCATTAGAGAATGATGCATAGAGCTCCATCTTTGAGAAATCGATGTTTTCGGAATATTCTTCTGTATTCATAAATCTATGTTTGCTCTCAATCTTACTTCTCTTTCTTTTTCCTCTCTCTCTCTCTCTCTCTCTCTTTTTGCCTGAATTTAGATTCCTATCTCAATCTATATACCTGTTTCGTTAAATTTCGACCTATCTAACTCATTCTTTCAAATCGTTCTCTCTCCCACTCTCTCTTTGATCGCTCTCTCTTCAGTGCTGCATTTCTTTCACACCCTCTTTCGCGAAACAAAAAAATAGTCAATCTTTCTGTCCCATTTGCCTTTTTCACTCTCGCTACGTGTTAGACTCCTCTCAGACTCTCTCTATCTCTCCGCTTGTATCTCTGTCTCTCCCTTATCCTCTTTCTCTCTCTCTCTCTCTCACTTTCTCTCTATCCCTCTCTCTTTGTATCTGATTTTGTCTTTCTTTCTCTCTCTATATATGTACATATATAAGCCTCTTTCTCCGTATCTCTGTCTCTCTATCTCTTTCTGTCTTTATCTTTCTCTCTCTCTCTATCTATCTCTCTGTCCCTTTCTCTCTCTCTCTGTCTCTCCGACTAACGTTACGTTACGTTACCTCTCATTTTTTCCAACATTATCTCATTCTCCGACTTCCATTTCCTTTCCTTCTACATTCTCCGTCTCTCTTCCTACATTCTCAATATATCTCAATGAACGCTCCCTCTCCCTTTGCCAACACACACACGCACTCACACACTAACTTGTACATACGTATGTGGATCAAGTATGACACTCTCCATTCATTTGTTTCATTTCATGCTCTAGTCTGTTAGTCTCTTTTACACTCTACTTTTTGCAACAACTTTCGCCGCATTCTTTAGCGCTGGTTTTGTCGTCTCGGCCCCTATTCGGGGAGGGGGAACACAACGAGGACAATCAGTAAAAGCAGCCAAGGGGATAAAAGTGGGGCCGCCTCTTCGGCTCGACTGGGGCTGAATTAGAGGCATTCGCCTTCGTACACGAAAATACAGTTAACTTTAAGCATATCCCGTATTTTACTGTCACGGCCCAAGAGTGTGCTCTCTCTATATATGTATGTGTGTGTGTGTGTGTGTGTGTTTGTAGGTGAGAGGCCATGAAATGTTATGGAATGAAATGGCACCACTGTGGAAAGGGATGCTAGTGGAAGTTGGGAACTAGGGACGGTCGGTGCTTTGGGGTTTTCGACTTAGTCGTTGTAAATTACTTGATTCGTTGTTGGAATTTAATTAACATTTTGGTAAGTTTTACTTTAGACTTTTAGTGACTCGATGGGTGTGGGTATGGATGTATATGGGTGTTTGTGTGTGTGTGACTGAGTGAGTTTGTGTGCTGGTGTGGTCTCTCATTCTATTTTTCTATCTGCCTTGCTTTATGAGTGCATAAGGCGTATTAATCTTAAAGCTCTCTTTATGCACACATACATACATAATTACACTGCAATCTATTTCTTTCTCTCTTACTCGTTGCCCCTGTCTATCTCGTATTGTCTGTCTCTTTCTTTAGCGCTGCTTACTTAGCTACCGTTACATTGTATGCGGGCGTCAGACCCAAGCCTTAGTAAGGTTATGTGTGCACTTCCCACTGTGCATGTGTTGGTAAACAAACAAGCAAGCACACATACACACACACACACACACACAGAGAGAGAGAGAGATGCAAACAAACAGGCATATAAAATAGAGAACGATCCATTGAGCAATGTAAATTTTAAAGTGCAGATAATTGCGCGTGTAGACAAAATGCTTTTCGACTATTTTTATGTGGCTTCTTACTCAGCATATCTGTATGTGTGTGTGAGTGTGTGTGCGTGTGGTATTCATTTGTATTTGTTTGTGGCTTGCCTCACACACACACACACATGCATGCATATGTATAATGGACGATTATCCTGGGGAAACCTAATGGGCAACTTGTAGAGCAGCCCAGTTCAATTTCATTCAATTTTTCTAATCCACTTCGCATTGTGTGCGAATAAACAGTTTATATATACATACGTATATAAAATACGACACAAATATGGCAAATTGTGGTTCCTCACACTGTTTTTTGTGGATTTGTCCAATTTACCATTTAGTTCCAATAATTGAATCTAGCTAAAATTGCTAACTAGAAATCTCATTGCGAATTATCTATGAATTTCTTGCCAAATCTGTAAAGTGGACTTAATTCGACTTAGCCTCATATATCTAGTAATTGCTTATTAAAAGGACAGAGAATGGCTCTGCATTAATCTCTCATCCGATGCGCAAAACAATATCTAACTATGTATGTAATAGCTCATTTCAGCCATTTGGCATCGAAGCTACTAAATTTTAATGAAAACAGCATAAATTTCAGCAAATCGCTTTAAGGGTGATTTACAATTATTTGATCTATCAAGACGGATTCTGAGAAGTTTCGTAATAACTTTTAAGCAAGGCCAAAATGTTGCCAATATGTGCGTTTGTATGGGCCAAAACTGAAAAGGTCAACAGAAAACGAGTTGTGGGGAAAGTGAAGTGTAAATTCATCTATCCATCTAACTGCAGAAGGCAAACAAAACTCGCTTCTCATTCTCTCCCTCTATCTCTCTCTCTCTCTCTCTCTCTCTCTCTCTCTCTCTCTCTCTCTCTCTCTCTCTCTCGCTCTCTCACTCACTCCGTCTCACAGTGTTTATGCCAAAACGGATGGTCGGTAAACAGCGGAACTTATGTAACGGCAACAACTGCAACAGCAGCTGTAGTTGCCGTCAACAAGTTTGGCAAGTGCCTGCCCCGAAGTACAGTCAACAATTCGTAAGTATTCATTCTTATAGTTTATGATGTTGATGAAGTCTTCGAGCGGCCAGAACAGCAAATACCACATTATGCAAAACACATACATACATATATACATACATACAAACAAGTTCGACACACATACTCATACTCCCACTTATGCTCAACCTGCTGTCCTCTCTGTTAATCATTTCGTTGCTTAAATGGCGGCAATCAGCTTTACATTCAACATATGTCTATCACATCATAAATATTTACTCACTGTGCGAGGCAAATAAATAAACTTAATTTTGGTAAAGCAGCTAACCCCTCCTACCCTACCACCACCCAGCATTCCGTTCTCTTTATCCACAGCTTCTGAAAATGTCCCTCTCTCACACTTTTTGGCTCCCTCTCTCACTCTCTTTCTCTTGCTGCAGCCGTACTTCATGTAAGCTTAAAAAATTTAATTTGCACGCAGGCACACACACATTCACATTCGCACACTCTCCTTCCACACATTCAGTCAGACACAAATACAGCAAGAGAGCGAGAGAGCACACGCACATAACGCTACATTAATTGATAATTGTTTTGTGCTGAAAAGAAATTAAACAACAACAACAATAACGGTAGCAGCGAGAATAGCAACGGCTCCCGCCACGGCTCTTGTCTATTTACCCCGCCCATCTGCCATGAAGCTACACAGTCACAGACATTCATAGTGTGCGTGAGTGTGTGTATGTTAGTTTGCCTGCTGCTATTCGATTCAACAGCTAAGCATATGCTCTTTAATTTGTGCACATGCTTTGGTAAGCTATAACTGCATTTAGAGATAATTTCTTTCTTGAAGTTGCAGACTTATGTAATATGCCAATAATAATTAATTAAAACCCCATAAGCTCCACAATAATTTAAATAAATAAATCAAAATCACAATTAAAATCTTTTTACAGGGTATACGTATAGTCATTACCTCTTGATCAATTTCATCCATGTGTGTTTTTGCCTTTTCATTAACTTTTTGTGCACGCTGCTTGTTTTGTGAATGTTAAGGAGTCTGTGGCCCCACCCAAAGCTTCTCCCTATCCCAATCTCCATGCCCAAGCGCATGCCCTTCTATGTAGCTGATGACGTCCCTCGCTCGTCCCCTTTGCCTTTTAGTCGCTGAACATTCGCCAACTTAATTGAACGATTAGTTTTTGTACGTGCTGCCACGCCCTGCGCCCAAGGGTACCTGCTCAGAACTCCCACGTTCAATGTCCAATGCCCGATGTCCACGCCCACAACGCCCATTTCAGTGCGCTTGTCTGGTTTGGCCACTATTTAATTTTATCTGCTTTGCTTTTATTCTCGTTTTTATCGCACTAAACTATGTACAACAATTTGCTAGACCAACCAACCACCCGACCTCTCTCTCTCTCCCCCACGCTCTTCACCTTCTCCCCTCGCTCTGGCTCTTTGCCTCCTACGCGCAATTTCGTTTCTTTTCGCATTCGCCTCTTTGACTCTTTCGCTCGCACAAAGAAATAAAAAAAAGTCAAATGCCATAGCATCAAAAAGTCAAAAGGCCAAAGTAACAACAACAACAACTAATAGTTGTAGTTGTAATGGCAAAAAACCAGCAGCATCAAAAACAACAATACTATTAAAGCAATATAATAACAACTCTGCTTTTGGGTGGAAAGTTAAAAGCGCACAATAAATAAATGAAACAAAATAAACGCACGAAACGATACAGAGAAATGCGTATTTGTTGTTGCTAATGTGCTGCTCTTTGTTGTTGTGTGACATGGCCAGGCGGCATAAACAAAAACACATACATACATACACACACACACACTATAAAAAGTGCGCCTATTTGTATGAAAGTGACAGCAAGCCAAGATGGTGCCAATGCGGCAGCGCTGGAAGGCTATCGCCGCAGTAGAGAGAGCGAGCGAGAGAACGAACGGAGGGCGGCCAAGCTGTGCTAGTCAACGGCAGCAGCCATCAAGCCGGCAGCATTTGGCGTACAGTCGTAATTTGAAGCAACACCCGTCAACTGGCGACATTATGCCTTTAGGCGGCCGAGCCACACCTTCGCTGTCCCCACAGGTTGTTTTCACTCGCTGGAAAGCTGAGAATACTCGCGCCTGTTAACTGCTGATAATGATGATGAAGATGCCGTTGACACACACTCTTGCAGCCTTGCACAGTGGAGCAGAGCGAACGAGCATCATAAAACGATCAAGAGATGATGTTGACTTACAAATTGCAAAACAAACGAAACACTGTGAAAGCCGGTGTGCTTCAAAGAGAGCTATCAAACTGTAATCTCTTGCAGGCAACCATCAGCAACATATGTGTGAGAGAGAGAGAGAGAGAGAGAGAGAGAGAGAGAGAGAGAGAGAGAGAGAGAGAGAGAGAGAGAGAGAGAGAGAGAGAGAGGGATCTGTAACAGTAGAGCACAGTGAGCGGATGGCGCGCTATAAAACAGATTCATAAATTGCCGCCACTCGAAGCTGTGTTTGTACGCTGGAAAGAGAGCTATAAAAGTGTGCTCTCTCCAGTAGGTAGACGACAGCTAATGTGTGAGATGGGTCTGCAACAGTGGAGCAGAACGAGCGAGCGCCGCAAGGCTATAAAGCAGACTTACAAATTGTCATCACCAGATCCACTGTAAAAGTGGTTGCGCTGGAAAGAGCGCTATAAAACTGTGCCAGTCGATCTGTAACAGAAATAAAATGAAAAACAAAAACACTTGAAAACAACTATGTACCTCAGGCAATGCCTTTGTAAAAGAGCTGGAACAAAAAAACAATGAGAATTAATAACAAAATAAAATAACAACAACGAAAAGATCAATGACAGTTAATATAAAAGACTAAATCTTGAAAGTGTGAGAAAGGCATGAACATGAATAGAACAAGAGCTGTCGTCCCCCCTTCTGTTAACTTATGAATTCCACTGTTACAGCGACTGTTGTTTGTTGCCGTCGACGTGAACGCACACGCGCGTGAATTAAGGCGTGCGACTGTCAAACGGCAGCTGGAGTCGACTCCATCAGCGGCAGCAGTTTGAGGTGCTGTAGTTGTGGCAGAGTGTGCGTTAATGTCGAGGCCGCCTGTCTGCCAGCCTGTCGCTTGATGTGTGCGTGTGCTTGTGTGTGTATGTGTGTTTGTGTGTGTATACGAACACACGCGGTAATTAATTTTATTTAATTTTCGACGACAATAAAAGCGACAACAGCAACAAGAGTCAAGGAGCGGCAGTCGTCAACCGCCGCTGCCACCCCCAAAAGTTGACAGCAAGAACTATGCGACCCAGAGAGTGTTGAATGGCAGTTGGCAGTTGGCAGTTGGAAGTTGGCAGTTGGCGGATGGGGGCGCACAGGAAAAAACAAGTTAACAAAACGTCAACAATAAAAAGAAAGCCGGCCAAATGGCCATTCGATGCGGCCAACGGTGACGGCGAAGACAATGCAGAAAAATAAAAAAAAAAACCTAATTTTAGTTGTCTATTATCGACTAGACGCTACCCTGTACTCAAAATTATATTATATGATTATAAGATAAATGTAGTATCAATAAACAATCAAATTTCGTATCAATTAGTTAAAGAATCCTTAACAATAAAATACTCTGAGAAAGGTAAGAGAAATCAACAGCCAAATAGTCAGTCGAATATGACTTATACAACTGCAAAATATTCCCTATTTGCTGCACTGCATACAGGGTATATAAAAAGGAAAAGAAATGTCCGAATGGCAAATAGCGAGTGGGCGGACATGGGACACATAATTATCAGCCACATCAGCAGCAGAGTCACAGGCCGAGTCAGCCGCAGACGACGAAAGCATTGATAATCAGCAAAGCGCGGCTAACAGTTAGTTAGGGAGGTGGGCCGGGCATTAATGGGGCAGAGAAAACTAAAAACTGTCGGGACATAGACATAGCGAGAAGCACGCACAGAGCTACAATGAGCGCAAGAGATTAGAGGGGAAGAGCAGCATAGCGGGAGAGCGGGGGACCGGAGAGATGTAACGGAATTGTCGAAACGAAACGAAGTAGGGAAAACAAGTTTAACTTAATTGTCAACATTGCGCCAGGGAAAGAAGCAGACACTGAAGAAGAACAAGACCAAAAAGAAGGCGAAGCAGAAGAAGAGCAACAAGAACAGTAGTAACAACAGCAGCAGCAGCAGCAGCATTGCGGAAGTGAAGCCGACAGTAAAAAAAGACGCATGAAAGTGGCGAAAAGCAGTAAGCGGAAGAACATAAAATAACGGTACTAATGATGCAGCACGCAATGCTTGCCGAATGGGCCAACAAAACTGTATATGTACGTATGTATGTGTGTAGTAGTACACGGCGAACGACAGCTGAAGTTGAAAGTAAAAGCTAAAGTTCCAAAGTCGCTGGATGAGTACCGTTAAATGCAGCTCAGCTGTCAATTTGGCAACTTTAATGCGCATCAAACAGTGAGCCAAACAAACAGACATTTTACATAATGTCAGATGAAGCATTTCTGTTGAAGAAGAAGAATTAAATTGTTGTTTTTTTTTTATTTGAATTATTTTTAACCAAGGAAGAGAAGATTCAAAAGAAGCCATCCTCCCTCTTCTTTCACTTTTCCTGCGATATTTCATTAATTGTTTGTAAATATTGAATGTAATAAACTAATTATAGCATATGTCATCTCTGAACATTTGTTTAATCGAAAATATACAAAATCAAATCAATATACAAAATATATAAATGAATGCTAATGAATGCCGGTACCGTTAGTAGCAGAAAACTGGTTTAATTAAATATGCAAATTTAAAATAAATTCATTATTTAAATTAATACACTTTTAAAATTTAAAAAAATATATATTTTTGGCAGTGAATGTTAGAACAAAAATTTGTAATTTTTTTCTTTATGTGTTTTTTCTTTTTATTTATTTTATTTTATTTATTTATTCAATAAGTTTTTATTTAAATATTTATTAATATATGTTTTTATTTATTTAGTCTATTATTATTATTGTTATTATTATTAATATTATTTTTTTATTTATTTGATAATATTTTTTATTTATTTTTTTAAGAGTTCAATTATTTATTATAATTATTATTGTTATTAGTAATGATTTTTAACAGTAAACGTCAGAACAAATATTTTTTTAATGAATATTAAATCTTAAAAAAAAAAATCCAGTTTTCTTTTAAAAATATTATGACATTTAACAGTGGATGTCAGATGAAAATATTTCTTTTATTTTTTCATAAGAAGAATAAGAAACAGAGTTAAATGATTCTTGATAGCGGATAGATCAAATATTCCTATTGCCTATTTTTATAAGATTTACATGATATTTAGCAATGCAAACGCACACACACATTAAATTACTTCATTTAATGTTGTTGTTGTTGTTGGTGGTGAAATGGAATCTAGCTACCTTTTTGTTTTCTTAATTTGTATTTCTTTGAGAACTAGCGTTACGCTTGAGAAAAGTTAGGGATGCTGCGCACCAAGCAGCTGCAGCTTAACCCTTTGCTGCCTTTACCGTCCCACCTCCCCCGCCGTCCACTTAAATGCAATTTCATGGCACACAGTCAGCCTGGCAAAGTACAGAGTCGAGTCAAGTACAATCCCAAAAATAAAATTAAAGAAATAAAATAAAATAAAATAAATAAAAAAATAAGACCAAACAATACAAATAACTTGCCGTTACCCCAAGCCAACGACAAACCGCGCGCGCGTCACTAATGAGACTCTCCAAACACCCAAGCTTACGCTGCCGGTCCGTTATTCCGTTACTCCGCGACCCGCTTAACCCGCTTAGCCACCATTCCCTAGACAACAAGATGCCAGCATGTTTCTGCCCCACTGACACAAAGCGCGCACACACACAGTGGCACACACACACACTGGCACAGAGAGAGAGAGAGAGCTAAATTCAACAAGCAGCTCGCGCCACAGCAATAAAATTTAAAAGCGTGATTATTTCTATACCCTGAAAAACAAAGCCCGGCATCAAGGAGTAAGCCGAGTGGCCGCGGCGGGTTTTGTCGGGTCCCACTGCTGTATGCTAATTATGATTTGCTTTAAGCAAAAGCTAATTACAACTAATTTTGCGCTAAAAGCCATAAGACAAACATTAGCCGAATAAAAAAAAGGACACGGCAAAGTAAGTCTTATAAGTTCCAGCCCAAATTGAATTAGCCAAGCAAATCAGACTCTCCAATTTATACATTTTACATAAAATGCTCACAAATATTTTTTAATAAGAAGTACAAAACTCAAAACAAGAAAGCTGAAAAATGTTTAGGGCCAAATGTGAATTTTGAAACACTTAACAGTTCAGTTTACTTAAATATTAAGAGTCTGTAAATGCTCATAACATAACGATGGTATTTTTTAAAAATATACCTAATATTTGGAACATTTTGGTGCGCGCCATACAAAATACGCATACTTTACATATTCGATATCGATAGTATTTTTTTACTGAACATGTTTCACTTTTTGTCTTGGTATTTTATTGACTTACGGATTTTGTTGCATTTTTCCGCTAATTTTACCAACAGGCTTTTGGGTGCGCTGCACAAAACACAGGAGCAGTCAAAATGGGTGATATCGACAAATGGATAGAGATTGTGAAGGAGTGCAAATACTTGCCGGAAAACGAATTGAAGAAACTCTGTGATATTGTCTGTGACATACTGTTGGAAGAGACGAATATACAGCCAGTGAGCACGCCCGTCACAGTCTGTGGCGACATACACGGCCAGGTAATGGTCACCCTAAAACACACGCACACATGATTCACATGAATCCCAAATAAGATTTACGCATTGCTTTCAGTTCTATGATCTGGAGCAGCTGTTTCGCACTGGCGGCCAAGTGCCCGACACGAATTACATATTCATGGGCGACTTTGTCGACCGGGGTTACTACAGCCTGGAGACCTTCACCCGCCTGCTGACGCTCAAGGCCCGTTACCCAAGCCGAATTACCCTGCTGCGAGGCAACCACGAGACGCGGCAGATAACAAAGGTGTATGGCTTCTTTGACGAATGCTTCAGCAAATATGGCAATGCGAATGGCTGGAAATACTGCTGTAAGGTGTTCGATCTGCTCACCATAGCTGCGGTAAGAAAAGAGGGAGAAGGAGAGAGAGAGTGATGCTAATCCCCACTTGCATTTTCACACACATGTAGATCATTGACGAGAGCGTGCTATGCGTACACGGCGGGCTCAGTCCGGAGATTATAACGCTGGATCAGATACGAACAATTGAACGCAATGGCGAAATACCGTATAAAGGTGCCTTCTGTGATCTAGTGTGGTCCGATCCCGAGGACATGGAATACTGGTAAATATAGTCAAATCACATTCCTTGTCGGCAAAGTAAATGCTTTTTTTTTTAGGGGCCAAAGTCCTCGTGGCGCTGGCTGGCTATTTGGTCATAATGTGACCAAAGACTTTATGACCATCAATAATCTGGACTTGATCTGCCGGGCACACCAGCTGGTCAACGAGGGCATCAAGTACATGTTCGAGGGCAAACTAGTCACCGTTTGGTCCGCACCCAACTATTGCTATCGCTGTGGCAATGTGGCAGCCATTCTCAGCTTCGATACGGCGCAGCAACGGCAAACGAAAATCTTTCTTGCGGTGCCCGATTCGGAGCGTGTTATACCCAAACAGAATACGACGCCGTATTTCTTGTAATCAACACGCTGAAGCCTAGCCAACCACCCAACCATCCCGACCGATCGCCCTCTAGTCGAATCGCTTTAGGGCTGACTCGCGCGCTTCGCACTGCCAGCGACCAAAAGATTGAGTTAACTAGCCGTGCAAGACGGCAGCCGCCAGCAGGTAGACCAAAACACACACACATGCCAGCACACACACACACACACCATCAATTCAACACTTAGCAAAAGGATCGTATTCATATTTATGCTCAAAAATTTGTTCAACCTTGTATTTTGTTGCCGGTTTTACAGCCGATTATTTTAATATTCCTATCTATTCGTATATCATTTATACCATATACCCTTATTTATATATATATATATACAATATATAGGAAACATATATACATATATATTTATATATATATATATATATATATATATATATATATATATATATATAAATTTTTTGTGCTATTTGTATTTACAAATCTATTGTTTGAAACAACCAAAAGAAACATTAAGGAAAAAAAAAGGAAAAATATTATTGGAGGCCCCCATTCAAAAAAACCAAAAAAAAAAAAAATAGCAAAAGACAACATGTAAATGCATTTCTCTTTTCATAAAATTAAGTGCAAATTGAATTTTTGTAGAGATTAAAAACCAACAGGCGAAAACAAATGTTTCAACAAATTTCCTGTATTCAACGACATATATACATATATTTAAATAATTTTAATAATTTAGCTTTTCGTTTTCGCTCTTTGCGAGTTTGTTGGATTGTAAATGTTGTAAATCTATATATAATATAGATAAGGCATATCTCTGTCTCTCTCTCTCTCTCTCTCTCTCTCTCTCTCTCTCTCTCTCTCTCTCTCTCTCTCTCTCTCTCTCTCTCTCTCTCACTGTATGTCTCTCTTTCTTTCTTTTTTTCTCTCTCTAAGTCTCTGTATGTCTCTGTCTTTCTTTCTCTCTCTAACTCTCTGTATGTCTCTCTTTCTTTCTCTCTCTCTCTTTCTCTCACTCTCGCATGTTTGTATTATTCCTAAAGAGATAAAGCTAACACACAGACATATATATACTAATATCTATATATATATATATATATATATGTATAATTTTAATGAAACTATCATCTAATCAATATCAATTGCAAAACTGAAAATTGTTTTCTATTATATAAGATAAAGATAAACCTGAAATCCTTGCTAAATGTAATTTATAAAAATAAATTTTAATGGAGCTTGATATGTAATGTACTGGAAAAAAAAAGAAATGAAAGTTGTTTTTTAATGGTTGGGGATATTATTATTAATGAGTACCTCTGATTTCTATATATCTATGAAATCAAACAAATTCTACAAGTCTTTCGACTACGAGTCTATAACTTTGGATTTATATTTAACAATGAGTCTGAAAAATATGGAAAATAACAACATTTATTTTTGTCATAATATGGTATCATATGGGTACCAATATGCCTTGTTATCAGGTCTATTTTTAAAAGTATATTATATTCAGAAAATCAGGAAAATTCAATAAATTTCCTAGCTATGAAATAATATCTATCCAGGTCTATGTCTTGGCAAAAAGTTAAACACTTTTATAGTGATAACTTGAATAATATAAAAAAAATAAATAAAAATAATTAATTACATTTTTTTTCTTTCTAAATAATGATAGGATATATATGGATAGGGGTCTTACGATATTTAAAAATAAATTTTATTAAAGAAATCCAAAAAATTCACCTGTTTCATTGTTTTTGATATTTTGGAATATATCTGATCATAGTCAGAACAAAAAAAAACAAAAAAAGAAATTACTTTTATATCTGTACACTTTGATTCTCATATATAAGAGAAAAATAATATAAGATCTCTGCACAGGTTGCGAGGTATCTTCTAGTCGTATACTCCCTACCCTAGTCTCTTTGCATGTTAATCATATCACGTGCTTGTTAGTTGCTCGCCAATAATAATTCTATATTCAGATTTTGCTTAGTTTTAATAATATTTAAAAAGTCAACCCAAAATAAATCTGAGTATACTATAGCAAATATATATGCATATATATATAGATATTTTGTGATATACATATGTATACCTATGACTATATATGTAAATATATATCAGAAAATATCTATATATACATCTGTATGTATGTATATATTTGTCTTGTAATTCTCGTACCCTCTATGAATCTATATATCTATCTGTTATAACTATATATGTACATAAATAGATTTATACATATTATACCTATATATTTGTACCCTTTCTATCGTAAAGACGTATATTTTTTTGGGGTTTATTTTTGAGCATCAGAATATATTCATATATACAAATACATATGTACGTATATTCATTGATTGATATGAATAGGTTTGACATTTACTGAATGTTGAATATCTACAACGAAAACACCCATTCAAATGAGATATTAATTAATTGAATGAAATGAACAATGAATCAAATTAAATATTTTAAAAACTTATTCAATTCTGATGAATAAAAATGATCAAATGCTAAAAAAAAACTTTCATAGCTATACATTTTCATTCATTATTATTATCATTTATATATATATATATATTCTCATCTGCTCATCTGAAACTTTTCTCCACTCGGAAAACATGAATCAAAATCATCTAAATGAAAATGTGCAGACCGAAAACTTTTCTTCATTACAATTGATTTATTTATTTATTTAATTCCATTTAAAGTTTTCAATCGAAGAATTCTTAACTTTGTAAATTGTTCAAGCTAATCAGTTGAACTTCACTATATAGTATATACATATAACAGCTTTGTGTGTTTAACATCTGTTTTACTAATAAACTAATGTTAGTTTCTAGAAATTCAGTTGGGTTTCTCATTCATAGAAAAAGGTCTGTATATATAAGTATGCATATACATACATATATCGATTATATAGTGATAAGTGATAAGTGATAAACCTAACATATAATGCATATTCTATCATCATGAGTCAAAATCTTTAAGAATGTACATAGATCAAATATATAGTCCTACACATACTATATGGGAGTACATATTTCACTTCATTTATTAGGGACTAAATTCATCTATATACAATGTTGAGCAAGTTTAGTCTAGACTCTAATCTTCAAGTAACGCCCCCCTATAAATCATTATATAGTTATTTTATATATTTCGTACAAATGTATAGAGACGACGCACATGGAATTCCCTGAAATATAGACTTGCTATGAAATAAGTATAGAAATTTACCTTAATTAGCTAAATAACAAACAAAGTAAATGAATCAGAATTTCGCAATAATATTTGCTAATTGCATGCGCTCTTGCTTACGCAAAGGGTAGTCATAGCTCTACTTGTTTCACTCTCTCTCTCTCTCTCTTTCGGACTCTATCTCTCGCTCTCACTCTCACTCTCTCCTTCTCTGTTTAAAGCGCAAATATATGCAGCTTGAAAGCATTAGTAACAGCTGAGTTAATTCTGTTTACAAACATGATAATGATAATGACAATGAGAATGATTATGATAATAGATATTATATATACAAACGCATCTCTACAGAAGACCATCGAATTGAGTAAAAACAAACATTGTTTCAATATAATTGTTTTAAGATATAATTATTAAATTTTTGTTCCTTTTTGTTTTTGTTTTCATGTTTTCATGGCGCCCGGCCATGTCACAGTGTGTATGCAGAGTGTAACAACAACAATTACAATATATTCATATAATGTATATAATAATTAATAACAAAACTAAAAAAGAAAAAAACAGTTAAAATTATATATAAGACTTTAGCTGCAACAAGTGGCTATATGAAAAAAAATAGAATATCTGTAAAATACGAGCAGGCAAAAATTAAAAAAAAAATAAATCAAATAATAATAATAAACATGCGTTGACAATTTGGCAAAAGTGTCTAATAAAAAAAAAAAGTTTAAGAAAGGAATCAATTTAAATTGGTGCACGGATTTTCATTTTCATTTTCATCTGTCTGTGGATTGGATAGTGGGGAAAAGTTGTCATCGTTGTTGTTAAGCATCTTCTTCGTCTTCTAGTTATCGTCGTCGTCGTCGTCTCTTGCTGCATCTACTGCGGCGCAATGTAATTGTGCTCAAAGATGTCCAGCTCGTTTTGTATGTAGTTGGCCTTGTTGCGCAGGAGCTTCAGCTGCTTCTGATTGGACTCCAGCACATTCAGCTGTGCCTCCAGCGTCTTCAGCTCCTCGTTCATATCGGTGGTGGCGGTGTCCACAGTGCGGCACAAACGTGCAAATGTGCTGGACAGCTCCCTAAATAAACATTCAATGCAGATCAATTGTGGATACAGATTCAGATTCAGTTGTATTGCTGAATTGAATTCACTTACTGCTGCACCTGATGGCTGCAGTTGGCCGACGTGAGATCGACAATCATTTTGAGCTTCTTGGTGGCATGCCGACCATATTGGCTCTTGAAGGCGCGCTCCTTGGCCGAGTTAGTCCAGGACAGACGCTCGTACAGATAGATGCAGCCGTAGAGTGCACCGATACCAACGAGCACGCGCCATCCGATCGTTTTCAGCATCTGAAAGTTTTCGGTTTTCAGCACATAGCGATAAAATTGCACCTGCCAGGCAGCCGGTAAATAGCATCAAGAGTCTCTCTCGGCAATACTTACAACGCCAGCCACAACGAGACCGCCCACTGTGCCCTGCGACCCAATCGAGGACAGGGCAAAGCGTGATATAACCGACAGCTGTTCGGGTGTAATGCCAGCCACTCCCGTGCCGGGGAGCAGGCTAACCGGCGTCGACTCCACAGGCGTGCTCACGGGCGTAACGATGGTATGCTGAAAGACACAGGGGGCAAATCGTAAGTGGATACTTGGTTAAAAGGTTCAATTGAGCTCACCCCAATACTGCTCTGGCGATTGAGCAAAGCAGGCGTTTGCTTTTTGCTGCGCTCGCGCACCTTGCCCGTGAATCGCTGTATCATGGCCGTGATGCCCCAGCTGAACTTGAAGTCGAGATCCTCCTGGAAGTCGGCGCACAGATTCTGGCAGTTCAATGAGTACAGCATCTCGAAGGGCTGCGTGCGCACAGCCAACTTGGCGCTGTTCGTCAGCAGCTTCTCATTCGGCACCAGCGCATGCATGCGTTCGGTCATTTCCGTTTGTGCCGCCTCCACGTTCATGGCCAGTGCCATGGAGAGACGAGCGCGCAGATTGCTGCCCAGGCCACTTTCGACATGGGCGTTCAGCTCCTTCTTGTAGATGTTGAGCACTAGACGCTCCGGATGGAACGGCATATTGAACTCATCGATGAGTACGCCCAAACGCCAGATTTCCTCATTGAGTGCCTTCGACACTTTCTCCTCCACCTCTTCGACCATATTGTGTATTTTCATTTTCATTTCACGTGTCACCTGCATCATTTGTGTTTCGGTGCCCTGGATGCGCTCTGTGAGCAGATTCTTCTGGTCCTGCTTCAGGTTGCGAAAGATTGTGATCCGTTCAAAGATGTTGTCCAGCATGGAGCGCATATCCCCAGAGACACTCTTGCCGCGCGAGCTATGCTGCTGGAACTTTGTCTTGACCGCGCTCTGCGAGATGCACTCCTCGAATTTGCGCTCAAAGTCCTGGAACTCAAAGTAGCGTATCTGAAAGCCTTCAGCAATGGCGCCCAGATGCGGCGGATTGCCCTTTGACTCCTCCATGCGCGCCTGCAACGTCTCGCGCGCCGACACAAAGAACACACGCTCCGCTGCCTCCTTCTCGTTGCTGACCTTCAGCTCCTTGGTGAGGAAATCGATACAACGCTCCGTGTGCTGTGACTTCACCTGTAGATGGACACCGGCCATCGAAAGAGATCATTCATTAATTGAGATTTTACAGGAATGAATCACTGAATGCAAACTAAGAATCAGCCCTAGCCATGGCAGGCTGGCAAATCAAAACGAAATACAAAGCAACAAAGCTCATGTGTCAGGGAACTGGGTCTGGATTGAACATTACCTTAGCCAGCTCCTGGCGCAGATACAGATACACACATTATGTATTTGGTTGGGTGGTAAACAAAAGTAATGAAAAATATACAACATTTACAAATAGGCTTACAGTCCGATAGGAGCATACGTGGGAAATTGGACAAAGGCTAGATCTTACCGATTCTTGAAACTCGGGCTCATTGGCTGACGCGTCCCAGCGATTGTTCAGTATGAAGATGTTTGGCTTGGACAGCTTCTGGGAAACAGTGTGAAAGAACTGCTTCTCAGCGCGTGTCATTGTCGACTCCGCATTGAGCACCAGCACAAAGACATCCGCATTAATGCAATGATTGTCAATCCAGTCATCCAGATTGGCGGACACATCGACGCCCGGTGAATCGACAAAGACAACATCATCACGTAGCAGGCTGCAGCGTTCACGTGGCCAGAATATGCGGACCAGACTGCTTTCGCTGAGTTTCTCCTGGCACAGGGCATTGGCCAATTGCTTAATGTTCTGCAAATGCGGAAATGATAGTTAAATATGTATGGAGATGGAGTTTTTTAGCAGTTAATAGTTACCACCACGTTGAGCTTCTCGTCGGAGCCCTCTTTCATGAGATAGGCTTCGCCGCCGTCGCTGCCTTCCACCTGGCAGAAACAATTTGTGGTATGGCCAATGCCGCTGGGCAGAATCTTTTCGCGCAGCATCGCATTGATCACAGAACTCTTGCCATTGGAGGTGCGGCCAAAGAAGGCCACCTTCATGTGATCCCGCTGCAATACCTCACGTATGGCAGCCACCTTGTGCACATAGCTTTCGAACAGCTCCCGCTCCGCCTTGTCCACAATTTCCGCGTCCGCATGCAGAGCTACAATTTAGTTTTGTATAATTGTTATGCAATGCAAACAGAGAGGGAGAGAGAGGGGTCAGTGCTTACCATTGATGAAGGTGGTTGTCTCCAGCACGTACTCTTCGATCTCCCCATAAATATCGTTGATCTTCTTCTTGGCGCGCACAAAGATCTGCAGTGGTGATTTTTCATTGGGTTGATACATGCGGTTATCGGATATCCCAGACATGTTGGCCGACGTCGACGAGGCGGACGTTTGCAGTAACAGATTGTGGCGTGAATCGTCGACGGTGTCGTTGCCCGGTGTCGAGGGTTTATCGTTGGCGGATGGGCCCGTTTGGCCAGTCACCAGCGAAATGGTACGATTCAAGTAGGCCGCCATTTGTTTGGTTTGCGTTAAGTTTTTTTTTTTTTTAATGAAGAGAGAATTTTGATACAAAACAAAAGGTATGCAGCCTATGGAGATACCCGTCCCCAGCCCCAGCCCCAGTCCCAGTTGCTGCTGCTGCCAAAAACGAACAAAAAATATTGACTCTAAAATGATAACAATAAAGTGCACGTTGATTTGACTACTGTTATTGGTATCGATATATCGGTATCGATATCGGCTTTAGTTTTGTTTTTGGTTGCTTCGAAAACTGGATCTGTATTTTTTACTTATTTATTTTTTTTAATTTTTTGTTTTTATTTTACTTTTTTTTTAAATTTTGTATTATTTTATATTAATTTTTTTTTAAATTTTGTTTGTTTGTTTTTTTTCTGGGGAATTACTGTTCTGTTGTTTGTCGTTATTTTTGGGGTGATATACTCAAAAATCAATGGCACAAAACTGAAAAGAAAAGGAAAACGTAACGAAATATGACTTCAAAGGCATAACTAAACAAAAATATAACAAACAGAAAGTCAAAGCGAAAATTCAATTTTTCGGTGGCTTTTCACGTCCGCAGCACACACAAACATGGACAGAGAAGAGCAATTGCTGCTGCAACGGCGCAGTTTATTTACGTTTGTGTGTGCGTGTGTTGGCAATCGTAATCAACGAAAAAATATACATATACGCTGATAATTTCTTCAACTGGCCCCGTCCGTTGCGTCTTCAATTTAGGATTCGCACTGCTATACCTGACCAGCAACTAACCTGATTTGTGCTTTCGCTCATCGTATGTTTATGTTTCCGGCGAACGCGATCCAAAACACGCAGCCCTCAAGTTCACGTTACAGTGCTGCTCTTCGGGCTTCTGGGTTTGTTATGAAATCGCGTTCCGAATTGCCAATTTTATGCACATTTCTATTAGATATTAATAATTGTTAACTTAAGCGCTTAGCACTGCACAATTTCCGTCCAATTTGCCTATAATTTGTCTAAGTGATGTAACACGGTGCACAAATCAACAGCCAGCAGTGCTGTATAATGCCAAAACTATCGAAATTTCACATATTGTGACGGCCGGTCGATAAATCATGTAGGCCAACACAATAAAAGCTCCAAAGCACAGTTACCCCGTTAATGTATGCCGCGCAATTTCAAAAACAACCAAATGCCAACAAATCCAAAAAAAAAACAACAAACAATCGCATTAGTTTTGTATATTATTGTTCCGTTTTTTCTTTTTATTAAATTTTTTGTGTAGAGGTTTTTCTTTCCACTTGTTTGTATGTATTTTATTTTTCGTATTATATTTACTGGTTTGCAATAAATTACATAAAATAACATGTTTCCATCGTATTTAAAGTAAACGTAAAATGAAAAAAAAAACTATAAAGTTAAAGGGTAAATTAAAAGTAAATTTGTTATCAAGTTAGTTGTTAGATAGTAGGCGGGCCTTTGAGTGGTTCGGGTATTTGGGTAACGTTAAGTAAAGTAAAAGGAGTCAATATATCGAAACGCCTCAAACATAATATTGGCTTAAAATGTAGTTAAGTAACAAACTGAATAAGCAGTTCAGAAAGGGCATAAGAAAAGATCCTCTAAATAGTAGTGGAAAAAATGCTGAAAATAGTGTTTCGTGTGTGTGTATGGGGGGGAAAGTTAGGAGTCACTGTGTGTGTGTGTATGTGTGTTGGTGTGTGCAAACAGCTGTCTCCCATTATATAACTTAATATGGTATAAATAGAGCTTACAAATTATTTAGTGATTTTAATTTTTTCTATTGCTGTTCGTTATATGCATCTCATTCATAATTTAGCTAGACTATTTAATATATATTTAAATGTTGCCTTATTTTCAACTTATTGTTTTGCTGTTGCAGTTTTCAACATATGTCCATATGCATGCATATATATATTTATATATATATGTAAATACATACAATTACGAGACACATATACATACATATATTTATATATGTATATATATATCTGCATCTTGCTTGTGATTTCGTATTTGGTTGTTTTGCATCTCTTCATCTGTTGCCCCTTCCACGCTCGCTCAGCAACTGGGCCAAGCTAACAATATCATGATGTCGTCACATTTATTCGCTACCATATATATGTAAAAGTTATATATTCTTGATTCATCATCGTCTATATTCCCCCTACTCTCTCTCTCTCTCTCCATCTCTCTCTCTATATATCTATTTGCATCTCTCAGGATCTATCGCCCTATCTCTCTTCCACGCTCATCTTCCCCCATCTTGTCTATTTGTTGCTACTCGCTACTGTTTTTGCAAATTGTTTGTCATTGTTTTATTGTAGGTTTTTCTAGTATTACTTTTCCTTTGCTTTGCTACATTTGAACTTCCCATTGCCACACTTCGCTGCATTGCAACAAATGCAGTCCGTCCATCCGTCAATTGCGTTGTTGCTTAGCTTACTTCTTGACCATCTTCATGAGCATGTCGGTGGATAGGGATTTGGGACGCTCGATGGGCAGGCCAAGGGCACGATCCCAGATAAGAGAAGCGAGCACACCCAACGCACGCGATACGCCGAAGAGCACCGTGTAGTAGTTCATCTCCTTCATGCCATAGTATTGCAGCAGGACACCCGAGTGGGCATCAACATTGGGCCAGGGGTTCTTCACCTTGCCGGTCTCAGTTAGAATTGGTGGCACCACCTTGTAGATCTTCGACACCAGCTGGAAGAGCTCGTCATCGGGCAGATGCTTCAATGCAAACTCACGTTGGCAAGTGTAACGTGGATCGGTCTTGCGCAGCACAGCATGACCATATCCAGGCACAACCTAATTGAAAGAGAAATCAGTTGGTTAGTTAGTTTAATCCGATTCGGCATCGAGGATCTGTCGAGTGTGCCCACCTGTCCAGACTTGAGTGTCTTCCAGATGTAGTCCTTGAGCTGGTCCTCTGACGGGTTGTTACCCGCCTCCTTTTGGAGTTTACGCAGCCAGATGAGTACCTCCTGGTTGGCAAGTCCGTGCAAAGGGCCCGCCAGACCATTCATACCGGCAGCGAACGACAGATACGGATCGCTCAGAGCTGAGCCAACCAGATGCACGGTGTGGGCAGATACATTGCCACCTTCGTGGTCGCTGTGGATGGTCAGGTAGAGACGCATCAGCTCGGTGAACTGGGGGCTGTCATAGCCGAGCATTTTCACAAAGTTGGCCGACCAATCCAGACTGGAGTCAATTGCACGCGAGCCCTTACCGCCGCGATAGGTGTTGCAGTAGATCGTAGCAGCCACCACTGGGAGCTTGGCAATCAGATCCATACTGTCCTCGTAGGCATATTCCCAGTACTTGGTCTTGTGCACACCATCGGAGTAGGCCTTGGCGAACTTGCTGTCGTGGTTGAGGGCGACAACGGCGGCAGCCAGCTGGGACATGGGATGCAGTGTTGTGGGCATGTTGTTCAGCATGTTGACAACGTGCTGGGGCAGTGCAGCGCGATCAGCCCATTCGCAGGACAGTTGCTGGACCTGGGCCTTGGTTGGTACCTCGCCGGTCATCAGTAGCCAGAACAGGCCCTCGGGCAGTGGCTCACAGCCGCCTTCGGCGGCAGGCAGTACCTTCTGGCATTCGGGAATGGATAGACCACGGAAGCGAATACCCTCATCGGCATCCAGCACAGAGGTCTCGGTAACCAGAGCCTTGATGCCGCGCATGCCACCGTACATCATATCGATGGTTGTCTCGCCCATCTTGGTGGATCCATGCTGCTTCCTGAATGCTTTAACACGCTCCTGCTCCTGCGGGATCTTGCAGGCCAACACTTCACGCAGGCTGGCACCGTCGGAAGATATTTGACGCACATAGCCACCAATGACTGGCACTTTCTGCAAAACAAGAGAAAAGACAATAAATACACATACACTTGAATAAACAAATAAACAGAACATGACAATATCATCAGTGCTGATCAATGTTGTGAGCTTGCCGCTAAATCTGGCTTTATAGCTTTCTTCGCGCCAAAGTGGCAATACTGTTGTTGTGGCTACATTAAAGGATAATATGCTGTAGCACAAGGCCATTTAATAACGGTTATCGATAAATATCTGCACATTGAACTGCACTTCACGCGCTGTTACTACGCTCACGTTAAAAGGACAACATGCTTTACTCCAAGGCCACTTAATGGTCACACTTAATACGGCTTATCGATAATAATTGGCACAGCTGTCATTGAGCTGCACTTCAGCAGGCAATTGCGCGTAAAATTACGAGGAACAACCAAATCGATTGATAAGGTGCGCCAATCCCCAAACAAAGACATACAGACAGACACACACGCACACACCTACATACTTTGATGCACATGAGAGACAATCCACGTTTGTTGATAAGCTAAGCAAAGTGATGATTGCAGCCACATTTCATCATCAGTCCCATGACTCAGCTGACTCAAACATTGCCCCAGTAACTGCATTTGCTTATTATTATTGTTGTTGCTATTGTTGTCGCTTATTCTAATGCAAAGCATACGCAAAAAAAAAAAAAAAAAAAAAAAAAAAAAAGATAGAAAAGCCGAAATGCCTAATTCAACAAAAGCGCACCACTCGCAAAGTTCAACGTAAGTTTAACCGTTAGCAAGCCTCAATTCCGGTTACAACTAGTTTTTGATATTTTGTTGCTGCTGTTTGTGCTGCGGATCAGCCCATCGCGAGACACACTTAAAACGACAGCGAAATTCCAAGTCGACGGCATTTGTTGCTGTTGCCACGCGTGGCGTTTGCTCAGCTCAGACAAAA
This sequence comes from Drosophila borborema, assembly GCA_030914335.1. NCBI lineage: Eukaryota > Metazoa > Arthropoda > Insecta > Diptera > Drosophilidae > Drosophila > Drosophila borborema. The sequence goes on from JAUESP010000311.1 coordinate 1,233,088, forward strand.
CGAAATGGAAATGAAAACGGAATCCAAGCTGAAGCGCAAAGTGCAATTTTGTTTGATTGACAGCAATTCGCCTCGCGTCTCACGGCGCTCGACTCACCCGTTCTCTCTCCCTCTCCCTCTCCCAATCACCCTCTTTCGATCTATCGGCTCGTTAGCTTTTGTTGTTGTTGCCGTTTTTTATTTCATTGTTTTCTTTTCATTTGTTGCGGCTAGTGGGTCAGCAAATTCAATCAACTATGTGAACTTGTGGCGCCGCCAAGCGGAGGACTTTTGCAAATTGGATTGCATGCCTGCCATGTCTGCTGCTGCTTTGCGATCGCTGTGTGTGTGTATTTGTGTGTTTGTCTTCTCATATGCATTATATTGATTTGTGTGTGAACAAACAACAAAACACACACAAACCGGTTTGCTGGACCGGCCCCAAAAACGCGATTTCATTGATAAAATTGAATTATAATTTACGTGCACGCTTTTTGCATTGCTTATCAAATACTATGAGATGGCCTGTCAATCAGCTGACTGCTGCGTCACCCATTACTATAATTGCATGTGGGGCAAGTTATGCAAATTTAATTTCAATTTGAAGTGCTTGCGTGCCACAAAGTAATTGCATTTAATTTATATATGTAATTTGTATAATCATATACAAAATACAGTTAATAATCATGTCAAATTGGCACTGCAACATTATCCTTAATGTCTGCATTCTAATTTTGTATTAATCGATTAATCGAGTTACCACATCTATGGTAACCCAATACCTCATTATAGTAAATACAAAGTGACAACAAATGACATTAGCAGAGGCAAAACATGGCAATTTGAGACATTTGATGCTGCAAATATCCAAACGCCGTTTTGTCAGGTGCACAAACCACAACAACGATATCAATGTTACTGCTGCCATTCAAACAGGTGCTAATTGAGCTGTCGTAGATTGGTTTCTATTTGACTCTGGCTTCGCTAATTATGCGCTAAGCGTAAAAATAACAAACACGCGCAAATGCCGAGAGCAATGAGAGAGAAAGAAAGAGAGAGAGAGCGAGTGGAGGCTTGCATAACAGTGAGATTAGTAAGCGCCACACACATGATACATACGTCACACACATACACACACACACACATACATATATATATATTGTGCCGCTTTCTGCGGAATAGTGTTGCATAACGTGTGGGGGCCGGAGCACGCACGATTGATTGACCGACCATCCGACCGCTCGACCACCCGGTCGCTGCGATGTCTTGGTTGGTTTTGTTATCTTATCGCTGGGCACCTACCTTCTTATAAATACATGATTATTTGTTATTTTTGCGTTGCTTTCTTTGTATTTGCTTTGTCTTTTGCGCTATTTTCTGTATTTTTTTTTTTTTTTTTTGCGCAAATTTCAGTTGTATGCATACCCATGTGAAAAAGTCATGAACATAATCAGATTAGTTTCACGGGCGTTGGCCGGCCTTCTGGGCCGAGAGGGCGCCACAGGGCAGGCAGGGGGTGCGCGAGTGCTGCTGATAAGCACTTCGAATTTTTGAAGGTCCCCGCAACGGTCTCGCACGCGTTTAACTTATCGCTAATATTCTCTATAGACTTCCATATATGTACATAGACTATATAATTATACTATATATATATTTTATATGTTGTTTTGCACATATATGGTCAATGGTCAGCAAGGAAATGGTCGCGTGGTCGCGTGTCTAGTCAGCTTTAGCTTAGAGATTAAAGTCGGCTGATCAGGCCCAACTGCGACAATATATTGCATAATAAGCGCGATCGCGTCCGTTTCCTCGGATAGCGCTTTGCTATTATTACTTTTGTTCTTATTAATTAATCCACGCTGCAATTACGATGACAGCTTAATTAAATACAGACAGATCCATAAACAATACGCCGGTTTTTTTTTTACAATCATCATCAAAGTCAAACACTTGACGAGCGCGCGCAACCTTCGCTTAATTACAATTCCATGCGAGCCGTTCTCTAACGCTCTCATTCTCTCGTATTGCCATTGATACTAACGGCATCTCAACTCATTTTGGCATCAAGGTGAGTGAGTTAGGAGAATTGCAACTTGCATTTCGAGTCGAATGGCCGTGACTTGGCGTTAAATGGTTTATCCATGCTAACGGCACGACTAATAAATTTCCCCAGCTATACGAGCTATTCACATGCAAGAGAAGATTTTCCGCTCTATGATTCTTACTCTTTCTCTCTCTTCCTCTCTCTCTCTCTCTCTCTCTCTCTCTTACAGGTTTCCTTGGGCTTTCGCTATCGTTTCTCGTTTGCGTGACGACTTCAATTGCCTGCTCGAGGCTAGAATTTCTTTTTTATTACCAGCAATTTCGTAGCTGTCTAATACTAACTAACCGATAAGCGTTACGTTTTCAAGTTCGTCTTTCTATATTCTCACACAGTTCGGAGCCTAATCGCCCATAATTAAGGTCTTGTGTCTCTACTGCTATTTGCATTTCCTCTTTATTATCGCGGAAAAATAAAATGAAATACAAAAAAAAAGAAGCGTATTTGTTCCGAAAGTAAACAGTTAGCAACGTTACGACGGAGCAGAGTGCATGACGTAACCAGACGACGTTCGGTTCAGATCGGTTCGTTGGGATTTCTGTCTGTGTTGATTACATGCGCGTTAATCAGAAACTCTGATGAGCGGGAGAAACATACTGAGTCAGCTTTAGTCGCAGCGCACAATTACCAGATGGTGGAAGGGGAACTACGTTCCGTAAACTTTTCAGTCAATGTTAACAACCGATGTCAACATGAGCAACAAGTTGTAAATACATATATAGTAATAAATATGTATGTTTCATATGTTTTTATTAATGCACTCGCACCAAACATACATACATATATCCATATATCTATGTAGATGTTAAGGCTTGATTATCATGCTTAAGTCATCATCAATCAAAAGCTCTAATGCGAGCTACACTGATTGATGAAGTTAAGTCTGTGAATCTTCCTCTTGCGCTGATTAGATATTTGCAATTGTTCCGCTTAGATCGCTCATTAGCAAGGCGAAAAACTATGCAAATATTTGAACCGAGTGTTATGGGGGGTATAGCATTCCACTCAATAAATATTATGTAGTCTTCATTCTTTTTATCGTTGAACCTAATCAAATTAACACTTTTTCGTTCACCGTTCACCGTTCACCGTTCCGTTTCGTGCTTTGTTTTCTTTTGCTATTCTAATATATACTATATATGCATGTATGTTCATCTATTATACATATGTATGTATATATATATATTATTTCTACAATCAGCTCACGAACATCATACGTATTATTTGTGTTAGTTGCGTGTGTGTTTCGATTTCGATCTCGATCATGTGCCCCCACACAAATTTGTCATGCTTATCAGTTAAGCTTTATGGGATGGGGCAGCGTTAGCGGCATTCACGGAATGATTGTAAATGTAAATAGAGAACGTAAGGCAACACCTAAATGAGAGTGCAATTTCAGTGGGACATACTGACCCCCAACGCCCCGCACTGCCCCGCCCCCTCAAGCGATAACATCACATGACCTGCAAGCAAATCTTGCCGTGTTTCATTCTTATCAAAGTTATCATTGGCGACAATTTCATTACCATATAAACTTTCCATGACGCCATTCATTGTTATCTGCTGAGGCTCGAGCATAAAACTTAAAATATCTCGGGGAATTTTTAAGAACTTTGAAATCGCAAAAAAAAAGTAGAAGAAAAAAATAAGAGAACAGAGCAAAATAACGCGGCCCACCTGCACCTCTCAAAATAAAAATTGAAACCACTTGAGATTGGATTGGCATGGACATTGAAAGATTAGCCAACGACGGCTATAAATCAAACAATTTAATTTATGTACATAGAGAAATGTGCAAATGTACAGAGCAGTGCATAATATGAAAGATATGTATGTATGTATTTCGTGTTTCGACCGTATTCAACCTCAATTTGTTTTGGGAAATTGCAATTCCCTTCTTTTATGTTTGCATACTATTGTATGCGAACTTGATTTCGAATGCGAATTCGAATTCGAATTCAAATTCAAATTGGGTACAAATGAATGGCATTATTATTATGCAATCGTGTGATCAGCTGTTCAGAGCAGAATGCTCAACCTTTGCTTGCCAACCACCCACACACACATAGTACATACACGCACTTGTCACATAAAGCACTTGCCAAAAGGGCAGAAACGCTACGCTAAACGACAAACTTTTACGTAAGCGCTGTATGCACGTATCGTGACGTATTAGCGTCTGGGCGATAAAAAATTTCGCGTGTTTGTTATTAAGTTGGCCGGACGTCAAATGTTGCCACCGTTGCTGCTGCTTAAAGGCCTTGCGTGTCATGTTGTAGATGTTGTTTGTGAACAGCAGAATCTGTACATTAGGTTAGCATTTTGCAAATCAAAAGTATTTCTTCACTTCATATTTGTTTTCAACCGGAAGAGAGGAGAATGCAAATATAGCCAGCCCTAGAATCTTTTACCTATTTACATACATATGTATGTATTTATAGTAAACCATAACAACAAAAACAACAACAACGAAAAAAGTGTGAAGGACGTTTGCAGTTGCTGCGCGTTTTTTGGCGCCAGGCCAATTTCACAAAGCGAAATAGCGTCAATCTCAGAAGCAAAGAACTGGGCGCATACATAACATTTTGAAAACGCAAAATAGATTATTTAACTTTTTACGTATTACGCATCGAATTTTTGTTTGCGTCACATTCAAGCGCTCATTATCTCACTCTGCCACCCGCTCGCTCTTTACTTCGCGCGCGCTCACTCTCTCTCTCTCTCTCTCCCTCTCTCACTTGCACGCACTCTGGCCCAACAGCGAAAACACCCCAAAGCAAAGCAACAACAATAAGCTCTAAAGGAGGCTCGTCCTTTGAGCCTATTGTATATGTGTGTGTGTATGTCTGTCTGTCGGTTCGTGGGCGTGCCAGGGGCTGTCTATTGATTTTTCAATTACAAAAAAAAAAAAAAAAAAAATATTTTTGCCAAGTTTTGTGTGCTGTTTTTTTGACATTACATAACCCGCACATACTCACAGTACATACATACATACCTATGTATGTGTCTGTGTATATATGTGCTTCGATTGTTGTGCACATACGTGGCGATTAAATTTGTTATTTTATAATTGTTCTTTTGCACGTTGCGGAGATGGGCGGACAGCTGGCTCACTGCTTAAAGGTCATTCGACGGACGATATTTTTGGCGCAACAACAATAGCAAAAAATGCAGACAACAACAACAAAGACATTAATTTGGCAACAGAAACATCGCATCGCCTATGCAAAAGAGACCAAGCAATGGCAACAGCACGCCAGCAGCACAGCAGCAGCAACAACAACAACAACAACACGTGACGCGCTTTGGAAGTGAAGAGAGCCATAGCAACAGCGCGAGAGGCAGATAGAAAACGAGCTACCTGTGCGTAGTGTTGACGCTACGGCTAATTTTTAGCTATTAAATGGCCAAAATATTTGTGATTAATGATTTATGCAGCTCTAGTAATCATTAGAAATTATAAAATTATGAAAATTAAGTTTAGTTAAGGCTCTTTTGTTATTACAAATAAAAGAGTTTACAGATTATATAAAAAAATGCTATAAATTCAATAGGTAAATTTGAATCTGAAAAATATTAGCTCAATGTTCGCTATTAAATAATTAACACGTATTTGTTGCTAGTAAATTAGTATTATAAAATTTTGCTTTAACTGTTTAAAGCTCATATAAAAGTTCTTTTAATATTATAAAATGAAATGTTCGCTCAATAAATAAAAATAATTAGAATCGTATTTGTTGTCATTACATCATTATTATAAATATAAAAAAAATAATAATAACTTTTTCTAGCTGTTTCTATCAGTTTGTTTTGTTGATTTAGCTTTTAAAAATCTGGCAGCACTGGTCGCTCTGGTGAGCCCCGCTCTTTGAGAGAGCGTCGCTGCTGTCAGCGCTGTTGTTTTTGTTGCTGTAACATTACAATACTATGGCCAGAGACGCCGCGTGGTTTTAAGCCAAATTTTAAAACGAAAGAGACACGTTTATGGAAATTACACAACACGAGAAATAAGGCTTAAAATACATGAATGACACAACGGACATATGCGCCTGGTAACGACGCAGCTTAAGATGAAGAAGTTCATTAAACTCAAACGGCGCTGCTTGCTGCGACTGCGACTGCGTCTGCGTTTGGTGAGAGTTTTATTTATAAAGAAGATTCGCGCTTCGCTATTTAGCCAAGTGAAAATTCTGCTCGGTTATGTAATCACTACTGCCGGAAAATTAGCACATAGCGAAAATGCTTGGTTGAAAATACTTTACGGAATTTATAACTGCTAACATACATATATTTTTCGAGGTCGCTAGATTAGAAGGCAGCTAAAAATGAGCAGCAATCAGTTTTTGTGCCGAATGGTTAATGTTTTTTTTTTTTTAATAATCACAAGCACATGGCTGAATTTTTGGCGTGTCGCTTCTTTTGCCAACAACAACGCGCTGACACATATACACACACACACACACACATTCACAACCGAACAAGCGCGTATTTAGAGAGCGTGCTGTGTGAGTGTGTCTGTGTGTGTTGATGTGTGCGTGTGGCGTTGCTTGGCAAGCCACGCTTGAGAGTGTGAGGATCCTTTGGCTGCCACCACAACAAAAGCGAAACGTGCGAATTGTTTGGCATTTCACAGTTACAGTTATTATGTACAAGGGTCAAGGCGATGTTTGGGAGTTTAGACTTGGTGATGGGTCGTGGGCGTCATGGGGGGAAAACTCACCTGTGCGTCGACAAGTTTACGTGCAGAAATGCGAACGATCGACATGATTTATGCTAAATTTGGCTGGTTGATTTGAGCAGAAGTTAACTCAAACACGCTGTGTTCCTTTTTAAACACTAACACGCACACACACAGAAAAAAATTGCTTTCCCCCAGTGAAGAATTTTGGAAATGTTCTTTTTCTTGTGGCGTTTGTACGGCGAGCGAAAAAAGTTTCCTACTCTCCCTTCCTATACGGCAGCTGCGCGGCAACTGAATGTTAAAATATTATTCGAATTCGAATGGATGGGTGGCTTTCAGTTGCATACAGTCGATTTTAGTCGTTGTTGTTGTGGTCAATATCGATAATTGTTTTTTAACTGTAGATCGTCATTATAGGTATGCTAATTGATTTCATACGATCGTCCAATTGTTTAACAATGTTTATAAGCAGTTAAATTGACTGAGAAATATATTTATAACAATTATTTGTTTATTTCGCTGAGCATGCATGATATTTCTATTATCGATAAATATTTAATACCAACGAAATACTGGGCCACCCACACAAAACAGCTGATGTCAAGGTGTACTATGTGGAGCCCGCGCAACGTCTACAATCTTTTTAAACATTTCTTTAATCTTTGTACAATTTAATTTGCATACCTCATTTTTTTCTGGTAGAGCATCATACGCTTCCTCTTCAATTCCTTGTTGAGCGCATTGGGGTGTTGTTGGCAAAACAGATTTCTTAATGAAGCGATGTTGGTGCAGGAATATTGAGCACTGATGGAAAATAAGCGGTTTACGCAAATATGCCATATTTTCAGTAATAATATTTATATTTTATAGGTACACAAATTTGAAATTAAATTAAAATGTCTAATATTTTGAATGGCTCAAATTGAAGTGAAGCTGTCAGCTGTCAGAGATGCCAGAATTTATAATTATTGTTTTAGTATTTAAAGTCTTGACATTTTCCAGTGGCAAATTATGAAATGGATAATAATTAATACCAGATACATGTAACTGTACTACTTGTCAACGAAGGGAAATATAAGAATTAGTTTGTATCAAAATATTCAGTGTTGTGTTTGATCATTTTTTGTGCTGGTATTTTAATAATAATAATCTGTGGTCACATTACGCTGCGTGTTATGCAAAAGGCGTCGTGAAATTTTGACTGGCCGATTTCCTATTTTATTAACAAATTATCATAGCGTAAGTCGTAATATTTATACCCACATAATGTGAAGCTTTTATCAGAACGCATCCCATGTACATTGTAGCAGCCAACATGGCGACGGCCGTGCCGCATGTGCCCCCAAAACAGGACCTTCCACCGCCCGGTGGATACAAGAAGATTCCCTTCGCTCGTGTGCCGCCCAAGAGCTATTTCACAGGTGCGTGCATACGTAGATACATTCAAATCTATACAATGCAATATGCATACTGTTTTTGTAGGCTACACCATGATTGGCACCTATTTGGCTGTCACAGCAGCGGGCTTGGGCGTCTATTATTTGACAGCCAAAAAGGTCAAGCGCGACGAAATCGAAATGCGCTCGGCCCAGAATGTCATCTTCCCTGTGCTGATTGCGGAACGTGATCGTGAATTTCTGCGTCAGCTGCGCCGCAATCGCGACGAGGAGGCTGAGCTCATGAAGAACGTGCCCGGCTGGGAGGTAAATGATGCAATGTTGAATGCAACGCAAATTACTGCAATTAAAACTCTTATTCTACTACTCTTTTGCTTTTGGCAGGTGGGCACCTGGTATGGTGAGCCCGTGTTCAAGACACTGCCAGAGGACACGCTAGTCACGCCCATATTCAAGGAGTTCTATGCTCACTCTGATTGGAAATCGTATGCTAAGCGCGCCAATCTGAAGCTTTGGTCGTAAACGAATGTGAAGGAGGCGGAGAAGCAGAAGGCTGTGTTGGAGCAGGAGCAGCTACTGCTGCTGCTCCTGCTGCGCCCGCCTTCTGCCATCAGTTTAAATTAGTTAATGCACATTATATAAAAAAAAAAAATCAACTTTGTTTACAGCTGCGCCTGAACGCACGTCTGAAATCAATAATACACCGAATGCGCTCTGCATTGGTTTATGTCAAAAAGAATTCACAAAACTTTTATTTGTTTTTTATAGAATTAGAAATTGAATTCAAATAGAATTTTGGAGTTAAATCGGTGATGTTCGATATGTGTATATAGTGTATATATGAATTGGATATGAGTTTAGTCTGCACTTTATTCTCTTCTGGGTATATATATATAAATCAATAACATTTAGACAATAATTCTTTGTATGCCCATTCTCAAAAGGACTTTCTTTCGATTAGCAAAAGATATACAGTGAGTCAAAAAAGTATTGGCACACTTGAAAAATCAAACTTCTATGTGCTGTAACTTTTTTTTTGAACACACCTATAAATAAATGATAAACGGTATTTATTAAAATGATTTATTATAAGAGTATTCAACAAAAAAAAAATTAAATTTCTGCTTTGGTTCCTTTGTTTTATACTAAAATATAAATAAAGGCACAAATTTACGTCAAAAAAGTATTGGCACATCAGGCATAATCAGTGTTCTCCGTCGTCACTGAATCACCCTAATATTTTGTTGGCCCTCCGTTTGACTGAATAACAGCCTGCAAACGTCTCTTCATGCCACTTATAAGTTTCGACTTTTCGTGAGTGCTGATTTTGGCCCATTCAGCGCGTAGGGCCTCCTTTAGAGAATCCTTTGAGCTTATGTGGTGAGATCGGATCTTTCGCTCCAGTAGGTGCCACACATGCTCGATAGGATTCAAATCCGGAGATTGGGGCGGTGTTTTGAACTGCTTGCAATGGTATATGAGCCACTCCTGCACAAGATAAGACGAATGTTTTGGGTCATTGTCTTGCTGAAACTGCCAACCGGTGCCACTGAAACCCAGTTTTTGAACACTTGGACTTAAATTCTCTTTGAGAATGTCTCTGTACACATTTTTGTCCATAGTGTCATCAATAAAAACGAGATTTTCAACTCCAGAGGCAGCAAAACACCCCCAAACCATCACATTACCGCCACCGTGCTTAACCGTTTTGAGCAAGTTATTTTCCTGAAGCTCTTTGTTAGGTTTTTGCGCTCCATCAGACCCAAATAGATTAAATTTAGACTCGTCACTAAAAATGATTGTGTTCCAAAATGAATCCGGCTTATTTACGTGTTGTTTGGCGAATTCTAGCCTATTTTTCTTGTTCACCTTAGAAATAAAAGGCTTGCGCATAGGAGCACGACCATGATACCCGTACTTACACAGGGTATTTCGAAAAGTTTGTGGGGTTAAATCACTGTCAAAAGATTCCTGTAGGTTCTCGCATAATTTCACAGCCGAAGTATGTGGATTTTGGACAACTGTGGACACCACAATCCGTTCCTGGCGTTCTGTTAAAATTTTAGGCCGGCCTGATCTGCGTTCTGGAGCTATTTTTCCCGTTTGTGTGTAATGCATTATAATATTTTTCACACTAGACCATGATCTGTCTACAAGTTTGCCAATTTCACGATATGATTTATTCTCTAAATAGAATTTAATTATTAATTTCCGTATTTCCAAAGAAATTTCTGAACCTCTAGCCATTTTGCTCATGATCTCTTAAATTTCCGATTAGAAGTAATTGCAAACACATGCAAGAAGTGATTGCAAACACATGCAAGAACCGAAACGAAGCAAATCACAAAAAGGAATGAAAAAAAAACGGTAGTTTACGATTGTAGCAACGAAAGCGTAAGCTAGAACATAAAGTGTGCCAATACTTTTTTGATGTAAATTTGTGCCTTTATTTATATTTTAGTATAATGCAAAGGAACCAAAGCATAAATTTAATTTTTTTTTTTGTTGAATACTCTTATAATAAATCATTTTAATAAATACCGTTTATCATTTATTTATAAGTGTGTTCAAAAAAAAGTTACAGCACATAGAAGTTTGATTTTTCAAGTGTGCCAATACTTTTTTGACTCACTGTATATACATATGTATATCTCTCATTCTCTCTCTCTCTCTCTCTATGCGGAAAACTCTTTAAACTTCTTCTTTGCCAAATTTCGTGCTTATAAATGAGAAACAATTTTGATCAAATTATATTTTATTTTATTTTTACTTGTTTCATTCTTATAAATAGGAAAACTAAAAGAAAAACAATAAATTTTTACTATGCTATATATATATATGTATATATTATGGATAGTATTATGAAATTGGCAATTCGAATCAGACGGACATTTCTATATCGATGCAAGTTTTGTAATATTTTCTTTATTTTTTCATTTGTTTATAAAAAAAATATGTATGTATGTAGCGTAACATCCCCGCAAGGATATCAGAGGATTGTTTGTTGCTTTGTGTGTGTTTTTGTAGATAAAGTGAAGATGTGATCCAGATATAGCTGAAGTATCTAGATCTGTTCTGTCTATGGGATGGTTGCCTCGACATTTTGACCATAACAAATTCTTATATTTATTGATACATAGTTAAAAAAAAAATTATATATATATATATATATATATAGTTAGATTTTACTGCTCGTCGACGTTTATATATGGGTATGTACGCATATATATATATGCATATATATTTTTTGTGGTCTCCAGGTAGGCAAAAATAAAAAGTGTGTGTGTGTGTGTGTGTGTGTGTGTGTGTGTGTGTGTATGTATGTGCTTGTGTGTGTGTACATATTTAAATTGCCAGCTGGAGACGCATTGGACTGCCTATAAGCTAATATTTAACTATAGTTCCTCCCCTCGTCGGTGTGTTCAAGAAAGCAAGTGTATGTGTATGTGTGAAAAATAAAAAATTTCAATTTCATTAGCCAGCCTCTAGGGCTGCTGCTGCTGTTCAATGTATTCCTCCTCCTCGTTCTCCTCCTCCAACTCCTCTATAAGCTCTTCCAACTCCTCCAACTCTTCCAGCTCCTCCTGTTTGATAACAACGTAACGCAGTGGTGGCGATACAAGCACTTGTGCCTCCTGCTGCAGCTCCTCCTCCTCCTCCTGCTCCTGCTCCAGTTCCTGCAGCTCCAGCACCTCCATCTCCAGCACTTCTAGTTGCTGCTGCTGCTGCTGCGGCTGCTCCTCCTCCTTCTCCTCTTTCAAATCACATTGAAGTGCTCGATTCGATCTTTTGCGCCTGCGCCGCCAACTGCCATCACGTTGCTGCCACCTCTACTTCATGTCGCGACGCCGCTTGATGCTGCCATCGCACGTGGGCAGATGCCGTTGGAGAAAGCCCTCAAAGACGAATTTGCGACCACAGCGCTCGCAGCTAAATTCGCGCTTCTCCTCCACCTGCTGTTTGTGCTGACGCAGTGCCTCGGCATTTGAGTATTTGTCGCGGCACGCATCGCAGGCATAACGTCGCTTCACCTGACCCACATCGAACACAACGGTAAAGTTCTGGGAACAGAACGAGCACGTGAACTCCTTGACGACCACCTTCTTGCCGCCATGCTGAGCGGCCAATGCTTCCGCCTCCGCCTCGAGCTTATCCTGATGCTTGTGCGAGTCCATGTGAGCATTGTATTTGGCCTCGTCGACGAATTTGCGATAGCAGCGCGTGCAGCGATGCGGCTGCTCGCCTGTATGCCGCATCATGTGCTCCTTGAGGTAGGCCACCGAATTGAAGATCTTGCTGCAGACCTTGCACTTGCGGTCCTCGGTGGAGACCTCGTTGCGCTGCCGCAGGCAGGCGCGCATGTGCAGCTTTAGAGAGCCGGCGGCACTGTAGCAATTGCCACAATTGGGGCAATAGAAGGTTTTGTTGCGTGACTGCGAGTCCGATTCGGGACTGTGATCGATGGTGCCCTCGAAGACAATTGAGCCCATTTCATCCTCCTCGTCGTCCTGCTCCTCGCCCTCCTCATGCTCAACGCCAACAATTTCGTCCTCATCGTGCTCAATAGCCTCGCCATCTTCATCTTCTTCATCCTCTTCATCGTCATCTGCCATAGTGGGCACAATGTGCAATATGGTATGTGTACCGTCGCCCTGCTCAATGGTTTCCACCTCCTCAACGGTGCTGTTCTCTACCAGCTGCTGCAAGGTGACAGCATGCCCATTCTCATCAATGATCACCTCCTGGGCATTGGCCAGCGCCTCGTGATCACGTTCGCTGAGGGTCACCACAGCCGTTTCAGTGTCGTCATCTTCGGTGGTCGTATAGGCATATGTATACTGTGTCGACTCTCCGCTGCCATCGACGTCGTCTGTCTCATGTTGTATGATAACTGGCACAATCTCCTCCTTGGACGGAGCATCTGTCGGGCTGGACAGCGTTGTGTATTTGATACGCTTCGAGTTCATATCGCTGTATATATATAAATATATATATATATGTATATATATTTATATATATATATATCTATAGATAATATATATTATATCTTTCTGTGCCTCTAATACTTAATGTTAATGCTCGCTGTGATTTCGTTGCAACACACAACTTTTGTTGTTCCTGGAATGCGGTGCGGCGCGGCGCGGCGTGGCGTACGTCTTCTCCAGCAAATGATGAAAATTTTTTTTTCGCTTTAGTTGTGTGCGTGTGATAGTAATATGTTGCGTTTTGCAATAAATCGTTCGTCGGCTCTGGTACTGCAAAATGTTTGTAAACAATGCGGTAGATGGTAAATAACTTTTGGCGCGTTCAAATTATACTTTTTTCTTACAATAGTCAACACTCTTTCTCGACTTTCTTGCCACCAAGTTTAATTCTTCCACTTCAATATCACAATTTTCGTCGATTGTGGCAACATCGTCTAATAATGGTCACACTGGCTCGAATGCTGCGTTGTTTTTGGTATTTATTGCCACGAAGTTAAGTTGGCTGCTATACGATTTTAACAGATACGTCACGTATCACGGGCTTACGTCCGCCATTTAGTTTAACGTAAAGCAGCTTACGTTACGTTACATTAACAAATGCCATCAAGTCAATTGTAAAACAATTAAACGAGATTTTACAAGTAATTTATGCTTGACAAAATTATTGTTTTCACAGAAAGTGCCTTTAAGGCTTCTGCATACATGTGCAAAATTTCCTTACGTTACAAACTTCAAAAGGTGGCAGCACTGTGGACTGACAGCGTTCGATATGCGCAGCAGCCGCAGAACTGTTGTCTAGACACACGGCGCCAACATTTGAACACATCAAACCAATGCATACGCCCTCACTAATGGATATTAGTTTGATCATCTAAATGAAAGATGAAACAAGTATTTTAAACTTGTTGAATATTTTCGCGGTTTTTCATAAAACAGAGCAGAGCATTTAACTGAATAAATGTTGCAGGATATACCATTATGTGCATATGTATGTATAACCTATATAATTATATACACATGTATTTTTTTGTTTATATGTGCGTGCAATTGCAAATATGTATGTATGTTCATTTATGGTTAAACACATTTTTGTCACGTTGCCAAGCAATACGAAGTAAAGCGCATTTCTGTGTCAATTGTAAAATGAATTAAAATATATGCTCGCCACTATATATAAGTAATGCAAATCAAAGATAAATATGTACATATATAGACATTTGTGCCGATTATAAATTGAAATATAGTCTTTATTGGACTTACGGTGCGAATATTTTGCAGGCTCTTTGACATCTTCGATTCGGCTATTGCGCACAATTTGGAAATCCAAAGAAAAATTTTTTACGAAAATTTTTGTTTCATTCAACTTTGTTGTTGTCAAATAATAAAATATACATATGTTTGTAAACGTGTAAACAATATACATATTTCGTAGAGCATTTGACAATGCGATCTCAACAAGCCTGGCCTTTTTGGATAAGTACAAATCTCTATAAATTTTCGTTTGTTTGTTTTTATTTTTCCCATTTTTCTTTTATTTTTATTTTATATTATTTTACTTTATTTTATTTTTTTACTGGGCACATTTCGTACGATCACATGAGAAATATTTCCATTGACTTTTGCAAATTTCCACAGCTCAATGCGAACAGTCATTGTACGCCGTATTAAAAACTTTTCCATTGCCCAAAAGATCATAAAAATGTAAACACATATACATACGTACATACATACATACATATGTATATGTACATACATATTTATCTGTATAACTGGCTGAAAAAAAACCGTTACTTAATAAGCTTCAAAGATCGGAAAAACGTCATTTGCAGCTTTTTTTTTTTTGCACGTTACAGACCTTGAAGATAACAGTAGAGAATGAGGGCGGCAGGGGATGTGCATGGGGTAGGGGAAGTGTTACGGGGGAAGCAGATGAAAAACAATCGAACTGCGCACATTGAGCGGGAGCTGCACTCATTACACCAGCTGAAACACCCAACTCTAGTTAAACAAGACGTAATCGTGGCCAACGCCAAGTGTTACCAATTCGTAATTGCAAATTGCTTTTAAAGCTGCAAACAATAATAATAATAATAATAATAAAAAGTTATTAAAAAAGAAACAGTTAAACGAACTTTGTATAAGGCGAGACAACTTTTGAACGCCCTTTGCAAAAAGAGTTGAGCAGAAAATTCTCTGCCTCTGTAAAAATTAATAAAAATAAGAATTTCGCTTATACATATAAAATATAAAGTTAAACTAAAAAGAAAATAATGTAAATAAATAAGGAAAGGGAAATTAAAAATGTTTCTAATTAGATTTAGATATAACTAAGCTTATATAAACTCCATAGAGTCATTCAGTTTTTAACTGAAATTCTTAAACTTAAACTATACTCTGTTCCCAAAGTGAAAAAGGAGTATATTAGTTTTGCTGTCCGTCCGCCTATCCGTCTGTCCGTCTGCCTGCATGAATGCGCTTTTAGAGCTAAAGACTTGAAATTTGCACCACATACTCATGTATGCTCCCGAATTATAAAGTGTACAAATTGACCCGATCTGCCAACTAGGGGCGCATGTGCACGTATGCCAGTAATCAAACTAGTTGATGAGCTAGAGAGTTGCAATTCGGAATGTATGGTGACAACCCAAGTTCAAAAAGCTATGGCGGATATATCTACGTGAAAAGCGCATCTTCTACGGCTTTAAAGGCAGAACGCTGAAGATCGATGAAGAAGTTATATGGTACGCCCATTGGGGACCTGAATTTACAGTGATTTTTCAAATTGACTTGAAACTTGGCATGTATAGGAAATACGTTTCGCTAATTGCCGAAATATTTCATTTATTAATTAACAGAGTATCACGTAATTGGTTGCACCCAATTGCAACGTTCTTACTTGTTCTAAATTAAAGTTAATTAATATTAGATAATAAGAGTGTATTTGAGTTTTGGTAATATTCCTGCTATATATGTACATATGTATGTACATGTATATTTGATTAGATTTAAAACTACTTTATATGATTTAATCGTACGAAATGCTTGTCTCAAATCAAGTTCAATATATAGCTAGATATTTATACTTACCATTTATATGCATATGTATGTACATACATATGTACATATGTATGTATAAACAAGTAAGAAGGCTCGACTACGAATTACCCTGAACTCTTCTTCTTTACGCACTTAGAGGCGCGCGCTCTGCTAACTGCGCAGTTGCTGCTGTGGCTTGGGGGTGGGTTGGGCTGAACTTTGGACGCTTATAACTCCATTTCTAGATGCATGATCTTTATAAAATTTTAAGAGTAGATTAAGAGTATCTATATCTATCTATTTGCCAAATTGCAAGTCTCTAGTATTTGAAATGCGTTTTTTGCAAATTGTGGGCGAGGGGGGCGTGGCATCCAAAATCCGAAAACTACAAAATCTGCGTATTTATAATATCTATCTAAATATATAAAGTTGAAGTCTCTGGCTGAAACGATGTAGAATTTATACCCTAAAAACCTAAAAAATGTAAACGAATTTTCGATTTTTTATCGATAATTTGGAAATGGGATGAGTTATCGAAAACAAAAACAAAATAAACTCGTATTGCGTAGCTAACATACGAGTGTTCATGTGAAATTTCAGCTCTCTAGCTTTTGTAGTTTCCGAAATCTCGACGTTCATACAGACGGACAGACGGACGGACGGACGGACGGACGGACGGACGGACGGACGGACAGACGGACAGGGCTAGATAAACTTATTTTTTTATGCTGATCAAGAATATATATACTTTATGGGGTCTGCGACGTCTCCTTCTGCCTGTTACATACATTTTCACAAAACCATTATACCCTGAATTCCCATTTTCAATGGGTTCAGGGCATAAAAATGCCCAATGGGCATTACATATTAAGTGGCAAAAATTTGTATATTCGCTGCATACATCAAGAGAATGTTAAAGCCAGAGCGAGAGAGGTAGAGAGGGTAGGCAGAAGACAGCGTAGATGATTCAGAATGCGCTAATTCAGTCACGTTTGCCGTTTCAAAATGCAAATAGACGCTATAAGCACAATACAAGCATACATATATGTACATACATACGTACACATGTACATATGTACATGTGTATAGTCGGACATACAAACGCTTGCATGCATGTACATGTGTATGTATGTATGTATGTGTGTATAGGTTGCGGTAGGGCTTTAGCGTTGTTTAATCTTTCTGCTCATTTTGTTGCATTTCTAATCGACTTTGTTGTTATCTGTCAATTCACAATTACATCATAAAATGCAATGTTTATTTTGTCATAAACTTTTCTGTATGTACATATGTACATACATACATACAATACAGAGGCACACACTCATCATCAGTTTGTATGTAAGTGCAAGATTGCGAATTACTTCCCTTATGAAATGCATTGCATGCTGTCATACATACATATGTACATACAAGCATGTACATATGTACATATGTATGTACTTCAAGACAGAGATGACGAATAAGTGAAACAGCTGCGCTCGTTACTCGATCTATTTGCCTTTTTCTAAATGATGGCAGAATACTCTCTACATTAAAAGCATCAAATTTATCAAACAAGCATGAAAATTTGCTACGTATTTATGTACGTACGTACATACATACATATGTACATAGTACATACATAGTACATACGTATGTACCTGCGTATGTGGCTGGCCATCGTTGGAGCGGTACGTGCGAAAATGACATATTCCATATCAAATTGCAACATGTCGTCTGGTGGTAGAACAAAAAAAAATCGAATTTTCTCGTCCAAACTTATGTGTGTGGAAAGTTTTTGCCATATTGTTATTTTTTTTTTGTTTTTTGCATTCTCGTCTTTTTTTTTTAGCGTATGTGCGTTTAAGTATGTGCCGTTATTTATATGGCTTGTTTGCTGCTGGGCTAGGCATAATTAGTAGGGCGTTGCCAGATAGTGGGTTTTGAGAAACTTTCGTTAAGATTTGCATATGCATTTTGGCTATGCAGACTTGTTGTTGGTTGTTTGCTATTTTTTGCCGTTAACGCGTGCCGCAAAAAAAAAACACAAAGAAACAGATCGTACGCAAATTTAGCAGCTACTGCATACATGTACATGTGTGTATGTATGTGTGCGTGTATGTATATACATATGTACGTATGTATGTATGTAAATGAAAGGAATGTAAACGTACATACATATGTATGTATGTACGTATTTATAAATGTGCTTAAAATTGTTTGCATATTTCTATGAATATACATACATATGTATGTATATACATATGTATGTATGTACACATATGTATGAGTATGTATCAATAGGACTTTCCGTATAACAAAACCTCATAGATACAAAATTAATTCCATGCTGGATACATTGAAGTAAGAGTTCTCTGTTTGTTGTGCGTGTATGTGTAATTGAAGGGGCGCTCGCAACCCAAAGACACATACACACACACATGCACACAGACATCGAGTGGAATTTTCCATGCAATTTTTTGTGTAATTGTTCGCAGCTCGTTCAGTTTTTGTTTTGTTCTTGATTAACCCTTAAGTGGCTTGCCCACAGAACATTTCAAATATCAAATTTTCAAACTGTATTAAGTTATTCGAATTTTTTTTTTTTTTTTTGGTAGTATGTAAAAATGTAAAACTATTCCTAGCCCTTAGATAAGCCGAAATCACAGCACATTAGCGTTATTTGTGCCGCTCTGATAAAGGCCATAAACTGTGCAAAGTCTCCATTAGGCGTGTCTAATTGCCGGCCAGAGACCAAAAGTAGTCGCAGCTAAAGCCCAGCAGCTTATGAGTGAGCCCACACATACATACATACATACATACATATGTACATGATACGTAGTATATGATACGATAATCCCAAACTAAAACTGGCGGACCAAAACGACCCCCCGGGCATTGCATGGGTTTAATTGCACTCTCGATGCTTTTGCTTGCGATTTTATTTTTTATTTTTTTGCAGTTTTGTTTTTGCTTTTTGCTTTTGCTTGCGTTAATGGCATGTGAACGAACGCGTCCAACAGACAACGAAGAAATGGAGAAGATGAAGAAGAAGAAGACGCGACTGCAGCAGCTGCTGCAATGACGGCGTTTTCAATGAATTTGCTTTTTCGCCCACTTTGTCTTTTTGTTGTTCTTAACTTTACGTTTATTTTTTGAGTACGCAACTTAAAATTATAAAAAAAAAGTACAATTATTGGATATATTTATGAATATATGTGTATATATATATGTGTGTGTATGTATGGTTATATTAAATATTATATCATATTATGTATATGCATACACCTAGTCAATGACAATTTTGATCTCCAATTTGTGGCTAGATTCTTAAAGAGAAAGAAGGGAGAGAGAGAGAGAGAAAAAAAAAACAAATAAATAGATGTTAAACTGGTTTCTAGAGATGGTGCATTTTTCAACTGGCCATTAAGCTCTCCAGTCTCTTTAACTGGAAGGACGATCGACCACGACGGTCTCCACTGAATCATCAACAGTTGCAGCTGCAGTTCCAGCTCCAGCTCCAGCAGCAGGCGTAGCCGCAGCTGTACGTCTTCCACTGCCATTTTGGCCATTTTGATTGCTCGGAGCGCTCTGGATCGGCGGTAGGCCGACGAGCTTTTCGCTCTCGCGCCACAGCCAATCGGCGGTGTCCATGTCCCGGCCCCAGGGCACCAGTGGAAAGCGCATGCAGTCCGTATAGTAGTTGCCCGATGAGCACTCCAGCGCCGGATCCAGTGCCAGACGCAGTGTAGTCTGTGCCCCAGCACGCGGCGTCTTAAAGAAATATAACGACAACACCTTCAACGCACTCTTCGTCCAGTTCGGGCCGGCAAAGTGGCGATTCAGCTCGGTTCGTACCACGCCCGGATGACAGCAGTTGACCGTGACGCCGGTGCCCTTCAGCAGCATCGAGAGCTTCCGCGTGAACAGCACATTGGCTAGCTTCGATTGGCTGTAGGCGCCAAAGAACTTGCTGTACTTGCGCTCACTCATCAGATCCTCGCGATTGATGCGACCGAACAGATACGCTGCCGAGCTGACCACCACAATGCGACTGGGCGCCGCCTGCTTGAGGCGATCGAGCAGCAGATTGGTGAGCAGAAAGTGGCCCAGATGATTCACGCCCAACTGCTGCTCGTAGCCATCGGCGGTCAGGGTGCGCGGACAGGCCATGACCCCAGCATTGTTGATCAACAGATCGAGACGCGTCTCCTCCGTCTTGAAGCGCGCCACGAAGTTGCGCACGGACTCCAGCGAGCCCAGGTCGAGACTGCGATTGAACAGCTGCTGGTTCTGGGTGCGATCGATGATCTCGATGCGTGCCGCCTCACAGCGTGCCGGATCCCGGCAGGCCATGTAGATCTTGGCGCCACGGCGGGCCAGCTCCAGCACCGTCTCTTTGCCAATGCCCGTGTTGCAGCCGGTCACAATGACCACCTTGCCATCTATGCGGTTCGCCTTGCGATAGACCGGACCTTGGATGCACTTGCGCAGCAGCCACATGACGAATGCGATGCACAGAAAGATCAGCAGCAGCAGCACCAACCAGGCCCAGACGCCACGGAAACACAGCGCCTTCTCGGCCGCCTCGGCGGTTGGATCGTCGTAAGCAGGCGTCGTTGTCGTGGGCGTGGCAGCCTGCGACATAGCTAGGATACGACTTTGTTTGGATACCTATAGGTGCAATATATGTGTGTGCGTCTGTTGTGCCTTGAATTGGAGTGAAAAGATATGAAGCGTTGTGCCTGGGGGACGAGAAAGAATTGCTGTTGTTATCAATGATATTATCGATAGTGTATTTATCGATAACTTATCTATGTTTCTTTGAAACTCCAAATAGCTTTTTTAGAGTGAAGCATTTGATTTATCTATATGCAATTATCGATATATATACTAATGCACTCAACTCGATTATCTCTCAAACGTCAAAGTACAAATACATAATCGATATTCAGCATTGGTATCGATAATTTTGGTTATGAATTAATTAATATTTTTTTATTAAACATATAATTACAAAATGTCAATAAGCTATAATATAAAGTTGACATATTTATCGATGACTTGTACATGTATTATCGATAATATATATATATTTGTAAATATAGATCAATATATGTATATGATGTATGCAGTTTCTATTATAAGCGAACAAAGAGATAATTTAATAAGTAATTATTGCTAAGCCTAGACTATTATTATATATTTTATTATTGTGATATTCATGTAGAGAAGTATGAAAATACGATCAAAATATATACTACATGTGTAAGTATATGTATGAGTATATAGATATAGTTATATTAGTATATTTCTATACATATATGTATTCTGTTTCCATTATAAGTGCTTAGACGTACAATATTAATTGATATAAGTTGATAATTTAGCTGCTTAAACTTGACATAGTTATCGATCAGGTGTTGTTGCAAGTGAATAGCAATAGTTTATATAAGTTAGTTAAGAGAAATCATTTTCTCATAGCACATATTTTTTGACACATTAATCCACATGAAATTCAGTTTGTATTAAACTATTTTCTATATTTAAATTTAACAATCGGCGTTGTTATCGAAGCTGAACAAACAGCATTGCGCTTGGCTTTCGATAACATGGAAATGCATGTTTTTGTATGGCGCATTCGAAAACAAGACTTTCGAAATTGTTTCGTACACTGCCAACATACACACATACCTTTGGCTGACCCTTTTCTTTCTCGTTCTTCTTCTTCTTCTTCTTCAGCTACTGCTTTTGTCGCCGCACTTCCTCACGCGCTAAATTCACACATTTGGTCGAACAACAACAACAACAGCGGCGAGAGTTGACTTAAACACTTGACGAATTGATGCCGGCTACTCGCGCTCACTCTCTCTCTCTTTCACTCTCACTCTTTTGCTCTCTCTTGCACACACTCTATGCGATCTGCGTGGGGATATGCTTTGTGGGGATTGCCTTTTAGCGCTGCTCTTGTTACCGTTGCGTCCAAGCGTCTCGCGCGGTCTTAGCCAACTGAAACAAACAACGGCTCCCGATTGCCATGGCTCCAACGACTTGATCGCTAACACGTCAAAATAACCTGAATATAATTTTAAGCGGCGTCGCTGTCGACTTGACTGGCGTCTGTTATTAACATAACTTTATGCATGTGCATGCGTCGCAGTCGACGCTGACGTCGTCGCCGCAGTCCAGCCATAGAAGCTGCCAATAGCCTCGCCTCCGCCTGTTATTCCCATTACAGTTGTCGACGTCGTCGTCGTCGTCGTCGTTGTTGTTGTTGTTGTTGTTGCTGGCATTAATTTCTTTTCTTGCTGCCTCTCTTGGAATTATGCTTTCGACTTTCACTTGAAGCCACGCTTTTTTTTCTCGCTTCGCTGCCAACGTTGCGACAGCGCTGCCGTTGAATAACTTTACTTGCATTCCGCTTTATTTGTCTGTTCGTGTTCTGCGGCTTCTGCGGCTTCTTCGCCTTGTTTGTTTTGATTGTTGCTGTTGCTGTCGATGTTGCCGTCGCTGTTGCCGTCGCTGCCGACGTCGACGTCGCTACCGCTGCTCTCTTGTGTTGTCATGCTCTGGCCCTTTTTTCTACTCACTGAGCTGGGCTTGGAATCACCTACATTGGGCTTCAAGCATAGTCATTAGGGTAAGCCGACTTTTAAATGCTTTACATTTTTGCAAAGAAGAAGAAGAAGAAGAAAGAATTTGATTTGTTTATAGCTTAACATACTGGCTTTTGGTTTTGTGGTATCTAAAATTAGTTTTTAGGCTGGGTATTCCCTAAATTGGGAATGCCTCTAATCAACGATCTCAGTGGAGCGAGACAGTTTTTACAGAGTGCGCCGACCTGGATATACCCACAAAGCGTTCGCTCTCTTGCCAGAGCCAATTGGCAGTCTCAACATCGCGAGCCCATGGTACCAGCGGACACTGGAAAGAATCGGCGTAAAGGCTACCCGTACTCTCGGCCAATGTAGGATCTAGGGCTTGAAGAAATAGCGGGAGAGCACGCTAATGGTAGCCAGAAACCAGTTTGGAGCCACAAAATGACGATTTCAAATGGACCGGACCAAGCTAGGATGGCAGCAGTTGACCGTACCCCCAGAGCCTATTAGCAGCGTTGCTAGCTTACGAGTGAAGAGCACGTTGGCCAGCTTGGATTGTGTGTAGGCACCCAGTAATTTACTATACTTTCGTTCACTCCTCAAATCCTTGCGACTAATACGTCCGAAGAGATGCGCCACCGAACTGATCACCACAATGCGACTGGGCGCCGCTTGTTTGAGCCAATCCAGCAGCAGATTGGTGAGCAGAAAGTGACCCAGGTGATTCAAACCCAGTTGTATCTCGAAGCCATCTGTGGTTAGAGATCGAGGACAGGCCGTGACACCAGCGTTGTTGATCAGCAAATCGAGTTGTGTTTCCTCGTCCTTGAAGCGTGCCACAAACTGACGCACAGACCCCAGCGATTCTAAATCAAGTACGCAATTGATCGGCTGCTTATTCGGTGTCCATGCCATGATCTCGATGCGTGCCGCCTCACAGAGAACGGGATTCCTGTAGGCCATGTAGACTTTAGCGCAACGCCGAGCCAGATCCAGCACCGTCTCCCTGCCCGTGTTGCAGCCGGTCACGATGACCACCTTGCCATCTATGCGTTTCGTCTTGCGATAAAATGGACCTTGGATAAAACGACGGATGAACCATAAGACCAGACGTACGCCGAGTCCAATGAGCAGCACTTGCACAAGTCTCAGCGAAATGCCTCGAAGACTGAATTGTGGTTTCTTTGAGTTTCCAATGGGTGTGCTATTCATAGTGGGTACATCACTTCGAATTCGTTTATGTTGAGTGAATTCATTTCAAGTGGAGCCCAGCGTGAGATCTCTTAAATCTCAGCCGGAAGCAAGAACTGAACAGATTGACGACAGTTCAGTTTTCTGACAGCAAATCCTATAGCGCTCATTTCTCAATTCGGACTGCACGGAATTTCAAAAGGGAAACACCCTCGTACTGTGTCTATCTAGGCTAGAGACATAACAGCTGGCAAGGGTTCCACATTAAAATTGAATTGCGTGCCACATTAACTATGCAGGGTCTTTAGTTTTTTAATCTACTCCCACTCTAATCACTTTCCTTACTTTCATGATGAGCGTGAGGACCTACACCACAGTCCATTAGCTAGACCGGCTAACGCAAAGCTTTCAATGCCAAAATAATTTCCCAAAGCCATGAAGTACATACATACATAGTTGGCAAGCTGCTTATGATGACGAGTAGGGCTCGCCACGTAGTGCTAACAAGAGATAAGCCGATTAACACCAAAAGTCGCACAGTAGTGCAGCAGCAGAGACAGAGCCTAATGGATTCAAGCACTTCCACTGTGGACAAACACCCACAAATAATTAGTTGAAAAAAAAAGCAAAAGAAAAAAAGAGGCAGGAGCTGACCTTGTACAATCAATTCGTAATACTCCGTAATATATTGTGGCATTAATATTAATACTATAATAATATCATAATTGGTTCATTGGTTTACTTTTAAAAAGTCCTTGCCATCTGCTCGGTTTCAATGGAGCACAGCTCATTAACATAAAAATTCTCAATAAATATATGCAAAGGGGTTGTTTTGGACCCTGACCCAAAATTAAATGCTTCTCAATGGGGAAATCCGTCGAAAGACAAAATCAATAAAAGCAACGCGCGTCGTGCACGCAGTTGAATATCCTTGAGCACAAAAGCTGGACATGCCTCCAACCGCAGAAGGTACACACATCGAGGGGGCCAAAGAAGGCAGAGGTCCAGGAGAGCGGGGGCTAAAGCGAGGAAGATAACTTGTCATCTTTGCCGGCACAGACGGGGAGGCAACCGCAGTGTCTGTTTATGTTGACGCCGCTGCAGCTGACGTGAGTTTTGGCACGCAAACCACAACTCCTGAGACAGACACAGAGCGACAGGGCGAAAGAGAGAGAGAGAGGGAGAGCGAGAAAGAGTGACAGGCAAGCAGACAGAGGGAGCGAAAAGTCAGAGAGAGAAAAGCGACAGGGTAAGTGAGTGAGTGAGAGAGAGTTGCGCATGGGACGAAACTTTGACTAGGTCAGGATAACAAGGCATTGTTAAATCGATGGGCATATTAAGGCAACAACCCCTCCAGAGAGTTTATAGTGCCTATAGTAGACACTTTTTTTTTCCATCCTCACCCCAAAACCCAATTGTTTTCTGTGTCAAACACGAGTTCTGGGTATTTTCCGTTGGACAAAAGTGCGATCAAGAAGATAAAGAAGCAAGTTAGCTTGCTCTAAAGTATCTTAACATGCATATGTATATGAAAGTTATATTTGCTAAAATTGAATTGGGCGACACTGTGCTTGGGCTGGGGGCTAATGCGTGCGCCATGATCCTGCATATCCTTTGCTGTTCCCATTGCTATTTGCGAGGCACTTAAGTGCGCTAAGTACAGACTTAGTTCGTTATTGCTTGCTAATTTGCTTATGCCGAGTGCCAGCTGAGTGCAAAGTGGGTGGCGAATGTTCGCCGTTAGCCTACGCCGACGCCCCAACTTCCCCAGCCATTAATTCGATACATCCTTTTGACATATGCTTAGTGCGACCCTCGCGCATGCCACGCCCTGTCTCAGTGGCATTTGTGACGTCAAAGGCAAGCAGCATATATAACGAATGTCAAATACGTTAGAATCAAATAGCAAACATAAACAAGCACACATATGCATGCATGTACATACATATGTACATACATGTACATATGTACATCTACTAAATAAACACACATACACACATACAAACTTAGATGCCACGTGTTTGTTTTGCTCTTCTGCTTTTGGCAACAGGCAGTTTTAGCGGCTGGCGCTTTGCCTTGATCTTTAGCCGATCTATGTATAAACAACACGATAAAAATGCCACAACGTAACAGGCAAAGACAAAGGCAATAAATGGAGGCAACTGTACATTGGAATTGGCGTGCTCCAAGTGAAATTTCTATAAACAATTTCTTTCGCTTTTCATATTATTCGCTTAGTTTCGTTAAATTGCAATATGCAATTAGATAATCGCTGAAATGAACACACATAAACATGCATACAATCATATAAAAATCACACACACGCACACATCAAATGGAAGGCGCGCAAAACAGTTGAGTTGAAAGCGTAAGACGCCGCCAATTATTTTTACAGCATGCCAAAGCATAAGAGTGAATGCAGCACATCATAAAGCAATGCAACAATGCGTGCGAGTGTGAGAGGAGGCATGAGTTCGAGAGCGAGCGAGTGGGAGAGCGAGGGGCGTGAGAGCGCGCGTGTGAGAGGCTTCTAAACTTAACGACATTGGAACGACAATTCAACTAAAAAGTTTGGGGTTGGGGTCAATGCGGCGGCCGTCTCAAGTGTCAGTGCTATTTGGCTTGTGACGTCACAGCGTTGCGCAGATTTGAGCGCGTATATGTGTGTATGTATATGTGTGTATATGTATTCATTCAATTGATGCGCAAATGTTAATATTACCTTTTGCTTTTGCTGGTCAAATCGAACACGAAATTCTTGAGCAAAATAATAATTGGCGAATTGAATGAAGCACGCGCAACACATTCATGCAGTTAACATTGATTGGTGAGTGTTGTCATATGGCCAGTTGTTGAAGCGGAGGGGGAGATAGAGAGAGGGAGAACGAGTGCGAGAAAGAGACACGAATGCTGAGTATGGCAAAAGAAAACCTGTTGCTATTTCTTATTGCCTTGCACGAGCATCCGCTGAGGAGGAGCTCTAGGCGCAAACGCAAGAGTAATAGTCACCTCTTAAAAAGGATATGCTCTATATAATTGCAAAAGCCTGATAAACGATGCGAAGTACATTAGAAATTGAAATCGTAAAGGCGATAATTCTATTTGGATTATTTTAAGTATTTACATAAATTCCATATACCCTATATTTATTATTTTATATTATATATATTAGAAACACCCATAAATCAAAATTCACAGCTGCATTTGGGTTAGAGTCTTTAAGTCTTAAGACTTACCACGCCAATTATCCAAATTCTTTCGATCAATTTAAGTGACCATTATTCTGTAAATAGATGTATATTTAATTGTGCGAGCAGAACAAGTTTTATGCTTAAATATTTATAAATACAGGGTATAAAGTGTGCTGAAAAAACAAAGAACGTTCTAGTTGAGGCTACTCGACTATGTCATATTCTATAATTAATTCTGTAATTGTAATCAATTTGTGAATTGCTTTTTAAAGATATTCACAGATAAATATTTTGGACTCAGTATATATGTCATCAAATATATATCTATATACATTTATACATATAAATATATTTACATGTGTGCACCAGTTACATACATTTCTATGTACATTTATATCTATTGGTATATACATACATACATATATCTGCTCACAAATATACCCGATTTCTGAATAGCTTTGCAGTAAGTGCAGGGTATAGAAATGACGAGAACAGAAAAGTGGCTTCGGCCGCGTCGTAAATTAGCGAATTGAATCGAAGCAACTGAAATGTAGCAACAACAACAACAACAACAGCAACGACAACAACAACTCTTAGCCCGTGTCAAGGCCAACCCAATTTGTTATTGTGCATGTCGCAAAGTGCGCGCGAGTGAGCGAGATGGCCAACGGCAGGGAGGGAGCGGGAGTCCGCGTAACTGAGTGACAAAGAACAAAATAAGAAGAAGCAGAACATTCACAAGTGTGGGGAGTATTCGGCTAGTAGATATCATAATGCATTGGTTTATGTAACTGAAGAACTGAACTGAATTTTGATAATTTATTTGATTACTTAACGGAAGACATATGAACTGGAACTAGTTCAATAGGTGAAGTCTAGAAACATAAATTGGTAACAAATTAATAAATTTTGCTGTAGCAAATTATATTTCAATATCTCTAAATTAATTTAATATTTAAAATTTTAAATTTATATCGAAATATAGGAAAACAAATATAGGAATAAAAAGATCTGAAAAGTGTTTGTGCTCGTAATACCCTGCTGAATGCCTTGCAGGGTATAGAAATGAAAGGGGGACACAAGAAATGGCATTACGAATTGTGCACGTATTTATGCTATTCCGTTAATATCGCGAGACGGAATAAGGAAGGCAGGTGACTGGTGGCAGGAGGCAGCAGAATCTGGGATGTGAATCGCTGAGGAAAACAGAATTTAATTGGCGCACTGCACAATGAGCACCATCGACAGAGATCGACACATCAACAGATTGAACACAAACACAAACACACACGTGGTTTATCATATAACATGTTATTCGTATCGAATGGATTGCAGGTTTCATTAGATGCATTCGATTTGGCAGTGTTTGATGGGGTATAAAAAAAAACAAGTTGATGGAACCAATTGGCAGTGCCACAATATATTGGCAATACACTGAATGGATCGAGAGTTGACGTAAATAAAGCGGATTTTACTAAATGTCTAAAAATTGCTAAAAAGAGAATTTTCATAATAAATTAAAATTTTTATTACAAAAAAGGATAGAAAAAAAAAAATAAATAAAAAAAAAATTAAAAAACAAAATATTTTTACGTGCTCATTACTTTGAAGCACCTAAATAATATTTTGTTTGCTTGCTTTAATAATAAATATATTTACATATACATTATAAATATTTATTTTCTTTCATTTCATTTTTATGTCTATATTTATTTATTTATTTATTTATTTGTTTATTTTTTTTTTGTTACAAACGAGTTTACAGTTTTTATATGTTTAAAATGTTTATTGTATTTTATTAACTTTTTTTTTATTTTTTTTTACAAATGAGTTTACATTTAATAATAAATTGTCTATTCTCTATCATATTTTTTGAATCTTTAAAAGAGGCAAATGCAGGCGTGTCCGATCTCGTAGTAAACCTATTCTTGATCAATGACAGTCGAGCCGATTTGGCCCTATCTCTCTCTGAAATCAACGTTAATTTTTCAATTCAATTCATCAAGTTTTCCAGGATATTGCCTAATCACAAGAAGCTACTAAGTCGCAAAAGCATTAAAACATCTTTCGACTGGTTACTTCTTATCTAACCCGAAGAACTTGCTAGTTGTTCTACTAACTCTTTCAAATCCCTTCAAATTACAGTAATATGTCAAAAGTCTTCCTTCCATTTATTAATTTGATATAGAAATCAAATTTCCAACTGCAAAACTGAACCGGTTCGCGCCATGAGCTTCAGCTCTTCACGCTTGTTTAACAAGCCGAATCATCTAGATATTATCGGAACACTCCTGATTCACCAAGAGTCACAAATATATATGTATAGCTATATATTTTTTTGTGGACAGTTATTTCGCAGTTGTTGCGCGCCCTACGCTTGTCATCAATCATTCAATTGATGTTAGTGGAAACCCGAACGTAAATCAAGTGCTGACATTTATGAATGCATAACATGGCATACATACATATATGTACATACATCTAGATATAGATATAGATATATATGTATATGTATATCCATCCATCTAGCGTATCCTCAACTGCGTAGCTAACTGTCTCTATCTGCGTTCGTTGGTGTGTTTGATTGCCATGTGAACTAGAAATATGCCAAGCCCAAAAAAACTGCCTCGAACCGGTTACACAGTAGCGATAAGAGACCGCTGATAAGCAGCGTGAAAGAGACAGATGAAAGCTAGAGAGAGAGAGAGGGAGAGATAAATGTTTCATATCATTTATATAGATTTGCGTATAGTATATATATCTGCCTTGCACTTGCACTTGCCATGCGATTCAGTCTTTTTTCTTGATATGACTAATTGAATGACAATAACTATTACAACAACAACTGACAGCACTTAAGATCGTTCTATTTGTTTATATACAATGCATTGTACAGATTTCTCGTACCCCAGCCCAAAGTCCATTTCCCGACATTTATTCTAAATGTTTCGCGACTCATTTCTTGAAATTTTCTCTCGTTTTGTTTTCTATTTATTTGGCAATTGAGCAATGATATAGAACTTTGATTCTAGCCAATTTCTAACTATATAAATGCAAGAAAAAAAGTATATGCTATATATAGATGTTTGATATAACACATTGAAAACATATATGAGTTAGCTCATACTAAATTTAAATATCAGACTATACTAGCTTATCTGATGTGTTGCACTAGGAGATTTATATAATAAATGATAATAAAAAATAAATAAATAAACACTGTTTTATTATCTAGTATATTTATAAATATTTATATATAAGAGTGAGCTGCTATATCAGCTTGTAGTATGTAAGTAGAGCAGATCTAACAAGTAAGAAGGCTCTAGTCGACACGGTTCGACTACGAGATACTCTGAACCCTGCAAAAAAAACTAATACTCTTCTTCTTCTTTACGAACTTATGAGCGCACGCTCTGCTTATCGCACAGGTGCTGGCGTGGCTTGGGAGTGGGGTGTGTCTATTTGCCAAATTTCAAGTCTATAAGTGGGTGTGGCATCAAAAATCTGAAAATTACAATTACAATTTGCATATCCATAATATATATCTAATTATATAAATTTAAAGTTTTTAGCTAAAACTGTGTAGAAGTTATGCTCAACAAAACGTAAAAAAGTAAATGAATTTTCGATCGAGTATCGATAATAAGGAAATGGGATGAGTTATCGAAAAAAAAGAACAAAATAAACTCGTACTGCGTAACTAACATACGGGTATTCATGTACATTTTCACTCTCTAGCTTTTGTAGTTTTCGAAATCTCGACGTTCATACGAACGGACGGACGGACGGAAGGACGGTCAACTTATTTTGTTGTGCTGATCAAGAATATATATATACTTTGTGGGGCCTGCGACGTCTCCTTCTGCCTGTTACATACATTTTCACAAAACCATTATACCCTGCATTCGCATTTGGTTCAGAGTATAAATGTAGCTCACAAGCTTTAAAGTATGTGCAAAGCTTAGACGGGTTTCTAAGCGTTATTGAAAGTGTTTTATGTATACTATATACATACATATGTATGTATATGTATAAAATATAAATACAAATATGTATGTTTTTTATATAATATTTTTCAATTGTAATATATATAGATATATATATATATATAATATTTATTTTTAATGTTTTTGATATTAATTTTTAAGCACTTTAGAAATATTTGTCTATGTACATACACATATATAATTTTTTTTTTATATATATAAACATCACAATGTAAACATAAAGCACTCTAAAGACAAATATAACTTCATTTGAATATTATGTATAATAAATGTACTCTATATACCATATAAAAACCATATATCACTGGCGAACGATATGTTTTAGATAGCACTTCATCAAGCACATTTCAAATTTTATAAATATATATATATATATAAATATATATTTCATTATTTATATTTTCATAAATATCATACCTTGAACACAAATCGCACTTTCAACTTGTTTTAAACACTATACCATATAAACATTTAGATATCAATCCCAATCTATGCTCGACCCAAGACAAATCCGTACTAAAACAGAAATTGCAATTGCGAATTGATACACAAGTCTACGGCTCAATCGCTGGCTTGATTAGCATTAAAGTCTATCAACTAAGAGCTATTGGCATGCTAATCGTCGGTATTGAGAACGCAGCTGGAAAAGCGCCGCTGCAGTTACCCTGCAGCCGGGTTCAAGTGAGTTTCAGCGATAAACGTGAACAATTTTCAAAACTAATGAATAATGAATGCAAACAAATAATAAAATGTACAAATAATAATAATAATGAAATTTCAGGCAAGACAATATGCCCAGTCTGCGAAAGTGATTGATGGTTGCTCATGACTTTACGTTGTTTACAGGGTATTTTCAACCAGATATGCCCATTTATTAACCATAAAACTATTTATGTTTCCATTATTCTATATATAAAAGTTGATTTTCAGTTCAAGTCAAGTCAGTGCATAAGACTCCAGCTGGAAAAGCTTAACAGGGTATTGCATATAGTATATTAAGACCAGACACACTTGTTTTTTTAATTACTTACTTAAATAATATATATAAAATTGATGTATAAATTATACCTATAATTAACAAGCTAAAGCTCAATTTCGTGCAATGCTAGTAATTTACAGGGTATTGCATGCCACCTAGGCATGCGTTAGCTCTAATAATGTTTCTCGTACATTAAGCTGCTAACTAATATGCCCAATTGCAGATGCATTTTACAGGGCATTTTATAGATATACAAAAATTAAGTGCTATTAATTTACAGGGTATTGAATGCAGCCAACATCAATTGAATTATAGCTAGGCATGTCCTAGCTTTACTAATGCTTCAGCTTTAAGCTAATAACTAATACACCCAATAACATATGCATTTTAAAGGGCATATTATGGATATACAAAAATTAAGTGCTATTAATTTACAGGGTATTGCATGCAGCCACCATCAATTGCATTCTGGCTAGGCATTTACTTACTCAACTGATGTCGCATCCTTAAGCTTCTAACTAATATATCCAATTGTAAATGCATTTTACAGGGTAACACATGTCGAGCATTTGCTTGGCTATGTTTGTTGTGTGTCTTGACTATTGATTTTCTGGCTACCTTCGCTGTTTTCCGCATGCCACAAGAGTTTAAAGAATAAATACCAACGTCTGCAGCAGCGCGTCCATTATGTAGCAGCTGCAGGTGAAAGAGAGAGAGAGAGAGAGAGTGGGGTGGGGAAGGGGGTGGGGGGTCAGGAAGGTGAGGTTGTTGAGATGTGGGTTTGGCAGGTGTCGGTGGTTGAATTTGTGGTGGCATATTATGCGGCTGGCGCCCAACGCATTTTCTGCGCATTTGGCATGCATTCAACCTTTGGACTCATCTCCCCCTTGCTCTCTCTCTCTCTCTCTCTCTTTCTTGCTCACTCTCTCTATTTTGGTATGCCCAACGGTTGCTACTGCTTGCGTGACATTTCGCGAACAGCTCAGGGAAATTATACAGTTAAAAAACATTGTTTTACTATTATTTTTAATGATTTTTTGTTTATTTTATTACATTCTTTTTTGTTTGTTTGTGTTCGTTTTTTGTGTTGTGTATGTTTGTTATAAAATTAATAGCTAATCACTAACAAATTATAAGTACAAGTGTATATCATATACATACATATATAAAAACGAAAAAAAAAAATGTGATAATTATATATAATAATTACAATAATAATAATAATAATGTATAGGTACAAATGTTTTGGTATTTATAATATATA
Organism: Drosophila borborema; assembly: GCA_030914335.1. Classification (NCBI taxonomy): domain Eukaryota; kingdom Metazoa; phylum Arthropoda; class Insecta; order Diptera; family Drosophilidae; genus Drosophila; species Drosophila borborema. The sequence goes on from JAUESP010000311.1 coordinate 1,266,480, forward strand.
TATTTTTTTTAATATTATATAATGTATTTTCGTCAAGTCTGTAATTTTGCTTTCCTTTTCTCAGCAACAGTAATTAAATATGTACAGTTTATATAACTCGATATATATCTATCTATATATGTATATGTATATAAATGCATATACATATATGTATATGCATGTATTTATACATATTGTCATTAAATTGCGCTTAAATTTAATTTGCAAATTTAGTTTTTGTTTCCTCATTTAATTTGCACAAATTCTTGTGTGTTTATTTTTAGTGTCTTTTCGTTTTGTGTGTTGTTCTTATTGTTGTTCTTGCTCTTGTTATTATTGTTGTTGTTTCTTTTGTTTTGTGTTTTTCTTATTTTTTTCTTTTTCATGTGGTTCTTGTTGTTGTACAATGCAATTGGCAGTTGCAATTTTGTCTCATTTTAAGTAGTGTAGTTCTCGTTTTCTTCTTCTTCACTTTCTACTTTTGTTCCTAGCGAAACCGTAATGCTAATGCTTGTTTCCTCTATGGTTTCTCTCGTGTTTGACTTTCTGTGTATGTGTGTGTGTCTGTGTGCTTGTTTGTGTGGAAGCCTTTTTTTTACTGTTTCACGAACTTCAAGTATATGTAAATACATATAAATATATTTGTGTATACATGTATATATAAATATATATATATATATAATTAGCTTAGTAACACATCAATTTATTGATCAATTAGTTTTGTGTATTTTAAAGGAAAACTTGTCTAAAAATCCAAAATATATTATTAAAAAAAATGTTTTAAAATTTAAACGAGATAAAAAAGTAGTGTAAAAAAAATTTGCAAACAGCTGGCAACTTTTAATCCACATGCCACCGCGTCCTCGCTACCTGCTTCTCTCTGTACGTTCACGTTCGCTATCGCCGTTATTTGACGCTCTGCCTACGCTCACGCTCGCGTTCGCGCTCGTCCTCGCTCTCGCTCTCGCGCCTGCCGTCCCATTTCGGCACAGTCGCTGTCATTCAGCTGCATGCGCAGCCCATCCAGTATTCGAAAAACCGAATTTCATATTCGAGTTTCGCTTTCGAATTTCTTTTGTATCCCATACACATATCCCAACTGCAAGCGCAGTTCTCTGCCGCTGTGCGCTGCGCTTAACCTGGCGACGAGGTGGATCGGCGTAGTCGCAGCTTCAGCCGATTCATGCTGCTGCCGCTGCTGCAGCGCCGTCGACAGCGACGTATGGCGTACGGACTACCAGCGGTTAGATGCTCAGCGCTCCCGCCGTCACCATCGCCAATGCTATGGTTAAAGTCGAGCTCAGGCGCAGCTGCGCCGCCGGCAACGATAGCGGCTGCGCCGAACGCTTGATAGCAGCGCCTAATGCGTCTACCCAAACGGCTGACAACACTGGAACTCGGCGTTGGTTGTACGCTGGCAGCGACGTCTTCGCCCTGCCAGTCATTAATGCTGTTGTTGTTATTGTTGTTGTTGCCGCCGCCGCCGACGCTGCTATTGTGGTTGTTGTTGTTGTTACTGTGGTGGTTGTTGCTGCTGCTGTTGCTGTTTGTGTGTGTGACGTGTTCTCATGATCGCTTGCTGCTGTCCTTGCGAAAGGACTTGCGGAGCTTGTCGACCAAACGCATGTGGAACTTTGTATAATCGTTGCTCTGCTCCGCTGCTCGCTGCTCCTGCTGTGCTGCCGCTGCCTGCGCTGCTGCTGCTGCCTGTGCTGTGGCCTGCGCTGCCGCCTGTCGTTCCAAAGCCGATGCTGTCTGCGTTCTGCTGGGCGGACTTGAACGCGTCGGCGACATCATCGCCTGCGACATTTGCATCATGGAACCGCCGTGAGAGCTGCGCGAAGTGTTGCGGGTGAAGCCACGCGAGCTGTGGCAGCGCTGCATCTGCATGCGATGGGAGCCCAGTTGGCCGTGCGACGGCGACGTTGCAAAACTTTCGGACTTACATTCAGACACCTTGCGGCGACGTTGCTGTTGCTGATGCGACGGCTGGCCCGGCGTTCCGAGGGCGCTGGCCAAGGCTGAGGTGCCGTTGCCGCTGCTCACGTTCGAGCACTCAGATGTCTTGCGGGAGCGTGCACGCGTATCCTTATAGATATCATAGTTGTTTTTCATAACCGGCATCATAAAAGCCATTTCGTTGTTGTGGTTGTTTTTACTTGGCACACACGAAACAAAAATACCCACAAAAAAAAATCAGTCGAAATTATGGAGATTTCCAATCAAAAACTTCGTCTCGTTCGTTATTCCAGACGTTTCGATTTAAACTTCAATTTCAATATGTGTGCACGTTCGTCTTTACCGTTTGCTGTTCCTTTCTTGAACGCGCGATTCAAAAATGCACTTCATATGCAACTCAACACGACTTTTTGTCTCTCTTCCTTTATTTTGTTTTGTGCTTAATGGAAAACGTTTTAAGCGTGCGCTACACGTCTACTCGATGCGACTGCTGAATTGTATTTGAATCGTATTTAATATGAACGTTGCAGATTTGCCGCGGCCTGCTGTCAGAGAGCGTGACCAACATAAAGAGTACACTCTCTCTCTCTTGGTACGTCTTCAAATAATATTGTGTGTGTGCGTGTTTGTATGTGGGGTGTAGTAAATGCGCGCTCTGCTTGTTTGGAGTGTGAGTGAGAGTGCCTGCGTGTGCTGTGACATGCAATTGGGGTTGTTTATATTTTGAAGCGGGCGATATTGATAATCAATATCGTTTTATTAATGCTAATGTTTCTGGTAATAATGTAACAACATACTGTATCATATCATTTACTGCATCTGATATACATATATCTTTACTCAACTTAGACCAAAAGAAAAAAAAAAAATCACATAATTATTATGATAATAAAGTTTATAGTTTTAATTTACATTTATATATATATGAGGTGGAAATCAGTCTGTGATTTTATTTCAATGTTAAAATCTAAGCTAAGCCATAGTTTGATAATATTGTTATATAATCATTTCTAGAAACAATGGAAACAAACGACTTACGATATTGACCGTACTTACGATATTTCACATATGTGTCTGATGTGCGATCGTGTCTACGTAACACACATACGTATGCCTAATTGCTCTCAATTTACGCATACATGAAAGATTGAACGTCATTTATCTGTATGGGACAGATAAGGGGAAATGCACGTAATATATTTATATACGTATATAAGTGAATGCTATACGGCAAATAAAAGAAAATGAATTGCTATTCTGTTGTCGTTTTTTTTTTTAAGTCATATAAATGCAGTGCCGCCGGTAGTGCAACGCCCCATTCAACAATGCTTAGCTTAAGCGCTTCTAATTGTATGAGCAGTGTTGTTGCGTTGAGTGTGCCAGCACGGGAGAGAGAGGAAGAGAAAGAGAGAGAGAGGATGCAAGGCGGCAAGAGAGCGCGCTTGCGCTGTTGTGCGGGTCAGTTGTACTAGCTAAATGTTTACACAGTGCGCCGTTTGTGATAAGCGTGCGTTTACGTGATGTGTAGATATACAAGTAAATTGACTTGGCTTTTTTCTTGCAACTGAAAAAAGAGAAATTAAATTAAAATACGTTGCATAACAGCAGATGATTTTTTTTTTATTATTATTTTTTTTTTAAGCTTGACAAATTGTTAACGTCAAATCGAGTGTCAAAGTCGAATGCAAATAAACTAATTGTCAGTCACGGCAATTAATGCAGGGTCTATAGATAGCATTGCTTATCAGCTCTTCGTATACCCTTTCTAATGCCATTCGTATGCGTTCTTTGACTTAGGCCTCTGCACCCGCCCAGTGTAAGTAAATGAACAAAGGCATTTGTTTAAATTTTGTTATTTTTTCTTAATTTTTTTTATTTTGTTTTTTTTTTTTCAGTTTTTTTTCCGTTCACTTTAATGAATAATTTTCAATCAATGTTTGTTTTTCCATTTGCATTTCCATTTTATTTTGATTTTTGTTTTCGCTTTCGATTCAGTTTCTTATTCTTTTTCCACGCACATTTGAATATCTATATGAATTGTTAAATAATGAAAGTGCATATACTCGTATTTAGTTCATTGACTTCTTATTTTGTGTATATATATATTTATATGAATGTTGAAAGTTTTTTCGTTAGCAATTCAAGTTAATTTTGGATTTGTTTTTATTAGATTTGAAAAAAATTGATTTTTCGGTTTTGGTTTTCATTTTTTCTTAAATGCATTTTTTCCAACAACAGTTTTTTGTTTTTCGTATTTGTATATCGTTTCTTTTTGTTATATATTTATTATTTTCTTGTAGATAATACAATAAAAAGCCTTCAAAAGAATAATAATATCAGAAATTCATCTATTATCAAAGTGCGAAGCGGACACAAAACAAAAAAATAGAAAAACAAAATCGAAAATCGAAAGAAATCTATATAAATATGTTTATAACTATAAGTTAGGCAATATATATAAATATATATGTGTATATAAATTTTTGAAATTATTGTACAGAGTTTGTAACATTTTGCATTATATCTTAAATTATTATTATGAATATTTTTTATTCTTATTTTCTTTTTTTTTTCAAGTGCGTTTTGTGCTCATTTTTTTTTTAGATTAGTTCAGGAACTACAAAAAAAAAAAAAGAATAATAACAATAATAATAATACAAACAAATGCTATATATGCATATATACATATATATTCATATATGTACATATATATAAATATTTTTCTTTTTTTTTTCAATTTTCTCATAAGATCAATACAAATATTGTATTTGAGTATATATAATTGCAGTGCCGACAAAAAAAATGTTTCTCAATTTATAGCACTTTTTAATTCAGTTATTTTTCCTTTGTGTATTTAGTATTTGTATAATTTACCTAAATTATTATTTTGTTTTTCGTTTTACTCATTTTTATTATTATTTATTTTGCATCAATTTAATGAATGTCCGTTGCGCTAATATCAATCAATTATTATTTAAATACTAGCTAAAAAATGTTTGTTTTTGTTTGTTTATATATATAATTTTTAAATGGGGTTTACACGATAAGCGCATTGACTGCGCATAAACCATCTCCACCAGCTGGGATTGTGCTCAAGGAAAACTGGTTACGATTCGTTTAGATGAGAACCCAAAAAAATAGAATACTATATATATATATATATATATATATAGATCTACATCTATATATTTACTATATTGTTAATCAAAACAAAGGCAATCAAACTAGTATGCTGGCAGTTTTGGTGGCTATACAGAGTGAGTCTGTATATATGTATGTATAGGTTTTTGTTGCGATTACATCATTGCATAATGCGAAAGCTAGAGTACGAATGCTGGCCAGGGTGGCCAGACTATGTAAATGAAGACATGCAACAGGCTGAGCAGTGGCGTAGACGCAATTCATTATTGGTGGGGGTGGGGGCGCTTAGAGAGTACATATAGATGCGATCAAGGTAACCCCACTTGTCAGACTTCTTCAAGTTTCATTATGTATATATTTTGGTTTTGAGAGAGTTGCCACACCCACCGCCTAGTTGAACTGTTGAGCTAGAATCGAATAATTCGTATCATGTTGAGTCTGAGCTAGATCTATAGGTAACAACTACATAATACACAATACTTAGGATCTGACAGTTACAATTATAGTTACAGTTACATGGTTACAGTTATGGTTACAGTTACAGTTGCTGTTACAGTTACAGTAAAAGTTATAGCTTAGAAGATACTGAATTGCAACAGATCTCATATGAATCATAACATTATCCAAGATCACATCAAATTTGTCAGCGATTAACTCCGAAAGGCTGTTGCATTTCTTCAGAATTTGGGGCGAGGCGGGAAGGCAGGGAGGCAGGGAGGCAGGGGAGGGAGGTAGGAAAAGGGGCGTACATATATGAATGTAAGTGTATATATATATATATATATATATGTATATATATATATGTATATATATATATGTATATGTAAGTTTATATAAGTGTTAGAATGGTTTATCTCTAACTCTTTTCAGATAGCTTTCACATACATATATATATATATATAAATACATATACATAGTCGTATAGATCATATTTTAAATTTGAGTTAATTGTTGCTATCAAAAGATTGTATAATAATGTATTTGATCTTTTTTTTTTTTTTTGTATATATCGTATTTAAGTACATTTTTATTTAGCTAATAGAGTCGAAAGGAAATACTCGTCTCATCTGTAGATTTCATTTTCCATATTCTTAGTTTTTTTTGTTCAAATACATATTTGTGTTCTTTCAATAATTTGTTTAACAACCGCACTGCTTGAGGTACATACATTAAGGATATCCGATCGACTTGTCGATTGCAATTTTTTTTAGCTACCCTGAAGATGCAATAGTTTGGGTACAACAGGAAAAAAAAAACATATACATATACAACATATATCTATATATGTATGTATATATATTCATCTTAAATCAAACATATTTATATGTATATAACGTAGCTTAACAGTTTATTTTCTATCGGGAAACTTGCGATTTCTGGAACTGGATGCGGCGTCGCGACGAGGAAACTCCTCCAGCTGCATGCAAAAGAGAGAAATAAAAGAAAGAGAGAGAGAGAGAGAAAGAGGAATAAGCAATGTAAGTTTTATAGCAGTAAGAGCTTAGCCTGTTAAGAGACTAACACGATTGCACAGCTGGCAAAGTATGAAAGAGTGGGTGAGAGAGGAGAGACAGGCAGAGAGTGGGGTAGGTAGATAGCACAGCTAGTTCCGAGTATAAGAGCTTAGCAGAAGAGAGCGTGCTAAGCAGGTAGATAACGGTTGGTTGAAGAGAGCTCAAAACAGAGAGCGATTGCCATGGCACACGAGTTGAATGAACTGTTTAGAGATTGCTCAAGCAAATACATAAATCGTAGTCGGGATTAGCTCGACTCAACGAACGTTGAGAGTCGAGTTGAGAGTAAAGTCTTGGGCGCCCTTGATTGTGGCCGCTCAATCATTCCTTTCTTGATTGGCTTCACATGTTCATGAACAAAAGAAAAATTGGAACCAATCAGACGGTCGGTCATGAACAATTCATTTTGGAGAGTCAATGGCTCATGGTTTATTGAATAATTGTGCGTAACGTCAATGAAGGACCAAATGCGTAGTTCATGAACCACTGAGTCGCTCAATATCAATTTAGTAAAGAACTGTCGTTAATTGAGCACTGAATAAGTTCAATGAAACTTTCTTTGATCAGTATGGCCAGTTCAAACTGAAACTCAAACTACTGTAGCTATATTATATTTCCAAAAGGGAGAGTTGACTTGAGATTACATTTTGAAGAGAAGGTCTTATTAGACGAGATTAGGGAGACGTCTTCAAGTTAGTCATTTATGATTAAGAGTTTTCTTTTAGCAGTTTTCTCAAAGATTTTTTTCACTTGCTATTTGAATCATGGTGAGATTTCACTCAGTCGGAGAGTGCTCTGTGATAGTTTTGGGCTGTGGCGAGGTCGAGACAGTAAAGTATCGTCAATAACTGGAGAGATGTTCAAGGTTACTCTAACTAATCACGAGTTGTCTGAGCTGGCTTAGGGTTTCGGATGACAGTGAAGTACTGGATAAATCACTTAGGAACTAATGTCATTCTTATACATCTCCAAACATCTGCTTCTTCATCGTCACCTGCAACTAAACTCTATTGGTCTAATTGCCTTTTGAGTGCTCTTAGTGAGTTTAGGATTTCGGAAATTTTGTCGTGAGACTCTTCTCTTGTCTTTTCAAAGAGAGCTGCTGGACAACTCCTGAACAGAAGTCTTCAGATATGTTTTACTTTAATCTTTAATCTTTCCAGCTTATGGCTTCGGTTATAATATTGTGGGGCTCTATATCCTGAATATTGCTTATGAACAAGAACTCCTGGGAGACACAAAAGCTCCTCATCAGTTGCGTCCAGAAATTTGCAATGCCTTTTTAACTAATCTCGAATTGGTCTAACTGGACTTTTGACAACATGTTCTTGCAATACGATAAGGGAAAGAGGAAACTCCGCAACATCCTTCATCTTCAATGCCTGATTGCAATCGTGAAGTCTCTGTTTGCATTGATTTTCTGTTACTTACCCTTTGACCTGGGTTTTTGTTGCCGTGACGTGCTGGCGGTGGCAGCGGCTCATTCGTGTAGACTCTGCAAGCATTCGAAATTGATATTAGTAAATAGAACTACTCCAGTTGAGTGCTTCAGGCAGTTACCTGGTCTCCGTTTGGGCTTCGGGTTCGAGCAGCGGCAATGTATCCTCGCCCTGCTGCAGCAGCTCTACCGAGGCTAGGGAATCGCTGCCCGTGCCGGTGCCGGTACCGGTGCCGGTGCCCGTGCTGGTATCCTTGTCCTTGTCGGCTGTGGTGCTCGTGGTGATCGCTGTGGCCGCTGAGGATTCACCACGTTCCGCCTCGTGGCACTCGCACTGGCAGTCCTCGGGCTTGACGTAGTTGTAGTGCAGCTTGTCGCCGGAGCTTGCATCCGCTCGCTGATGGTGGTGGTGATGGGCGTGAGCGTGAGTGTGACCATGATGATGGCCAGAGTTGCGATGGGCCCCGGTGCAGATACCGGCCGAGGAGGCACTCGTGATGGCCGTCGTCGTCGTGGTGGTTATTGTCTCCTTGGGCAGCGTGGTGATCCGCTTGGCCGGTTTCCGCTTCTCGGGTATGTTCTCAAAGTCGATCCAATGGCCGGACAGTTTGCGCTGTGTGGACGCCTTTGGCTTGGGCTCTTCCAGGTTGCTAGGCACCTGTCCGGTTGGTGTGGGCTGCGGAAGCGGCGCTGCTGCTGCTACTGGCGGCGGAGGCAGTAGCTGTTTGCTGGAATCCTTGCGCTCCAGATTGTTGGCACGCAAGCCCTCCTCGGCGAACTCGAACCACGATTTGCCGCTGGCATTGGAGATGCGGCGTGGCGATTTGCTGCTCTGCGTCTTGTCCTTAATGGTGGCATCCTTGCGTGGCAGGCTAATGCGCAGCTTTTCGCTGCGCACAGGTCCGCCCGTGTCCAGCTCATGTGGCGACTCCTGTGGCGTCATTATGCCCACACCCGTGCAGTACTCCTCGAGGTGTGAGGGATTTAGCGGGGTAGTCGAGCGTGGCCGATCCACGGGACATGTCTTCAGCTCCATATTGGCGCGCTCCTTCATTGGGATGAGCGGCACGCCCTGGGCCCGCTCCTCGGGCAGTGTGGTGGGCACATACGGAAGCTCATCGTCAAAGGACTCCTGAGAGACCAGGCCGGTGCTCTCGTGCTCCTCGATCAAGCACACGTTGCGCGGAAAATGATGCCGCTTGGCATCCATGCCCATGGGCACGGCCGTTGTCAGAGACGAGCTGCCCGCCATGTCCGAGTCGCGTTCGCTCTCCGACGACTCGATCGGCTCGTGATCGTCCGTTGAGTGGCGCTCCGAGCGCTGCGTGGGCGTTGGTGACAATGCCTCCATCTCGTGCAGATCTTCATCCCGTTGGACTCTTACTTGCAGCTCTGCCTCTGGCACCGGCTCGGGCTCAGGCTCTGCCTGCGGCTCCCGCAATGCCACGACGGTTGCTAAAAAAGCAGAGTAAACGGATATGGGATTAGACAGGACTTGAACGTCAGAGATGAGGCCTTAAAACCTTTCTATGGAGATCCTTATACAAACAGATGAGAATTTTTCTTACGGATAGACTCTATTTATGTTTTATACCCTGAACCCTTTGAAAATGGGAAATCATCTTGGATGCCACGCCCCCTTCGCCAACATTTAAAAAAAAAAACGCGTTTCAAATACTAGAGAAAGTTTCATGAAGATCGTCCATCTAGAAATGGAGTTATAGGCGTCAAAAATATAGCCCAACCCGTATACTACGTGCTTAAAGAAAAAGGGTATCACTTCTTTTTGCAGGGTTCAGGGTACCTCGTAGTCGAGCAGTCTCGACTAGAGCCTTCTGACTTGTTATTCATTAAAGTTGTTTTTTATTTTTATCTGGGTTATATTAAGATTTTGTACTTTATCTATGGGAGTATATTTCCTATATCGAAATCCCTAATAAATAAAATTGTTGAATTGACAGGGAGCACTCGGTATTGGAAACTTTATTTTAAACTTTTAGAGCGGCACTGCGAGCTGGACTTGTAAGAGCTCTGAGCCTCCTTGTGTTCGCCTACTTTCACGTTTGCTGCCGTTGAACAAAGCCATTGTTCAATTGAAACCAAAAGCGAACGATTGTATTTTCTGTTACTCATGCCACGAACGTGGAAGCCCTCCAAAGCTATAAATAAAATATTGTGGACCTTGGCAAAAGATTGTATTAATTTATATGCGCTCTTTGGGATATATCTTAGACAGAGCCAGAACTCTGAAACATGGCTAGTGGGTTACTGCGAAATATATATCCTATGGTATTATACGCGTTATCAAGCTATGTATGCTTCTTTACCAGCATCACGTATCAAATTTATATACCTAGGCCTATTAATAAATTTTTTTATTAAAATATGATACTTTCTCACCTATCTGGGTCAAAATAGAATAAAGTATTTCTTACACATATAACATACTTAAGGCGCTTTCAAAGGTGAAATCATGACATACAGTAGAATTATGGTCAAGGGACCGTCGTTATACCCGGAAGACGCAATAATATAATATAAGGTAGCTAACAGATTTACTTCGGCCACACTCCACGGCAAATCTGATCAACATTATTGTAGATTCTAGTCTTCAGACTTAGGCAGATGATTTTACAATAAATAAATAAATAAATTTACAAAAAATATGTAATGATAAGTAATATAATATAATAATATAATAATTAAATATTTGATTTTTGAAATTGGTCAAGTTTTAGAGACTAACGTTTCGATTCCGGTATGCTCTGTCGCTTGGGCTTGCGTGGCACTGTTCCAGTCGTCGTCTCAGTCACGGCTTCAGTCACGGTTTCGGCAGTCACGTTTTCGTGATACTTTTTGCGCACATCGAAGTTCTCGAGGTAGCGCGAATGACGGACATCGGTTGCCGGTGGTGCAGCGGGCTGTACGGATGGTGCTGTAGCTGTTGCTGTTGCTGCTGCGGTTGCTGTTGCTGTTGTCTCCTCCTCGGAGTTGGAGCAGAACTTGTGCTTGGAGCGCATAACGACGGCGCTGCTGACCACAATTGTGGCACCTGACGCCTGTTGCTCCTCATCGGAGCTCGAGCGTGCGGTTGACTGAGGAACAGGTGCGTCCACACGCCGGATGACCGTGCCCTGACGCTGCAGTCCATCGGTGGTACAGTCGGAGGCTGTGGTTGAGTTGGAGTCGGGCAGCTGCACCTGCTCGGACAGTTGGCTGGACTGGCTCTCCGTCTTCGAGATGCTGAACTGTGTGGAGAAGAGCTGCTCCTGGCTGCCCGAGCCGAGGCGAGTGGCGAACAGCAGACGCCGTCGCTCCTTGGCCGCGGCATCCTCCACGGGCGCATTGACCGTGGCCACGGTCTGCACGAAGCGCGGCTCACAGGCGCTTTGCGTGCTGTCCACCGAGGGCAGACGCTGCATTTCGGCCAGTCCATTCTCGCGCACCACCTCGACGACCGCGTGCTCCGTGATCTGGGTCAAATTGACCTGCGGCTCCTGCACGCCGTGACGTGGCACTTCGCTGCTCCAAGTGCGCTGCTCCGACGGCAGCTCCTCCTGTGCTGGCAGCGTTTGTATGGCATCCAGGTCGGCGCGTGGCTGACTCGTCTTGCGCTGACCCACCGGACGCAGTGCTGCAGCCGCTGCGGCCAGCTGACTGGCAGTGATCGGAGCTCCTGCACCAGCAGGAGCCGGTAAGCTCGTTGACTTCGCTGCGCTGCTCACTGCGCTAATAATTCGTGTGCGCTCCATGGGCGGCGGCGAGGGCGCCGCCAGCTGCTGGATGCCCTGCAGCAGAGTGCGCGCCTCCCGCTCCTCGGGCGGCGTATGCAGCGGTATGTGAATGACGCCCTCCACGGGTTCATCGTAGTACCTCAGGCGTGAGTTGGGCCGTGAGCCGGCGGGCGTGCGACTCCGTCCGCCGCCTGGAACTGGTGGCGGCGGTGGCGGTGGCTCGGCGCTGTCGGTGGGCGAGGAGCTTTTGGAGCTCTTAGTGCCATCGGTGCCGGCACTGCTGCCCCGCTTGCCCGGCTTGAAGATGGCCAGCACCGACTTCTGCTTGCTGGGCGTCACGTTCTGCGAGCCAGGTGCCTGGGTCAGTGCCATCGCTGTCGACGGACGCTCTTTGCTCTTGCTGCGCGAACGGGAAGACTCTCGCGGCGAGTCGGGCGAATCCTTGCCCAGCCGGAACAGTGAGCTGAATGAGCTCTTGCGGGAAACAGAGGTGCCCGCCGTAGCTGCCGGCGAGGGCGAGCGACTGGTCAGCCGCATGGCATGCCGCGATGGCTTCGGACTGGCCGTCGGTGTCAAGCGATGCTCGTCCAAGCCGCCGCCCTGCAGGCTCAGCGAGGCGGGCTTCGACTGCGACTGGGAGTGGGAGCTCTTGGAATAGACGGGCGTCAGCTGGTTGGGTGCCTCGACGACACGCTCGTTGGGCGCAATGCCCTTGTCGCTGTACATGTGATCCGGACGCAGATTGATCCGTATATACTCCGTGCCACTGGGCGTCTTGCCGACGACCATTTGGCCGGGACTCTTGGTACTGCGTCGCTGTGCGCCCATTATGCCGGAGCTGGAGCTGGCGCTGGCACTGGCACTGGCACTAGAACTGGGCTTGGCTGCCCCACTGCTGCTTGGCTTGCTCTCCCCGTTGGCCAGCGTGGTGGGCTTGGCGCGGCGTGCCAATGTGCTGTTAGACGGCTGCATCTGCATCTGCATCTGGATGCCCTCGGCGAGCACCACTTGGGTGGGATCGTGTTTGGCGCGCGCCAGCAACAGCTGCTCCACGGCCAGCGTCGCCTCGCCCAGACTCTGAGCAGAGCTGGGCGCCGTTGAGGCATTGCTGGCACCACTCACAGCGCCGTCGGCGCCCTCGACGGGCTTGGGGCCGCAGAACGATGTCTCCAGCAGCATGCGATGGGGCGACGGTGAGCGTGAGACGCAGGAGACGGCGGACAGACGGCTAACGGCCGATCCCTGGCTGCCAACACTCGAGATGCGGCTGGTGCGGCCCGAGATGCACAGCAGCGCGGCCACCTCCGAGCTGGCCGAGTCCTTGCGCTGATGCTGCTGCAGATAGCTCTGATGGTCATCGAACTTGAAGATGTGCGGCGACGAACGCTTACCCTGCGAAACGAACAAAAAAGAAGCAAGTTCAATACATTGCACAGCAACAAGCCGCAGGCAGCACGTGACGCAAGGCACGTGGCAGAGCAGAGTCATCAATCCGTACTCAGCAAACCAAAGGCAATTGGACAAGGACTAATGCCACTCAAAGTGAGCATTGTCGAAAAAAAAAAGAAATGGAAGCTAAAGCGAGACAAGTTTATGTAATGCTATGCGAAAGTGCGCGACTTAGCGATACCCTGCAATGCGCTCTAAGCTATATACGATATAGTATATAAATATATCCTCGGACTATTTGAAGTATTCAAAATAAAAACGTACATATTGAGACCGTTATCGTATTGGCATGGCTATAGTCAAAATAAATACAATGCAATTGATTAAACATTCATTTATTTCATTTTATTCATATCGATATTTATCGATTTCTGTGAAAGTGCTCATATTCAAGGAAGAAAAGAATGGCTATATATTTAAAATTAGTATTGTGCAATATACCTAAAGTCAATATATTTATATCGATATTGATGGATTTTTTAGTTTTTAGGAGTTTGTAGAGTTAAATGTATAACGAAACATGGAAATTGTTATCGATAACTTGAAAATTTAGCTAATACGTGCACTGAACAGGCTACTAACTTAAATTTGAATTCAACTTGATATTAGCTTTGAATAATGACTTAATCAAAGTATGAAAAGATCGATTATTTTTATCGATATTAAAATAGAATATTGTACAATTATCGAACACAAGAAAACTCTTTGATTTATTATTATATATCATATACAAATATTTATTTTGCTACTATAAATTTGCTGATATATCTTTAACTTTACTAAAACTGCGCACTAAACTGACCCTTTTCAGCTGACAGGCTGACAAAGGGATATGTCCAAAACAGGGCACTAAAATACTTCAAAATGGAAGAGCAGTGAACAAAAGCTATCACGCGTTAACCCGGAACACAATCTCTGACATTCATTCAATCGCATGTCAATTGCATTTCGACTTCCTTCATGGGCCGCTGCTGGCCTCGCGGCGCGTTCTCAGCACGCAGCGGCGATTGTGCATAGAGAGAGAGAGAGACAGAGAAAGAGAGAGTGAAGGAGAGAAATATATACATATATATGGTTAGATAAACAGAGCGGCATATCAATAGGGTACTAGCGAGACACTGAGAGAGAAAGAAAGAGAGATAGAAAGGGAACAGAGAGTGCGGAGTCTCAGAGAAAAAAAAAACAACATGCAAGCGAATTGGTATAATTGCTGGCTTGTGGACTCAATGGGTGAATGAAACTGGAAACATTGATACATGCAAAGTACCCCACAGATAAAAAACAGAACAACAACAAAGAGCAAAGAGCAACAGCAACAACAATAACACTTTGATCCGAAAAGCATTAATTAGTAACTGCATCGAGCGCCAATGTCAGCTGCCAGGCATACGGATCGGATTTTAACATTTAATTAACGTTGTCAGTTGCGAAATTGCTTTGCGATTGCAGTGACAACAACAGGGGGGTGAGGCAGGTGTTTACACCTCACTTACTCCCAATTAGGGCGTGGCATTGACAACAATTCGTTGTCCGGCAGAAGCGGGCCACTGGTAAATTTATAACTCAAATGCAATGCATCAACTGTGACCGGGGCTCTCTGAATGTTTAACTAAACAATTGAGGGGAATCATACCAAACCCCATCCCTCCTACCCTCCCTACCGACCTTTGCCCAACCCCACCACACGCAAAGTTGGCCAAAATGTCAAGGCCGTCGTCGGCTCGATAAGCCATCAATATTGTCCATTCAACCACACATATCGAATGTCGTGTCTCTGTTACCAATAAACTTGTTAATTGTGGGCCAGGTGAACTGTTATTGCGGTTACCCGTAAACCGCAAAAGTCGAAGCTTAAAGTTTGTTCCAAGGATTTTGTTGTTCATTTAACGAACCAGTTCATTATGGAATAAAGTTGAAACGACAACTGAACGAACGATATGTTTGCCAATTGAACCTAATTGATTGATTGATTGCCTGGCTGATTGACTAACTGAAACGAAATGGATAATCCGAAAGTGAACGATATGTAGCTATTCAGAAATCGTTTACTCAACTCAATTAGTTATTCAACCAGACTTCTATTAGCTAAATTTATCACAATTTTGTAGAAGATGAAAATCAGACAGTCATTCGAAATCAATAAGCTGATATCTTCTTCTTCTTCTGACAGAATGAGAAAGAGATAGAGCTAGAGAGAATAAAGAAGATACAGAGGGACAGAGAGAGAGAGAGAGAATAAGAGAAAGAGAGAGAGAGAGAGATAAATAGAGAAAGAGAGAGAAACAGGGAGAGATAGAGTTATAGAGATAAAGAGAGAGAGAGAGAGAGAGAGAGAGAAAGAGATCATTGATAATTCATATAAATAGAATGCCTATGTCTACCCTAGTATAACATCCAAATTATGTACTATCCTCTATCAATGATATATATGTAGTAACATCGATCAATAACAATTCATATAAGTATATAAGTATTGTGTATTTATTGGGCCTAAATAGTAGAATAATGTATAGTAAGGATACACTATTATATATATATATATATATATATATATATATATATATATATATATATGCATATAAAATTTATATGCCTATAGAAAGGTTGCCTGTGTATGCTCTATATAGATAGAATCATTTATCAGAAATTGATTCGATTTTTTTGTTCAATGACAATTCATATAAAGAGAATGTAGCTATATACTCTATATAGTATGATGTCCCAACTTTAAATTATTCAACATAATCGACATTTTTCATGAAGATATTTCCAATAGAAATCCCTTTAAATATGATTTCTAAACTATCTCCTATCCCATATTAAGGATATATGTATACATGATATATGATATCTGTATATACTCATATAAAGAGCTTGCTCGTAAGCATATCCTATATACTATTCTGTATCTGTGACAATCATTAGTAATAAGTCAATCTCTACAAGCTCTTTGTTCGAGCAACTTTGTTTAAATACGAAATCAACTTGTGGCTTTTCATACCCTGAAATCATTGAAAATGGGAATTCAGGATATAATGGTTTTGTGAAAATGTATGTAACAGAAAGAAGGAGACGTCGCAGACTCCATAAAGTATATATATTCCTGATCAGCACAAAAAAATAAGTTGATATTGCCCTGTTCGTCCGTCCATATGTCCGTCCGTCCGTATGAATGTCGAAGAGTATTAGTTTTTTTTTTTACAGGGTTTAGGGTATCTCGTAGTCGAGCCGTCTCGACTAGAGCCTTCTTACTTGTTTTCATTGTTATAGGGATTCATACATAGTACAACAGCAACGTTCGACCGCATTGGGTTTCCATTCAGCAATGCCTTTATTCAATGGGTAAGCACATGGTAAGAGCAGTCAGAGAACATAGAGAGAGCGAAGAGAGGGAGCGCGACATTTTTTCTCTCTTACAAGTTTAACTGAAAACGCAGCTCTTATGAAAATTATTAAGTAATTACTTTAATGACTCGAATGACTTGGCAGTTACTTTCAATGGGAGAGACTTCAGAATGCAACTTTATTTAATGTAGTGTGAGTAGAAGAAAAAGGACCGAGCTGGCTGAAATGTTTGGAGAAGTCCAAGCAGAGACTTTAATAAAGTAAATGGACAACAGATGCTCCAGCGAAAGGGACACAGAGACATCAAAAGTGCGTCCTAAGCGGATGACAGTATTCAACGCACGGAAGGAAGAAAGGACATAACCTACTCAGACAGTGCACACTTAGTGCACATGCCAGGCAAGACTTCACCATCATGTTTAATGCGGATTAAGGCAGGTGTCTCAAGGAGGCAGCATTCCACTGAGCAGTTGAAATGCACTCGACACATCATCGACACAGAGCAACAACTCAACTGACGGCATTGTTTTGCCCGAGAAGAAGTTGATACTTGATATTATGTTTATTATTTTTCTGCATTTCACACTTTTCTCTGTCATCAACTATTTGCTGCGTCAAGTATGTCGCAGCTTATTAAATTCCTTGCTTATCTCAACAGCTATATCATTATTGCCATTGGCTTGGCTTGGCCTGGCCAGCAGCGGCAGCAGCAGAAGCTTCTTAACTAGTTTCCGTCACTTTTCAATTGGCCAAGTTTCTGTTACGCATTCAGTTGGCCAAGTTGGGGTTATGCGTTTTATTAAACTTCTCAATTACATTTAGCCAGTCAGTGGAGTCCGGTCTATGCGTTGCACGTTGACAACTTTGCTAGAGACGCCAGCAGGAAGCGTGGCCGCTACTGTTCTGGCTGCCATCATTAA
Organism: Drosophila borborema; assembly: GCA_030914335.1. Classification (NCBI taxonomy): domain Eukaryota; kingdom Metazoa; phylum Arthropoda; class Insecta; order Diptera; family Drosophilidae; genus Drosophila; species Drosophila borborema. The sequence goes on from JAUESP010000311.1 coordinate 1,283,959, forward strand.
TAAGTTTCTAGCAGCAGAACAGTTTGATTTGATTATTTTGCCACATGAACTTTAGTATCCCCAACAGAACAGCAGCACGAAAATATATACATATATAGTATGTATATATATATAAAAAACATTAACAAGCGGAAGTGTTGGCGTAGCCAGAGTTGCCACGTTGTTGCAATTTCAATGAGCTAGCTGACTGCCGATTGGTCGCGTTCCGTTTCCGTTTCGCCTGCTGTTCGTGGCCATATGTTTTGTTCCCATCTCGCGCTGCCTCTGTCCCACTCTGTTGCCGTCTCACTCTGCCGCTGTGCGAAACTTTTCTGGAAAAGAGCAGCTCGAAGCACTAATTAGACCCTTTGTCTGAGTGTCACCTAGCAACATGTGAACAGAGTGCATTTCCCCAACAAAACATTTCAAATTTTAGCATTATTTTTTAATTTAATTTAATTAAACTAATTTGTTAAAATTGTATTTCATGGGAACCTTCTGCGGAGCATTAAAAGTTGAGACAACTTTCTAGTTACATTTCAAATAATGTAACATGAAATTTACATTTATTTTTCTCATCAAAGACGCATTTAAATTCTAGTTCTACTCAAAGTCTACACAATTGCTCATATATTATTCATTTATGTCATGTGTTATATACATTTTATGTATGACATATTATATATCAATCGATCGGTCAGTTATATTCGTTTGAATTGAGCATTTGATATCAGAGATTGCAAATAAAAGTCTTTCACTCAGAGCAAAAAGAAAAGAGGAAAGAGAAAAAACTCAGAGAGCAATCGATTGCTTCGGTTCTTCAACAAGTTCGTTAGTAATAGAGAGTTAATAGTACAGATCGTATGGTTGCTTTTATCGTTCTGGATTTTCTCCAAGAGTTTGCTTGAGTTTTATAAAGCAAAAGTCTTTTGTGTAGGTATTAGATATTCATTGCGTACGTGAATTGAGTGTGTGCCTATGTGTGTGAAAGAGAACACTATTTGAGTTCTTTACATGATTACACGAACGTCAATCGTAGCGTTCTCTAATAATGCTCGGTGAATAAACATCACACGAGTAGTTCAACTCAAGGCGCTCGGCCGATAGCCAAAAGTAAAAGAACCGAATAGTCTTGCTCAGAGCGAGAGCGAATGCGGGCAAATGTTTACCATTCATTATTACTCGCTAATATTCGTGAATATTCACAACTATTCACTCACATATCATATCATGACTTTGTTTCCTTTTCATTGCTATTCATAATTCACAAGTATTCATTACTAGTGATTACTATTCACTCATAACTATATTTCCTTCTTATTAGCATTAAGTATTATTTACTATTATTCATTATATTTCATTACTACTTATTGCTATTCATTCTTATTCATATGCATTCATTACTATTAATTTCTATTCATTACTATATATTATTATTTATTCATATATCATACCTGATCTACATTTTTCTCATTACTATTCAGTGTTATTCATCTCTATATAGTACTATTCATTCATATCTCAAATATAGATATTAAACAATATAGTCAATAGTCAATTATACTCATATGAATACTTCTGACAGACTGAAGAATATATTTAGTAAATTATACGTATTTCTAATTATTTAATTGATATACTCATATACTCATATTGTCATATACTCGTATACTCTTATACTCGTATACTCAAATACATTCATGAACCACTCATAGATACTCATTAACTTACATCTAGTCTATTTATAAGGCATTTGCTAGTCGTTAATGCCCGCTACTTGATTACACCTGCTGGCTCTGGCTGCAGTCAGCTGTTGATGTTGTATAAAATTTGTTGGCCATCAAGTAGCAGTCGGGCAGGTAAACTGCAGCTAAACGGGAGTTTTCAGTTCTCAGGTGTCAGTCAAGCGCATGCCGCCCCACTAGCCACTGCTGCAATCGCGGCTGCACTCGCCAGGACATACTTGTCGCATCCTTCAGCCAGACAGGTTGCAATTTTAAATTATTAATTTAGCTGGTCTGCAGTTGGCGTTGCCTTTGCTTTTGGCTTTGGCTTTGCCGCTGAGTTTCCTGGAGGCAACCACCTCAATGCCATTGAAAGTATTTCAATTTCCTTTATGTCAATTTTGACCTCTCTTTATAGAGTTTTTCCATGTTACCATGTTTTCTGTTTTCTTTTTTAGTTTTCGCTTCCCTGGCAACTCTGGCAACTCTGGCAACTGGCTGCAACTTGTTGTGGCTGTGGTTCAAGCGGTTTTATGCAAGGGAAATGAAGTTAGCACGAGCTAGCATTTAAATAGTGCCAAAGCAGTGACTGTTGCCAAGTCTTATTGACTTTAAGATACCCCTACCTACCCTATTTGGATTCATTTTTATACCCTGAACCCATTGAAAATGGGAATTCAGGGTATAATGGTTTTGTGAAAATGTATGTAACAGGCAGAAGGAGACGTCGCAGACCCCATAAAGTATATATATTCTTGATCAGCATCGAAAAATAAGTTGATCTAGCCCTGTCCGTCTGTCCGTCCGTCTGTCCGTCTGTCCGTCTGTCCGTCCGTCCGTCCGTCCGTCCGTCCGTCCGTATGAACGTCGAGATTTCGGAAACTACAAAAGCTAGAGAGCTGAAATTTCACATGAACACTCGTATGTTACCTACGCAATACGAGTTTATTTTGTTTTTTCGATAACTCGTCCCATTTCCAAATTATCGATAAAAAATCGAAAATTCGTTTCCATTTTTTAGGTTTTTTGTGTATAACTACTACACCGTTTCACCTAAAACCTTTAACTTTATATATTTAGATAGATATTATGGATACACAGATTTTGTAGTTTTCTGATTTTGGATGCCACGCCCCCTCCGCCTCCAATTTGAAAAAAACGCATTTCAAATATTAGAGACTTGCAATTTGGCACATAGATAGATTTAGATACTCTTAACCTACCCTGAAAATTTCATCAAGATCGTTCATCTAGAAATGGAGCTATAAGCGTCCAAAGTTCAGCCCAACCCACCCCCAAGCCACGGCAGCAACTGCGCAGTTAGCAGAGCGCGCGGCTCCAAGTGCGTAAAGAAGAAGAGTATCAGTTTTTTTGCAGGGTTCAGGGTATCTCGTAGTCGAGCCGTCTCGACTAGCGCCTTCTTACTTGTTGCTGTTGTATTGCCATAGAAAATATTGGGTAGTACTAAAATTTGTTGATTCACACTGAATATGATTTTTTTTTTCATCAAATATATATAAAAAGCTAAAAGCGAAAAAGATTTGTGTAGCCAGCTAGGCGAAGCTTTTCCTTAAGATTTTTCTCCTGAATGCATATCGTTTTCAATATTTTGCCTTGTCGACGTATATACGTATACAGACATAGATATATCTTACATATCCTAGATATCCTATAAAAAGAAGCTCATGCAATTTGAGCTTTCTCTTTTAGGTACTCAAATCTCAATTATTGCTTCACATATAGATATATATATATATATATATATATGAGCTTACTTTACGATATTAGTTCTGGACTCTGCGATCTCCATTATTATATAGACATACCCATAGAAATATTGATCTTCAATATCTCCAATTAGAAGAGCTTCCTGCGATCTACATGACCGCTTCTCATATAGATTGGCATATCGATATACCCATAGATATATTGATCTTACATATCCCCAATTGGATGAGCTTCCCTTACGATATTAGCTCGGGGCAGTGCGATCTCAATGATGGCTTGATTGACATATAGATATACCCATAGATACATTAATTTTCCATTTCACCGATTGGAAGAGCTTTCACGATCTCAATGATCGCTTCACATCACTTACCTGTTGCTGCTGCTGTTGCTGCTGTTGCATGCGTTCCTGCTCCTCTTTCTTTTGCTCTGGATCCATAAAATAGAGCTCTTCGGTGGAGCTGCGCAACTCCAAGGCGCCCTCCTCGCGAAAACCGAGACCAATTGTTTCCTGTAGGGTGCCAGTGCCGACCTTCATAGTATTAGTTAAACACGGTAACCACCCAACACAAACAAACAAACACACACACACACGTACATATACACACACACGCAAGCATACACACACACACATACACACGCGCACACACACACACACGCACATTCATAGAGCAAATTTTGTTGTTAAGTTTAAGGAAGAAAGCATGCGGGGTAGAAGCAACGGAAGTGAAGCCAGAGAACAGGCCAAGATAAATACGAAAATCAAAAGGAACAGACAAATAAACAAATCAACAGCCAATTTTTGTGCATTGCGGTGGGCGGGTGTGCATCAAGAAGTGTGTGTGTGTGTGTGTGTGTGTGTGTGCGTGTGTGGGTGAGTGTTAATTAGAGTGTGTGTGCGTGTGTGTGTGCACAGGTTGTGTAGACACGGGAGGTTGTGGGAAACGAGAGTAAGGTAAGGTAAGGTAAGGGAGAGAGAAAAAGAGAAAAGAGAGAGAGAGAGAGAGAGAGAGAGAACGAGAGAGAGTGAAAGAAAGTTACACAAAAAGAGAGTCCGAAAGAAATGAAAAAAAAAAAAAAAACAAGAACAAAGTACAAATAATTAGCACAAAATGATTCTTTAAATGCGACGACGACTGCGATGCCGACGTTGTGCTTTGTTTGAGTTGTTAATTTTGTGTTAGCCAGACGTTGAACACCCTTGCAGAGGGGATATAACTTCTCTCTCATATACATATCTGATTGCCAAATAAAACTGTGCTAACTATGGAAAACTCTTATGGAAACTCTTATTACTGAACTGCTCTTTGAATTTTGCCAAGTTAAGGGAAAACTGATTCAAATGTTTTGGCTCACTAAAGAAATGTAGACTAAAGGATAGCTAATGATACGAACTTAATATTTGCTCACATGTTCTGTTATAAGAATGATAATACAAATCGTGATCCTAAAGCATGTATGCATAATGATAATGAAAATTTCACTGTGAATATCTAATGATAATACAAATCGTAATGAATTCATTAGGATAACGAATAAATGAATGATAATAAAATATATTAGGACAATAAAAATAATATATGAAGTCCTAACGATAATGAAATTATTATAACAATTATATTGTCCATGAAATTGATTGTACAGAAAATCATAATGATAATGAAAACTATAATGATAATCAAAATGATATAAATTACAATAATAATAAATAATAATCATAGCTATAATGAAAATAATTACAATGAAAATTACGATGAAAATAATAATAATAATAAAAAATAATAGTGATAATGATAATGACAATGATAATGATAATAATAATGATATTGATAATGACAATGATAATAACATATTGATAATAAATACTATAAAGAAAATGAAAATCATAATGAAAATAATAAAAATCAAAGTCCTGATGAATAATAATGAAATGCATTATGATAATGAAAACTCTAATGACAATGAACATTATAATGAAATTAAATAAAAATAATGACAACGAAGAGCATAACGATATTCACAACGATTTTTATAATGCTCATATATATATATGATAAACATTGTTAAGCATAAACTATCAGCATTATATGTAAAGTAATCATAGTACAAATGAACATAATAATAATAGATCACAGAATGATATTGACTATAATAATGATAATGCTAATAACGATGATTAAATGTAAGAAATCATTATAATACTAGTCATCTAAATATCGTTTGTCTAATTATCAGTATTATATATGACCATAATCATAATACAAATAAAGATAATAACAATAACAATACACTACTGCTACCAATGATAGCATTAATGAAAATGCTAATTGTAATATTGAATGATTATTACTTTCTATTCAAGACATCAACTCTGAAATTCAAATTTCTGGTAAAATCATTCTAATTCCTTTCATATTAATGGGTCGCGTACCACTTTAAGACACTTAGAAAGCAATAGCCTTAGAGAGAGCTAATCTAAATGAAATCAAAAATATTAATCGGGTTGCTACGATTTTAATTAGCTGCAAGGGTATTAAAGCTTCGGCTGGCCAAAGTAATTTGGATTTGGTGGCTGTTGTTGTTGTACTTGTTGTATTTATTGTTGTTCTTGTGATTGTTGTTGTTGTTGTTGTTGTTGTGTAGCTGTAGCTGTGGAAGTGGCTGTGGCAGTGGCTGTGGCTGTTGGTTGTGTAGAAACGACAGCATCGCTGCTCTAAAAGCCAAGCTATCTAACCACTAAGCCGGTCTCGCCCCCGGGGGCTGAGACTGTTAGCCAAATCCCATTCTTACCTGCTCGAACACGTTCTCGGGGCTGCTCTCGCGGCTGTCCTCCTCGTGATGCGACGAGCTGGAGGCACGGCTCAGCTCGATGCGTGGCGTCGATGGAGTGGTTAGTGTCGCAGTGCCACGATAGGTGGCGCCACCAGTCACTGCCATGCCCATGGGCATCGGCAATGGCTGGCCGCCCTCATTGCTGCTGACGAGAGTCGTTGTGACTGTAGCCGTGGCCGTTTTAAGCGGCGGCGGTCGTTGCTTGGCAACGATGGAGCTGACATTGGCGGAGCAGGTGGCGGTCGATGTGGACGATGAGGTGGATGTAGAGGAGCTGCTGCTGCTGCCAGTGTTGGACAGACCGGCGGCTGTCGATATGCTTGGCGCTTCTCTGGGATTGGGATTTGGATTTGCATTTGGATTTGCATTTGGATTAGGATTGCGTGTGGTTGTCGTTGTTGCTTGTTGTTTGCGCAGCGTTTGCTCCATCATCTGTAAATGAGTTCAAAGCTTTAGATCAAAGCACTGCTCATAATTTACACTAAGAAGATAAATACATATAGACATATATAGTATATACACAGTGACACACAAACACACACATACAATCAGCTGTCAATAATATGCTTTGGCTGCCTCTGCGACTCTGCAACTCTGCGCCTCTGTTGCACTGGGAGCTGGCATTCTCCCCAAGGCCCGAGGCCCCAAAACTCAAATCACAATCCATTTTATTTCCTCTATGGTTTTCATTGCATGTGATTTTAATTAATATCATCCATTTCGCTCCCGTTGACCATTTTTCAATGGCTCAACATGCCACACGGGTCGGTCCTGCCGCAGTCACCTGTCGTCCCAAATGTGTCAGCAAAGCTTTGTAATTGAATTTTCTTTGAATGCTGCGGGGCGTTCGAAATGAATTTGAAAATTTTATTTTGCTTTTTACGACCCCATTCCTGACTCGAAATTAATTTATTGTCATTTCAAAGCAATCTCTTAATATCTCATAGATATATAAATATATATAAAGAAACTCTAAGAAAAAAATTTAACTTTGTTTGAATTATTAATAATGTTTTTTTTTTTTTTTTTTTTTAATATTTAATTTCTTTTTCTTTTTATCTCTCTTTAATTCACCTTCAAAATTCAAGCTTCAAACATTTCATTTTCTAACAATTTTTCTACTGAATACTTTTGGACTTTTTTTGTGTGTAGTATAAAAAATAAATAAACTCGAGTATGTGAGCTGCAACATGAGCTCCTAAAAATAAACGAGAGAAAAAGTTATCTTCCGCAACAGCAGCAAAGTTTTCCTCAACGTAATTGAATGCTGCACTTTTTAATGAAATACTATATCCTTGATACTTGCCCCCACACATATCCTTTACTTTCTCATACTCTGTGTAGGTGGAGGGGAGAGGGGCTGAAACTGTATTTGCTTGACTCAATTTCTATAGATTACTTTGTGCGTCCCACGTACTTTCTATTCGACATTTTGGGTGCAAATTGTGACCCTCGAGTTATAATTGGTAGCATGAAAGAACTGTTGACAAATATTTGGAAATTACTTTAAGAGGGGCTCAACATGATTCAGGAAACTGAATGAGATCGGAAATTCTATATTAACAACAATTAAGTTATTCCTTCTGAGAATATTGTCGACAAAGGAGTTGAAAATTGGGTTTAAGTTACAGCAGAAAGAGAGAGAGAGATAAATAGACAGATAGATAGATAGATAGATAGAGAGAGAGAGAGAGAGAGAGATGGAAAGACATAAGGCATTGTGAGGAAAAGAGACTGAGACAAGACATATATATAGAGCAGGAGACAGACAAAGAATTAAGAAAGAGACGGTGAGAAAAGAGAGCGAGTGAGAGAGAAAGTAAGAGAGACCGGGATATTAAAAGTTGGACAACAAACAGCGAGCTAGAGTGAGAGATATAGAAAGAGGGACAGAGCGAGAGAAAAAATAGAGATCGATAGACAGATAGATAGAGAGAGAGAGAAAGAAAGAGACAGAAAAAGAGAGCAACCGAAAGAGACAGAGAAAAACACATAAAAACAGAGACAGAGAACGGGATATATAAATATACAGAGAGAAAGAGAATGAGAGAAACTAAAATAGACTGAGAAAAGGAGACATGAAAGACCAGAATCTTCCTATATGCAATTCCTGAAGACATCGAGTTGAACCAATAGAGAGATACAGATGAGAGGCAGAACAAGTAAGAAAACGAAAAGTTACTTTTTCAATTAAAGGATATTATTCTAAAGTTAAAAGTTTTTATTTTCAATTAAAGTATATTACTCAAAAGTTGACCGCGACCTCATAAAGTGCTGCATTAAGTCTTTTGCTCAGCGCTTAGTTTGCCCAATTAAATTAACTTAACCCCAATTTGTGGTACTTTGAAGCACTTTGATGCATTTAACGCGCAAAGTGACCATGGAGGAAGCGTGCATAGCACCTAAAACACTCTAATTAGATGAAATGGCTTGGGTCGACCTTGCCGAGCAAACAATTAGCAAGTTTTGAGTTGAGTCCTTTTAACCAAGCTGCTAACCTCTTTAAGACTGAGCAACCACTGTCGCCCAGTCCTAAATGCAATGTCAATGCAATTATCCAATTTAAACTTGGGAAAAACCATCTTGACGCCTTCTCAAAGCTGAGCTGTACATTCATGTACTAGTTTAGTGGAGCAGCAGGGCGTCCTTTGATGACCCCTTCTCATAAATGCGACGCACATGGAGCCAGCCACAGCAAATGCGCTCAAGGAGATGTCCTTACACACACACACCCATACAGAGACGCAGCAATCGCGCTTGTCACTAGAATGCGCTGATTGACACATGGCGCTTGGGACCTAGGGGCTGAAGCTGGGGCGCCAGGAGTGAAAGCGTGAGCTGATTTTAAGGCGAAAGCATGCGTTTATTGTCTGCTAGAGCGTGACGATGGAAGGGTCGGCGCGAGAGAGGTCGTCAGAGAGAAAGAGAGGTAGACGTAAACTGGGGGAAATGCATAAACCTTGGGCTTTTTTCACGCACACACACACCAAAATTAATTTGAAGCTGCTGCTGCTAAAAACTATGCATCGCGATTCACGTGCTCGCGCTCTACCCTCTCACACGCACACACTTATTGCCTCAGCTATTCACAACACATACACACACACACACACTCTCTCTCTCTCTCTCCTCTCTCTACACACACATACAGGCTAGGCCATGCCGCCGCATGCCGCAGCGCATACATAAAAATTGTAATTAATTTGGATAAACAAGAGCCGGCTTGGTAACGGAACATTATTCGAATTGTTGTGGTTCGGCTTTATTTTTGTAATATTTTATGGTATACAGAAAAGGACACCCAAAAATAAAAAAAAAAAATGAAGCACAAATATATATATATATATATATATATATATATATTTATATATATAAAGATAAAGAAAGCGACATAAAAAGGCTCACGAAATGGGGGCAGTCGAAAAGGCAGCGGCACATTTTTTTTTTTTTTTTAGATATTGCATACTTTTCAGAGCTGGAAGCTGCGCTGTGCTTGCTGCTCGTAAATGCGTTATCATATTAATTATAATTATAATTTTTAATAAAAGCGGCAGCATACACACACACACAAATGTATGCAGATATACATTTGTGTATATATTTCGTACATCCCACAGCATGCAGAGAGGCGCTGCCACCGTCGCTGCCGCCAATGTTTCTGTTTATTGTTAATGTTGTGCTCTCATACACACACGCACGCATACATACAGGCTCGCATACACATGGCATCTTTTGCCGTTATGTGTGCGCCTTGCTACTCACCGTGTGCCAAAACTTGCCGTTATTGCTCTCTTTCCCTGCGTGTAAGTGTATTATGTATTATGTTTTATAATATTTTATTTTTTTAGCTGCTCCCAACTCCTCTACTTGTCCTTATTAATTTTATATTAATTTCTCTTGCCTTGGCTGTAAGCCGACCAACAAAAAAAAAAGCAACCAAAAAAAATTAGTATAGCCAGCGGCGCTGCAAGGCGCAAGGGAAGCGCAAAGTCAAAATTTTGGTTCACTTTTGTTCCTTGCTCGTTGTGTGTTTGCTTTTGGTTTGTTCGTACGCGCGCGCTCAGAACTCCGCACACTTTACACTCCGCACATGCCCGCTCCCTCTCACACTCTATCGGTATTTATATCGTTGGTTCCGCTTATACCGTTAGACTGCACGCACGCAGCGCCAGCATCGTACTGGGCCACAGCCAAAAAGCTTCCTATGCCGTCTACGACTTATGCCCGGCAGCGTTCAAAGTAGAGTTTTAAAAAGCTCCCATCGCTGCTAAAAGCTTCACAGCAGGCGTTTTTGCAAGAGCTTTTTCCAATGGCAATGCACGCTCAGCTGGCTGAGCTTCGGATACAGAACTGCGCAACTAAATAGAAAGGACAGCTTTTGAGAGATTTATTTCTTATAGCAGCAATCAGATTTGCTAGCCATTAATACAAAATATATATTTGTATGAATGAATTTGAGCTTAATAAAAGCTGAATAGCTGGGATATTCTTTAGTTCAAAGAAATATATGCAACTTTTTTGCTATTCACAATCAATAGATTGCTCTATAATTATGTGGTTTTATATGTATGCTGCGCACTGTGGCAGCGTTCACTTCGCCTCACTCTCACACTTGTCCACTCTCTTTTTTGCTCTTTCCCAGTCCACCACCCACAGTGTGCCGCTGTTTTTGAATGTTCAATTTTTTGGCTGTATTTTCACAAAAACACACTCGCACACATACAAATATAATCGTACATACACACACACACAACTGCACACGCACGTGCGCATGTTTGCTTTAGAGGCTGATTCCAATTTCTGCTCTCAATCTTTGTCCATTGTTAAATGACATTATTTGGAGCACTTCACATTTGATTTGGCGCGTGTCAAAATATTTTCGCAATTGTGCCTGTTCAACTGTACTCCGCTGCTCACAGCCTACGTCCGGTTTGACAGCTCTTGTTTCTGTTTCTCCTGTTGTTGTCCATTCCCTTTGCTGACTTTAGCTTGAGCTGCTCTTTGCTGTTGCTGTTGCGGTTACTGTTGATGCTGCTGCCATTACTATTGTTGTTGTTGTTGTTGATATATGTAGAATATATAGATTTGTGGGCAACACTTAAGCTCTGTTTTGTTTATTGGCCAAAAGCGTTTTGTTCGTCTGCCTTTAAGTGGCCATTTGCATGTTTTTGGCATTCACCCAGAGTCGAGCACATTCACCCGGCCATAAAAGATATCATCCCCATTTCCTTTGTAGTCCCAGCTTCCCCCCCCCCCCCCCCCTCCCCCATTCCCATAGTTGATTTTATGTTTGTGATAATTAATTTTTGAAACGCTTCATAAATATTATTTATAAGCTCTACATATATATATATTTTTGTATTTTTGTATACTTAGGCATATATGAAACCTACCGCTACTCGCTTTTGCTGCTGTGTTGCTGTTGCAGCTGTTGATATTGTTGCAACCGTTGCAGTTGTTGCTGTTGTTGCCATCGTGGTATTGTCCTCAAATGACTTTTCGAACGATGCAATTGGCGCTGGGCCAAGTCGCTTCTGTCGGCGTGCATCCATCCCGATTCAGGCTGAACAAGTGGGACTCACACCAGCATACACATGGACACACAAAACTTTCCTCCTGCAGGCTTTCAACTGAAATGACAGAGAAGGATACAGGCCGATAGTAAGACAGACTATGTGAGAGACAGAGAGAGAGAGTAAGAGAGTGCCAGGCAGTGGGGGAGAGGGGGCAGAAAGTCTATTGGCACGCTTCTTTTTCTTGGCTATTCATAATTGCCACAGGCAACAATAAATGCAGCTATAGGAAAGACTTGCTCACATTGTGATCGACGTAGAGATTACCTGTACTCGAAATGATTATATAATGTGCATGTTTATAAGACTAAATCTTATTTAGAAATAATAATAAAGTAATTTTGGTTGTGAAAATCAATTTATTATTATTATTTTATATATATATATATATATCTTATGTTCGAATTTATATATTTTCGATCAATTACAAATTAATTTCACTTTATTAAAAAAAAAATTACAAATTTAGTTCAACACCCACTTCGAGTTGTTTACATTCGCTTTGAATCATATTTATAGGGTATTTACACATACAATAACTTAGTTATGTGCATGCCAGCTATATACATGCATGCCATCAATCACTGGGGAATATATATACACACATATATATACATATATATCGAAAAATATATAGAAAAATGGAGCATACAACGAGGTTTGCAATGGCAGCAAATTATTGGCTTCATAAATGTAGCCGGACAAATCGTGTCTGAAGTTCGTTGAACTAGTTGAAATAAATATATCAGCAGCAGCAGCAGCAACAACAACAACAGCCCATAGTAATAATAATAATAATTGGTGCAAGGGCAGCGAGTGCAACGCAGCAAACCATATTTAATGCATTTTAATTACTATTTAATCAGTGGCTAATTAGATAAAGCTTTTAATAGAATTAACAAGAAGACAGTTGAGTGTTTCTCTGGGTTACCCCAAGAGCAAATACCCTAACTAGTACATGTAAATATATATATATATATATATATATATATATATATATATATATATATATATATGTATATGTATATGTATATGTAGTTTAATGATGTGATTTGATATAGCAGCATGAACTCTGTGTGTGTGTGTGTGTGTGTGTGTGAAATTTGTGTTTAGATGGACAACAGAAAGGACTCAGGAAGGAGTCCGTTACATGTATAGATGAATATATGGCATATATGTATATATGTATATACATATGTACGAGTATATTCAAATTAATTGAATTTCTATGCATTATTCTGTTCGATAGGATAGCAGAACGCACTTTCATTGACTGCGAAAGGTGCTCAGAAGAGGGAACCGTCTTGGCAAAGCAGAGACAATGGAGCACTATAGCAAATGTGCAGCAGCATAGATGCTGATGGAAAAAGTCTGTGACTTTGCTGAAAAAGAATGACCTAAACTCATTTGGAGCAGTTATTCAAGGGCTCGCACCTGGAAGGCTAATGCGGTTGCTGGTGACTAGCTTTAAGGTGGCAAGGGGATGAGATTGACGTGTCACAAAAAATAAATAAATAAATAATGAAATTACAATTACGTAAAAAAAATACAACCAAGTAAAATAATAATAACAATTTACACTATGTGTGATTCTATAGTATATACATATTAAAATTTTAATTAAAAAAAAAATTATTAAATATGATATGATTAAATAATGTTTCTAAATAAATTCAATATTAATTAATAATAATTTTCATGAGCATAAATATTTTTTAAAAATTTCTTTCTTAAAAAATGTTAAATTATGCAATGCAAAAATAAAATAATATTATAAAAAATATACAAAATAAAAATATTGAAAGTATAATAAAAAATAATAATAAACTAATTATGAATAATAATGAAAAAATAAAAATATTAAAAGTATAATAAAAAATAATATTAAACTAATTATGAATAATAATGAAATAATTAGAATAATAATTTTTAATCAAGTATTATACTAAATATGTATATATGAAAACATAATGTCTAAATTTGGACTACTATTAAATATTATAAAAAAAAATATTAAACATTATTTTAAAAATATATATATTAAATATTATTTAAAAAATAATATTTAATATTCTATATTATTATTAACTATTATATATATATAATACATAATTAAATAATTTTTGTTCTATTTCAGTAGCCCTTACTATTTTCATAAACAACTAAATTTTTATTACATTTTCGTAGTATTTTCATAAACAACTAAATTTTTGTATTTTTCCTTTAAACAAAAGTTAAATAATATAAAAAAAAATATGTTAGCTTTAATGTTCGTGATGAAATTGAAATGAATTAAATTGTATTAGAACTATTGTATGCATGTATGTATTCGTAATTTAAAATAATAGTGTGTTTAAGTACTAAATGTTGGACAACAAAATAAACATTTATATGTATGTATGTATAACATATGCACATGCATATGTATATACATACAAATTGATATCTCTATATGCATATCAAATTACAGCTGTAGTCGTTAATGCCTGCACAGTAAATAGTAGTTCTGTGTGTTGCACGTCGCATTACCTTTTGAAATTTGAGCAAAACTAATTAAAATTGCTCGCCTCAGTGGAGATTAGCTAATCAATAGGTACAGAATATTATAGTGCGCAAAAGAAAAATCGAATTCAATTAGATAAAGCTAAACTGATTTGCGAATTGAATTTGTGGACGAATAAAAATAAGTGAAATCTGTGCTTGCAAATCGATATGGAATTGCGTCGTTAGATAACGGTAACGTTATAAAACTGAGCTTTAAATTAATTCAAATTGATGATGATTAAGAAATATTCGCAGAATTTGTTATTTCCAAAGTTGCCGTGAATGTTTAAGCCAAGTTAACGCAGCTGCAGGTAAAAGGAAATTAATTTTCTGATTAAATTTATATATATATATATATATATATATATATATATATATATATATATATATATATATATATATCATCTGATTTTATATATTTTTACATTTCCAACTTTTACCAACAGCGAACAGCGAACAGCTGACATGTTGTCAAAACTTGGTTGCTTCATATAAATTTGGATGACGAATGAATTTTTGGGGTAATCAGAAAGGATGCTCTGCTGAATGATTAAGTACTAGGTAAACAGAGCTTAGTTGGCTGACAGATAACAGATGCCAGTTGCCAGCCCGTGCCTGTGCCTGTTTCTGTGCCCTTGCTCGTGCTCGTGCCTGTGGCAGCAATTTGATGCAACATTTTGTGGCAGTCATGACTTCATCGACTCAAATTGAATACTCGTTCGTATATCAAAAGCAAACTGTGCCACAAGCTGACGACCGTAACTGGCAATTGGATTTGTTGTCAGTTGACATTTCGGTAAGCGAAGGACATGCTACATGCTACATGCTACATGCTGCATGCCACATGCCATATGCAGGCGAACGGGTAATAAAGAAGCTTTACGCTTTGGCAACGGAATATGCTCGACTAAGCGATGCCCTGTGAAAGTAGACAGTGCTGCATTGACTTTATAACTACAACTGTTTAAAAAATGTTTATGTTTTAAGTTTTTAATAAAATATGAATTGAAATGTGTGAGTTAAAATAAGAATACACATGAAGCATGAGGAAACTCTCGAGATATATATAGGTATATATTGATAAAAAATGAAAAAAATGTACTACAAATGCATCTTCTTCTTTTTCATCTTCTTCCTTTTTTCTTCTTCTTCTTCTTATTCTTCGTAATGTAGCATGATCTATTCATGAGCAAGTTAAATTGAGATATCTAAATAGATAGGTAGTTATAGATATACGAGGTATGCTAAAAAGGTATTACTAAATTATTATTATTATTATTATTTAAAATTTTATTTTTATTAAGTAAATCCTATTTAATAATATTTTTATTTAAATACATTTGAGCCAATATGAATTAACCAGAGATATTTAATCCAACTGTTATCGATACTTAACGAGAAAGTCATCGATACTCAAGGCGAAGAAAAAGAGAATTCAATTCGAAAAGCAATCAATTCAAAATATGTAAAGCCTTTCACAAAAGTTTCTTCACAAAAGTTCTTTCTATATATATAATTTATATTTATTTATATTTTCTATACTTTATATATATTAAAAAAAAAAAAAAATACTCATATAAGGCTAATAATTCATAGAGTTTAGCAGAAACAATCATTAACAATCATAAGTAAATTCCATTCAAATTTCTATGCATCCTAACTTAGCCTTTTGCCTGCTACCTGTTAGTCAATCGACCCCTTTTCACCTAATGCACAGGATATTAACACACAGTGACATATGTACATTATCATTACGGTCGACTGCATAAAGCAGAGCGAAAGCAAAATTTTGCAAGAGTTGGAAAAATCAACTACAAATACCCTGTACTTAAAATGTCAATGTGAAATGTCAATAAAAGCAAATTATCATAGAAATAATTGATATTTTGTAGACCGCAACACGCCGAGACTTTTGAATAAAATAACAGTGTTTGGCATACCCCATATACAGGCATATGGTGAGCACAGTGAGAGTGAGCGAGGTGGGTGAAGGAGCTCAATAAAAGTTGTATTCCAAAATTTTTTATTTTCCAGTTTATTGTTGTTATTCTTCTTCTTCTTCTTCATCATCGTCGCTGCACAAGTTCAATATGAGTAAAAGCTTCTGCCCTCGGGGACATTTTCGGTAGCTCGCATGCATCGAATTGATTGCCTACTTTCTGGGGCAAGCTACCCGATTGATGGCAGCGAGCGATGCTAAAGTAATTATTCACATTGAACATGCAAGCAAAATACATGCATACATATATGCCTATATAAATATATGTATATGTGTTTATTTATTTTCGCTTGCCAATATGCCAAATAAGACAAATAAACGAATATCAAATTGGGCAATAAAACGCGAAGCAAAATCGAGGCAAATACAACATTTTTATGGGCTTCAAAAGATATTCATTGAGCTGAGCTAAATAATGATAAAATGTCGTGTAGTATTGTTATAGTATATTATAGTATAGTACCATATGTAGTAAATTTTAAAGTTTAGTTTAGAATTTATATTTTTTTAACATTTCAGGTTTAGTATGCCTCCGCTTTCCTAATACGAGCATTTTCCAATTTCAAGTTAAATATGTTGTATATGTTTATGGAAACAATTTTAAATTATCTTTGAAAAAGAAAAATCTATGAGGCTAGCTAAGTTTTGTAATGGGAACGCTTCATATTTTAACATCTCTAGATTATGGAAGTAATTGAATATATTAGTCTTTACATATTTAAATATTTTTTATAATATATAAAAAGATACCGGCTTTGTGCAGTGTTCGTCTTGCTTTCTTAAAGAGTTAGAAACTTACAATGTGGAATATTTACTCATAGGTGCCTCATCTGATAAAGTGTTAGGAATTTCCTATATAGAAAATATAGAGAAAATTAATTCTTCCTTAAGTATACTCTGGTTGACGATCAGAGATCTATGGCTACTTGGCAAACATATCTACGCCCATTTGGGCGTGGCAAATTAGGTAAAAATCTACCTCCACAGCCTTTGAGCTTGAAGCTTAATTTGATAATTGAGTTATTGCTGACCTCCTCTATCGTTCACTTAAAAACTGAGCACGCAAATTACTATTGCCCGTCACTCGCGCTTTAACAAAAAACTGAGAGAGCAACCAATCGCGTTTGATTGAATTTTATGAAGCAAAAAGTCTTTTGTGTTTCTGTATTGGTGTGCAAGCGAGGCTTCTCTTTGTTAAACACATCGACAGAGTACATGAGTGTGTATATGTGTGCATGTGAAGATCGTATTCTTCTTCTATAGGCTCTCTTGAAATTTCTGCTCACTTACTGACTCTCCCTGCGCGAACGTCAATCGTCGCTCTCCCTAATGATGTTCGGTTAAAGAGCTTCACACGAAGGCTCTTGCCCAGAGCGAGAGCGAGTGAGTATGATTTTTTATTTCGGTTGATCACATGAACAGAGCGTGAAGTTTCAAACGGTTTACAGTTATTTGCGAACTATGTCTAAAATGAATTTTTACTTCTCTTTGGGGACGTTGTTACTCTTACTAAAACTTCCTATTCTCATAGTATATTCTATCGCTTTTGTCATTGTACTTTAAAAAACTACTAAAGAAATTAATTTTATTAATAATAATAAATTAGATTAGATGCCACTGAAATTGTATATCATTTACTTACATATTGTAATTATTTTATTATACAATAAATAAAGTATAATCCACAATTAAATAATATATATCTCTTGCATTAATATCAGAATACAAGAAAGTACTTTTACTTATATTTTATCCTGTTGACAGCGTCTCGTCCTTTATTAACAATTCAGATTTGTCTATTGCTTAAACTTTAATGCTGAGCTTAAAGAATCGATTTTTGAACTGTGTGTGTGGGCGTGGCTGTTCGACATAAAGTTGTAGCTTTTACTTTATAGCGCACGGCCACGCCTACAGAAAATCGATTGCGTTTTTTTTTTTTTAAATTCAATATTAAAGTTTTAACAATAAACTAATATGAATTGTTAAAGGATAGAGTAGCTGTAAGATGGTAGATGATATCAATAAAATGTGTTCTCCGTACACATCGCATAATTTTTGCCTTGCTTTGACTGCAGTTTCGCCCTTTCGATAGTAAAACAGTAAAATATGCCGAAAATGTTGTTTTTATCTTCCATCTTCAAAAGGACACCAAACGAAAACTATTTCACAAAATCCAACAGAAATTTTCACAAATAAGCTTTACTATATCAACTATTGAAATATATAACGGTAAAGTGCTTAAGCGCAAAGTTGACTGCGAAATAATTCAATAAGATCAGCTGATGTCAAAAAACGAAATTACTTAGTGAACGACCCAATATACATATACATACAAATGTATATTTTGCAATATATATGTATTGTAATATGTATAAATATTTGACTTCATATATAATATATAAACTCTTCTTTACATTCAATTCTAAACAAAAAGTGAGCATCATTTAAATTTCCTTCGGTAAAAGTCTAATTGCATTGTCTTTACTCTTATTATGACCGCAATTACATATATATATATATATATATATATATATATATATATATATATATATATATATAATCTATGTACATATATACCCACTGCATGCACAGTGCATACAATTGAATTGTCTCTGGTTTCATCATAATATTTGCTTCACATACTGAGGCTGAAACGCAATTTCAATATTAAAGTGGTCAATTATTGGTAATTTTCAGTTGTTAACTAAATATATACATATATTGTACTATATTGTGTATTGTATATTATGTTGTGCTTGAACCACAGCTACGCACTCTATGTTGGGTTGCTTGATATTTGATATTTGATTAAACTGCTTTCATTTCAATATTGAATTGAATGAAACTAACTAAAATAATCACAGACGTGGCCTTGATTTAAACATAGCCAACAAATACAGGTACAGGTGTGTGCGTGTGTGTGTGTGTGGTTGTCTATGTTTATGTATTTATAGAGGCAATGCTTTGACAATTTAGTCGCTGGCAAGCAGCGCGAATGGAGCTCGTAAAAGCATCTGGCATTGCCATTTAGCTTTGCAGAGGGCGCACACACACACCAACACACACACACACACACACGCACACATATAGTAATACACAAGCACACACACTAACACAGGTGTATGCATCCCTCAACCGTCAATATTGATGTAGTTCAATGATAAACTTCGCTTCACTGCTGCCACATTTAGTTTATAGCTTAAATGTGTAATAGTGTGTGTGTGTGTGTGTTTATCAATATATACAAACATATTGTATATATGCATGCTTATAAATTTAAATATATATTAGACTAACTTCAACAGGCTAAGCGAATATGAATTGAATTACGAACAAATAAACACCTTTTTACACCTGCATGGAATAAACATTCTTCAAATCAGAAAGAAGCAGTTGAATGCTCTAATTGGGAGTATCCTACTAGCATATATCCTGGTTATTATTCTTTTGTCTTCGGTATTTGTGCTTAACTATGGGAAATGAATAGTTGTATAACTTTTATTCCAATTGAACTTTTTCGACTCGAACTTCAAGACTTGACAATTTGAAATATATTCAAAATCTATATATCCATAACAGAGACCCAGAAAATTCGAAATTCCTTACTTTGGTGATATTGAAACTATGCTTAAAAAGCGAATTGATCGATAATACGGCTATGTTATGAGCTATAAACAAAAACAAGTGATAAGCCCATGTGTAAGGGATATATATTTTAAATTTCAAGTCTCTAGCATTTGTTATTTACGAGATACGAAGGAACAGACGTACAAATATTAAGATAAACCCTCAAGCGTACCATAACTAGATCGATCCAGCTAATCGACCTGAACCATAATATATATGCACCATGATGTCTGTCACACCTTCTGCTGCCCGTTACATTCCTAAAACACAAAACCATCATACACTCAAAGTGCATTTTGAATGTTTACAGGGTGTAGAAATAAAGGTCATGTTCATATTCACATGGATAATTATAAATTATTCATCAAAAAAGTCAATTATCAATAAATCTATATAAGCTGATAACGCTTAAATATCAGTTATACATTTTAACATATGCACAAGTTAATTTATGTATATATATACATACTTATACAGTTATGTATGTACATATATGAATATGCCTATAGAAAAGTTCAAATAAGCACGCACAATAATTTGCTAGAGGCAAACATAGACTGAGAGTGAGACTAAAACAGGCATATATATATATATATATATATATATATATATATATATATATATATATGTATATATATATAATGCACATACATATATACACACATATACAAAAATATGTTCCTATAAAAACACTGAAAGGAAAACAGGAAAAAGAGCGAAAATAAATTAGAGTGTGAATAAATTATGCTGCGGCCGTATGAACGGCACGCATGAGAATCGAATAGAAGAGTCAAGTATTTAAAAATATATACATATACGTATGCATATGTATATACGCGCATTAATTCGTTCAGCGAAATGAAAATATTGAGCTTCGTCGCGCTCTGGTAGTATAAGAGAACAAAAGCAAGGCAGCTCGAGAAATTGACTTTCAATGTATGAGGAGCGCATAGAAAGGCGTTGCTTTTAGAACAATAAGCAATTTGCTTAAAACAGTATAATTTACGCATAGAACATATGTTAAACATATGCATAAATCAGGACTCTTAATTAAATTCACGAGAATCGCATAGAAAGGCTTAATGGAAAATACGCTTTTGCTTTTACCAACTAACGTTGATGTGGTGTATGGAGTGAGTGTCGAGTTTAGATTGAATACGCTCATTAAATAATTGCTTAATATGCTCGCATTTGGCTGAATAAACGGTGAATATCTGAATGGCTGATACCAAATTTAGGCCTCATGAATAACCATAATATCTCTGACTCTGATTCTGATTCTGACTCTGACTCTGACTCTGACTCTGACTCTGACTCTGACTCTGACTCTGACTCTGACTCTGACTCTGACTCTGACTCTGACTTTCTCAGTCTCTCTCTCTCTCTCTCTCTCTCTCTCTCTCTCTCTCTCTCTCTCTCTCTCTCTCTCTCTCTCTCTCTCTCTCTCTCTCTCTCTCTCTCTCTCTCTCTCTCTCTCTCTGACTCTGGCTCTGACTATGGCTTTGACTTGGTTTTTATCTCGGCCTAAGTTGCATTGAGTGATGACAGCTGCTTTTAACCGTTTAGTGACTTTTAGCCACAGCTTCCATACAGCTCGCTTGGCAGGAACTTTAGCAACCGCATTGAAAATCGATAACAAGCTGACAAGCAGCTAAAAGGCAGTCCTTGGGCTTGGGAGTAAGGGAGAGGCAGATCGTCATCATAAGCACAAAGCTGCTTAAAGAAACGCCAGCGCTTAGCCAAGGGACGTTCTCCTTCCTGCACGTTTAGCTAAAGCTAAACCGAAAAAAAAAATGAAGAAAAGAATGCCAAAAAAATGTGTAAAATATGAGGACATGACTACCCGAATACCCTGTATCAGAGCCAGAGCTATTGATTGTTGAGTCAGTAATAGCTGAGTGATGGCTTAAATAGACTTGACCAACGACATTGGATCAGGCAGTAATAATTAAAGTTGCCTCTCTAATGCCTCTCTCCAGTTAACTATAAAATATATACTAAGTATAGTCGGAAGTAACCAAGTCTTCTCTTTACACTATTGGCCCCAATGACATTGCCAAAACTCGCAGACTGCCAAAGAGTGAGAGGGAGAGAGTGAGAGAGAGAGAGGGAGGGAGTGGGAGAGAGAGAGAGAGGGCGGCATGAGGGACTTGGGTGCTTTAGATGTTATAAGTTGTAGCGCGGTTTATTGTGCGACGTCGCCGCCATCGTCTTCGTGGCTGTGCCCAATTGCTTTTGCTTGAGCGGGGCGAGGAGGTGGCAACAACAACAGCAACAGCAACTGCAATAACAACAATTTCATTGACCTCATAAATTGTGCTGGTCCAAAGGCCCAAAGAACTCGGCAGCCAAGGCAAAACGAACGTTGAATCGCCGCCAAAATGGCACCCACAAAAACTTGCGTCTTTTTAACGCAACAAACGACATGCCCCCTGCCCTCGCGCTCATCCTCGCCATGGCCCCGCACGTAACGCTAACCGAAAAAAGAAAGAGAAACAATAAGAAACAAACGGCGGAATATTAATAGCTGTTCGGGTTTTGTTGTTGCTGTTTTTTTTGGGTCTTTTCTTGGCTGAGGCCACAAACTACTAACACAAACAGTTAGCGAGGGGAGGTACCAGCAGCGAGGGGGCGTGGCTGCTTGACAGACCAAGGCAAAGGCGAAGGCGAAGGCGAAGGCGAACGCTGAGTAAGGCTGACCTTACTTTAATACAATTTACTTAAGTAGCACAACGGAAGCGGAAACGGAAATGAAGCGCATATGCTAAAATGAAGTACGTCAAAATTTTCAGCCATGAATTGCAATTTTTCTTTAAAAAAGAAAATAAATTAGAGAAACGCTTTTATGATTCATAAATATATTAAATGTAATTACGACGAGTGCCATAAGCGAATCAATTTTAAATATTAAACAACGCATAGAAACCCAGAAATAGCAAATCAGATTTCATCTGTGGTGTTGCTCGATCGAAACTGATGCAGCATACCGCCATGAAAAGAGACTAGAAACAGCGTATGAGTGAGCGGGAGCTCGAGCTCAAGCTCCCCTTGAGTGAAAGAAATTCGCACCCTATTGATATGTGTGTGCGAGCGGGACCAGTAATGTGTGCACTTGTCTCTTTATTTTCGCAAATGCAGTACAGGAAAGAGTCGAAGAGCGAGCTTGCTTGTGAGTGTGAGTGTGACTAAGACAAATTCTAGCTTTTATAATTGTCGATTGGTTTTAGTTAGCAAACACAAATAGAAGAAGATAAGAAAAAATAATAATAATGCAAAAGATGAATGCATAAATGCGATAAATGATTTGCTCACCAATGGGAATATCAAAATGTCCAATCAGATTTCGCGTGTACTGTTGGCTCGATCAAGACAAGAGGCAAAGTAAGTAAGTAAGTATGAGTGAGCGGGAGAAGTGATGCACACACTAGTCAAGCTCTCGCTCAAACTCTCTTTAGTGATATTAGGTAAAGTAATTGAGTGTAAGAAATTCGCGCACTGCTGATATGTGTGTGCGAGCGGGACAAGTATTATACACACTTGTCAATCGCTTTTTTATTGCAAATGCAGTAAAGTTAGGAGTCGAAGACTGCAGCGAACTATAGTTAAATAAGTGAGTCAGACGAACTTTCGCTAAGTCTCACTGCAGCAAAAGTTACTCAAGCGATGAAAAAATTAAGCGAACTTTAGTGTAACAGAAAAGCTTAAAAAGAATAGAAAAGTAAAACATAAATGCGATAAATGTTGTGCTACCAAATGGAAACTCAAAAACTTCAAATCGATCAAGACTGGCGCTGAGGTCGGCCCTGATGAAAGATTACAGGCAAAGTGTGAGTGAGTGAGCAAGAGAAGTGATGCCAAAGTCAAAGTCTTCTCTCACTATTGGTTATGGAAATCAGCGCTGTTGAGAAGTTTATGAGAGTGAGACTGAGGCGAAGTCAGAAGAGTGCAGCGCACATAAATTGTGTGTGCGAGTGAATGAGACGAACTTGTGTCAAGTTACGTTCGCTACAGCAAAAGTTATTGAAGCAAATAAAGAATTTAGCGAACTTGAGTTAAACAGAAAAAAAAAACTAAATCAATTGCCATGACCTTATATACACATACACTTATACACATACATTTATGTATGTGTGAGCAGCTGTAAATAACTAAAATTTTCGAAAAATAATAAAAAAGGAGACAGAAAAGTTTTTAAACCATTCTAATTTATGTGAATAGGCAAACGCGCTCATTGTACATATCTGCTGTGACAGGGTGCCGAGCTGAGTCAAGCAGGAGGCAGAGACAAAGAGACAAAGAGACGAACAGAAAGCAGAAAATGGAACAAAAAATTGTCGGCGTTGCTTTCGATCGTCAGCTTTTGATAAGCAGGCAGCCTGACTTTTGCTTGCAGCCAAGTAAATCAGTTTCTCTTTGTAGCTCTGTGGGTGACTGTGTGAGTGTGTGTGTGTGTGTGTGTGTGTGTGTGTGTGTGTGTGTGTGTGTGTGTGTGTGTGTGTGTGTGTGTGTGTGTGTGTGTGACTCTGTCTGTGACTGTGTGCAAGTCTGACTGTCTGTGTGCTGTTTTCATTATGTATTGTACATTGTAGCCGAGTCACTCGTCTGCCAATTTAGGCCAGCTTGCGGGCAGGTGCTCAGGCTTTGCTGTCGCTGCTCACTTCTTCTTTTTCGCATTTATACCCTAACCGATGGCATGATAAAAAATTGTTATGCATAGTGAAACGTTTAGCAGCCGACATGCATATATGGACATGCTATGCATGCTATATGTATATTTAAACTATTTATGCATTCAAATAGTTCGCACCTGTTCTTGTGGTTTTCGCGAGTGTATAGAGAATTCGATAATAGTTGCACTTTGCTTGAATAACTCAACGATGCTAACTGCGACAGACAACAAGGGAGAGAGAGAGATGGAGAGAGAGGCAGTGAGAGTGAGTGAGGTGAGCGGCTGGCCACGTTAGCTGGTCTACACTGTGGTTACACTTTCGTTTTATTTCCTTTTGGCCTGTCTTGATAGTAAACGTTAAATGCGATTACACATTTTACTGCATACTTTGCGGCAACTAGAGCGAAAGGGTGTGTGTATGTGTGTCGGTGTGTATGGGCGCAAGAGAGATAGCAGGCTAATAGAAGTAGAAAGAAATTAGCATGCAATAACAAAAGGCAAACTGTGAGCCATGACTAATACTCGAAGCATAGACTCAAACCAACACTAGTTGGGGACCCGTTGACCTGGCCAACGTCTTTTGGGGGTTGTTGTTGCTGTAATCGTGTAATAGCGTGCAGACGGATGGCAGCTTGTAGGTGTTAAGTAATGGCACACACACATACACACACACACACACACACACACACACACAAGCTCATACACATCGGGGCTATTCACTGCATTTGCTCGTCTCGTTTGCGCCTCATTTGCTAATAGAAAACAGCATGAAAAATGTAGAAATGTAAAAAAAAAAGTGGGTTACACAAAGTGTGTGGAGCTAAGGCATGTAAGGCAAGGGACTGGAGGAATGGCCAACTGCTGGCAATGACAACATCAGAAGCTGCTCAAAACCAACTCTAAACTGGCTAAAACAAAATGAGAAAAAAAAGCTAAGCTTCCATGATGTCATTGAAGTCGTAAGCTTTACAATTTTCAACTTTATTTTCTTCGCTGCAGGGCAATAAATAAAAGGTTTTCGCATTAACTTTGTGGCTATCCTTAATTCTATTTTCATCTTTGGCTGATTTTTCCAGTTAAATTGTAAAAATATGTATACATATATATAAAATACTAGGGATATAACTAGTTGAGCTTAAAAAAAGATATTCAAGTCAACAGTTTCCTAAAGTATAATTTATTATATTTAAAAAAATAAAATAAAATAAAAGAATGTACAAACAATTATTTAAACAATCTTCTATTTAAAAATAGACGACATTTCTGTTAATTAAATTGGTTTCACTTGCTTTAAAAGCATTTGCCCATAAAAGTATGCTATAAAACGAATTGTTTTTCTTACGATAATAGCCAATATCGTAAGACTTTTACGTAGCGTCATTAAAGATCAGTCGCCATTACAATGCATTGTTTCGTTTCTTTTCTTTGTTGTATTGCACATTAAATTTTGATTTGCTTTTGCTGTGACTTTCGTAACATGTGTCTCCAATTGGAAATTGTAAATGAATTCAAAATGGGCACATGAGCGATACAAAAAGAAAATACATTATTTATGCCATTGACGGAATGAGAGCCTAGTAACAGGGCCGGCGGCCATTCAACTTACATAATGGAAAACACTCACTAACAACTAAGGCAACAAACAACAAACAACAACAACGACAAATAACAACAATACACACGCACGCAGACAAGCATATATTTGCCAGATATTCATCATAAATCAGGCGGGCCTTTAAGCGATAGCTATTTACAGCAATAGCAACAGCAAACAGCAACAGCAACAGCAACAGCGAAAGCAACAAAAACAACAACAGCATTAAGCACTTACCAAAACAGCTGAGAACTTTGCTGCATGCTTTGCGGCGCAGCGGCAACGATAGCTGAAGTAACGGCAAGACAAACACCACAAAATTTGTTTGAATTGGCGCGCGTTTGCTAAGTAAAATAACACGCGCATTCACATAAACATGCACACACACACACGGACGCACACGTACACACAGAATCGTACCAACACACACTAGTACACCCTCGCACGCACCGAAAAAAAAGAGCAAAAAATATAACAATAATAAATAGATCGCAATTCGCTTTCGCTTTGAGCTGTCTGTTGCCGAATTCGCCGAGAGCTTAATGCGAACACACTTCAAACCGTTCAGGGCGCTTGCCAAACGCCAACTGAACTTATCACTCACTCAGCTGAACAACAACAGCAGTAGAAGCAGCAGCAGCAACGGTGGCGGCAGCGCAGCAGCAGCAGCGACGCCAAAGCTCCACACAAACTATTTTGTCGCTGTGTGTGTGTGTGTGTGTGTGTGTGTCTGTGACTGAGTAAGTGAGTGAGTGAGTACTCGCCTACATGTGTATGTGTGTGTGAGCATTGTTGACTGCACATTTTGCTCGGTGTTGTTGTTGTTGTTGCGCCTCTTCCCTGCTTGCATCGCCTGATGTTTCTTGTTGCTGCTGCTGCTGCGCTGCTGCTGCTGATGTTAGTTTTTAACCTCTATGTGAAAGTCAAACTGCTGAGCAAGTTTTCGACTGCATTTTATTGGGGTCGACACCAGACCGTCTTCCGATTGTAGCGGTAAATGCGAAATTGATTAATTTGACACTGCATTTGAGGTTTGGGCGTGTCTGACCAGCTCGCAGCCCAGCCCACTGCATTCCAATCGCATTAAGCCCAAATATAATTTATACCACACCACCACCAATGCAGTCCTCCCCTTTGGTGCACCCTCCTTCACCCACCCATGCTCATGCATTTCCGTTCCTGTTCGACTATGCTCCATTTGGTTCGCCTTAATTGTGTTACACATTCGCCTGTCATAATGCCGCATGAGTGAGGCATAGACAATGCAATGCGCTGCATGCACGACTCCCTCATACCCTATGTAAATGTTTAACATACTTCATTATACTATGTGATATCATAAATAAAGATATATAATTTGTACTGAGTATCTTATGCCCTACTTATAATGGTTATAACTCGTTCATATATCATATTTTTTCCTTGCTATTTCGTTCTTGCATATTTTTTACATAATTTTATTGCAGCCTAGTAATTATAGCACCAAGGTAAACCCAGTGGATCTTCCTGGAAGAGTCTTTCATAACATTTTCGAAGTATTTGCTTATATAATGCTTATGTCATGCCGTATTCATGGAAGCTCATCAATTGTATCTCCGATTTTGATTCGTGTTCCTTGTATCACATTTTCAATTCAATCCTTATACCTTTTAAATGATTTCTTATATTTGATGCCTTTGCTTTTTATCTTCTACTTTGTACCTTGTACTTTTTATCCTAATTGTATTTTCTATAATATATTTTTATCTTTTATCTTTTAATTTTACTTGTACTTGTACGCAGTACCTACAGAATAAAATAAAGCTGCAAGGAAAAATGAGATAAATATAAAGAGCATTTGGTACTTTTAATTTCTTTCTTGTACTTTGTATCTTCTGTATTGCATTTTATAATTGAATTTGCTTCTTTATATGTTTTACCTTGTATTTTGTACTTATCATTTCTTTCTTGTACTTTGCAGCTTGTAATTTGTACCTAGTATTTTGTACCTTTTATTTTGTGACTTCTACTTTGAACCTCATATTTTTATTATTTAATACTTTATACCATAAACTTTCTAACTGATACTTTCTATCTTGTATTTTGTACTTTGTACGTAGTATTTTATACCTAGCATTTTATGCCTTTAACATTTTATATCGTGTACATTATATTTTGTACTTCGATTCGTGTATGTTTTTCCCTAATATTTTTTATCTTTGTACCTTATTTTTTCTTTCTTGTTATTTTTCCATATAATTTCTTGCTTTTACTTTGTACCTTTTAATTTATTCTTTGCAATGTGTACCTTGTATTTTGTATTCTATTTAATAACTTCTATTCTGTACCTCCTATTTTATACTGTCTGCTTTCTATCTTCTCCTGCGTACCTTGTAATTTGTAATATTTACTATGTGGAAGGTAAATATTACAAATTACAAGTTTCGTTTTCCTTCTACGCTATATTTTTTGATGGTACCTTCTATATTGTGGCTTTCAATGGATATATAGGCAAATCCAACCCTCATACTATCTTGTACCTTATATCTTTAACCTTCATATTATTATCTTAAACCTATTATTTTGAACCAAATGCCTTTACCTTACCCATTATACCTTGAGCATGGTATAATGCGTCTGCTTTTCCGTACCTTTCATATTCTGATTTGTAATTAATACCCCTTAAATGTAAATTTAATTGCATACCTAATATATAAAATCTTCAATCTATATCAATGAAATCTATACTGGTCCATCTTACCTCGGCATCTCGTCTATCCTAGAAGAACCATAATTTCTCTGCCAACCAACATGCCCCACTGATGGAGTATAAAGTGCAGTTGCGCAGCATTCTCTGGCACTGCTTTTAAGGTCGATCGCCCAAAGCCGCCCGCACACAATTCCACAGGCCGTTCAATGGCTGGACGTCCGATTGCCCCCATTTTGGGAAGAAGAAGAGGAGAGTCCATGCAGAGTTGCCAGATAATTCGATTACCATGCAATTGCGAATGCACGGCACACATCTCGTTTTGACTAAGAGAACAAACAGGCCGATGCAAGTGGGCTGCGAATGGAAGTGGGAGTGGCAGTAGAACGTGGGAGCGGGAGTGGAAGAGGGAGCGGGAGTGGCAGTGGCACCACTAATGGCAGCGTGAAACGTTAAACGATGTTAAGCATTCGACTCCATCCAGCCCGGCCTGGACGGGATGCAAAAATACATTTCTCAACAGGGGAAAAAAAATGGCTGGCTCCCCAAGCGAATGATGCGCGTGAGTGCGAGGAGGCATCTGTGGCAGCCACACATCATTTTTTAAAGCTGCACTTTAATGTGTCAGCCACACACACACTCGCACACACTTGCACACACACTCGACCGTCGCATTGTGGGCAGCTCTCGTGCTCAGATTGATGCCAGCTGAAGTGCTCCTCGCCCCGCACAGGGTGTCGCACAGGGTGGCGAAATTACTCTGCGCATTATGCTCGTAAGTGCTCTCTGCAGCTGCATGGCGGCAACTGTGCTCCGTGTCCACTCAATATACCTGCAATCCTCAGCTGAACATAAATTCATACGCATATACAAGTGTGAATATATGTATGTATGTAAATGGACATACATATACATATATGAATATGAATGTTGGTAGGCGAATTGATTCACTGTGTAACTGGCTAACTGATTGATTGACCGAATAGAACGAATCTATATAATTGGCAGACTGAGTGAATAGCTGGTTGACTAAATGATTGACTCATTCGTTGACTGAGTGAATGATTGAGTGATTGCTAATTAAGAGACTCTTTGGCTGGCTAATTATAGATTGATTGACTGAGTGAATGATTGAATAATTGATAGGCTACCTGATTAACAGACTAGTCATACGTGCATAATCTATTAGCTGATTGACTGAAAGATTGACTAGTAGATTGACAGAATAAATGATTGATTGATTAACTACCTAATTACGTGGTTAGTATATTAACTGATGAACTGATCGTTTGACTAAATGACTGACTGATTGAAAAGGTGAATGACTTAGTGAATGATTGATTGATTGACTATCTGATTAGTACATGATTGACTGTTTGCTAACTCATTTAATTAAATGCCCAATTGATTGATTGAACAACTAATTGATTGAGTGACCAGCTATATGATTGAAGGCAGTAACTGATACACTGCTTGCAACTGATTTACTGCCTGCTTGACTGTGAAATTACAATTTTACAATGCTTGCTGACGAGCTAAATTGAATGGCTGCATGAATAATTAACTAGCTGGTTCATTGATCGACTAACTGAGTGAATGATTGATTGACAGACTGACTGTCTAATCAACTAACCGGCAAATAAGAGAGATAGATGCTAAATACTGCTCTGCAATTCCATTAAACAGCAAACTTCATCTTTCATTCAGCCTTTCCCTTTGTTTCTGCTTTGCTCTTCTCGCATTCTCCCCATTTAAGAGGAAAAAGTCGCATTAATGCAATCAGCTCTGCTTTTGACTGTTGCACACAGCTTTGAATAGGAAAAAAAGGGGACAGTGAGGGAGAGAGAGGCAGAGAGACAACTCTTCTTGTGCTTTGATTCCACATTCAAATTTGTTTATAAGTTTTTAATTGTAAGCCTTTCGTAGTAAGCTGAATTTGCAGAAATTTTAATTATAACGCACGAGTGTAAGCTCCATCAGAAACATCGACATACAAATTAAAGGAGTATATTGATAACAATATAGGGAGGCTAGAGAGTTGAAATCTCAATTCAGGTAAATAGACTATGTTAATAGAGATTTAATTGGGATATAGTCCATATACATATATATAGATATACTATATACTATATTAGAGAGTGCATGGAGATATAATCTATAATTATGTATGTATATACGACTTATTCTATGTACATAATTAAACGCTATACCAAGCATTGAATTCTATAAATATACTATACAAATATAAATATAATAATTTATTTCATTTAATTAAGCTAGATTAACAATAGCCTTTGAGTTGCCGAAAAAGTTTACCTTAAAAAATTGAAAATAAAAAATTATTATACTCTGAACCCATGGAAAATGGGAATTCAGGCTATAATAGTTTTGTGAAAATGTATGTAACAGGCAGAAGGAGACGTCGCAGACCCCATAAAGTATATATATTCAATTAACGCATCAGGCGAATAGTTCAACCCAAGACGCTCAATCGAAAATGGAAACGACAAGAACCGAAGTCTCTCGCTCAAACAGTTAACTGTCAATTGCGAGCTATGTACATATGGATGCTATATAAAAGAAGCGCTGAGTGATTGAAATAACAGCTCTGTTTGCAGGGCACAATGTAACTCACAGTCGAGCATACCCGACTTTATCACTCACCCCCAATAGATTTCAAAAGATTTAGTGAGCGAGCGTCACATAGTCGTACTTAATGACCAACTTGAAAGTGTGCAAGAGTTACATTAGCTTGCAAAAAGTTGAAAAATTCGCACTTGCATTCGCATTCCCATTAATGAAGCATAGGAGATTAAAATCCTTTTACAGCGCAAACACACAAGGCCTTGTAGCTGTGAAGCTTATGTTTGACTCTAATGGGAATGAGGAGTTGATGCTTCAATGCGATTTCAACATCCGATTCAATGCAGTGCTACAAAGCTTGTCTACATATACATACATATGTACATAAATGTACATGTATGTGTGTAGGCAAAGCAACTCTTGTTTCAGTTCATTATCGAAATGAATTTCATTAATTTGCTTTCTTTTATATGTACATACTTCCTGAAAATGTGAAAGGAATATATTGTTTTTTTGCAATGTCTCTCTTGCTGTCTGTCTTCCAATTTGAATTTGATGCTCTCAATTTATAAAGTCTGGAAGCTGTTGTAGGACTCCAGGGGGGCATGGCAAGCCGATCTTCTAATCAATGTTGTCATTTTTGCAGAGAATTCTTTAGACTTTACTAGATTTAGCTAAAAATAATAATACAATAAATCAAAAATCTGAAAAAAAAACTATTTCATATTCCTGTATATGCATAGCAAATCATTGAAAATGCACTATATCAATGAAAAATATGCGATTAAGTAAAAAGTATGCTTGTATATAGTCGGTAACTGTCATAATTTCAGACCACCTTCGAAATGTCTAAAATTGATATTAACAGCCAAAGAAAATAGCTGTTACTATTTCTGAAAGTTATCCAAGTCAATCTCTTTTAAGTTCCTGTTTGCCCTTGTTATTGGAGGAGATGCAGCCCGTTCAATGAATTTTGCTGCAAGAGAGACATATGTAAGAGCGAGATGGGGAGACGAACGCAGGCTGCCAGCTGATGATCTCTAAAACTCTCCCCGTCTCGCTCTATCGTATGTCTTACTTTCAGCAGGCAAAATACAGGCGACAAAAAAAAATGATTCGCGATGTGCGAGAGGCCGTAAACTTTTCGATACTCTATCGATTCTTAAGAGATTTTCGCAACATTAATATGTTATCTATTATTATAAAATATATGATTTTGCCACTAATTTGTTGTTATAAAGGTATTAAAGTGATAAAAACCAAGTTTTACAATAAAAATTAAAAAACTTATATAAAATCAGAGTTTCCTATAAAGTAATTTTTCAACTTAGTTATCGAACAATATCAATTGCCAGATATCTAATGTCTCAAGTGCTCCGACTTTAATTATATTAAATATACATATATTGAATATATATGAAATAAAGAGCCAAATGTTTACTCTTTTAGTTAAGCTTACTAATTGTTTCGACAGCTCTCGCATAGTTGTTGAGCGAAAAATACTTGGCCCAGACAGAAGAAATGAAAATTAATATAAACACATAAATTAATAGGTACAAAAATAATAACTGCCAAGCGTTCAACATTGTGAATGAGAACTGTAACAAAAGCCAGTGGTGTCTGGAGCAGTTCTCCATCCCAGCTCAGTGAGTGCCAAAAATGCTCCGTGGTTTAACAATGTCTATATTTAAAATTAAACGGCATTCGCACAAAAAAAATAGATTTAATTTAGTGATTGCGTGCAATCGAGCTGTTTGGCGGCACGGCTTTAGTCCCAATTGTAGACCTTGCCGGGCGTGGGCAACTGGGTGCGTGCCTTGGGTGCTCCATCGGATGCGGCTTCGATCAGTTTCTGCTGCTGCACCAGGTCGATGGGCGGCTGGACCTCGCGACGTCCGTCGCGGGAGCAATAGTAGTTGGCCGATAACAAGTGCGAGGGGCCGTCCGGCAGCTCCGGCTGAGGTTGTGTGCGGTCGGCGAGGCCATCCTCGAAGCGCAGTGCAACAGTATGTTCACGCTAGAAAATTTAAATTAATGAAAATCTCAAACACTTACATAACGCACTCGCAAATTCGTCAATTGCAGCGCGACTGCGACATACTTACGCCCAGAAGAAAGGCACGCACGCGTTGCAGGAACGGCGCTATATCACGACGGGCGGCAGCCATGTCAACTATATTTTCTATTTAAATATTAAAATGTGTGCCAAGCTTTGTCAACAAAGGCAATACAAATAATAAATAGCTACATTTATTTAGTGATGACAAAGTACTTGAAAGCTATCGATTACTAGGATTGAATTAACAGCTGTATGTAGTTATTTATTTAAGGCGTCGTCGATAAATGCAATTCCAATTTGAAGAAAATAATGTTACTTCTTATCAGC
The DNA here is from genome assembly GCA_030914335.1 of Drosophila borborema. NCBI lineage: Eukaryota > Metazoa > Arthropoda > Insecta > Diptera > Drosophilidae > Drosophila > Drosophila borborema. Next base: position 1,317,883 of record JAUESP010000311.1, read on the forward strand.
ATTCCGTTGAGCATGCCTTTTTTGCATAAATAATCCAATAGAGGTAGTTGGCAGCTGTCGATATCACAATGCCGGCAAGAGTAGTCATGCTACATCGATAGTATGTCACGATGTTCAGCTACTCGATATGACCAACTGACAGCTGAACACAATCGATAAGCAATCGTACCTGTAGCTAAACAATCGATGGACATATGTAGCTCATCCCTATTACCGCCGCGTGCACATGTTTTTGTTTTTGTAATCAAAGCGCGTTGACGGTGTAACGAAAATAAAAATTTAAGAATGGGAGGCCAGGGAAAAATGATAAATCGTAAGCGTAAATTCGCAGGCCGCAAGGACGACGATCCCGAATTCGATTTGGATAAGAAAAACTTCAAAGTGCTCCATGTGAATGCCAACGAAAAGCGTCTGATAATTGTGCTAGAAGGCGCGCAACTGGAAACGGTGAAGGTTAGTAATTCAAATAAATAGATATCTATAAGCTATTATTATTATTATTTATTTACATTTGGTTCACACTCGCCGCAGGTGCACAACACATTCGAGCTACTCAACTGCGATGACCATGCGGGCATCATGCGCAAGAATCAAAGAGATCCGGGCAGCTGCCGCCCGGACATCACTCACCAATGCCTGCTGATGCTCTTCGACTCGCCGCTGAATCGTGCCGGCCTGCTGCAGGTGTTCGTCCGCACCGAGCAGAATGTGCTCATCGAGATCAATCCACAGACGCGCATACCGCGCACATTCAAACGCTTTGCCGGACTCATGGTGCAGCTGCTGCACAAATTTCAGATACGTGCCAATGATACGTCGCGCCGCTTGATGAGCGTCATCAAGAATCCAATTACAAATCACCTCCCTGTGGGCTGCAAAAAGTATGCAATGTCCTTCTCCGGCAAACTGGTGCCCAATTGCCGGGATCTGGTGCCGCATGGCGAAGAGGGCAGCAAGGGATACGATGAGCCCGTTGTCATCGTCATTGGCGCCTTCGCTCACGGCGTACTCAAAACGGACTATACCGAGGAGCTCTTCTCCATTAGCAACTATCCCTTGTCGGCGGCCATTGCCTGCTCCAAGCTCTGTACCGCCTTCGAAGAGGTATGGGGCGTGGTCTAGCCGAACTAATCACCTAAGCTTATTTAGTATACTATTTTTTGAGTAGTTAATATAATAAATATAAATATATATATGTATGTAGTTATCATATATAATATATAATATAGATTTGAAACTGATCGTGTATATATAGGCTATATAATATTGAAAATATCATATGACTATTCCTGCTTATTTCACAGAAACTTCTCAAATGTAACTCTATATGCAGCAAAGTGTTTATTTATATATATATAATTTGCTTATCAGAGCTTCGATCTAACTTTAAACAAAAAAAAACAAAGAGAGAAATTAGACTGCAACGGAGTTCAGGCTACAGTCGAAGCTCGCTAAAGCGAACATTTCCACTTTATTTACACATTTTCACAAAAATTTATGCCAAATATCTCTATATATAAATAGAATCAGGTTTCACTACAGTTAGATTAAGTGAATCTATAAAAAATTTTACACAGATATGTGGAAAATGGATGGAAATACTATATGCATGGGATAATATAAACTAGAAATATGGAATCAGAATTTACTACAGTCGAATCTGAATTTATGTAAATTTCACTTGGATATGTGGCAAATAGATGGAAATGTTAATAATGCACAAAAAAAAAACAAAAAAACAAGGCAAAAATTGAAATTTAGATATTAAATTAGAGAGCAGCTGTTCGTTAGTTTAGAATGTTTACTGTAGGGCGAGAGCTTATCATATACATATATATATATAAAAAAAAAAATTGTAAAAAAAACCTTTAGGTATAAACAATTTAATAGAAAAGTTCGCTGAGCCTTAACTAAACGTTGCAAATTTTTATATATACTATATATATATTTGATTTAGGTGAAGATTGAAAACAAAGGATTGAGAATATGACATCATAAGTGAATGTGGTGCAATTGCATTTGATATACATATATATATATATATATATATATATATATATATATATATATATATATATATATACATATATATATATAGCAGATATTACTTGTTGCTGTTAAATTATTTTTAGAAATCGTACAATTAGTTTTTGATTTTGATTTTGTTTTGTTAATGCGAAATTCGAACTATTTTTGTTTTGTTTATTTTGAATGCGATTGCCATAAGCCCGCCGTCAAGTGAAGCGTGAACGTCTAGACTATTTGGATAGTGGTTTCTTGGCCAGATCGGCGACAGCTTTCTTCTCGGCCTCTCGCTTGGCGGCCGCCTCCTCACGCTGTTGCCGGATGAGCGCCAGCCGGGCAAGATCCGCCTTCGCTTCGGTGGTCTTGCCGGCCGCATGGAGTTTCTCGTAGCGCTGTCGCGCCTTCTGCTTTTCAATCTGTTCACGTTCGCGACGGGACAGCTCCGGCTTGTGTGATGAGGATGAGCCAGCTGCACTGTTGCCGCCGTCGTCGAGTTTAATCTGCGAGAGCTTTTGGGTGGCCTTTTTGGTCACACGATTGGGATTCTCGATTTCGATGAGCGCGGCCACACCCTTCTTTGCATCCCGTGCTTCTGTCTCCGAATCATCGTCACTGTCGTCGTCATCCGACTCCTCGTCGGAGGAGCTGCGCTGTTGTCGCTGCTGCTGCTGCTTTTGACGCTGGGCGGTCCGTGCCGGTTTGCGTGCCGCTGCACCAGCACCTGATGCAGCCGGCTGTTTGGATGAGCCGGCTGCTCCGCCCGGCTGGTCGCCCTCATCATCACTGCCAGTTGATTGTTCGCTTTCCTCTTCGGACTCCTGCTGCAGTTCCTCAGGAGATGTGAAGTGGCGGCTGCGGCCTTTGTGGTTAACGTATTTTCCTCGTGGCATGACGACCTGCGGCTGGCTCTGTAAATTGCATATGTAGTAGTATTTGCATTAGTGTGAATACAGTGAATAGTAAATGTGTGTGTGTGCATATGTGTCTGTGGGAGTGTGTTTGTGCGCGCACGCGTGTGTGTAGCGCCGCTAGCACAGCTAACACAAGAAATGGCGTCGTGCATTAACAATGCTGCTTAACAGTAAAATTGTTTGTTTGAATTTTGTTTAATTTATTGTATTTTTATAAGTGTTTGTGGTTAATGTTTGCTTACCTTCTTCGTTAGCTATTGCTTTTATTTATCGTCTGTATTCAACGTGAACTTATCGACTTGCGACGCTAACAGCTGGTTTGGGATGGACAATTCAATTCGCTGTTAAATTGCTTAGCATCGATTTATTTTAATATTTTATCGCATGTATATCGATGAATCGAACAAGCAAACTGAATCGATAGTACTCGCGTCGCTACGTGCTGAAATGAACACGAAAAAATGTGCTAGTCAATGCTAAAATGTAGATAATATATGTAAATGCTAAAAAATGGTACAAGCGGCGCAATCAAATCAATCCGAATGGATATTCAGCTGATAATTGTTTTAAGCATTTGGGGCGCATTGGTGCTTAGACTGAGAAAAGGCGCTTAACAACATAACCGATGCTATGAAAATATTGTGAGACAGCCATTTTGTTTCCTCGTTACGTTTGTTCATCGTGCATTTTTTCATGCGCGCTACTCGTTGCTTTTATACACACACACATACACACATATCTATACATATATAGATATATTCATAAATGTATATATATGTCGCTCTAAAATTCACCACCAACACCGACAGCAGCATTTGCTATTGCCACCACCAACCAACGCTGAGTGTACACAGACGCTTTCGACATGTCTCCCATGCACAGTGTCCGCTCTCGCGCTCTCTGTAGCTAATGCAGCGCTAATATGTCGGTTGCACTTGCACGCACGCCCATCGGCATTAAATGTGAGCAGTACCGCTATATATCAGTTGGTGTACGCGTGCGCTCGCCTTTCGCTGTGTATATGTGTGTGTGTATTCGCGGTTTGAGTAATTTCGAAAAATTTTTGTATATTTGATGGCGACAACGACGTCTGCTTTACTCACAAGAAACGCGCGTATGTCGAAAATTGTAGCGCGTACGTATATCGGTGTGTAAAAATTGCTTTTAAATTATGGTAAAAAGTAGCTAAAATTATATAAATTGTACAAAAAGTGCTTAATAAATATAACGCGTTGTGATTTCAAATACTATTTTTTAATAAATACAATGAATTTTGCGCAAAGAAATTAATTTGAAAATGTGAGACTTCAAGGGACATGACAATTTTTTTTCGTATTACTTTTTTTTTTTTTTTTGGTGGTGGCAACGAACAGCGCAACCAGCCAACACTAGAAGAAGAAGCAGCTATCTGTCGCTGAGTGTATATGTGTGTTGTGCGTGTGTGTGCGTGTAAATATATATGTATATGTATTTATATATATGTGTATATATAAATATGTGTATATATGTGTATCCCGTAGCGTGTGTCTGTATTTAAGTGTGGGTACGTGCCTTTAGCAGCAATACTAGGCAGTGAATATTAACAAAATAAAATTAAGAAAAAATACATAAATAAAGCAACATAATCAAAGAAAAAACAGAAAAATGGCAAATATCCGAAAAGTATTTTATCGAAATAAAGAGTAAAATGTATACAAAAAAAAATATATATATATTTTTTGATTGTTTTATATATTATTTTATATATTACGTGTATGAACGTCAAATGTAGTCTTTCGACGTATGCATGGGTGTGTGTGTGCATCGCGCTGTTTTGCCGCCACCGCTGCTTAAACGTAACGTAAAAACGTATGTAGTTAATCGTAGCAGCTTACGTGTTCGAACCGCGGCCGTCGTATTCGTCCCGTCATCAATTACGTACGCTACGTAGTCGAAACGTCATGTGCGCACTCTTTTTTTTTTTCTTTTTTTTTTTTTTTTTGTTGATCTCGTGGATCAACAATGTGTGGTGCCTTAATTCATATGTATAAAATATATATATATTTCTACTTTTTTTTTTATATATATATAGTTACACACTTAACAATTGTGTAGAAATTTAGAATTTGCGTGTTGTATTATTGTTACAAAAATCTATATTTATATACATACAACAAAAGTAATAAAGTTAAAGCAAATTGATAAGCTATACAACAACAACAACAACACGGATACAGCGACCACAACAACAACTTTAAAATAAATCACAATTTTGGATATCTCCACATAACAACAATCAGAATTCATGCGAATTGTTTTGGATATCAGCTAAACAAACAAAAATAAAATAACAAAACATAATAAATGTAAGTAAAGTTGGTAAGAAGTTCGATCTGATCACGGAACATAAATTATTCAGTCCGGTCTGCAGTTGCAGCCGTTGCACGTGGTTTCAGGCTCTCCAAATGTTGTGGAGTATTGCGCGGATAACCTAACGCCCACACCACCCACATAATGCAATTCGATGGAAAATCAATCGATCTTTCGATAATTAGTTTAGAACTGTTGCTGTCTGTAATGCTAGTGTGTATATGTGTGTGTATATATATATGTGCTTGTATCTGTTTCTATGCTGCATTAAAACTAGGAGTCATTCTCGGAGCTCAGCAACCCTTCGCATTTTAGCTTAAAAAGCCAGCTGCATTTTTTGTTTTCTACCCCTATGTAAATTGTTATGGAGGGAATCAAGAAATATATACAGATATATATTGATATTTGACACATAAATTATTGATTTTTTTATCTAATAAAAGTTCGCTCTCAAAAATAACACTCAAATTTCGATCAAGTTGAAATTTGATTTCAGTTAACAAAACGCTGATTTTAATCAAAACCACAATTCAATAAAAAGAAAATAAATGTAAACAGAAAGAAAAAAAAACTAGCCGGCATTTGATGCATTTAGCGTTCATTTGTCATTTCAACTCAGCATCTGATTTGTATCTATGTGTACGAGTGCGCTTGCATCTGTGTGTCTGTATGACAATTTCATTTTGGCGCGAAAATTTAAAATCATATCAGATTCATTTATCTCTGTTCACCTCCTGTATCTTTATATATGCCCAATGGAGGTTCTTATAGTCTGTGCTATAAATCTATAGGTGATTGGGAACGGGCTGGAGAAACACGCAATTTCATTGATGGGTTTGCTGTCAGCGTCGACGGTGGCTGCAGTTGGTGCTGGTGCATGTAAACCGGCTTTAAATTCGTGCCACTATTAGCACGATTTATTAACCTAGAGGCAGGCAGTCAACATTCCACGCTCTTCGGCGCGACATTTGATTCGACATTTATACGTTCGTTCGTCGTGACGTAGTAGCTTCGTATCGTTACGGTAGTCGGCAAGGCACATACTTGCAGATACAGCAAATAATACAGCAACAACAGTTGCTGCTCTTTGCCGCCTGCTTTTTCACTTTCGAACTCTGGCATCAACAGCAGCAGCAGACGAGGAGAGAATCGCGCTCACTCACATACACATACACAGTCTGACCTATACAAACGTAAAACCCACTTTCTCTCTCTCGCTCTCTGTCTTTTTGGTCCGTTGCTAGGCTTGTATGTCTCGTGCCGCTGCCGCCATATTTGCATTTCGAATATATATTACGTAGTGAGCTGTTGTCTCGCTCTAACTCGTGCATTTGCCCCAAGTGGTCAGTCACGACACTATGTTATGGACGTATGTGTGTGTGGATCACTTGTATTTTATTTATTTAAATAACATTTTTTGCGCGTAGTTCAAGTGCAAAGGCAAAATAAAAGAAAACATTTTTATAAATAACAATTAATGAATCTATACGTATTGGTAGAGTTTAAATGAAACTTTTGTATATACAAGACTCATTATTAGACCAACTAAAAATTTGCGAAAAAGTGACGAAAACTGTTGTTGACCTTTGTTGATAAACATATCTTACAACATGATATGTTCTGTCTGCTGAGCATGAAATCAATTTGATTAAATGCCTACCGAGCGTAAAATTAAATTATCTGTTGGACCTCGTAAATTGTCGAAATTATTATTATATTCCTATGCTGGCTGTTAGCCTCTTGGGGCGCCAACAGTGATAAAAATGCATGCCATTGCTGTTCCAGTACGACTGCTTCTCTTCTTCTTCTAGCTCGACGTCATCGTGTTTGCCTTGAAAACATACATACATGCACAAGAATATACAATTATATATATATACATAAATACAAACATATATAGATACATATATATATATCGTGTGTTGTATGGCGCGGTCCGTTACATACACATAGGCAAACACGAAGCACAAAGAACGTACGCTCGTGTGCCGAATCAAAGTACGAAGTACGAGCCGAGAGCTACGTTCGCGCTACGTTGCTGCTGCTGCTGTTGTTGTTCCGTTCTACGTAAAATTTTGTTGAAAACTCAAAGTCGTCTACTGTACTACATATTTACAACAGCGCAGCGGACATCAGCACGTTTGCTGTCCGTGTACGATTATATGTATGCTTAGGTGTGTGTGTGTTGTCAGTTAATGTTTTGTTTTGTTGCGAGAATGAGCAAGAGAGTGAAAAGTGAATGACAGAGAGAGGGAGTAGAAGCTCAGCCGTCTACTGCTGCAATTGGCGTTGGCGTATGTTTTTTTTTTTTTTGCTGAAATAAATACAAATAATTGCGCGTTATAAAAATATTCAATCCGCGCTCGCTACAATCGTAATGACTACAGTCATTTGTTGATTTATATTGTTGTTGCATGCGAACTTCAACTGATTTGAATTTCGCGTCATTGCATTCTGTATATACATATGTACATGCATATATATAAATATATTTTAGCGGTCGGCAACAAACCGTAACCACAAATTTACATTCAGCAGTCAAGAGTATGAAATACACATACAGAAAGTCATACCTACAGTGGTTTAAATTGAATATTTAACGTGTTTAATTTATGTGTGTGTATATGCTTGTGTATCTGTGTATGTATGTATTTAACAAAAATAAGTTTCGAAGTGAAAGCAAAATTTGAGATATGTACATATTTGCCGGCCGGCATAATTAGTATAAATATAGTTGGTGTTAGATATATGAACTCATAGCTTTATTTATGTAAAAATATATATTTATGCATAAATTTGAGTATGATTTTATATATATAACTTGCTGCAATTCACGTTGGGTATCATTGTTTACACTTTGGATGACATTTGTGTGAGCGCGAAACCACTGTGCAGCAACATTATGTGCGAGAGAACAGCGCGTGGTGTGAATCAGATTGTATATAGATGTGTGTGTGTGCTCATGTTGTTTGTAGCAGCCGTCAGAGCTACAGTGAGCCCATTGGATTTTTTTCCGCTCACCAATATCGTCTGTATTAATGGCGAGGGTGTTAAACCAAACTTTTTGTATGCCGTTTTATTTTCATGTGCTATATATATATATGAGTAAAAAAAAAAAAAAAAAAAAAAAATATATATATATATATATATATATATATATATATATATATATATATGTATATATCTGTGTGTGTGAATTGCTTGTAATATGCAACAACGACAAACAAAGAGACTTTATTATGCATGAATCATGTTGCCTGCCAGCTACTGTTGGAACGGAACATAACCAAGTTAAGCTGGCGGTGTGGTGAATTTCTCCCAAAGACACCCATACACACGTAGCCCTATGTATTCTGCATATGCATTATTTGCTCGCATTCTTATTAAATTGTATTACGATATTTGCAGAAATCGCATAATTGTCAACAAATCGTTAGAATATTTTAATAGCAAAAATAATATTATCTTTAGATGGTGTTTTAAGATGTATCTGAAACTATTGGCATTTCATTGTGCTGTTTAGCACCATTTTAAAATGAGACCTGTGCAAACGGGACAGCTCTATATCGAACATATCATGTCCCATGTGTGAGTGACGCTCTCTCAGTCACACACACTCTCTCTCTCTTTCCCGCCGGTGCTCTCGCTCTCTGGCATTTTCGAATTTCGAAAGTTGTCTCGCCGCTCTTTTCGACTAGTGCTGTTTGCGCTGTTGCCGTGAGTGCCAAAACGGCGGCAAAGTAACTAACATACATACACACACACAGACGCAAAGCACACACAGATACAAAAAACGAAAAAAGAAAAATAAAGGCCAAGCCAAAGCGTAATAGAAAAAATCCAAAGAAGAAGCAACAGCAGCAGAAGCGGCAGCAGCTGCAACCAACCAACGTGTGTGTGTGTGCTACAGAAGAAAAATTGTCAAAGAGTAAAAAAGCAAATTCAAAACATTTTGTTGTTTCTGTATTTATCTTATTTTGGCTTTGCTTTCCGAGTGTTTGTTGCATTTCGCATTTGCCGAACGCGGGAGAATCATCATCGTGTGTTGCTTGCTTGTGCTGCAATGTTTATGCGATGAGATGTTTTTGTAGTTCTGGATGTATTGTGTGCGTCGTGTGCATTCGTCGTGTTTGTATTTTGTTTATTTTAACTGTTTCATCGTATTGCATTTAATTGTTTATGTAACGAAAAATGGAATTTGGTTTTGGCGCCTTATATATCTATGTGTTTGTGTATGTGTGTTTATGTGCAGTGTAAAATTCAATGCAATCTCAACAAACAATTCAATTGAATTAAATATTGAAGTAGCCAAAACGTTTTAGCTGAGCCGGTAAAAATTGTTTACATTTTAGCAGATTACATTGATGGGCGGGATTATTCAGATATTGATATCGATTATCAAGTGCTATTGACAATATACAAATTTTAAATGAGTTTTGATTGAATTACGCGCAAATATTTAATTAAAAAAATAAAAATAAAAAATAAGCCTAATTAAGTTAATTTCTGCTTTATTCTACTTGCAGTCTCGCTGTTTGGTAGAGCGACGAACCCGACCAATAATAACAACTGAAAGTTTTACAAAAATAAATCAATAAACAACATTCAACATTGAATCTGTAACCAAGAGAAATTGGCCATACAAAATGGCAACTGAACTGAACTCGCAGCAACAGCAAAGGCTACATTAAACTGAAATCTGGAGAAGCCGCGACACCGGCAAGTGGTGGTAAATATACATATATATACATAAGTGTATAGAAAGAAATCAATATTGTTAATGACATTGTGAATTAATCGAATTTCAAACTCTTCTAGTTGAAGACAATTTACTGAGCATGCAACGGAAACAAAAGCAAACAGCAGCCGTCGAAGAAGCAGCCGCAACAGCCGCAATAGCCGTTGAGAGAAAAAAGCAACAAACCTGCAAAAGCAGTTGCAGCAGGACAAGCAAAAGTAGTAGTAGCAATAGCAGGAGTAGCAGGAGTAACAACAGGAGAAGCAGGCGCAGCAATAGACGGAACACCTGCATTTCTCGACCACTCAATCATCATTGGCTGCTCTGAGCAGCGGGGCGAACTAAACAGGACGCGTGAGCAGGACGAGACGGCCCCGGGCGTGTGTGCTGCGGTTGTGGTGTGTGTGCGTCGGCCGTCTCAGTCAACAACTTAAGGAGCAACAAATAGCAGCATCATAATTCGCTGATTGATCTAATTATCAACAACAAACAACCAGCAATAAGCAACATTAGAGAAAGATATATATCTATCTATAAAGAACAATGTCATCCAACGAACCACCGCCACGTTATGAGCCCCCTGTGGAGCCCATCAATGGTATTGTCCAGCCGCCGGTGGTGCCGCCGCAGGACCGACCTGGACGGAATACAAATCAATTGCAATATTTGATTAAAACAGTGATGAAGGTCATATGGAAACATCATTTCTCCTGGCCCTTTCAACAGCCCGTCGATGCGAAGAAACTGAACCTGCCCGATTATCACAAGATAATTAAACAGCCAATGGACATGGGTACGATTAAGAAGCGCCTGGAGAACAATTACTATTGGTCGGCGAAGGAGGCCATTCATGACTTCAATACAATGTTCACCAATTGTTATGTGTACAATAAGCCTGGCGAGGATGTTGTTGTGATGGCCCAAACCCTGGAGAAGGTCTTTCTGCAGAAGATCGAATCGATGCCGAAGGAGGAGCTCGAGCTGGAGCCCGTCACGGCGAAGGGCGGCAAGAAAAAGCAACGTGCACCGACCACGCCCAAGGCGGCCAATAGCAGTGCCAGTGGGCTTGCTGCCATATCAGCGGGCAGTGGCACCGGCGTCGGCAGTAGCAGTGCAACGGCAGTCTCGGCGACCAGCACACCAACAACAGCCGGTAGTAAGGCGGCGCACAGCTCCTCCCAGCTGACGCCGATCAGCGCGTTGCCACAGTCATCGGCGTCGGGCGTGTCAACGCCGACGTCAGCGGCTGCACAGGCGGCGGCAGCAGCGGCAGCCATTCAAGCAGCAGCTGTAGCGGCAGCACAAGCAGCGGCCAACGCCCGACCTGTCTCCGCCATGGGCGGCACGGTTTCATCAACGGCCGGAGGCGTTACACCGTCCATACCACCGATAAGCACAATGCCACCGCATACGGTTCCGGGTAGCACGAATACAACGACGACGACGGCGGCGATGGCAGCGCCAGCCGCTGCTGCAGCGGGGGCGGGGCCTGGAGCAGCAAATGCAGCTGTGCTTAATGCGGCCATGGCCAGTCTACTGAATCCTGCGCAAAGCGGCGGCGGCAACAACTATGGTGCGGCCGGCCAACAAACATCGCTCAACAACAGCTCCCTGCTCGACGGCAATGCGGCGGCAACAGCAGCGGCGGTTGCCCAAGTGCAGGCCGCAGCAGCGGCAGCGGCAGCGGCTGCCCTGGATAGATCAGGCGGTGTAACAATACCATCGGCCGCTGTCAATGCAGCCAATGCGGTGCAAGCGTATGTGAATAGTACGGCGGGGGTTGGTGTGGGTGTTGTGGATGCGGTGATACCGCCACAGCAGCCGGCTAAAATGAAGAAGGGCGTTAAACGGAAGGCGGACACAACGACGCCGACGGCGAATGCCTTCGAATCGCCCTACGCCCAAATGGACTCCAAGGCAGCCAAAATAGCGACGCGGCGGGAATCGAATCGTCAGGTAATTGGCAAAAAGGTAAGAGGCAATGGACAGTGGTTCAACAAATTCATCAATTGTTGTCTATATATATATGTGTGTGTGTGTGAGAGAGAGAGAGAGTGTGTGCGAATGGTTGTATGTGCGCGTTTATATATAATTGGTGTACTTAATATAAGTACATAAATGTTTTTAACACATTTTATTTGCAAAGCAAAATACAGATGTAGCAGTCGGGTAAAGCCGATTGCAGAATACTCGCATACAGCTTGCAAGAAATGCATTAACAACTATAGAACTATGCAGATTCTCTTTATATATATCTATATAGGCTGCAGATATGTAAACGAGTATTTGTATCAGAGTAGCGATTATATCTAGGTAATCCAATGAATGTATATTAAATCGAGCTTAAATACCTTTATATATATATGCGCCAGGTCCCGGATTTGTGTGTTCACTTGATATTTTTGGACTTTTTGCAAATTAACGTAAATTTCAATATATTTTTTTATCAAAAATCAGGAGTGAAAATGTTCTGTGACTGAATTTGTAATCTGAATGTATAAAGTATCACACTGAACTATTTGACAGGAATATCAAGGCTAAATAGTTTAAGAAATTCAAAACAACAGAGTTGATTTGGGTACAGATTTGTAAGGCTTTGATAGTTCGATAAAAATAAGCACGATTACGAAATGAACATGGAAAAAGGAAAAATGTCTTATATATAGCTAGAATTTTCAGTTGATTAGAATAAAACTGCTTTATCTAGATTATAGTCATAGTTTATCTATATCTAAACACACATATGAAAACACAGCAGACACATCAATACACACACACACACACACACACACACACACACACATACACATACACACACACACACACAAACCCAAATTCCTATATGATACCCAAGCACAATCTTACACACACACACACACGTTCACATGTATATAGTATATATATCTATATAGATATATATATGTATAGAACACAAGACAAATACACGAATAAATTTATCAACAGCTCATGTATTAAACGCTGCCTTTGCCTTTTACAATTATGATTTGAGTTCACCGAAATGCATATTAGAGCTGAAAATCAATAAAAATCGATATCGATCAATGGAGACAAGTCAAAAGTAAAATTAATAATCAGGTATCGTTATCGTTGTTGCTTTTCAGTTCTAAATATGTTATTCCATATATATAAATATAAATGTATGTAAATATATATTTGTTAAAAATATATAAATATAAATTTGTGAATATCAACTGACTGATCGATAAACCATTTTCTGAATGCTCTAACCCATTGTCGCTTCTTGTTTTCTTCTTTTCTCTCCATCAATTATTTTGTATTATTTTTCGAATTCGTTCCAATCATCGTTATCTCGTTATTGTCATTGCACACACACCACGCACGAATCGAACAATCGAATCGATCGAATAATCGACCAATCGAACAATCGCAATCGATCAATTTGAAAACCAACCAAAGGATCTTACATTCCAGGGCTCGGGCTATCCAATGTCACCATTGGGTGTCGCTGGTGTGCCTGGTCTGGTTCCCGGTGGCGCCATTGGCGGCGTTGCTGGTGCCAAATCGAAGGAGAAACTATCGGATGCACTTAAATCATGCAATGAGATACTCAAGGAGCTGTTCTCCAAAAAGCACTCCGGCTACGCCTGGCCCTTCTACAAGCCCGTCGATGCCGAGCTATTGGGCCTGCACGACTATCACGATATCATCAAGAAACCCATGGATCTGGGCACCGTTAAGCGTAAAATGGACAATCGCGAATATAAGAGCGCGCCGGAATTTGCGGCCGATGTGCGATTAATATTCACCAATTGCTACAAATACAATCCGCCAGATCATGATGTCGTTGCCATGGGTCGCAAACTGCAGGATGTCTTTGAGATGCGTTACGCGAATATACCCGATGAGCCCGTCGCGAATGCGGCGCATCATCACCACGGCTATTCGAGTACGTCAAAGCATGATGCAAGTGATTCATCAAGTGAGGACTCCAGCGATACCGAAAACGAATCGAATTCGGATGAGGAGCGCAGTGCCAAGCTGAAAATGCTCGAATCGAAGCTGCTCGGACTGCAGGAGGAGATACGCAAGCTGGTGGAGGAGGCGTCCGCCAAGAAGAAGGCTAAGAAAAAACTCAAAGAGAAGAAGAAGACCCTGGGCCAGGGAAGCGCCAGCGCCGCCAGCGGTGGCGGCAGCGGTGCTGGCAGTGGCGCTGGACATCATCAGCATGCGGCCAGCGCCAGCAATGCCAGCCATGGTGGCGTCACATTGCCCGCCAATGTGGCTGGACTGAATGCTGGCGGTGCGGCGGGCGCCAATTGTTCGGCGCTGCTCAGCAGTTCGCTAGTGGGCGCTGGCGGCGTGGGCGTGGCTGGCGGTGTGCCCGGCGCGGCGGCGCTGCAGCACGTGCACGACGTGGCCCTGGCGATTAGCCAGCTGACGGGCGGCGGTGCCGCTGGCGGAGCGGGCTATGCGGCCGGTGTCAATTCGGCAGGCGTGGCAGCCGGTGGTGGCAAGGCGGCGGCCGGAGCATTAGCGGGCGCACTGGCAGCTGGAGCGGCAGCCGGTGCCGGCGGTGCAGGCGGCGGCAGCGGCAGTGGTGGCAGTAAAGGTGCTAAGGTCAAGGGACAGCGCGGCGCCAAAAGCGGCGCAGGCGTGGCTGCCGGCAATGCAGCGAGCGGTGCGGCTGCTGGTGCGGCCGGTGTTGGAGCGGGTGGCGCGTCTGGTGGCGGTGGCAGTGGTGGTGGCGGCGGCGGCGGTGGCAGCGGCGCCAGCAGCAATGCGAAACGCACCAAGGGTAGCAATAACGCCAGCGCTGGAGCTGGCGCTGGTGCTGGTGGTGCCAGTGGTGGAGCCGGTGCACGTGGCAGCAGCAAAAAGAAGCCCAGCCAGGTGATGAACTTCGATTCCGAGGAGGAGGACACCGCCAAGCCAATGTCCTACGATGAAAAGCGACAGCTCTCCCTTGACATTAACAAGTTGCCAGGTAAGTTGCGCATGCATATATTAATCACTATATATATATATATATATATATATATATATATGTAAATATATTTCTTATATATGTGATCAAACATGAATAATAAGATGGAGAACAGATGGGCAGTTGCTCTGAATGCATAGCGCTCCCTCTATAGATTTAATAGAGCAGTGTGAATGAAACCCAAAGATGGATAGATGGTTTATAGAAGTTAGATTCTTGAGCAATATAGAAACTGAAAATTATAATTAATGCAGAATAACTGATAAATAGTAGAGATTTGTATAGAATCATCAGAAAGGGTTTCTCTTAATCTTGCTTATGGAATATAAACATTTGATATATAATTAGTAGAGGAATAAAAAACTAGATTCTAGTCAAACTTATAGTAAATTTTGACCAAACGAATAGACGAAACAAAGAAGATATATGCATATTTATATTCTTAGCTTATATCAAGCTAGTTTATAAGAAATTAGTTGCTTGAGGATTACAAAAACCTAATAATGATAACCGATGTATAAACTTATAGAAGAACGAAAGAAAAAAAAAGATATCATCTAGACTACAATAAAATCGAATAGTTTAGAGAACTTGCCTCCTGATTATTAATGTGTTTGATCAATATATAAATTTATATATGTATATATATATATACATATATTTATTTAAAATAGACTAATATTAATAACATCTCTCTTTTGCGCTAGGCGATAAACTGGGACGTGTGGTACATATTATACAACATCGTGAGCCATCGCTGCGCGACTCGAATCCGGATGAGATCGAGATCGATTTCGAGACGCTGAAGCCGTCGACGCTGCGCGAGCTAGAAAGCTATGTGGCGTCGTGTTTGCGCAAAAAAACACGTAAGCCATATTGTAAGTTTGTAACTAAACCGAGACCACAATCAACATCAACAACAACAAGAACAAGAACAAGAACAATAGCAAGAACAACAAGAACAAGAACAACAACAGCAAGAACAACAACAAAAAACAACATCATCAACAAAAAGAACAACAACAAGAACAAGAACAAGAACAACAATCAATTCTATCAAATTTATACAAAATATATCCTATTTTATTGTATCTCAACTAAAAAGAATATAATTCAAATTCATATTGTTGTATGGCGTGTTGCGTTTTGCTGTTTGCATTTGATATTTTTGTTTTGTCAAAATTGTTATATAAAAGAAAAAAACATATACAGCGATATGAACGCTAAAAAACAACTCTTTAAAACGATTTTCCAAATTTAAGACAATGACAATGAACAACAAAAAACAAATATACGCACAATTTATTGTATATGTGCAAGTTATTTTAGTGGTCACATGTTTAGTTAGCTAAACTCTCAAAAGAATAAAAAAAAAAAAAATAATAATAATAATAATAATAATAATAATGATAAATAAAAATAAAATCCTTTAAACAACCATCAAGAAAATCCCATAGAAATATCCCAAGTTTCCATCTTTATTTCATTTAATTTCTCTTAGTGTTTTCCATTTTCCTTCATAACCTACAAAGCTAATCAAGAAATGAGTTTTCTTCGGTCTGCCGAAGGTTAAATATCCTTGCAAATGATTATAGTTTGTGGAGCATCGATAAGAGTTGTTAATATTAGATAGTTAATATCGAGTACGTATCGATATATAAGACATCGTCAAGCTTTAGAACTTTGCGATGCAGATCCTGTTCTGTTCCGGAATCTAGATTTAAGAACTAAAGTAGAAATTTCAATTCCAAATGTTTCATTTACATTGTAAACTAGGTTGGTATACTGAGCATAGATCAGATAAATGGATGTAATATTGATTCATATGCAAGGTTATTTAAAATAGAGCATCAATGTGTGGACTGTATGTTTTTAGTAGAGCGGCATAATCTATCTAAGCATTACAATAACATTGCATGCGCCTCCATCTCTTGCATTCATGTGTGTGTGTGTGTCCGTTGGCCGACTAGTTGGATTAACTTATTGCTCCATATAAATATATATATATAGTAAAGATAGATATTTACAACAATGAAACGCTCTGAAGCATGCTTTAATTCAATATCAATTTCTATATTTTTATTCTATTTCTATTTCTTTTTCGATTTTCAGTTGAACTCTTAATATTATTCCTTTCTCTGCATTCACCTCTGTCTGCTATCTCAACTGTTCCTCTCTATCCATATACACATATATCATAATTGTATTTTATATATTTTGATATATGTATATCGCTTTCTGTCTCACATCACTAACCGCATTGAGTCAGTGTTGAGCTGTGAAACTTTTGACACACTTACTAAAAAAAAGTTCTCAAATTTCTTTTTACAGATAAAAAGCCTTCCGGTAAATCAAAGGACGAGCAAATGGCCGAAAAGAAACAAGAACTGGAGAAACGGTTACAGGACGTAACTGGCCAATTGGGCGCTAGCAAGAAAACAGCCAAGAAAGGTAATCCAATTAATATACAACTACATATTAGCAATTGAATGCATTGATCAGAATTCTAAACTTTACATTTCAATATTTCTTGCAGATGAGACAACGTCAAGCAAAGTCGAGGCTGTGCAGCCAGCGAATCCTGTGTCCTCTAGTTCAAGTTCCAGCGATTCATCGTCATCGAGTTCGAGTGATAGCAGTTCGAGTGACTCGAGCGACAGTGAAGCAGGTTAGGACGCGTTTTGTTTGTTTGTTTGTTTGTTTGTTTTTTTTTTTTTCTTCATATAAGACCCCCAAAAGTCTATATACATATATATATATAAATATTAATATATATATATATATATATATATATATATATATATATATATATATATAAACTTATATGTATATGTTTATATATATATATCTGAAATGAAATGTTATAAGATTGAAAAACAAAAACTAGAGGAAACAACAAAGAAAAGCAACAACTCACAGAAGAAACATACACAGAACAGAAACTGAACAACAACAACAACAACAACAACAACAGCAACAACATAATACACAAACACACATACACATACACTTACACACAGGCACACATATGTGTGCCTAAAATAACAACAACAACTACAACTACTACATTATCATATATACAAGAAAAAAAAAAACAAAAACATGCAACAATTCATTTTTTTTTTTTATACTACAATTATGTTTATGATTATGTTAATTATTATATTGAATTTAATTATGATTTAATTTTACAAATTAAGCGGAAAACTTAGTCGAAAGAAAATATGATTATGAAATGAAATCAGTTTTAAGTCCAAAGTTCTCTGTAAGCCAAGCTCGCTATAAAAACATAAACATAAACAAAGAGAAAAAAAAAAAAAAAAAAAAAAAAAAAAAACAAGAACAGAAACAGTACGAAACGTAACGGAACAAACACACATATATACATATATGATGTTAAATGAACAGAAATTAGCATAAATCAGCAAAGACTAAGAGAGCGCGATAGCGAAGCGGATGGGAAAAGGGAAGGTGGAAGAAGAAGCGTTAGCTATTGGAAAAGTGTTATAGCTCTAGTAGTTAGTAGGCAGTGTTGTAGAGCGTTTTGACAACACTACAATTACGTACATATAATTACTATCTATATATATATGCATAAATAAAGGTAATGATTCAGGAGAATTGTTATGTAATTGAGAAATCGAGTACGAGAATTGAACAGAGTTTAAAGCTTAGTAATTGGCTTAATTATATTTCGCAATATGCATAGAATACATATATACATATGTATAAAGTTATAAATATATATATGATTGATATATATTTATATATATATATCTATCTATTTTTAGGTATACATTCTGTTTATTTTAGTTGATAATTTCGTGGTAAGGTCTAGTTAAAGGCGCATATAAACCAGATGCATATAATACAAAGTTGAGCGTGTAAAAGTTGTGAATGGATGAGACAGAGACAGATAGATAGATAGATGGAGTGAGCGTGTGAGCGTGTGAGCGACCGAGCTAGCTAGCTAATTAGTGAGTGAGTGAGTGAGTTAGCTCTGCGCTAGATGGCGCTTTTGTGCAGTGTTGTTTTGTTGTTTTTTTTATTTTATTTTATTTTTTTTTTACAATTTTTTTTTAATACTTATCATAAATTGCGTGTAAAATAACTGTTACGCACGCACATACATATACACACGCATATATATACAGCCACGCTGGTGTGCAACTGTGTGTGTGTGTGTTTGTGTGCAAGTGTGAGTGTGAGTGTGCTTAGCCATCACACTAACAAAATTACAATCTAGCTGCCATTGTCTGTCTAGCCAGCCGTTAAAGAATGAATGAAAGAAAAAAAAAAAAAACGAAAACAAATTCAATTCTCTAAAAAAAGTAAAATATTTTTTTTTTGTATTTTTTTTAAATGACCAGAACAAAGTTCATGATAAAGTGCAATATGCGTTTACTTAAAATATACATATATCTATCAATATATGTATATGTCAGTCAGTATATATACAATCGATATATCAATTTGAACGCTACGTATATATATATTTATATATATATATCTTTTTTTTTTGTTTGTTTTACAAACCGCATAATTCAACTTAAATAAAAGCTCAAATTCTAAAGAGATATACAGATATACAGTTAATTAAGTAGAGCATTTCAATTTGTTAAACAAATT